>OZ026627.1:71387457-72024957 GCA_964020975.1 Hermodice carunculata
AAAAACACATAAAGAGTACCTAAATGAATGAATTGAATGAAATTGTTTCTTTGGCCTGAAAAGTGATTATGTAAATTGGAGACAACTCGTGGAAAAATGAAATTAGAATTTGTCAATTTGTGGAAGAAGATTCTTGATAAAAAAAAAAATAAGTATGATGGCAACAAGCTGAGATTTTATAGGATTTGTCAACAGAATTTCAAATAAAGCTATGTCTAGACAGTGTGAAAACCCTGATCATAGAAGTGCAATTACTAAGATAAGGACCAGTACATATAAATTACAAATTGTAACAGGATGTCATATATATATATACCCCCTTGGACCAAAGGGTCATCAATGTTATAGCGGTGCAGTAGAAAATGAATTCCGTTTAATATTTGATTGTACAAAATTTAACTCCCGAGTAATAGAATGGATGACTGTAAAATGTATAAAAAATCTACATGGTCCTTAATGGTGGTGGCGGCACCTACATTATTGTAACATATGGGTCAAAATGTGAAAAATTTTGTCAATAAGATAAAAGCATACACTCATCACCTTCCTCTCCCATTTATCTTGTGTTGTCTTATATTCCATGCTGGACAATTGCAGTAACAATTATCACAATATTGTTTATTGACAAAAGAAAGGTCATCGTTTCTGACAGGTGAAAATTGCGATGTAACGCATTAGAAATAAGTTTTCAAGCAGCGTGCATGATGTGTGCTTGCAAACGTTTTAAAACTTTCTTAGTATTCAAAAGCCTTATCGTTTATATCAAACTTATATATTCCTGAAATGTTCATCCTGTATACAATTTTTAAAACCAACTATATATTCTAAGTTAAACGAGTCAATTTATTGTTGGATATATATATACCCAAGCTCTGCAATAACAGGTAACAAGTCTTTGAAAGCAGTTTCGTATGTATCAGATACTTGTAGGCAAGACAGCTTAAGAGTCTTAATGTTATGCATACGAATAAGTGTACAACTTTCTATCAACAAAATGGGATTTCCAATGCACCGTTAAAAGTACAGATGTCGTAATCCTGAAACCATAATGCTTCTTAGACAACTGATCTTACTGAACTTGGGTTCTGGCTCCTTTAAACCATGTTAGTACTGGAGCCAGGTGCTCAGAACGTCCTTCAAAATCGAGTTTCGTGGCCACATCTGGGGAATGAATGAAAGTTATATAATGTGGAAGATAGAAGTAAGGAGATTTGTTATGTAAGCACCTGCACAATCCATGGCCAACATCTCTTTAATATTTTGTTTTATGCAATGTCCTGTCAGTACAGTGTTTCAGAACATGCAATACATTCATGTTTCCAAACAGGTATCCGTCCACTATGAAAAATAATAGGTAGAATGGCAAAGAATGGTTCAGACATTGCCTTCCTAAGACACATTTAAGAGTGCCGAGGGCAATGCATTTGCGCGGACAAATAACCAGTACACATAACGTTTCATCATCTCCAGATTGAAAACAATTTTTTTATTGGTCACAAACCTGGAAGGGGTGAACGCAGATATTTTCACTTGTACACTTTAAACGAAATGGACACGGATGTCGGTAATAGTATATTTCATCAAATCTTCCCACAAAATCCCATAGCTGATTGCACGTAAGATGTATTGGTATGCAATAAGATTTGGGACATTTATAGCGACAAGAACATTGAAAGTGATCACAGTTTTGCAAATGTTCACCATTGCTGCAATGTTGTATTTGTCCAAATCGGCTCAGATCAAGGATAAATATAGTAGTTCCGTGAAAACATGCCTGACGAGTCTGCAAATGAACGTGGGCTTTGCTGAATGCATCACAGAATAACCAGACATCACCATCACAAAGATATTCAGAGTGTCTATTGCCCTGCACCTTGTTATTTGCTTTGTTGTAGTCCCGAATGTTTGGAGTGGAATTTGTAGTGAGTGTATAATGATGTTCGTCCGATTTTTCTTCGCAATCAACCCCATCAGAACATAGCTTGGATGTTGCTGCTCTGCATAATGTTACGCCTTGATCGTACAGAAGCAAACAAGAACAATTTACTTTCCTACAAAAATGCCTGGAACCGTGAGGTCCAAACCGTCTACCTTTCTTCAAATTGTAGGCTGTCGGCTAATGCACTGCAAAAGGTCTATCTGTACATTTTTTTCCCAATCAAATGCATAATGTCCAACTATACATTCATTAGTTTTACAAATAAACATGGGATTACAGCTAACACAAGAAATAGAAGAATGTATTCACACAATACTGCTTGCATTGATACATTTCTCACAAAATTATCAGTAAACATAAGAGAAGGTAAAGGAACTTTTAACAGCTGTGATATATTTTATTTTCACAAATATTATTGAGGACTCACTTTCAAGGCCAAAAAAGCTAAAATCAATCCCACAGTTCTTTGGTATTTTGTTGTAACTGCTGCCGCTGTTGTTGTTGTTGTTGTTGTTGTTGTTGTTGTTTAGGTAACTCAACACACCCATGTACACAAACTATCAAGCATTAACTTTGACAAACTATGAAGAAGTCCAACAAAGTTTGTTCACGAGTAAAACCGAGAATGAAGCTCTTTCTATGATAGATAAAGGAAATTTTTGGCTCTTGAAGAGGACGTTTTGCAGTATTTAATCGTGTGTGCAGGCAATGGTTTTCTGAGAAGCCAGCAAGTGATGATCATGGCCATGCTATTTAAACCCATTTGCTGCACCTTGGGAAGCCCAGACGTGTGTTGCCCTTGTACGTCTAAACGGAATATTTTGTTATCTGCTTGGAAACCTTCGACAAGTAGACAAGAAAATGCAGCTGCACAGAGCCCGACAGAAAATTCATATGCCTGAATAATTTAAAATGTATGTGATTCGTCTTTCACTCTATTTTTTGATGCCTATAAATATATGCTTTTTAACTGTCGGCTGATATTGTCATGTTTTGTCTATTGCATGCTTTGGACCTGTCAATATTACACCTTGAAAAAGCTGATATTGTGAATGTAATCATTTCGACTAAATTAGAGCTTCTCCAATGATTTATTTGAGAGGTTCCTCCTGATTTTGATTAAATCAGTTTCTTCACTGATTGTAGAACATAGAACAAAGAAATGTTTGATTTTCTAGAAAACGATCTTCAATCAACAGGAAATAAATCCCATTCTCTCAAAGTAGGGACCACTATCTTTTGAACAGAGAAATATTAATGACATCTGGGACAAATGCTGCATTGGGATCTTTTATATGTAAATTCTTCTTAAAAACAATATTTCACAAGCATGTAAAATTTATGTTGAAAATAAGAATTTGTACAATAAATCACACTTTAATTCTACGAAATAAACAGTGGGTGACAAGCGAGAAAGTTCCATTTATTTACTGATGGAGTAAAAACTGAAAACTCTGAATGTGCCAGTCACTTTGAAAAACGCGACACATCTAACATCGCTAAATGCATATACACTCGAGTGAGGTTGCTTGTATTTGAACATGAAATAGATTGTACAAATATATGTGATAAATCAAATCCTGCTTCATAACATACTATTTCATGATGACGAACAATTTAATTTTCGTTAATCTAGAATCGTTCAGGAAAGGTACACTTAAATGTGCAAAAATATATCTGTGCATGAGCTTCAGAAAATTTGCAAACATGCGCACTGACATTTTTGTAAAGTAACGTAAAAAAATGAGACTTATGGTAAACTTAAGATGGCATAATCTTCTGAGTTTTTTTTTTTTTTTAATTTCCGAATTACTTTTGAAATAGCAAGATATATGAACGCACATTTACAGTGTATACGAGACAAAATCTTGCTATGGATATTGTAGGCTGTTTCAATTTTACTGTCCAAGATTATTAGGTGCCTTGGAAGCGCAATTTTCAGGAAAATATTTATGACCAAAATTACTTGTAAAACTGGATCAAGTAACATTCGAGAACATTGAAGTATGTTCCTGTTGATACTATGGACAAACTTGTTATCTTCTATGCAAATTTAGTCCTGTGGACTTTATTTTCATTCATGATCAGTACCAAGTGTGCTGATCTTGATATTTTGGCACAGGCTTTCGTTTTTTGGGTATGACTATTCTTCACTTTGCGCACACGCGACCATGATAGCTTTTATTTTCAAATAAGAGCTGAAGTTAACTCACTTCTGTCGAGGTGTGCAGAACCAAGAACCAAAACTGCTAAATGCTTCTCTCTCAAAATTGCAAATGACATGGTTCCTATTTATATTATCTGAAGGCTTGGTGGTAATGTACTAAAATGGGTCATTAACATGTTAACACGTTTAAGTGTGAAAATGTTTGCAAGAGTATACTGATGTGCCAATCGTGGACTTATTAAATATTACCTTTGTTTGAAATTAACACCAAATCAGACATAGCACACAAGGACAGAACTATTACAGCTGGTGATCATACACCAGGTGATAGTCCAAACAAGTGCAGTACGAGCGTGAGAAGGCTTAGAGAGCTTTCCTTCTAGAGTTACTCCTCTGCCTCACAGCGTCAGGACATTTGGAGCCCAAGTTATCTTTTACTTATTCGTAAGAATCATACAGTATTGGACACAATTTGTCTTGTGATGAGGCCTGTATTGTGATAGGAGTGAAACAGGAAACAAAACATCTGTTAAAGGGAGTTGGCTCCCTAGAAAGCAAGGTATGTCACAATATACTACTGTCGCCACTCTGTCTGACAATATGGCTAACAGATGCAAAATGTGTTTGATCTCACAAAGTCTAAAACAGAGAAAGCATATCAGATCTATGATCTAACATTGAGACTCGATGCCTCAGAACAGTATGGTCGTAGATGGTGCTATGCAATAAAACGCAATCGCGTCGAATGGTTACATTACGTCCTAACAGAGGCGTCATTGTTTGTTGTTGCAGTTATGGAGTGAGGCTCAAGTTGTGGAAAGTTCGAAATAAGCTGAAAGAGACTAATATATTCCTGAACGAAGAACTCTAAAGATACAGAGGCAACTTGGCCTTTCTGGTGTCACAACTCAAAAGGCAGAGATATATTATGGACACTAACATTACTTTTTTTGGCATATTGCAATCTGAAAAAAGGGTTGTGCAGACGAATCGAGTTGACGACTGTCTGTGTAAAAAGAATGCCGCAAAAAGTCTTTCTTTCTTTCTTTCTTTTATTTAATTTTTGCTTACGCCAAGTTTACGAACCGATGTAGTGTATGAAAGGTATTTAGTAATTTTGAAAAATAAATTAAACAAGTATTTAACTACGCCTTTAGTCATTCTGATTCCATATTGTTTTAAATAATTTACAACTCCCACGACTGCGTCTTCTCCGGATGTTTATTTCTTGTGTATTGCAAAAAGCCGTGGAATCTCCATGTAAACTATCAAAGTCTTGTTTTCTTAGGTCCCCTTAAAACCTAAAGTTCTACCATTGAGACCAAAAAGCTAAACTGTAATATTTTAAGCCAAATACTTTTCAAGTTCTTTTAATAACCCGAGTTGTCGTTTGTTCATCTACGTTCAAAGATGACTCATATAATCTACAGTTTGTATTCTGTAATCTAAAAGGGCTTGATCGGTGGAATTAAATTGTTACATATGAAGGCATTCATTTTTTGTGCATGGTTCGCGTTATCGTTTAATAAATGTTTAAGTTTCTTAGTAGTTCCACTTTACTACTGTATTTTACATTTGATGCAGGATATTAAGTGAATAACTTTAGAATTGTTACAAAATTTCAAATCAAAGTTGAGAAATAGCCATTTATAAATTTAAGTATTCCTTTGATTACATAGCTTTTGTATTCCTTACATTTGATCCGATGGATTTTACATAAACTCAACCTCAAGCTAGACCTGCTAAAGGGAGCCAACACTATAAAAGACAGACACTAACGCATAGCACACCGTAGAAACCAGAAACAAGCAATATACCTCTGATAAATGGCCTATAATTTTGGCTTATTTCAACAGAGACTTCCAGAGGAATAAAATATTAAATGTTGCTCTCCAGTATAGTCTAGATACTACAATACGAAGCACAGCAGAATATAGTTTGAAGCCTAAATGTTGCCCGCATAGTTACTCTTATTGATTGCTATGGGAAGCACAGCGTGGCCATGTAGGGGTTTTCCAAGAGAAGACCGTTGGTTGTTGCATATTAAATTGCCAATCACTGTGATCGTATATGGAAAAGAATAAGTCTTCTACGATACGTGTAGATTTTTTTTGAATTAATCAAAATTTTTTTTTCTCAAAGAGCTTAAGACGTTTCTGAGAACTGCAACGTATCGTCAATTTTATAGATCTACTTGAAGCCAAAACACCATGCATACCAACTGGAGCTTTATCCACAAGTACCCATTGGATGCGCATCAATTGGTCCAGGACAAATAAATTTAAATGTCATGATTGGAACAGACATGGTCGGGACGAGGTAGCATAATACTAGGGTTACGTTTATGCTGAAAGAAACACAGGTGGTCTCGCAACAGGCTCCTTTTCGCCCCATTCACACAGGTACACACGCACACACACAAACACACACACACACACACACACACATATATATATATATATATACATATATATATATATATATATATATATATATATATATATATATATATATATATATATATATATATATATATATATTTTAACTAGACGGCATTCAAAAGACTGGCCATACATATCATTAGTTTAATGGATACTTTGATAACACACAATTATGATAATTTATAACCAGTATGATATAATTCAGACACACTAACATTATACTGTTCTGATATGATGAAACATATCAGTGTTACATCATCCTTGTTATGATAACACATATAAGCAAAACCTCCGGTCAGTTGAATGCATTTTGTCATGACCGAACAGGAAACCTTGCGTCGAAAACACTGTGGATGCGCATCGCGATTCCCCACGAAAGTCAACAATGGTTGTGAAAATGGTAATTCGTCGTTATCAAATACACGGTCACTTTTCCCGGAACAAAGGAGCTTAATACAACGTTGGGATATTGAATGTCCTGCATCTGTGATGTGGCAGTAGACATTTAATGCAGTACATCGCCGAGGCCGATTCCAGTTTGAGAAACTCTGTGTCAAGGACGGCGTGTAAGATTAATTACAACCAGACGATACACCTTTCTCAAAACAAGTCTATCTATCTATCTATCTATCTATCTATCTATCTATCTATCTATCTATCTATCTATCTATCTATCTATCTATCTATCTATCTATCTATCTATCTATCTATCTATCTATCTATCTATCTATCTATCTATCTATCTGTCTGTCTGTCTGTCTATCTATCTATCTATCTATGTGTCTGTCTGTCTGTCTGTCTGCCTATGTGTGCTAAAAGAAGATGTAAAAAGATGTCCATGTCAACCTTTTGTACATTATGTGAAGATTTCTATTGAATAAGATCATTATCCATGCTGTAATTACAAAAATGGAACCAACATTCTACACATAGTATACAAATGTTAACTCTGCCTTTTTCTACCAGTGTCATTATGGATGCAGAGCCGCTAATTTGGATATTTATATCCGCATGTGCATGCAGATACTTACGCTTACTATCGGCCTGTGTTTTGCAAAAAAAAAAAAAATGAGAATCCGTATATGCAAACAGTTTCCGTATTTGCATCTCCAAAATACAACGTAACATCCACTCAATCCAATGAGTATATAGTTAACATATGTAATCAATATCAGTACATCTTTAAATATACAATGGGATAAATGCCTTTACTCGATTGAAATTTTTCAAACTGCAAGAAGGTATCTGCAGTTTATGAATGATAAAAAATATATTCAAAGCTCACAACTTATGGCCAGCATGTGAACAAACCAGTGTTTACATATATACAGAAAGCTTTCGTTCCTTAAACGTATATCTGGCATGTAACCTGTGATGCTGGCAATAGTTCATCAATCAATGTTTTAAACGAAGACGTTACACTCTTTTCTAGAAATTGCTATCCGAGAACTTTGACTCTACCAAAATATTTTATGATACTGAAGTGTATGGTTGTGTTTTATTGTATGACTTCTCAACATATGTATCTTCTTGATCAGAGTATGACGCTGTATGAGTCAACAGCAATGTACCCAACCAACGCCATAGAAAGCTATTGATATAGAGCTTGCCATCATGAATATTCTCACATACAAATCTCAGCAAAAAATATTTTGTAGTGATGGTTTTCACCCCGGCACTTTGGAGCAATTTGAGCGGAAAAGGATTAATACCTAATAAAATAAATACATGTCACCAACATACATTCGATTACGTGCAAACCTTGGTTGCGTTTGGGAATTGTTTTTGAATGACCTTAAAAATCATATGACTACATATTCCCATTCATTTTGACGTTTTATAGCACTCCTTTCTTTTCTCTCTCTCTCTCTCTCTCTCTCGCTCTCTCTCTCTCTCTCTCTCTATCTCTCTCTCTCTCTCTCTCTCTCTCTCTCTCTCTCTCTCGCACTGCACATGTAAGCCAAAGGCTATGACGGGAGTCCACGGAGACTATCACAAATAATGGTTCCACGCGAATGTGCATGTACCACAAATGTGTCCTTGTGCCCGAGCAGCAAACAAAATATGTCCCGGTGACTATTTCTGATACCTTACACTGTGTGTGTTAACATAGCCCGTAAACAAATCATACATTCTGTTTTGATGAGGCCAAAACTTCCGGCTCATGATACAGCAACTGATAAAAGAATAACTGACCCAATTACTGCCACTTGCTGATTTTAGTTATTTCCCGAATCATATGCAATGATTGATTGTTTTAAAATTGCTTGGTGGCATTGCTACTACGGCGAATTCCATTGTTCAATATGTAAGTAGAAATAAAATTGTGACCCTTTTCCGTTTAGAATATGACTGGGCCAAGAGCATTTTAGATGCAGATTGGGCGCCATGGGTAAGCTGTTGGCCTAAGGCATTTAAATTTCATTTGGCATTTGGCAAAGAAAAAGAACTTTTGCCATTCATAAATTGTTTCATTATAATGAATATGTCAGATATCTGGGTGTCGTTATATTAAGGTTTCGCTGTATATCTTTTCGTTCTTCTAAAGCAGATTATCACTTCTTTTTACTATTTACTTATATATATAGAATGCGTCACAGACACATTTTTTTGTCTTCCTGAATTTAAAGTTTTGATTTTATGCTAAACGGAACAATACAGATTTAAAGTTTGCGTATATCTTGGTTGTATATGCAGACACTTACAGCCGACACACCCTTGCATCAAACAAATTATATTCAAACAGGATCCATACAGGACTTTTTCAGTCAACACGTAAACTTGACACCAACAGTTTCAAGGTTGTAACTCAAAATTAGTCATTTGATGTTAACCTTCAAACACGACACAAAGTTTTATAACCAGTAATTCAAAAGCCGAAGTTCTTCCTCAATGTGATCGGTGTTTTGCAAAAAACAACGATATGTGGGGTGTCCTGATTTAGTATGCAAGTCATTTTTTTCCTTTTTCTCCACTTAAAGTGTTTGTCCATGACGATTGTCATAAGTTGAATTTCCAATTAAAAGCAAAGCTCAGAGACAAGTTACCACCCGAGTTGTAATTGAAATAAGTCTCGACTTACTATGGTTAATTTAAACACCAATGTACTGGACTCTAGCAAGCTTGGCGATAACAAATAGTAGTTTAAAGCCCCCCGCCACCTTGCGTCAACCAGTTGATCATTGCCAAGGACAGGAGCTGTATCAATCTTTGTCATGTTTTTATTTTTATATCTGGTGATATTCTAAGATAGGATACAACTCGTATCCTTGTCAATAGTTGTCGAATATTTCCGGGCTTTCATTTCCGCTTGTAGTTTTTCTGCAGCCCAAGATTGTTGGTCTTTTATTAGTGCCTCTTGAAATTTGGAAAATGCCTGTACATCTTTCCTCCTAAGAAAATGCAGGAGCATCGCTACTTTCCCTTCGGTTGTCAGCTTCATCTGCAAAGCCAAAACAACGCACATAAATATAACGAACTTTCAATTTGGACTTTTTTGTGTCTGATTCCGTCAGGGCTATAGAAAGATATTTTCAAATAAACAACACTATATACGAAGGACCCCTTTCAAAACTGATTTTAACACAATGGGCGTTTTTGTTATGTAATTAATGGGGAAAATGTAATAGGCCATTTGTCGCCCTGGGGTAATTTGACATGTTTTGTGAAAAATTAGATCAGTTATAGGCATATAGATTTGCGTAATTTATGTTATTTTTTTAAATTGCTGAAATATGTTTACGATGAACTTGGCTTTGAAAATCCCAAATCATTAATGAAAGTGATAATTTGAAGGGTATGCTTTTGAAGGACCTATTTCACAGACAGGAGTAGACATATGTGGTCACATGTGATGTCATTGGGCACAAACGGTTTAAGCTAGGACAATGAAAGGTGATGTTTTAGCCCATACGTGTGCATGTCAGTAAAGTATTTGAAATACCCTTGTATCAACAAGGACCCCCCCCCCATTCCACGTGTTATATTGTAATCTGTTGATCAAGTACACAATTTTAGAAGAACATATCATTTGTCTGTCAATCAATCAATCTATCTATCTATCTATCTATCTATCTATCTATCTATCTATCTATCTATCTATCTATCTATCTATCTATCTATCTATCTGTCTGTCTTTCTGTCTGTCTGTCTGTCTGTCTGTCTATCTATCTATCTATCTATCTATCCACTTACCTACCCCCAATATACATATATGCTTCTGTGTGTGTGGTGGTGGGGGGTGTCCAACTCAGTAATCGTTGGTCAAACCGAATATTTCGATTCATTTGCAAACACATTTCTTTCCAATGCGGGACATATTGATTATCACTATACTTATAATACTTCAGTGAACTCACGGAAATAAGACAATAAAAACATTAAAATGACACACGCACGACAGTAAATCCTCCCCCTTGGTTTTAACTCCCCGTTACAGATAGATTTATATTTAACCTGGCTTGAATTTAAGTTTATGGATAAATTGATGAAGAAGAACTTTCAAATGGCTACAAAATTGTCAAACCACGTAAGATATATTGATGACATTGCTTGTGTAAATGTACAAATTTTCAATGAAACTGCTAACAAAATTTACCCAAAATATATCCCTTTGGAGGTTAACAATTCAGATGGTTTCAGAGCTGTGTTTCTGGACTTGGATATTCAGGCCACTAATGACAGGTTTTGCATGAAAGTCGATCACAAGATAGATGAGTTTAACTTTGAAGTAGTTAAATATCCTTTCCCGGAAACTATAGGATATAATACGTTTCTATCAGAAATTTTAAGATTTGGTCGTATTTGTTCTAAATTTCACGACTTTGCATCTGGAACCAAATGTATTTACAATAAACTTAAGTCAAGAGGACTCAAATATGTACTTTGGTCAAATATTTCTACACATTTTGCTGTAAATATGCAGAGATGGTTAGAAGATTTGGCTTCAATAATTTTATATATTTGACACTTGCCTGTTTTGCTACTTAATTTGAATTTTGGCATCATTCTGTTAAATATTCACCTTTCAGACAATTGCGGCTCGCTTGTTTTTCTGTTAGGTCAAACCCCTAGGGGCTATAGGTACCGAGCAGCTAACCACGACACTTACAATCTTGCCTAGATGTACTTGATATCTTGTTAAAATATTAAATTTTGATTGCATTCTCTTGACTTAAATAGTAAAGCCTTTCAATCCTGTCTAACTTGCCCTTCAAATTTTGCTGGTAATATCCAAAGAGTATTAGAAAGATTGGCTACAAATATTTAACAGATTTTAGACTCTTCTTAAATTTCATCTTTTAGCATCATTCTGTCTTAGTATTCACTTTCAGGCATTTTAGTCTTACATGCTTTCTGTCAGGTTTACACCCCCCCCGGGGGGGGGGGGGGGGGGGCTATGGGTAACAAGCAGCGGCCGACGACAGTTAGCGGTTTGCCTAATTATACTTAAAATCGTGTTTAGAAAAGTTCTGTTTTGACAACATGTTTTTGACATAAAAGCTGATGACTTTGATTCTTTTATGACTTGCCTAAATGCACATTTACTCAATATTGAAGAATTGCTCCAAATTGACAGTATTTTCTTAAATCTCACAAATCTGACACATCACGTTGAAACATTGCCTCATCGTTGGCAGTGAAGTGGAGATAAATTTTTTCCAGACTTTCAAAGTCAGGAGTAGATGTCATCATAGGTTTTATTTTACATTTCTGGTGCAGGATTTCCATGTTGCAGTACTTGTTAGGATTCCCCTTGTTTGTACAGGTGGACTAGCTGCTACTGTTTATGTTACATTCACTGGGACTGAACATAAGGCCCCAGTTTGTTTCTGCTGCAGTTATACACTGGGAGGTGGTTTAATTAGGATAAGCTATCCAGCTAGAAAAGGTACATACTGGTTCAGGGGCAAGTCAAATTGGTCTTATCTGAACCTCTACTATACAAATTTAGTTATTATGTTTTGTTTGACAGGTTTTCTTCTTTTATAATGAAGATTTACATTTATAAGCAAAACTTCACGTATTAAGCTAATTCATCATTTGCCACGTTCATGTTTATTCATTATTATATGGGTTGTCTTTCCTGAATATTTCGATTAGACAAGGAGCCGCTACTCGGAGATACATGTACGGGTAAAGGCTCCAAAACATGTTCTGAGTAGTTACCCGCTGAAGACCCTCCAATTTATTTGGTTTAATACAGCCTATGTCAAACGTCTTCAGAAGAACGTGTGCAATATGGACAGTAATACTTCCACATTTATATATAGGTTAGACAGTGACATGATAGCGTATGGTGAGTAAAGCGTTCGGACTACGAAATAAGGTAATGACTACTAGGAAAAGGCTCTGGACAAACAGACACAAATACAAAGCATACCTGCTTTGCCTGATACAGGCCTGTGGCATTTTATGTTTTTTTTAATGGGTCCAAATTTTCCGAAAATAACGAGGAAAGGAGAAATGCTGCATTTCTTAAGTGGAGACCAAAAGAATGTTTGCTGCGAGACCCGTCACGACAGTGGATATATAGAAATGAGTGTTACAACGTTTCCCAAGTATTGACCACTCATATCAAGCAACAGTCACGCAGAGAAATTGTAGAAGTTGCCTGTCTCTTGCTGTAGGAAAGCTAAGATTTTAATTATGTTTGGTTGATTAAAAGAAAATTAAGTCTATGAGATTTCTGAAGCGACACAAAATTGGGTTTGGCGTGTCTGTGGACAAAAATATATTGGGGAATGTCGTATGAACAAAAAGCCAATGCCTTCGGAAATTTCTTTCTTTCTTTCTCCCTTTTTCTTACTTCCCTTTCTTTTCAATATTTCTATTATCTAATAATTTCCTTATTTTCTCTTTCTTCATTTTTTCTTTCAATCGTCTCTGCTTTCTTGCAATATCACGGTTATGAAAAATATATAGGGGTATCAAACCTTTTTTGTGGAAACCTTACCAATCGGTGCATGTGTACCCGAAAGTGCCCCATTAAGCTGGTCTATATATTTCGCTATTAAAAGAATGTGAACACCCAATACCGTCATTTGTTCTCTTTCTTCTGGGCTAAGAACATATTCGGAATGCAAGTCCGCAAGTAGGTTTGCACTGAGACTCATGTTCCTGAGAAGCCAAGGTTCCATGGTACGCAACACAATCTGATGACTTTCCTCCTTGTTGTGTTCAGATTTTTTGGGTTCTGATGATCCCGATTTAACAGCAATTGCCAGTTCACGCGATAACTGAAACGGAAGATGACTTAAACTAGAAAGGAAGTTTTACTTCACAGCAAATCTGTTTGGGTGTCTTCTTAATGAGAACAGCTTGACATGCAACACTTTGCCATTATTCGACATTTCTACATTTTGCGTATTAGCCTAATTTGCATAAATTGAGATGCTACAACTTTGGTTTATGGTTCATTGTATGTGGTTATGTCAGATGCCAAAACCTTGAACTAGGAATGGCATCTCCATGTATAATAAGTCTGAAGTTATTCAAGGATCACATTTTGGGTATTCATCTCATTTTCATAAATAAAAAATGTACAACTTTGTTTTTTTGTGCACTGGATGTAACTATGTTGAAAAAAAAACTAAAAAATTAAGTTAGAATTGCAATTTTATCTATAATATATATGAAGTTATTCAAAAGTTAACTGTTGTGTCTTCACCTTACTTGCATATATATATATATGTATATATATATATATATATATATATATATATATATATATATATATATATATATATATATATATATATATATATATATATATATATATATATATATATATATTCCATAAATTTTGATCATGGTTGACTGGATGCGGCTTTTTCACAAACCCGAAAATTTAAGTCAGAATGGCACCTCTATCTGTAGTTGTTTTAAATCTATTTAGCATTTAAATTTTGCATATTCCCTTGGCTTATGCCATTCAAATCCAACAACTCTGGCTCATTGTTCATTGGATGCGGCTTTGCCATAAACCTATTGATTAAAGTTTGAACGGCATCTCTATATATAATACTTTTGGGGATATTGAACATTTAAATTTTTCAGTGCCTCTAATTAGCGTAATTTTAAGTTTTCGAGACTTTCATTTAGTGACCACTTTATCGACAGGTGTCACAAGTCTATACATTTTTTTCTGACACATAATGTACAATGACGCGAAACGTAAACACCCCCTCAAGCTAATTTAGCCTTTTCTGACTCTATTGATGAAGAAATATACCTGTGAAGTTTCTAACCAAACCTCTACAATCTCATGCATAGGAAACAAGAATTTAACAGTCAACCTTCAGAGCAGGCTCATCGAGACACCCCTTAGTCCTTTCAGTGCTAAGCCCGACTTTAGTTGACCTACGTCAGTCAAACCAGTCTGAATTATAATAAGGATCCCAGATTTATATTCCTCTTAAAAGGTCCTTTCACTCAAATAATAGGATGCCTATAGTTCCGGAGATAAATCCCAGGTCAACAGTTTTCTCGGTGTGCATTGGGCGCATTGCCGAGAAAACTGTTGGCTAACTCCAAAATTTGGCACTGAAAGAGACATCAGCAAGTTTAAAGGGGCATCCATTGATTTCAGTTATTAAAACTACAGTTGTTTAATTTGTAACAGATCCGAATTTTTGTAATAGGCCTATGAACATCCATGGTATACCATGCACTTCATGCTGGTCTACATATAAGATATAGGCCTAGACCCGAAATGTCAAGGAAATTTAGGCCACACCCGTATATTGGTGACCTGAGGAACTTTAAGCCTTTAGGTCGTGCATCCATGGCATACATTAATGTCGGCGCTGTTCAGGGAAATGTGTAAACTGTGGCTTAATCTTCTGGTATCCGTAATGAAAATATGGTGATGGCCAGCAGGAGTCTCTGTTTCCTGGTGTACCCCACAGCGTATTACCGTGGTAACCACACTCCCTAATTACAAAGTCACTTTTAAACACACCATTTACGGTGTTCAAGGGTTTCTATTTCTAAAAAGCACGAAGGGAAGGTTTGAACCAGCTGCTGTGCCTTTGGTCACATATATTGTACATTAATTGAATTTCGCTATATCACTGTTTTCGCTTATTTTGCTGACGTCACAAAAACGCGAAAATAAAAACCCAGAGAAACAATATTTTAAAATGTTTTGAATAGGAATCATGTTTCAAGCAGTGAAATGTCAAAAATACAAAAAAACGTGAAAATTTAAACAAGCAAAAACAAACCAATTTTTAGTTTCATGAGGAATTATTGAGACCTTACTAAATTTTGCCCTTTACAAACCTAACTATGTCGCAGTGACTGTTTTTCCAGTGCCCATACATTGCACTCCGCTTCCAAACTCTGATATAACAAGATATGTTTGTAAAACATAGATGCCCCCCTCCCTCATTACCCTTGCCCTCGCTACCCTATTCATAGTGGCAGAAGGGGCACTCGTGACCTTACAAAATTAGTGAAGGTTAATCATACATCAATGTCACATATCTTTATACTTTAACCTTTAAAATGAGGTCAAGGTCATCAATCTTCAAACTTCCCCTAGCCCCAAATATGGACTATAATCATGTGCAATATAATATGTCCACTGTGACCTTGGAAATTAGGTCAAGGTCACCCATCTTCGAACTTCGCCTAGCTTTTGATTAGAACGTTACACCTGTACAGTATCAAAGTCCTAGCTCAAAAACTTCTTGAGTTATTGTGCGGAAACCACAGTTTAACTACATTCTCTGTGACCCTGAAAACTGGGTCAAGGTCACCCATCTTCAAAATCAACCTAGCCCTTACAGAGAACCATAAACCAATGCAATATAAAAGTTCTAGCTCCAAGGTATAAGTTATCATGCAGAAAGCATGAAACCATATTCAGTAAAGTGGCTCTGTGACCTTTAAAATGAGGTCAAGGTCATCCATCTTCGAACTTCGCCTAGCCCCAAATATGGACTATAATCATTTGCAATATAAAAGTCCTTGCTTAAAAACCTCTTCAGTTATTGTGCGGAAACCAAAGTTAACTCAGGTACCACTGTGACCTTGGAACTTAGGTCAAGGTCACCCATCTTCGAACTTTGCCTAGCTTTTGATTAGAATGATACACTTATACAGTATCAAAGTCCTAGCTCAAAAACTTCTTGAGTTATTGTGCGGAAACCACAGTCTACCGACCGACCGACCGACAGACCGACGGAGATGTGCAACGCTATATGCCCCACCTTCTTCGAAGGGGGGCATAAAAATCATATGGACATTGAGAAAATGAGGTGGTACAGCCTAGGGGTCAGTTGCTTTTATCTGTGACAGTGTTTTACTTGTCAAACCATTAGTTATTTCTGCGTCACGTATACATAGCTATGACGACGGCCCTTGCTGTCAATGGGCCACATGTATTGAATTCAAAGAACTCTGAGGGTTGTTTTATCAAGTCACACCGTTATACAGAATGCGGGAATCATATAAAACTCATACGTGCACTTTTACGCCGAGATTGCAAGCGGCTGATTGTAAATGCGGAACCGTGTTTCAACATAAAACGTAGGAGTAAAGTTATAGAGATGGAAGAAAAAGAGTTGGGAAGAAGAAATCAAGCAACAAGGACCACCTTGGTAGACCTTTACTACAACGTTTCATGTTTAAGGACAGAAAAACAATATATTTATATTTTTTCATCACGGGAGTACCATCACGCCCCCTCATTGGTAGAATATACAAAGACATGTGGACATTGCCATTGGCAGTATGTCAAGTCATTTTCAAATTGGTTTGCTGCTGGGCATCACAGAATCGGTCGGCTCCGTATATGAATCCTAACATCCTTGCCACTAAAAACGAAATGGACAATCAGGAGGCTAATGATTTATCTGATGCAGTAACTTCTGAGGTCTACAAGGAACAAAACTGACCCCCGAAATATCTCTTACAGTTGTGAATGCTCTGTCTAGCCCTGCTGCGATAAAAACCATCCATGATGCTATGTTGTCAATGAGTAAGTATTAAATCAAAGATGTTTTCGACAGGGACACAAAATAATTAATGATATCAGTAGTATCTGAAGCTTTGGGGGAAAATACTCACGCACTAATTGCAAGCAGAACGGAAAGATTTTATACGAACATGTCCTGAAATGATTGTTTTCAAGCAAAAAAAAAAAAACAAAAACAAACAAACAAACAAAAAAAAACCACAACCCCCCCAAACAAAACAAAACAAAAAAAAAAAAAAACAAAAAAAAAAAAAACAAAACAAAACCACACATCCGACGAAAAGAACAAAACCGCTTTGGTAAACGACCCATACGGATCACCTTGAACAATATCTGGGATCGAAGAAAGTTGTATCTCTCTCGCACCAAACTGAGAATAATTTGGCGGAATATTGTTTTCATAAATAACGGTTTAACAAGGCAACGGTCCAAACCTTTCTGTCATTCCAGAAGAACAAAAAAAAGGGAAAACTAGTGATGAACGCATGGACAAATAATGGATATGTATATATATGGAAGGAGTCGGGAGCCAGGGAATTGGTGATCAACAACATCAGCGATCTATGGGAAGTCACCAGGTAGAAGCCGAACTAGAGATACAAGTGGCCATAATTATGAGTGTTTCATGACAAACATAGTTTCTTATTCTTATTTTTAATCCCATAGTAAATCGTAAGGAATTGTCCAAGACATTTTCGACTGAAACAATGTTTACGTTGCTAAGTAGTCCACCGCACTTGTTTTGTACATGTGAATCCGTAAAGAAAAAATAGTTCCTCTTGCTGTGTAAGACGTCACAATATGGCGCCCTTCCTCCACTTTGAAATTGCTCGAGGATAACATGTAAGATAAATACGTATTTGTATACATATCTTATGTTGGTACGTTTTACACAAATATCTGTAGGTACTATGTCTTCCATTCCCTACATATTAAACAACAACAACAACAACAACATTCACAACAACAACAACAACAACATCAAAACCCAAATAATTCTTGAAAATTGCGGACAGTGTGACTAACTGACAAAGTCATGTTCGACGTACGCAGCTTCACTGTACTGGCCCAGTGCTGTTCCAGTGCTGGTCTTCTCAACACCCTGACACCTGGTGAGCATTTTCGGCGGGTAAACTTT
Organism: Hermodice carunculata; assembly: GCA_964020975.1. Lineage (NCBI taxonomy): Eukaryota > Metazoa > Annelida > Polychaeta > Eunicida > Amphinomidae > Hermodice > Hermodice carunculata. The sequence continues at coordinate 71,406,127 of OZ026627.1, forward strand.
TTGTTCACTGCAATGCGTTCTGGGAAGTACCAGGCGCAGGTTTGAAATGAACAGACTTTGAAAGAGTCAACACACAAAGATAGCACACGTAGACTGACTGCAAATATCTTCCATTTTCAACTGGGAATGGATCCAATGTAAGTAACATTTTAGTTACTAAATCTCAATGTGGCTTCCAGCACACTCTGATATAGCTGATTATTTGGACATTGCAGAGTCCACTGAAAGTGGTAAGTGTGATTTCACAGACGGAGTCAACTGATTCTCTAGAATTACCTAGATAGATTATTAAAGGGAACAAGTTGTGTTTATAATTTTGCTCACCCCGTTTTTTTTCCACAAGGGATGACTTACATACGAAAGCAATATATATATATATATATATATATATATATATATATATATATAGTGTCAGAGTATGAGGTAACAGGCAACAATATGCAAAACTTAGAAGGCAGTGGTTGTCTAATGGACCAGCGCAGTTACAAAATAGGGTCTGGAATCCAACATGTGGGGCAGTACGGGGTTTCTAGTTGGCCACCACTGGTACATAAGAGCCAAAATGTATTAGGCAAACATGAACCCGCTATGCAGATCTATGCTGCTCCAGTTCTGATGACCTCAATTGGGCCATTTTAAAGCTCTAAGAAAGGGACAGTGCTGGCCCAGGTCTTACATGTTTGCTGGGGGGGGGGGGGGCATAAATGGAAACTCACTTCGCAACACTCTCCAGATAAAGCAAGACGCAGATTATGCAGTTCTGGAAATTATTCAACATTCTCCACACATTAATGACTTTGATCATATTTCATGGAAAAATAAGTGTTTTTTTTGTGTGTTTTAAGTACAAACATAGATACCATTCATGTGAAATGCAACGAACTTGTGATAGTGGGACATGAATTTAAAAACCAAGCTACGGAATTTAGTGCAATTTGTTTACAAGAATGTTATACAACTTCAGACATTGATCTATCAGTCCCACAATTAGACGATAATCAAGAGATCAATGCACTATCCAAGGGAAAAATGTGTTGTTGCCAAGGTGGCTGAATTAAATAACCAAGCACAAGTATATAAACATAATATTATGAATGATTTTATTTGATTTGGCCTTATTCGGGTAATTATCACATAATATAAATACACAGGGTAGGAAAAAAATAAAACATTTTAAAAAGGAATTTAGATTTAAAATAATTACAGGTCATTCATCCAAGAATTCATATAATGGCAACTACCTCACTCGGGATACAAGTACAATGAAGTCCTTAAGACTTATTACCATTGTGGTCCCTGGTAGTCCCAAGACTGGGTTGCTCGGAAAAGTGGATTTGGATCGAATAACAAACTAAGAGTATCATAAGTTTGATATTAACAAGATTTCAGGAGAATGGGGAGTTAAATTTATTGAAATTTCAATTACAGCTTTCATTAGACATATTTTACTTGGGAAGGTATATAGACATTCTCGAAATCTTACTGAATATTTCATTGCATTCTCTTATGGATTTAAGCAAATACTTTAATTTATGATACTGTCACCAACGGAATAATGACAGTGGGTGATTTCAACATACATGTGTTAAAACTAAATGAATAACTTACGTATGTATGTATATATATTTATATGTATATATATATGTCTATATATGTCTATATATATATATATATATATATATATATATATATATATATATATATATATATATATATATATATATATATATATATATATATATATATACTTCACAGGAGTCTCCCAAGCAATATCAATATCTACAAATTTTTTGATTTTATTTTGCAGATTGGTTAAAGAAAAGTATCCCGAGTTCTGAGTTCATATAATGCCCCTTTAAATATGACACATTTAATCGAATGCACACCTTATCTGGTTTGTATACTTATTAAGCTGCTCTAAGTTGGCCTGCAGGCTGTAGTTCATTACATTTTAATTCACTATTTTGACGCTATAATGTTACAATATACCATCAGTGACTATTGCGTGTATAGACATAGATACACTGTAAATAAATATATGACTGAATATGACTGAAATTGAATTCTTCTTGTTCATTAATTCAAGTACTTGGAAAAACTCTCATTGTCTCCTGCGTGAACTGGGCGTAGGAAAGTACGGAATTAAGGTTGATTACGCAGTCTATCACAAAGAGCATGAGAATCCAGAGACTCTCAATTGGGTAAATTGTTTTAATGAGCTGCCAGAGACATTGCAAGGACGGAAATTGAAAACGTCAAACGTCAAATGATGGTGAAGCTGATTCTGATAGCAACACATGGTCGAGCCTAAGTTTCGACATACCCGCCCCCTGCAATAGATTTAAATTGTAACTCAATTTTCACAATCTAGGCGCAAAATCACAACAACCAAATAAAATCCGTTTGCTTTCTATAGCAAACGCATGCTTGTGCATGCAAGTGAAAAATCGAATCTGAAAGCCATATCAATATGGTAACGCTCCAGTGGTCACAGTACTGCAGCATCCCAGTGGTTACACATCCTGGCCACATCCGGCATACCAGTGATCACACATTCTGGCCACATCAGGCTGTGAAAGTCAATGCTAGCAAAACTGCAAGGCTGGGAAGCTTAATTTGTCTATCACTCTTCACGGAAATGCCATAAAATTATGGTTTCAATAGTTTTGAGTTCCTTTTATCACTTACCTTAATCTCGTGCAAAAAACAAACAAACAAACACAAAATAAAAAACGCAAACAAACAAAAAAGAAAACAACCGATTTTGAAGTTTTTATGTCTGATCCTAACAGTGTATTAAACAAAGAGTTGAATGGAAGCAAGTCATTTGACAAAGGTTAAAAAACTATCGTTGGTGGCATTCACAAAATGTGTAGATGTTTGTGACTAAAATTGGCACTTTTGAACAGACTTTGGATACAAAAGTGAGATCAGTAGTTCCACAAGACATATAAAAATTAAGCAAAGCTTTATTGAGAAAACTGAATCTATAAAGGTCCGAGTGGCCCAGCTCAAGGAACGACCCATATTTGCAATTGAAAATGCATCTTAGGAAAAAAAGCTTGAATACTGTTGCAAGAAACCCGTCAGCGGGGAACAATGAAAACAACCAAGCAGAGGTTGACGCACTCCTGTGTGAAGGACTTAAGTTGCGTAACAATGAAATAATGAAAAAATGCAAAAAGAAAAAAGATCGTTGGATCGGCTACTTGGGGTTGTTAAGCGAAATGCTGATGTTAAGAAATTGATGATGGAAACGAAGGCAAAGTTAGTGGACAGTAGAGAGTAATAATACGTGATCATAACTCATCACAAGTGAAAAGAACAGATAGCGAATGAGAGTAATTTCCGGACACTAATGAAGTCTGTGTGTGAAGACAGACTTTTTCCTCTTTTATTTATTTATTTATTTATTTATTTATTTATTTATTTATTTATTTATTTATTTATTTATTTATTTATTTACTTTCTAAAATTTCCTTTCCTTCTGATAATGTGGTCAGCTTTTCTCAAACACTATTGCTTTGACACGCACCAAACTTTGAAAGGTGATAGACCTACTTATGAAGTTGTGCAGATTATTTGGAACAGCCATGATGTATAAAATGAGGCAACTATCATTTTAAAGGCTCCATATCTTCCAACCTATTACAGATATATACAAAATGTAAAATAGTATTTACAGGTTTGTGACACCTGCCTATTTAATTGACAGCGAACAAAAACTGTAGCATCTTAAATTATGCAAATTTATTGTACTTAAAGCATATAAAAGTTGAACATCTAAACCATCATAAATAGAAGTGTCAATCATTCATTCATTTTTAGGTTTATGATATAGCCACATTCAATGATTCGTAAGCCAAAGTTGTAGCATTTTAATTAATGCGGATTAGGTGAACACACAAAATTACTGACTTGTCCCTAGTAACAGATGTGTTAACAGAAGGCCTCCAAAAGTGGCTTTTGCTGGGAAACATTAAAATAGACAAGATGTGGTAACTTGAGCCTTCCAGCACCTAGACTACTTTATCTCGGCAGGAGACACTTTATGAAGGTGGTCTGTAGTTTTACTCGTGAGTTCACAACGCTTGGGGTTTGTGGTAAATATACAGAAAAAATGTGTTTGACACATGTTTAACTTGTGGCTGAAGTTGTATGACACATACACATATAGCTATATTCAATTACCTGCATGACAAAGACATTCTATGGTATATAGTTACATAGTAATTCTCCCCCATCGGGAGATTATGTGTGAATAAGGACACTGAAGGCTGTCGAAATATCTCTGTGGTATGTGTGATGTTGTGTTGTTGAATATATATCATTGATCAAGGGTGGCGCAATTGGGTAAATTGGTGGGTATGTAATATCAGGGTTCAACATTGGCTATAGTGTACAAACATGAAGCTATCAGGGGTCATTTTGACATCTGTCTATGGGATTGGTGAAGGGAAGGCAGTAAAGATTTTGGATTTGTATGCCAAAAAGGGAGCACCTTTAGCACTAGCCAATCTAAATAAAATATTGAGGGTTGATTGGCAAGACTATGTCATTGAGGGGATAACCTCTTTCAGAAGTTCAGTGACTGTGACACAGCCAGTTGCGCCACAGCCCAGAATGCAGAATCTGTGTCAAAAGTCGACTTTGATGAGACTAGAGCAAAGTGTTCAATGTAACTAGCACAATTAGTGTTAGGGTAAATGTAACCTCCTCCATACAATACCCCCAACTATGGTAGCCATATATAGTGCAACCAACAGAGTTTTAAAAACACTATATGTAATCCAATTGAGTAACACTATGGGGCATTATGGGAATGAGCAATCACCTCTTTGCTAAGTGAGTTTTCTATCCCAAAGGTTGTGACATCATCTCATCAATTTGGCACTCTCCTTGTGGGGCCTATTCCTAATCCACCCTCTAACATGTATCAAAATGGTATGTCAGGTCCTGGATCTGTGCCATATGTGGCAATGGGGCTGAATTCTTCAGCTGCTCTACCTCCTTATGTTACATCTACTGCTGCTGGTCATAATTTGTCTGTTAGTGGAACAGACAGGTATCTTAGGCTGGGTTGAAATGGACCACCAGGGAATAGAGGACAACCACTCTAGGTGAAAAATGTAGATAGGTCTAACAGGAGTAGAATGAGAGCAAATTTGGCAAAGATAGTAAGCCTTTCAGGACAACAAGATTGGAGACCTAATACTTTGAGGTTTGGCCATGTGGTGGGGAGACACAATTGGGAAGATGAAGAGAAGCTGGATAGGCTTATAGATTCTTTGAGGGAAAAAGCCTCAAGTTCCTATGGTAGTTTGGATATGGATGATAGAGAGGACTATATCAGACTTAAAGACAGGGTGGACTTTGGGAACTTTGGAATCTCTTTGCTGTCATTAATGGGTTTGGAATTTGTGAATATGGGGCTAGTTTTTTCTGTACTATTAGGTAAATCCTAATCCCAGGTGCGATTATCTACAGGTACTGTTCCATAGTTCCAAGTCCTTTGACAGTAGCCAAGTGATCTGACAAATCCCACAGAGGTACGGTTTGTTTTGCAGTTTGGATCTAATGTGGTACAACATACCAGTCAACTTAAAAAAAATATCCACACTCCACAGGTATAAAAATTGAATGGGTAGCACCAAAATATACTAGTCCACTGAAGACATTATCCACAATCCATAGGAAAAAACAATAGCTCACAGTCCCACTGGCTTATTGTCACACAGCTTCTGTCAGCTCTTGAATTCTCTACCCTACATAGCTAGGCAAAGAAATGTCTAATTTGTTCCAGGGTTTTCCAATTAGTCACACCTCCCAGTGCATTGAGACCTGTCTGGATTACCTCATATGAACGTAGGTCGCCATTCTAGCTTATTCCACATGTTTACTAGTTACATGTGAGTCACCCACAAAACAGGCCAACTCAGTGACTCTTCAGGAACCCTGCAAAGAATTCATTGAACTCAATGACCCGGCACACACTCAATGAACACAGTGACCTCTCCAAATGAAAATAAAGAGCCAAACGCATTTTCATAACACACCACCCTCCTTGAAGAAAGAAAAATTGGACATATAAGGAAAATGTTTCTTCCCAATTGTCAAGGTTTGTTCATAGATTTTGTAATGTAAAATACACAGTGATTTCCTAGAAAAAAATACTCTTTCTACAAAGCAGCATTAACATTCACATAGATTAATTATACCATCTCTTTAATTGTTTCATTGTGATAAACACAAACATGGGTCTAACTGACACAGTTGCACTGTTCATACAAGTCTGATCTAACTGATGAACGTTTTTTTTTCTGTCAACAACACAAACTCCTTTGCAACAATATAGAAATGATCTCGTGTTCAATTCCTTATACCATTAACTCTGCACATTTTTGCTTTTTCAATTCGACATGCTTACATAAACAGTATTACTGACAGTAGTCTCATAATCTGAACACATTCCTATGAGTAATATTAATCTTCCTATCTTATAAATACAAGCACCCACTCTAGGGATAATATAGACAGGTATCTCAGAGTCTGACTCAGTCACAGAATTCAATTTTCTATAATCATAGAACCAATACAATAGGACTACTTATTTCTTCTCGACCTGCAGCCAATCTCAGAGGATTCATCTCATAAGGTTGTTGCTTGATGGATCAGCATCAGCTACATGTACATCATGACATAATATTTAGGTGCTACCAGGCTGGGCTGAAAATAAATTTTCAAACTCATGAATAAGTTTTTCTAAATCAGCTTGCTGTGCAGGCTCCAAAAGACTGATCTTACTATCAAGATTTTGTAATATGTCAGAGTTATGCATTTTTACACTGGAAATAAAACTCCAGACTTCCTTTGAGACTGGTATTATTCTCGTCAGCCTTATTATCATTTCCATCATTCTTTAAAGAAGTGGCACTGACAATTCCTACTGGTGTTCTCTTTTATTGTATTCTTATAACATGTTGATGTGACAAAGCCGTTTAGCTTTCCTCCTTTCTGGTGTAGATATTATATATATCTTACCCTGTGCATTAATAAAATTTGATTGGGCCACTGCACAAGCTTATTTCAACTTTTCTTTGAATTTGGACACATAATCCAAGATAGGTTCATCTTGGGTCTCCATCAACCATTTTTCTTTTACAAGCTTTAGTGGACCTCTCACAGTGTGTCCATATATCACTTCAAATGGATTAAACCCCAGTGACTCATTTGTTATCTCTTTCATGGCAAATCATAACATATTTGTACCTTTAACCCATTAATTTTTTATTTTCAAAATGATAGGTTCTCATCGTATTCTTCAGTGTTTGATGATACCTTTCAAGAGCCCGTTGTATTTCTGGGTGGTGGCCAAAGATGTAATCTGTTTAATGACTAACTGATGGGCAGCCTCCTGGAACACTGCAGGCACGAAATTTGAACCTAAGTAACTTTGTATCTGTATTTGCAGTCCTACTGTAGTGAAAAATTTAATTAAAGCATCAGTGATCGTAGGAGCTTTAATGTCTTTTATGGGATGTCCTTAGGATACTTAGTGGCTGAATCCATGACAGTAAGCAGAAACTGATGTCCCGCTTTTGTATTCGGAACAAGCCCCACACAATCTATAATAACACTGCTAAATGGCTCTTCAAAAACAGGAATACTAATCAAAGGAGCCGGTTATATTTTCTGATTGGGTTTTCCCATCACCTGACATGTGTGACACGTCTCACAAAATTCTGCCACATTCCTATGTAACATAGCCCGCAAAAGTGTTGTAATATTCTATCTTGAGGCTTTGTAATACACAATTGGTCCGCCATAGGCACATCATGAGTTGTCTTTAAAACTTCGGCCCTATATGATAAAGGAACCACCATTTGATGAATGATTCTCCATCCTTCATCAGTGGAAGCATCTGGAGGTCTCCATTTCCTCATCAACACTCTTGCCAATATAATAACAGATCAGGTCTTTTTTGCTTCTTCATCAGTTAAAGCTGTAGTTGCCAATTCTGTCAACTGAGGATCAGCTTTCTGCTCCCTAATCAGCACATCTCGATTCAAATGAGGAATTTGACTTGCATGACCATTTTGGTTTACCTGGTCAGACAGGTTACCATTATGGCGTACCTCTGGACTCAAGTTACCTTCATGGCTTACTTGGTCCTCCAGGTTACCAGCAAAAAATGTCTCTGCCAGCCATAGATATACATCATCCTTGGCACTGGCCTCTTGTTTAGCAGCTTCAAGATCCATTGACCTTGTCACACCACCGGTGGCAAAAATGCCTGGAAATTCCTGCTCAAGATGCTCTGTGTCCTCTCTCATGACTGGTTCAACCGTTAAAGATGGTATCGATTTACCTCTCACATTATCCCCTGTTATATCATTCCCTAGGAGGAAGGTCAAACCTTCTATCGGTACACTAGGTAAAAAACCTACAATCACTGGTCCAATTTTGAAATCAGACTTCAGGTAAACATTGTTAAGCGGGACTGTTATTTAATTAAACTGAACACCCTGAAGTAATACACTGGCTTTTTGTTAATTATCATAAGACAAAAGAAGTACATCTTTCAACAGTAAAGACTTAGTAGCTTTCAACAGTAAAGACTTGGCAGCACGAGTGGGTCCTAGGATCACAACTGCCTTTTGGTCAACAGCATTTTCTTTCTGTGACACCAGCAGTTCCGATTTCAAACTGTTAGAGCCATTCAATATGGACTCAGCTACCCCAACATGTTGGTTTTCCAATTTAGCGTGGCGATTGTCAGAATGTCCATAATACATTTGGAGGTGGGCACCCCTTAATGCTGGCTAAACCAACTGGTTTCCCAGTATTATTGGTTCTTCTCTGGAGTAAAAACACTCAGATTTCACCTGACCCCCTTTTATGGCAGTAACTGCATGTGGGCCTACTAAAAACAATCTGCCCTGTTTTCTGATTGGCAGGTTTATCAGACTTAGGAGAATTATTGGGCTTTTGTTCTTCTGATTTTTGACAAGGGAAGAGGTTCCCTGTTCCCTCTTGTTTCTTTCCAACTTTAGATCTAAACGGACCCTGTTTGAGTTTTCCAAAGCAGTTTTATGTGTGCACTCATAGCCGTCAGCCCACACTGCAGCTTCATGTAATTTATCTGCCTTACGTTCAACTAGGTAGGTTTTTATTTCTTTTGCAATGCAACCTTTCAAATCATCTGCAAAAATATGTTCCCTTAATTTGTCAAAATCACTTTCTATTTTCCTCCAGGTACACCATTTGTCAAAGAGATTCTAATTCCACATAAGGTTCACTGGTTCCTTCTGGCTGCCCCTGAATTTTTGTCTGTAAGCCTCAGGTACTAACTCATAGGCTTTCAAAACATTATCTTTCAACACATCATACTCAGAACTATATTCTTTGGAGAGTGACGAAAAAACTTCTTGTGCTTTTCCAATAAACACACTTTGCAAAAGAAGAGGCCACCCCTTCCAGGCCATTCTTTCTTCAAGTTTTGTTACCAAACGTGCATTCTTGGCAACATCAAAAGATCCTGACTGTGCTGAATTATCTAATCTAGAATGCCTACGATCAAGTTCTCTGAGCTTAAACTCGTGTTTCTAGCCTCTCTTGCTAATTTTAGCTCATGCTCTCTTGCTTCTTGTGCTGCCTCCCTTTCACCCTGTGTTCCTCCTTCATCAGCCTCTTTTGCTTTTTTTGCTGCCTGTGCTGCTTCTCTGTCACTCTCAAGTTTTAATTGAGCTAAATCCAGCTGAATTGCCAAACTTTTATCTTCTGATGCCTCCTCCTCAAAGAAACCTTCTTTAACCAAATGGGAAATTATCATTTGGTTCAAAGGTATTTTCCTGATACTTTATGGTACTTCTAAATTTACGTATTTGGCCACATTTCCATGTATTTCTTCAACAATTTATCAAAATCTTTGACTTTTATGTCCTCATCAGCCAGAGACACACTTGGATCTAATGACATGTTGTCCTATTGTCTGTATACTGACCAGCAACTATGTTTATAAATACCAGATATCCTTTGTTGAGTTCAAACTGTAAGATTCAGTGTTTAAAAACTTCCTGAATTTTCCAGATTATTTACCCATATGTGCTTATTGCAAAATAGTTCAATGTTTTGTCTTGAATTGGATCCCGTTTGGCTTGGATTGATCATGGATGAGCCTCCCACAATTTGTTACGATGCCTACCTTTGACCTCAATGACCTGGCACACACTCATTGAATACAGTGATCTCACCAAATGAAAACAAGCCGCCATACACATTTTCAACCCTGCTCAGAGAACATCTGCAATCCATCAGTAAGGTGATATTGAGTTATTTGCTTGAAGTCCACATTTAAACCTTCTGTATCGAATAGTTACTGTCCTACGGTAGATCTTTGACTCAATCATTAATTGTGTTCCCATTTTGGACTCAACGCTAAATGGTCCATTGGTTGAACATTAAACTGTTATGTTTATGGACATTTACATAAGTTTATACCTGTAAATTGAAATGTTTTATAGAAGCATACTTTACATCATGGTGATTAATCCTTGATGATAAGATTTAATTCATTATATGGTCAATTTATTTTGGTTGAATGAATCTGTCAATGTTTTTCTCATCATTTCTTTTTTCATAGTTAAGCCTCTTTATTACGGTCTCTTGGTTAAGTCAGATCACATGGTGCGCCTTCCCTTATCAAACCTCTGGCATCATGATCCCTCAATTTCCAGCTTTCTTGGGTACGTCAGTACTACCTGTGCTAATCCCTTTTGCAAAGGAGATCAAATTATGTTTGTTAGTATTTTTCTACTGCCTTTTACGTACACCCTTTTTTGTCATTCATGTTTGCCAAAACCCATGCATGCGAGGTTTGTTTTATAACGTCTTTTTGCCTCTTTCCCTTTTATTGTTGTCCTTTTACCATCTGTTTATAACTTTATAATTGTTTTACTTCACAGCTTGCAGACATCTTACATTGATAACAACATTCCTGCCAAGTAAAGATGACTACTGCTTTAAAACATAGTTTGGCACTGCAGTTAAAGGGCAGGTCTCGGAAAATATAAACATGCTGCAAACAACATTTTTGTTGCCCCAGACGTAAGATCATATATAAAATAACAATAATGAGGTACATTTATTGCACATAATATGTGTAATAGGTTTTTGGTGCTTTTAAACATAGCGCCACCAAGGATGTCCGAGAAAATTTCAATCGGGAAGATCCATTTTGGTGACGTCACAGCGGGAACACGTTTGTGAATCTGGCATTCGACCTGGTCAGGCGCAGCCATTTCGTGATAGGACACACCATTTTTGTCTTGACTCAAAATTTTCGATTATTTCTAATTTTTTGCGCGAAATATCGTTTTTGGCACCAAATTCATTTTTTAGACCTAGCTTATTATTTTTTCACTGCCATTGCCCATTGCTCTGTGGTAATGACTAATGTGGTGTGGCAACACCAACAGGCAACAAGATGGGCCGCAGTCCTAGCCTCCTAGTTTGGTTTGCAGTCGACTGGAAAGACGCTTCCAATTACAATTTAAAGCGTGCTATGTGCTTTACATTTTGAAGACTCTATGTTTGTCGGTGGTATGATGAAGGATGCTGGGTTTCGATAACACATCTACATTATTCCTGGTGCTATGCCCTCTGTGAAGCCACAGGCACAGCCAACCCCTGTTCTGTCACAGAGTTGACTCCCGAGTCCAGACGTCGACGCGTGAGCATGGCAGTACAGAAACTTAATGGGAATCCCCGTGCGCGCGTGACGTCCTAACGCAAATGACGTTCACAGGGTCTTTTCCCTAGCTTCAGGCAAAATGTGTAGACTGTCAATGGGAAATAAATTTTGTGATTTAACTATAGAGTGTTTCAGAATTCTATATTTATACAAGGAAAATCATACATATTGCAGAATATAACAGATTTTGGATGGCAGGTCGTCCAATATGAAGTTTACGGGACTCTGAAACGATATATTGGGTTCGGCTTCGCCTCACCCAATATAACGTTTCATCGTCCCGTAAATTTCATATTGGACTCCCTGCCATCCAATGTCTGTATAATATATATATGTGTGTATATATGTGGTGCATGTACAGAATTACACTATTAAAATGCATCGTAAGTTTCATCCTTTATTTTCTGATTCCTTGTCTGTAGGTTTTAGCTGCTATTTCCAGGGATGTTGCCCATATCCCTGCTATTTCCAAAAAAAATCACAGACCAATATGACAGGCTGCCACAGATAAAAACATATACTGCTCAGATAAACAAGGCATCACCATCATGATAAGAAAATAAATTTACTTGTGCCTTAATAATAATAATAATAATAATAATAATAATAATAATAATAATAATAATAATAATAATAATAATAATAATAATAATAATTTTATAACATGATTAAAAGCATACACCTGCAGTGCACCCCTCCCTCTGGTGTACTTTGGTCCTTTCATGATGAAAATGATTCGGTGAAAATGCTGAATGTTCCCAAATTAGCTGTTCAATGCTTTGTAGATTGTCTTTTTCACATTGGTGATTAGGTATTTGTAAGGGGCCATCTCGCTCCTATTTTTATGTCTTTGCATGATATTTGTGCACATCATAAGCCTGACCATGTAATGATCTGTAGAGTGTACATTTTCCATAAAATGAAAAGGGTGCAGGCTGTTGTCACGTCTTTTCCTTTTATCAGAACTGAAGGCAATGTTATAGGGCCTACCTACTTGCCCACTAACAGACATATTTTCAATCTTTTCTCACATGCACTCAGTTACAGACTACAGATCAGAGATTGTTACTACCTAGTTGTCAAGATGACAATGTTAATTTTGAGTGATTGATGCAAACACTCTTTCATTCAGAAAGAAATATTTTAACAGGGAGCCCATGGTTTAAAGCTTTGTTGTGAAAGAAAAATTTTGTGATAAGGTAATGGTGTGAAAACATAATATTTCATTTTTACAACATCTTAGGTTCCTCCAAAACTAAAACTTGCATGTAAGCGTGACATTGTGGCATGTGCAATGCTGGTGGCCAATTTGCAACTTCACAAAAACATCATGTAAGAAAACACTTCTGCATGTTCTGTGCATGAACAAAACACTTCTGCATGTTCTGTGCGTGTACATTGTGCATGCATAAGGTAGTTTAATGCAAACTGAAAATATTCAAACACATATACAGTGGTACCTGCTGTATGCAACCACTCCTGTGAGCAGCCAAATTGCTTTTTGTGGTCATTAAGCTCGGACATAGGAGTCAATTTCTTTGTAAAATTTGCCTGTGGTGACAGGCCACTTATTCTTGGCAGAAGGGGTGGCCATATACAGCGGGTACCACTGTATATTATCCCATCGTTCAGTATTTGCCATCTCATATCAAGTTTTCCTCCTTAACAGACTCCAGTGGTGTGCCTAAGACTATCTTGCCCATGCGCAATCTGATTGTACACTGCCAGTCGAGAAGGACACGCGGTCCTACTGGTTAAAGTGCAGAGAAGGGCATTTTTCAGTCCTGTTACATTGAAGTCCACAAGCTATGGGTGCACCAATTCGTTGTCTAGTCAACAGTTAACCGCATTATTTTCTAAAATGCCCTCATGCAGCATTTGCATTCATGTACAAAGCTGCATTTGATGTTGAGCCCCACAGCAAATTTGTGAAATTTGTACCTAGTCGTGGAAATGTTCATACACTGCATGGGGATCTCAATTTTTTATTCATCATCAGAGATAATTTGAAACAACTTTCAATTTCAATGACACTCTTTTTCCTTCATTTCATGCAGTGGTCAGTCTTATAAGGCCACCTTAAATGCAATTAAAACTGTTTTAATCAAACGAAAATAAAAATATAATGAAAAAAATAAATTTACAGTGCTGGCCAGCGTAACCAAATGCTTGCCATGACCAGATGTTTTAATGGTTGCTTGTGTTTAAGAATCACGGACATTTGGTTTTTCTTTTACTGACAGCCATTTAGGCTACTAGTTGAGTGATAAGTCTTCCTTTGGTTTGCTCATAGCCATTTACGCTATTCATTAAGTATTCCTACTCTTTGTTCTTTGGTCATTCACCCTGGCAGGCCCCACAGAATTTCCTCTATTTTCAGATCATAAAATCCAATTGGAACAAGCTACAAGACTACAAAATAACTGTATCTTTACTTCTCCACATCATTCTTATTCCTGCTTCTATTTTATTTATTTATTTATTTACTTACTTACTTACTTACTTACTTACTTACTTACTTACTTACTTACTTACTTATTTATTTATTATTTTTTTTTATATATTTCTCATTAAGATGATAGTAAATGTGAGGCATACGTGATTTTGAACTAATAAAACTGTTGTGGATTTCCGCCAGATTAGGGTAAGCCAGAGACAGCAAAATACACAAGCAGTGTATTCTTTCCTGTACAACATCTGAATTCATTTACACTGTAAATAGGTCTTTGGATCCAGTATATTCCACCTAAAACACAACAAGAAGTTTCATTATTTATTGACCATTTATTCATCATTTAGTGGCAACATCCTTATACCAGGACAATGATATATTCCACCTCGGCATGAAAATTTCGAATCACTTGCCTTTGGGGTAGGTAACCAGGAATTCTGCTTTTACAACCAGACTTTATGTATGCGGGCAAGTGAAATACTGTATCATACTTGCCTTGATGACAAAATCGAAAAAAGTGACTGAGCCTTGGGCTTGCATGACACACTCAAGTCAGCTGGTAACTTCAGTCTTGATACTTATCAGCAACACACATGTTCCATGCTTGCACAGTGTTAACATAATTATGGCCTAAATGATATTGTTCTTTGTAGGTAAACAATTAAAATTGTCACTGCATTTTTTCACATCTGGGTTACGTTACAGTAGTGTGACAGCCTGCCATAAGCAGTGCTGGTGGCCAATTCACAAACAGCATACGTCCAGGGGTAGAACCAGGAAGCTGAAAAAAGGGTGGCAAAACATTGATTTCTTTTGTTAAAATGAGTGTCTGGGGGTCCTACCCCAGAAAAGTTTTGTGTGAAATGGGGGACTCTAAGCCAATTTTAGACTAAAACGCAAGAAAGATTTGAAGAGAGTTCAAACAAAAGTATTTACATGTATTTTGTAAAGCAAATACAGGTGGGCAGAGGGGACTAATGCCCTCTCAACCCCCTTCAATCCATGCTCGTCTGTGATGTATGACTAGCCCTGTTCAAACTGTAAGAAAAGACCACTCTGTAGTGTGAATAAAACACTGTGTACAGCGAGTCAGCCAATGTAATTACCTTCAGTCAAAGCCAGCTAAATCAGTGTTAAACTTTGAAGTCAAACAGTGCCAATGGCTTCCATGGTCAAATTTTGAAGCATAATTTTGTCTTTCAGCCAGTGAGTGGTTGATGGATATAGCACCAAGCCACTTTGAACTTTGAGGCCTATTAAAGAGGTCACAATGACAATTGTAACACTTGCATGTATAGATCTGTGTATTCAGTCTTTTCAGATGAAAACACAACGCAGTGTCAGTAGTGACAAAATTCTGCGCTGGCCTGGGTGATGGTCAAGCTTTCTATCAATTATGTACAATTATACATACATCTTATTCTTAAAAACCAAAGCCTCAAAGGCTCGAGAAAAGATGAACGCTACATATAATTTCAACTTTACATGATTCATATTCAAATAAGTGAATGTTCGAACTTAGTAAGTTCGTTATAATATATAATATGTTAGGCCTATGCCTATGCTATGGGTCTTGTGACAAAGACGGCGAAGCTGCCTCGCGGCCGCAGCCACTCAAATTTTCAATTAATGGGTTTCCAGCGACAGTGATATTCAATACAACGGTTAACACTGACATCTATCGTCGACCAGGCCACCCTGCACTCTCCTCAGTCCGTGATTGACTAAGTATCAAAACTTACGCTTCATCAGTTGCTCATGGCTTCACTGAACATGTGAAAGTTTCAAAGTCAAAACAAAGAAAATTACCAAGGAAGGTTATCCTCACAGCCCTCGTACAGATTAGGATCGTTGGCTAGGTGGGCTGCTTCCGTCCACGGACCTTTTTCTAGTGCTTTGGGTCAATGTTCGGTTCGTTGTCTTCCTCTTCAATCTTGTCCACGTCGACATCGATCATGTAGTATGATGTACTGTAGTTGTGTGCCATCTTGTGCAAGTGAAACGAGTTCCCATTGTGACGTCATGTGCTTTGCGGATTCCAATTCAAAGTTTTTTCATAAGAAGAGGGGAAAATAGAGAGCAGCTGCTTTTTCGAGACCTGCCCTTTAATTACCGACTGAAGTCACAGACTGACCCTTTTTATGTTACTTGCTTGTGTGGCAAAGAATGGTGTTCTAGTAAGTTATTGTGTGCCAACATACATTTTACCTCATTCAATCTGCATTAAGTATTCTAATGTACGTTAACTGACCAGTTTGTGCACAGTTGCAGCCTTTTGGGCAGAGTCAATGCGATTTCCCACACTATTTATATTACATCTTGTATCATATTCATTTTAACTGGCCTGTTATTGGCTTTCTCTGGTGGTGTTAATCCAAACCCAGGTCTTCCGGCTTGTAATTTCTGAATGTTCTATATTTCAGTTTAATAATGTGACCACCAATTAAACACTGGGTGAAATCCGTAGTTAAACATTTATAATGATATAAATGTTATATGTCTTAACAGAACTAAACTTGAATCAATTTCAAATGATGAAATTTTGTTACCATATTTGAAATCTCCAATAAGATGTGATCAAAATGGACAGCAAAGGGGAGTCTTAATATATACTCGGACTATTTAAGTGTTAAACCTCTTGAAGACTTTTGTAATTCTGGGCTTGAGTCGTCATGGATCCAGATAAATATTAAAACACATATAAATTTTATAGCCATATTTCATAGACCACCTGTTCAGGAACAGGCCTCATTCAACGAGTTTTTCGGTTGTTTTCAAAAAGTTAGCTAACGCTACAGTAGAATCCCCCTTGCTCTGTTTCTAATGGGGGATTTTAACACAGCTTGCATTTCATGGGATTCGGAATCCTGTAATAGTGCAATTCGAAGGAATTTTTCCACATTTGGGTCAGTCCCTACCTAGGTCTATTAGTGACGGAACCCCCAAAAATTGGTGAAATGTTGCCCTTTATCATGGTTGTCACCTGTGGGATATGCCTTGTACCTTCAATTATATCATTGTAGGAATGACACCCAGTCTGTGTAGCAAATTGGGAAGCAACAATATCTAACTCTTTCACAATTTTAATTCAGCCGTCTTGTGTAAGGTGCTGTGTTAGATTTAAGTAAGCAAACAATGACTTGCATTTCAAAAATAACACATACATTCAGCATTAAAGTCAACATGTGTAGTATATCTGGTTAAAGTGACAGACATAGTGTTCCCACGAAAATCTTGTAGGCAGAACATTAAGTAAAAAATAATGTAGAACATGAGATCTGAAAATGACGGCTTTTCTTATAAACGGATGAACAATCGGAATATTTAAGCAACTTCTTATGCTTGAAACATAATTAAGTGATAGATTCAAGGAAGAAGTGGTCATGGGTCGATTAAGCACTTTGACTCATTATAAAAGCAACATTCATTCACTTAATTGTACCTTATACTTTCCTACAAAACTTATATCATATTTCACCTTGACATAAATTGTAGCAAACAAGTTTGAATGTCTGTGAAGCATAGGTTTACCATTTCAATCTCAGTATCTTATTAATAGTTACGCATCTGATAGATATTAACAAAATTTAAATTACTTCAAAGTATAAGTGTGGGCCTTTACATATGGAGGATTTTCTAACAATTTGGATTGATTAAATGTTATAACAACTGCCCAAGACATTTTGAGCAAGTTCCACACAATACACATACAGTAAAAGTCGGCACATTTGAAAATATGCTAATAAAGCTAATTTCAGTATGAAACCATCAAATTTTCGGATTTTGGCAGAGAGGTTTTTCCAGGACATGATGGTGTCTCAAGTCAGGAATGAAATTTGTTTCCTCACATTGGTATTGGAAGAGAAATGCTGATGCTTTGGCAAGTCTGGAATCTCTTTGCTGTCATTGTTGGGTTTGGAGTTAATGATTATGGATATGTCTTTCTGCACCTTTATAGCTACAAAACTATGATACACAATAAGGATATACCATGGGATGCACACATTTAGTTCTGATCTTAAGCAAATAGTTTACGTTTGAACTAAACCAGTTTTTCAAGATTACCTTTACATTTTGTTGATTAATTTCACATGAATAGAAGGTTAAACATACTTATCATGGTAAACAAATTTAAAAAAAAACTGATAAAAAGAGACCAACAAACAAAAGAATGGAATACAACAGGAATGAAAAACTGGAAACATCATGTATATAAGCAGATCTGTGTTTTCATATAGACATTGCACATATATAATACAGCGTGAACTGGATGAAAGCATCCAACATAAACATGGCAGTTTCTGATGAATAACATCCCTGAAGGCAACTGTATTAGAAGCAAATAAGAACTTTACTTTCATTTATAATTTAAAACATTCATTTAGCATTAAATCAACAACATCCCTAACTTTATTCAAAACCATTGTATTACCGAGTAAATAATGTTGAAGGAAGTGTAAATTGAAACATTGGTAGTCAACATAGAGTTTTCAATGTTTGAAGTATTAGGTAAGGGGCACCTGTACTGGGCTGTAAAAAGTAACCATTGTCACTATTGTAATCTTGTAATCACACTCTGATTAGATTTAAAAAGGAAGTTCAATGCTTTGTTAATAAAAAATGCCAGGTTTTGAGAGTCATTCGACTTACAAAACAGAATTTTGCTTTTTTCATCGTACCTGATTAGCCTCTCTTTCCTTAATTCTGGCTAGCTCTGCCCTCTCTTGTTCTCGTCTCTGGTAAAAAACATACGGAGTAACCTATTTTCAGCATTTTTGAAAGCATCATTCATTCATTAAATGATACTGGGGTCATGAATGCTGTCATTTATATTTCTTTACTGTACCTGATTCTTCTCTGGGGACACGGGGTCGAGCATGAATAAATGGGAAGTCAAATGTGCAAATGCTTGGATGATGAAAAGACTTTTGATATATAATCAAATAATAGATTTAAAGAAGAAGTGGTCAAGTGTCTCATAATGCGACATTCATCCATTTAATTGTATCTTATACTTTCCTACAAAATTACATCATATTTCGCCTTGACAAAATTGTGGCGAAAAGTTTGAATGTGTGTAAAGCAAAGGTTCGCCATCGCAATTTCAGTATCTTTTTAATAGTCACATATCTGCTGGATATGTGACAAAATTTCAATTAATTGAAATTATAATTGTGGGCATTAACATATAGAGTATTTTTAAACGACTTGTATTGATGTTATGTCCAAATATTCGCCCAAGACCTTTTGAGCAAGTTCCACATAATACACATAGTGAGAAAATTGGCAAATTTAGAAGTATGCTAATAAAGGTAATTTCAGTATTGAAGCATTAAATTTTGCTGTTTTGGCAGAAAGTTTTTTTCCAGGACATGATAGACTAAAGCTTTTGTAGCTACGAAACCATGATGCACAATAAGAAAATACAATGGGATGCACACCTATTGTTCTGATTTTAAGCAAATAGTTTGCGTTTGAACTAAACCAGTTTTGCAAGATTACCTTTACATTTTGTCGATTTATTTCACATTGGTAGAAGGTTAAACATAGTTATCATGGGAACCAAATAAAAAAAAAAAAAAAACAAAACAAAAAAAAAACTGATAAAAAGAGACCAACAAATAAAAGAATGGAACACAATATGGATGAAAAACAGGGAAACATCATGCATATAAGTAGAACTGTGTTTTCATATAGACATTGCACATAAATATTACAGTGTGAACTAGATGAAAGCATCCAACATTAACGCGGGAGTTTCTGATGAATAACATCGCTGAAGGCAACTGTAATAGAAACAACTAAGAACTTTACTTTCATTTGTAATGTAACATATCCATATAAGATTAAATCAACAACATCCCTAGCTTAATTCAAAACTATTGTATTGCTGAGGAAATCATGTTGAGGGAAGTGTTCATTGAAACATTGGTAGTCACCATAGAATTTTTAATGTTTGAAGTATTAGGTAAAATCTACATGTATTGGACTCTAAAATGTAACCCTTTGTCACTATTTCAATCTTGTTATCACACGCTGATCAGATTTAAAGAGGAAGTTCAATGCTTTGTTAATGACCAAATGCCAGGTTTTGAGAGTCATACGAGTAACAAAACAGAATATTACTTTTTTCAACATTCCATTTGTGCAGCCTCCCTTTCCCGTGTTGTATATAGCTTTTCCCTCATCTTTTTTAGCCATTGCTGAAAATCAATAAGGGTAATGAACCTTTTTTTTCGCAGAAATAAAAACAAACATCCTTAAAAAGTTTGAATGTCTGTGAGGCACAGGTTTACCATTTCAATCTAATAGTTACACATGTGATGGATATATGACAAAATTTAAATTACTTGAAAGTATAAGTGTGGGCATTTACATATGGAGTATTTTCAAACAATTTGGATAGATAGTATGTTTCTACAATCGCCCAAAGCATTTTGAGCAAGTTCCACACAATACACATAGAGTGAAAGTTGGCACATTTGGAAGTATGCTAATAAAGCTAATTACGGTATGAAAGCATTTTATTTTCCGAATTTGGCAGAAAGACTTTTCCCAGACATGATAGTCTCAAGCTTTTATAGCTGCAAAACCATGATACACAATTAGGATATACCATGGGATGCACACATTTTGTTCTGATCAAAGGCAAATGGTTTGCTTTGGAAGTAAAGCAGTATTGCAAGATTACCTGTAGATTTTGTTAATTTCACATGAGTAGAAGGTTAAACATAGTAATCATGGTGAACAAATTTTTTAAAAAGCTTGATAAAAAGAGACCAACAAATAAAAGAATGGGACACAACAGGATTGAAAAACTGGAAACATCATGTATATAAGCAGACCTGTGTTTTCATATAGACATTGCACATATATAATACAGCGTGAACTGGATGAAAGCATCCAACATAAACACGGCAGTTTCTGATGAATAACATCGCTGAAGGCAACTGTGTTAGAAGCAACAAAGAACTTTACTTTCATTTGTATTTTAAAACATTCATTTAGCATAAAATCAACAACATCTCAGCATAATTCAAAACTATTGTATTGCTGAGGAAATCGTGTTGAGGGAAGTGTTCATTAAAACATTGGTAGTCAACATAGAATTTTTAATGTTTGAAGTATTAGGTAAAAGCTACATGTACTGGACTGTAAAAAGTAACCATTTGTCACTATTTCAATCCTATAATCACACTCTGATCAGATTTTAAAAGGAAGTTCAATGCTTTGTGAATTAAAAAATGCCAGGAATTGATAGTCATTCGACTTACAAAACAGAATTTTCCTTTATTTTATCATACCTGTGATGCAGCTTCTCTTTCCTTCATCATACCTAGCATTTCACTCTGTGGTCCTAGGATCTCGAGCAAACCACACTCAATAACCTATTTTCAGCAGAAATAAATACAAACATTCTTTACTGCTAAGAGCTGCACTGCCATTACAAACACTGTGATTTATGTTTCCTTATTGGACATGATCTGTCTTTGGTAACAAGGGGGCGTGCATAAAATGTGACGTCAAATGTAGAAATGCTTGGAAGGTGGAATGTAGCCCTCTATCATAGGTGTCACCTTTAGGATATGCCTTGTAACTTCAACTGGCGCATTGTAGGAATGACACCCAGTCTGTGTGGCAAACTGAGAAGCAACACCATCTAACTCTTTTACTATTTTAATTCAGCCGTCTCGTGTAAGGTGCTTTAATAACACATACATTCACCATTAAAATCAACATATGTAGTATATCTGGTTAAAGTGACAGACAAAGTGTTCCCACGAAAAATCCAATAGGCACTACAATAAGTAAAAATTAATATAGAACATGAGATCTGAAAATTACGGCTTTTCTTCTCAACAGATGAACAATCAGAATATTAAAGCAACTTCTTATGCTTAAAATTTAATTAAGTAACATATTCAAAGATGAATTGGTCATGGGTCCTTAAATACGTTGACTCATTATTAAAGCAACATTCGTTCACTTAATCGTACCTCATACTTTCCTACAAAACATACATCATATTTCACCTTGACAAAAATTGTACCAAAAAAAAAAAAAAACAACCCCCCCCAAAAAAAACAAAAACAAAAAAATCAAAAAACAAAAAAAAAAAAAAAAAAAAAAAAAACAAACAAACCCCCCCCCCAAAAAAAACAAACAAAACAAAACAAAAGAATGTCTGTAAAGCAAAGGTTTACCATTTCAATCTTAGTATTTTTTTAAAAGTTACGCATCTAATGCGTAGATGACAAAATTTAACTTACTTGAAAGTATAAGTTTTGGGCATTCAAATATGGAGTATTTTCAAACAATTTGGATTGATAGTAAGTATCAACAATCACCCAAGACATTTTGAGCAAGTTCCACACACTACACATAGAATGAAACTTGGCGCATTTGGAAGTATGCTCATAAAGCTACTTTCCGTATGAAAGCATTATATTTTCCGAATTTGGCAGAAAGATTTTCCCAGTACATGATAGTCTAAAGCTTTTATAGCTACAAAACCATGATACACAATAAGGATATATCATGGGATGCACACGTTTTGTTCTGATCTTAAGCAAATAGTTTGCTTTGGAAGTAAAGCAGTATTGCAAGATTACCTTTACATTTTGTTAATTTCATATGAATAGAAGGTTAAACATAGTAATCATGGTGAACAAATTTTCACCAAAAAAACCCAACAAAAAACTGATAAAAAGAGACCAACAAACAAAAGAATGGAACACAACATGGATGAAAAACTGGAAACATCATGTATATAAGCAGACCTGTGTTTTCATATAGACATTGCACATATATAATACAGCGTGAACTGGATGAAAGCATCCAACATAAGTACGGCAGTTTCTGATGAATAACATCGCTGAAGGCAACTGTGTTAGAAGCAACAAAGAACTTTACTTTCATTTGTATTTTAAAACATTCATTTAGCATAAAATCAACAACATCTCAGCATAATTCAAAACTATTGTATTGCTGAGGAAATTGTGTTGAGGGAAGTGTTCATTAAAACATTGGTAGTCAACATAGAATTTTTAATGTTTGAAGTATTAGGTAAAAGCTACATGTATTGGACTGTAAAAAGTAACCATTTGTCACTATTTCAATCCTATAATCACACTCTGATCAGATTTTAAAAGGAAGTTCAATGCTTTGTTAATAACAAAATGCCAGGAATTGATAGTCATTCGACTTACAAAACAGAATTTTCCTTTATTTCATCATACCTGTGGTGCAGCTTCTCTTTCCTTCATCATACCTAGCATTTCACTCTGTTGTCCTAGGCTCTGGAGCAAACCATACCGAATAAAATATTTTCAGCAGAAATAAATACAAACATTCTTAACTGCTAAGAGCTGCACTGCCATTACAAACACTGTGATTTATGTTTCCTTATTGGACATGATCTGTCTTTGGTAACAAGGGGGCGTGCATAAAATGTGAAGTCAAATGTAGAAATGCTTGGAAGGTGGAATGTAGCCCTCTATCATAGGTGTCACCTTTAGGATATGCCATGTAACTTCAAGTAGCGCATTGTAGGAATGACACCCAGTCTGTGTGGCAAACTGAGAAGCAACACCATCTAACTCTTTCACTATTTTAATTCAGCCGTCTCGTGTAAGGTGCTTTAATAACACATACATTCACCATTAAAATCAACATATATAGTATATCTGGTTAAAGTGACAGACAAAGTGTTCCCACGAAAAATCCAATAGGCACTACAATAAGTAAAAAGTAATATAGAACATGAGATCTGAAAATTACGGCTTTTCTTCTCAACAGATGAACAATCGGAATATTTAAGCAACTTCTTATGCTTAAAATTTAATTAAGTAACATATTCAAAGATGAATTGGTCATGGGTCCTTAAATACGTTGACTCATTATTAAAGCAACATTCGTTCACTTAATCGTACCTCATACATTCCTACAAAACATACATCATATTTCACCTTGACAAAAATTGTACAAAAAAAAAAAAAAAAAAAGTATGTCTGTAAAGGAAAGGTTTACCATTTCAATCTTAGTATTTTTTCAAAAGTTACGCATCTGATGCGTAGATGACAAAATTTAACTTACCTGAAAGTATAAGTTTGGGCATTTAAATATGGAGCATTTTCAAACAATTTGGATTGATAGTAAGTATCAACAATCACCCAAGACATTTTGAGCAAGTTCCACACACTACACATAGAATGAAACTTGGCACGTTTGGAAGTATGCTTATAAAGCTATTTTCCGTATGAAAGCATTATATTTTCCGAATTTGGCAGAAAGATTTTCCCAGTACATGATAGTCTAAAGCTTTTATAGCTACAAAACCATGATACACAATAAGGATATATCATGGGATGCACACGTTTTGTTCTGATCTTAAGCAAATAGTTTGCATTGGGAGTAAAGCAGTATTGCAAGATTACCTTTACATTTTGTTAATTTCATATGAATAGAAGGTTAAACATAGTAATCATGGTGAACAAATTTTCACCAAAAAAACCCGACAAAAAACTGATAAAAAGAGACCAACAAACAAAAGAATGGAACACAACATGGATGAAAAACTGGAAACATCATGTATATAAGCAGACCTGTGTTTTCATATAGACATTGCACATATATAATACAGCGTGAACTGGATGAAAGCATCCAACATAAGTACGGCAGTTTCTGATGAATAACATCGCTGAAGGCAACTGTATTAGAAGCAAATAAGAACTTTACTTTCATTTGTAATTTAAAACATTCATTTAGCATTAAATCTACAATATCCCTAACTTTATTAAAACTATTGAATTACTGAGTAAATAATGTTGTGGGAAGTGTAAATTGAAACATTGGTTCAATATAGAGTTTTCAATGTTTGAAGTATTAGGTATAATTTAAAAAGTAACCCCTTGTCACTATTTCAAATTTTGTAGTCACACTCTGATTAGATTTAACAACGAAGTTCAATGCTTTGTTAATAACAAAATGCCAGGATTTGATAGTCATGCGATTAACAAAACTGAATATTACTCTTTTAACATACCTTTTGTGCAGCCTCTGTTTCCTGTTTTCCATATACATTTTCCATCAACAATTTTTGGATAGGCTGCAAATCAATAAGATTTATGACCTTTTTTTTTGCAGAAATGAAAACAAAAATCCTTAAAAAGTTTGAATGTCTAAAAAGCATAGGTTTACCATTTCAATCTAAGTATATTTTTAATAGTTACACATCTGATGGATATATGACAAAATTTAAATTACTTGAAAGTATAAGTGTGGACATTTACATATGGAGTATTTTCAAACAGTTTGGATTGATAGTATGTTTCAACAATCCCCCAAAAAATTTTGAGCAAGTTCCACACAATACACATCGAGTGAAATTTGGCACATTTGGAAGTATGGTAATAAAGCTAATTTCAGTATGAAAGCATCATATTTTCCGAATTTGGCAGAAAGAGTTTTTCCAAGACATGACAGTCTTTTATAGCTATAAAACCATAATACACACTAAGGATGTATCATGGGATGCATACATTTTGTTCTAATCTTAAGCAAATAGCTTGCTTTTAAAGTAAAGCAGCATTGCAAGATTACCTTTACTTTTTGTTATATTCACATGAGTAGAAGGTTAAACAAAGTAATCATGGTAAACAAAATTTTAAAAAAATCTGATAAAAAGAGACCAACAAACAAAAGAATGGAATACAACAGGAATGAAAAACTGGAAACATCATGTATATAAGCAGACCTGTGTTTTCATATAGACATTGCACATATATAATACAGCGTGAACTGGATGAAAGCATCCAACATAAACACGGCAGTTTCTGATGAATAACATCGCTGAAGGCAACTGTATTAGAAGCAAATAAGAAGCTTACTTTCATTTGTAATTTAAAACATTCATTTAGCATTAAATCTACAATATCCCTAACTTTATTCAAAACTATTGAATTGCTGAGTAAATAATGTGGAGGGAAGTGTAAATTGGAGCATTGGTAGTCAACATAGAGTTTTCAATGTTTGAAGTATTAGGTATAATTTCCATGTGATGGACTGTAAAAAGTAACCCCTTGTCACTATTTCAAATTTTGTAGTCACACTCTGATTAGATTTAAAAAGAAAGTTCAATGCTTTGTTAATAACAAAATGCCAGGATTTGATAGTCATACGATTAACAAAACTGAATATTACTCTTTTAACATACTTTTTGTGCAGCCTCTGTTTCCTGTTTTCCATATACATTTTCCATCAACAATTTTTGGATAGGTTGCAAATCAATAAGAGTTATGACCTTTTTTTTTGCAGAAATGAAAACAAAAATCCTTAAAAAGTTTGAATGTCTATAAAGCATAGGTTTACCATTTCAATCTAAGTATATTTTTAATAGTTACACATCTGATGGATTTATGACAAAATTTAAATTACTTGAAAGTATAAGTGTGGGCATTTACATATGGAGAATTTTCAAACCATTCGGATTGATAGTATGTTTCAACAATCGCTCAAAAAATTTTGAGCAAGTTCCACACAATACACATACAGTGAAATTTGGCACATTTGGAAGTATGGTAATGAAGCTAATTTCAGTATGAAAGCATTTTATTTTCCGAATTTGGCAGAAAGAGTTTTCCAAGACATGACAGTCTTTTATAGCTATAAAACCATAATACACAATAAGAATATACCATGGGATGCACACATTTTTTTCTGATCTTAAGCAAATAGCTTGCTTTTAAAGTAAAGCAGTATTGCAAGATTACCTTTACTTTTTGTTATTTTCACATCAGTAGAAGGTTAAACATAGTAATCATGGTGAACAAATTTAAAAAAAAAATCTGATAAAAAGAGACCAACAAACAAAAGAATGGAATACATAAGGAATGAAAAACTGGAAACATCATGTATATAAGCAGACCTGTGTTTTCATATAGACATTGCACATATATAATACAGCGTGAACTGGATGAAAGCATCCAACATAAACACGGCAGTTTCTGATGAATAACATCGCTGAAGGCAACTGTGTTAGAAGCAAATAAGAAATTTACTTTCATTTGTAATTTAAAACATTCATTTAGCATTAAATCAACAACATCCCTAACTTTATTCAAAACTATCGTATTACCGAGTAAATAATGTTGAGGGAAGTGTAAATTGAAACATTGGTAGTCAACATAGAGTTTTCAATGTTTGAAGTATTAGGTATAACCTACCTGTATTGGGCTGTAAAAAGTAACCATTGTCACTATTGTAATCTTGTAATCACACTCTGATTAGATTTTAAAAGGAAGTTCAATGCTTTGTTAATAAAAAATGCCAGGTTTTGAGAGTCATTCGACTTACAAAACAGAATTTTGCTTTTTTCATCGTACCTGATTAGCCTCTCTTTCCTTAATTCTGGCTAGCTCTGCCCTCTCTTGTTCTCGTCTCTGGTAAAAAACATACAGAGTAACATATTTTCAGCATTTTTGAAAGCATCATTCATTCATTAAATGATACTGGGGTCATGAATGCTGTCATTTATATTTCTTTACTGTACCTGATTCTTCTCTGGGGACACGGGGTCGAGCATGAATAAATGGGAAGTCAAATGTACAAATGCTTGGATGATGAAAAGACTTTTGATATATAATCAAATAATAGATTTAAAGAAGAAGTGGTCAAGTGTCTCATAATGGAAGCGACATTCATCCATTTAATGGTACCTTATTCTTTCCTACAAAATTACGTAATATTTCACTTTGACAAAAATTGTGATGAAAAGTTTGAATGTCTGTAAAGCATAGGTTCGCCATCGCAATTTCAGTATCTTTTTATTAGTTACATATCTAATGGATATATGACATAATTTCAATTAATTGAAATTATAATTGCGGGCATTAACATATGGAGTATTTTCAAATGACTTGTATTGATGTTATGTCCCAACATTTGCTCAAGACCTTTTGGGCAAGTTCCACATAATACACATAGTGAGAAAATTGGCAAATTTAGAAGTATGCTAAGAAAGGTAATTTCAGTATTGAAGCATTAAATTTTGCTGATTTGGCAGAGAGTTTTTTTCGAGGACATGATACTGTAAAGCTTTTGTAGCCACGAAACCATGATGCACAAAAAGGAAATACAATGGGATGCACACCTATTGTTCTGATCTTAAGCAAAAAGTTTACGTTGGAACTAAACCAGTTTTGCAAGATTACCTTTACATGTTGTCGATTTATTTCACATCGGTAGAAGGTTAAACATAGTTATCATGGGAACCAAATTAAAAAAATGAAAAAAAACACACAAAAAACCTGATAAAAAAAGACCAACAAATAAAAGAATGGAACACAATATGGATGAAAAACAGGGAAACATCATGCATATAAGTAGAACTGTGTTTTCATATAGACATTGCACATAAATATTACAGTGTGAACTAGATGAAAGCCTCCAACATTAACGCGGGAGTTTCTGATGAATAACATTGCTGAAGGCAACTGTAATAGAAGCAACTAGGAACTTTACTTTCATTTGTAGTGTAAAATATTCATATAGGATTAAATCAACAATATCCCTACCTTAATTCAAAACTATTGTATTGCTGAGGAAATCATGTGGAGGGAAATGTTCATTAAAACATTGGTAGTCACCATAGAATTTTTAATGTTTGAGGTATTAGGTAAAATCTACATGTATTGGACTCCAAAAAGTAACCCTTTGTCACTATTTCAAATCTTGTTATCACACTCTGATCAGATTTAAAAAGGAAGTTCAATGCTTTGTTAATGACAAAAGCCAGGTTTTGATAGTCATACGACTAACAAAACAGAATATTACTTTTTATAACATACCTTTTGTGCAGCCTCCCTTTTCTGTTTTCTGTTTAGCTCTTCCCTCATCTTTTTTAGGCTTTGCTGAAAATCAATAAGGGTAATGAACCTTTTTTTTAGCAGAAATAAAATCAAACATCCTTAAAAAGTTTGAATATCTGTAAAGCATAGGGTTATCATTTCAATCTAAGTATATCTTTAATAGTTACACATCTGATGGATATATGACAAAATTTAAATTACTTGAAAGTATAAGTGTGGGCATTTACATATGGAGTATTTTCAAACAATTTGGATTGATAGTATGTTTCAACAAGCGCCCAAAGCATTTTGAGCAAATTCCACACTATACACATAGAGTGAAATTTGGCACATTTGGAAGTATGGTAATAAAGCTAATTTCAGTTTGAAAGCATTATATTTTCCGAATTTGGCAGAAAGATTTTTCCAAGACATGATAGTCTCAAGCTTTTATAGCTATAAAACCATAATACACAATTAGGATATATCATGGGATGCACACATTTTTTTCTGATCTTAAGCAAATAGTTTGCTTTTAAAGTAAAGCAGTATTGCAAGATTATCTTTACATAATGTGAATTTCACATGAGTAGAAGGTTAAACATAGTAATCATGGTAAACAAATTAAAATTAAAAAAAACTGATAAAAAGAGACCAACTAACAAAAGAATGGAATACAACAGGAATGAAAAACTGGAAACATCATGTATATAAGCAGACTTGTGTTTTCATATAGACATTGCACATATATAATACAGCGTGAACTGGATGAAAGTACTCAACATAAACACGGCAGTTTCTGATGAATAACATCCCTGAAGCCAACTGTATTAGAAGCAAATAAGAACTTTACTTTCATTTGTAATTTAAAACATTCATTTAGCATTATATCAACAACATCCCTAACTTTATTCAAAACCATTGTATTACCCAGTAAATAATGTTGAGGGAAGTGTAAATTGAAACATTGGTAGTCAACATAGAGTTTTCAATGTTTGAAGTATTAGGTATAACCTACCTGTATTGGGCTGTAAAAAGTAACCATTGTCACTATTGTAATCTTGTAATCACACTCTGATTAGATTTTAAAAGGAAGTTCAATGCTTTGTTAATAAAAAATGCCAGGTTTTGAGAGTCATTCGACTTACAAAACAGAATTTTGCTTTTTTCATCGTACCTGATTAGCCTCTCTTTCCTTAATTCTGGCTAGCTCTGCCCTCTCTTGTTCTCGTCTCTGGTAAAAAACATACGGAGTAACATATTTTCAGCATTTTTGAAAGCATCATTCATTCATTAAATGATACTGGGGTCATGAATGCTGTCATTTATATTTCTTTACTGTACCTGATTCTTCTCTGGGGACACGGGGTCGAGCATGAATAAATGGGAAGTCAAATGTACAAATGCTTGGATGATGAAAAGACTTTTGATATATAATCAAATAATAGATTGAAAGAAGAAGTGGTCAAGTGTCTCATAATGAAAGTGACATTCACCCATTTAATTGTATCTTATACTTTCCTACAAAATTACATCATATTTCGCCTTGACAAAATTGTGGCGAAAAGTTTGAATGTGTGTAAAGCAAAGGTTCGCCATCGCAATTTCAGTATCTTTTTAATAGTCACATATCTGCTGGATATATGACAAAATGTCAATTAATTCAAAGTATAATTGCGTGCATTAACATATGGAGTATTTTCAAACGATTTGGATTCATGTTATGTCCCAACATTCGCCCAAGACCTTTTGAGCAAGTTCCACATAATATTGCCTCCTAAGCAGACTTTCTTGGGGCGATACACTATGTTGGCCCCCAGCGAAAGTCTGCCCGGCCGTGTCGCAATACCATTTCAAGAGACAATTAGCAGATCTGGCGATAACGTTGTCAGGCGCCGCTGGGCCAATGAACTGTACTTCGCTTATCGTGAAAGTTGCCTACTGCATTATTAATGAGCTGTGCGTCGTCCAATCAGATGCTAGCAACACGTCACTTCCCACACAGCAGTCAAAATAACTCCACGAGGTCGAAGACCCAAGGGAGTAATCAAATTGACACCTTCTCAAATGTGGTTTACCTGCTTGTGTATCTGTGACTTACTGGAGTAAAAGATGTCAGAATGGAACAGGGTGCTGTGTATTGCGATCGGGAAATGTTCCCGGCGTCACCTTCACCCAGAATACAAGACGACACCCCTAACTTGCTCAGTTCTTGCTGATGAGATTTCATTACACTTACGAGCGGGCAAACTAAGATTGCTACAGTTTTGGCTGGAATAGGCGTTTTCCGTTTCACAAGGTCAGGTATTAGTTGGAATATTCGGCTTTTTCCACTGCCTGTTGGTAAAATTACAAAAGTGTCTTTCTTCTTAAACAATAACATTAAATAATGCTTGCTCCTGGTGTTTGGTCGCCTGTTAATTTACTCCCATCTCAAATCCGGGAAGTTCTCAAGAACTTCCCGGATTTTTTTCTCATCTATTTTTTACTTTTTTACCGTGACGCTGGCGCTGTTCGTAGGCAGCTAATTTAGTAATTACAACTGGGCTGAGTGCGTAACACAGTTGCGTACATGGCAGAACAGTAGCTGGATCAGGGGTCACATTAAGCTTGCGTCCTGCGTCATAGACGCAAAAAATAAAGAAATGACGCCTGGGAATTAATAAAACATTGTCATTTTGCGGCTCTGTGGACGCACGCCCAAAACGCGATGCAATTTTGAAAGATACAACTGCAAAAATTACCCCAAACAGTCACGGTGTTTTGTATCGACCATTATCAATCTCGTGATTATTTATTATACTGATGGAATCCTCTGATGTTCGTCTTTCTATGTAACAAGCTCTCTTATTTGCTAAGAAAAAATATTCGTGGGGTATCCCTCCAAAAATTTGCCAGAATGGGAATGGATGGACGTCACTTCACCTCATTATAAATGCTGAGAGCACTTCCAGGCTCCTCATTGGGTGGATTTGATCACGTGCCGCTCACTGTCCAATCAAATTCGCTATTCCCCATGTGCTTGTCTCATGTCCGCAATGTTGGGAAGGTACAAGTCGTATCACGCAAAGATTATTGGACTAAGTTTAAATTTTCAAATCACATTTTCACCAAGAAGAGTTCCATCGAAAAAATATAGACCCAGATAAAGGCACGAGTGAAAATTCATTACGGACGGCAAGGAAAATACGCAGATTAGTCATCGCAAGGTTACACGTGGACGAAGCAAAATTTTGCATTAGCCGGCCTAACAGCGTAACACGATGTTCATCACTGTCTCCGTTGGTTCACGTGGTTATTGGTGTTTTTGAAACAAAAATTTGGTTGTTTTGATTTCATTGAAATGTTTGAGTGGATCAAATCTGTAGGAATTAAAAAAAATTATGATCGAAGGCCGGAAAAATGTGTAGCGGAAAACCATGCCTGGGTGCATGCCCGTGACAGGCTGTGTACACTCGCTTGTGCGTTGCACGGCTTGTGGGTCTGCCGTGTTGCTTGGTGAATCAAGTGACTGCAATTAAGATCAGACTCTTAACACCGCCTACGGTATCAAATTTTTCAGGTATATTGAAATAGAAAGTGCACAGAAATATAAATCATATAATTTCTGACAATTTCGTCACGTGGAATCAATCGCAAAAATAACAGAGCCCATGCAGACATATTCAATTACGCATGCCGCTTGTTGTGCAAGCGAGTTAAAAAACTGTCCGGTGGCACACGGTGTACAACACCAGATACTGGCACAGTGGCAGCGTGCTAGGGGTTAAGCCCCATTCACAACCAATTTTTTGGTAGACCAGGGATGTGCTATACAGACTTAGTCGTAATAGCAGGTTCCTGGGTAGATTGAATCCATCCTTGGTACCGTCAACAACTTTTAGACCCTTTTACATCAAGTTGGCATATTGGTAACTTTTTATTCAATCTTAAATTTTATAATAATGAGTTACCTACGTGAGCATACAGACCCGATGTTATGTTCGTTTCTAGGCTTAAGTTACATGCATGTTTTATACATTTATCATTGTGATATATGTTAATTATACCAAATAAAATCAATTAATCAAACTACATCAAATGAAGTCCAGTTTGCACAATTTCAGACTGGACCCATAGATTCAGTTCGAGGACCCACTATTTTTCCTGAAAATGGAGAAAGATGGGTCCAACGGACCCACACTGAAAAATCCTTAATGTGACCCCTGCTGGATATCGCACAGTAGAGGTGTTAATCCCGTTGCCCCCATTATGTTGTTCGCACCTTCCCAGCAGGTGAATCCAAACAGTTAATTGAGCGGCGTGTGGTCAATACCCACTGGGCCGTGTAATAGCCTAGAAACAGAATGGCGTTCACAGAGTCAGTATCCCACAATCCACTGCGCGCATCCCCACACCTGGCCACTCGCTGGCTGCGATGCCAGGACGGCGCTGCCAGCTTCCAGACAGTGACGCTGCCAAAGAAAGGCAGACGTTCGCTGGGGGGGGGGGGGGGGGGGGGGTAGTAGACCGCCAAGAACGAATGTTTAGCAGGCAACACATAATACACATAGTGAGAAAATTGGCAAATTTAGAAGCATGCTAATAAAGGTAATTTCAGTTTTGAAGCATTATATTTTGCTAACTTAGCAAAAAGGTTTTTTGGAGGACATGATAGTCTAAAGCTTTTATAGCTACGAAACCATGATGCACAATAAGGAAATACCATGGGATGTACACCTAATGTTCTGATCTTAAGCAAATAGTTTGCGTTTGAACTAAACCAGTTTTGCAAGATTACCTTTACATTTTGTCAATTCATATCACATCAGTAGAAGGTTAAACATAGTTATCATGGGAACCAAATTAAAAAAAAAAAATTAACTGATAAAAAGAGACCAACAAACCAAAGATTGGAAAACAACATGGATGAAAAACTGGAAACATCATGCATATAAGTAGAACTGTGTTTTCATAGAGACATTGCGCATAAATATTACAGTGTGAACTAGATGAAAGCATCCAACATTAACGCGGGAGTTTCTGATGAATAACATGCTGAAGGCATCTGTATTAGAAGCAACTAAGAACTTTACTTTTATTTGTAATGTAAAACATTCATAGAGGATTAAATCAACAACATCCCTAGCTTAATTCAAAACTATTGTATTGTTGAGGAAATCATGTTGAGGGAAGTGTAAATTAAAACATTGGTAGTCCCTCTTTAGCCTTTATACATTGGTACACACTAAGTCAAGCACTTCTAAATTGTGCATTTAAGATAATTTTGTTGGTCCTTTTTATTATTGTATTCATTAGAATTGAATATCATTTTACTGTACTCACTAGCATTACATTCAATCTTATAAGCCGGCATTTGTGTCATACATTTAAGTAATAGATATTTCGAACATGCATTATCAATGTTGTAATTACACTCTGATTATATTCAAAAGGAAGCTCAATGTTTTGTGAATAACAAAATGCCTGGATTTGATAGTCATTCGACTCATACAACAGGACTTTACTTTTTCAACATACCTGTAGTGCAGCCTCTCTTACCTGCAGTTCAGTTATCTGTTTCCTCAATTCATCTATTTCCTTGTCCTTCATTAAAGAAGCTTCCTGTTTTCAGCAGATATAAAAACAGATATCGTTAAATGCTAAGAGCTTCACTGCCGTCATGAATTCTGTGATTTATGATTCTTTATTGTACCTGATCTGTCTTTGGGGACAAGGGGTCGAGCACGAATAAATGTGAAGTCAAATGTTCAAACGCTTCGATGGTGAATTGTTGCCCTTTATCATCGGTGTCACATTTCTTTAGAGTGTGACAGTGAGAATGGCCAGTGTTCTATTTGCATCATACGAATATTTCCTGGGCCAGTATTGAAACATAATTTCAAGACATGTTTCCATAGTCTGGTGTCCTTACACATGGTTTCATGACCAAGAAAGATATATGTTAATTAGTACCGAATCCACCCTAAATCCTTACTACAATCTGTAAAGCACATGGATAGCTTCCACAAAAGGCTGGCACACAAAATAAGGTCCAATATATCAGTGTTAAATCTTTAATTTGACTGTCTACCTGGAGTGGAATTTATTTCTTCACATTGGTATTGGAAGATGAATGTCGATGCTGTGGCAGCTCTGACATCTCTTTGCTGACATTGTTGGGTTTGGAATTTTTGAATATGGATCATGTTTTTTTTCTGTACTATTTGATAAATACTTCATTGGCTATGTTGTGCTGTGGGTTGTATTCTTCGACTTCATAGCTATTGTGGAGGTAGAGTGTGTTTATAATGTTCCAGATTCATAAATGTCACAAAAACGATGTAGGCCTACTTTTTTCTTTTGCTGTACATTTAGCTGACTGACAAGTCCGGAGAACTAAACAGAGATAGGCCTACCGGGTCTCTTTTTTTTTTGGCAGAAGTAATAAAATTGGAGTTTTGGGTGGTTAGGCCTATACATTTTGGAAATACTATAGTCTGTAGTTAATAAAGAATATTTCAAAAGTTGAGAGGACTGGTTTAACCAGCAGTTGTCTTTTATACGTGACTGCCAGAATCAAGTCAGGAGTGAAATGTGTTTCTTCATATTGATATTGCAAGATGAATGTTGATGCTTTGGCAACTCTGGAATATCTTTGCTTTCATTTTTGGGTATGGAATTTCTGAATAAGGATCATGTTTTTCTGTACTATTTGAGGTGTCGCAAATCGTTTTCTTTCATTGTGATTGGGGAAAGGGAACTTATATGCAACCGAAGTACCAAACAACATTCTGGAGTGTATTCAAAGAAGGAGTGGTCAAGGGTGTATTTCAGACCTTTGACCCATCACAAAAGCAGCATTCATCCATTAAATGGTACTGCCATCACAAATGTTGTTTTTTTATGTTTCTTTATTGTGGCTGACTTGTCTTTGGGGATAAGGGGTCGAGCATGAATAAATTGGAAGTCAAGTGTGCTTATGTTTACATAAGGAACTGTTGGCATAAAAATTAATTAAATGATAAATTCAAAGAAGGTATGGCTAAGGGTTTTTCGGCACTTTGACTCATCATAAAAGCAACATTTATCCATTTAATGGTACTTTACACTTCCCGACAAAACTTGCATCATAATTCACCTGAACAAAAATTGTGGCATTTGAAAAGTTAAAAAGGTAAAAAGAAAAAAAGTTTGAATGTCTGTATAACATAGGATTGCCGTTTCAATGTCGGCATGTTTTAAGTAATTGCACATCTGGTGGATATATGAAAAAAATACATCATTTGAAATGATAATAATTGTGGCCATTCACATGTTGAGTATCATCAAACCATTTAGATTGAGGTTCAGTTCCAACATTCGTTAAAGGACTTTTGAACAAGGTCCACACAATAAAGTATAGTGAAAGTTGGAACATTAACAAGTATGCCTATAAAGTTAATTTCAGTTTGAAAAACATTAAGATTTTCCAAATGTGACAGAAAGGTTATTCCGGGACATGACAGTGTAAGACTTTTGTTGCTACGAAACCATGATACATGTGAAGGATTTGCTTCGAATGGAAACCTTTTGTTGTGATGTGAAGCAAATGGTTTGCTTTGGTACTAAACCAGTTTTGACGGATTAACTTCATATTTTGGTGATTAATTTCACATCGGTAGAAAGTTAAAGATGTCTATCATGTAAAACAGTGTTTTAAAAATACTGAGAGAGAAAAGCAAACAGAATAACGGAACACAACACAAATCGAAAGAAAAAAAAAAAACAGGAAAAATCATATACAGTAAAACCTGTCTATTGCGGACACCTGTGGTTCTGGCAAAAGTGTCCGCAATAGACAGGTGTCCACAATAGGCAGGGGCTGATTTTTTGGGACCTCATAGTACATTTGTATCAAAGGAGATAAACTTGTATGGACTGTCATAAAATATGCACATGTGTACCCATCTTATTCCATTTTATCATTATAATTAAAAAAAAAAAAGAAGAAAATTCAAAGTTAGATAACAATAACAAGAAAATAAGAAACAAACAACAAACATACCACAGGGATATCCTATCCTTTGAGTGCAGTATAACTGTATGTGCCATTGTTACAAATTGTGAATAACTTCACATGAGTCTCAGTGGGTCCTTTGTTTTAGGCTTAATGATTGATCTATGGAGCTTAATTGTTTGATGGACAGAGAAAGTTTTAGCAACCTCACTCAACAGGAGCACCAGTGCTCAGAGACACCTGGCATGTTCGTTGACGGTTGAGGCATTGCAGCCTAACTGCTTCGCTGAGTGAGCTTATATGTGTTACAGGCTACTGAACAATGGAGTAATTAGTCTTTGATTCCAGCTTAACATGCACAGCATTGTTCAGGCATTACAGGCTGGAACATAACAAGTTGCAAAAAATGCATTGATATATTGTGTCCGCAATAGACAGGTTGTTTTTGCATTTGGTACCCCAAAAAGTGTCTGCAATACACAATAGACAGGTGTCCATTGTAGACAGGTATCACCAATATGAAAATGACTTACAAAATATTCGGTTCTAGCCAAAACTGTCCGCATTAAGCAAGTGTCCACAGTAGACAGGTGTCCATAAGGACAGGTTTTACTATACATAGGTCAGTGCCATTTTTTACATACACGTTGCACATAAACACAAGAGTGTAAACTGGTTGAAAGCTTCCAATATCAACATTATGCTTATGACGATAAATCATACTGAAAGCAGCAGTATCAGATGCATCTAAATTAGACAGTGCCATTCCCATATTCAAACTGTAGTCCTAATGAAACAAATCCAAGTCAATTCCGACCAAAGGCAATGTTCATTACCAATGTTATGCATGCATTTAGTATTAAATCAACTCTATTCCTAGCTTAAATCGAAACTCTTGTATTCCTGAGGAACCATGTTGGCAGAAGTGTAAAAAAAAAAGTATTGGAACTCAAAATAAAGTTTCCAATTTTTTACATATTATGTATAATTTACCTGTATTTTTCTTTAAAAAAATACATATTGCCACCATGTGCATTTAGTTGTATTATGTTTACATTTCCTGTGATCTTCACTTTGCAAGTATGATCTTTATATGTCTGACTATTACTCCCACACAGACATGTATAGCCACAGAAACCTCAAAACGCAAACACGTGCTTGCTAGACAGATGTCACTACAAGCCTCTTCTGCATACTCTGTAAAGTCCCTCCGTACAATTTATACATTGATGCAAAAGTCAAGCACTTGTTCTAAATGATGTATCTAAGACAGTTTTCTTGGGACTTTTTATTATTGTATTCTTTAGAAATAAATATAATTTTACTGTACCCACAAGTATTAGATTCAATCTAATATGCTGGCATTTGTGCTAAAACTTAAGTAATAAGTATTTCGAAACTGCATTTTCAATGTTGTAATCACACTCCAATCAAATGTAAAAGGAAGTTGAATGATTTGTAGATAACAAAATGTTATGATTGGAATGTGATTTGAATTACAAAAACGAAACTTTACTTTAAAAAAAAACCTCTCTTGCACCCTCTTATCCCTTTTTTCAGTGAACTGTTTCCTCAATTTCGCTATTTGCTTCCTCTTAATCAGAGACTACTCCAATTTTCAGCAGAATAAAAAACAGCATTGTTAAACTCTAAAAGCTCCACTGCCGTCATGAATGATTTGATTTATGTTCCTTTGTTCTGTTTGATCTGACTTTTTGGAGAATGGATCAAGCATGAATAAATGTGAAGGCAAATTTACAAATGTCTGGATGATGTAATGCAACGCTCAATCATATGTGTCACTTTTCCTTATAGTTTGACAGCA
The DNA here is from genome assembly GCA_964020975.1 of Hermodice carunculata. NCBI lineage: Eukaryota > Metazoa > Annelida > Polychaeta > Eunicida > Amphinomidae > Hermodice > Hermodice carunculata. The sequence continues at coordinate 71,444,980 of OZ026627.1, forward strand.
AGAATGGCCTGTGTATTCTATGTATTACTTCACCATTACCTCTGACAGTGATGAAGCAAGTTTCCACAGGCTGGTGTCCCAACATTCAGTGCCATGGCCAAGAAAGGGTCACATAAATACAGGTAGAAACTCTCTATAAATCCTTAATATAAGCTGCAAAAACATTGGATAGATTCTGCAAAGTGCCGAGAAACTGGAATAGGTGCAATATGTCAATGTCAAAGTTTCACTTTTACTACCGATCTTGAAGAGTCTGAAATTATTTTCTTTCGTTGTGTTTGGGGAAAGGGTGGTAAAAATGCATCTGACATACTGAACGACATTATACAGTAAATTCCAAGAAAGTAATAGTCCAGGGCCTTTTTCAGGGTTCATTATAAAAGCAACATTCATCTATCCAATGGCACCTTGTACTTTGCTATGAAACGTACATCATATTCACCAGAACAAAACCTCTGGTGTTGAAAAGGATAAGAAAAAAGGATGAAGGGACATTTTAAATTTGAATGCTGCCTGTCTTTGGGTCTGTTACGGGGATTAATGGCACCGAAACAAGTCTTGCGCTGGTTCCCCGCTGATGACCCGATTTTTTAAAGGCTAATAATGCCTAAAACTTTCTTCTAAATTTCAAATTTTATGAATATGATTTGTTCCTTTCATAAATTGATTTGCTATTATGATTTAGAACAATACAGTTTTTCAGTGAATGGTACGGAATAGGACTTTGCTCTTAGAATATCGGACTTGATAGTGTTCAAACGGTACATGGGCTTACAGAATTAGGTTTGTTAAGTTTCTCTTTGTATTAAATAGACATAATTGTACTCAGATCAGAACAATTTATTCAATATGATATGAAATGGGTTACATGAATGTCAACGTTTGTAGTGACAAAGTGGTAATTAAGCAATACCCAAGAACTCGTAATTGAACTAAATGATATTAGGATGACCTTGGCTAAGGATTCTATGATCCGCTATCGCCAAGGCCACCTTTCGGTAAAATTATAATTAGCAACAACTGGAAAAAATAGTAAGAACAGAGATTAGAAGTTTAAATATACAGGGTACATATAAAGTCACTTAATTACCACCAACAAAACAGTGTGCAACTGTGCAAGTGTCTTTATTTTGCTTCACGAATAAAAGCTTTATGTAGGTTGCGAAACCATTATAAGATTGTGTGAAAAGTTTATCTTTGATACAGGGTTGTGTGTTTTTTAAGGGGGTTGGAAGGTAATACTTAATACAATGTTTTGTCGAATTAGTAGAAGGAATAGGAACCTGGTTGTCCAGAAGTGTAGACAACGAGCAGAGTTGAACTGAACAATTAAAATTTATAAAAGGATTGCGATCTGCACCTGTGTCAGAACACCAGAAGTGTAGAGTCTGTAATGGAGAAAAAGATGAATATCCCTGCAAGCAGTTTTTTTTGACGGTCTTTCATGGCAACAATGAAGAAATTCGTGGATGTGTGTATTGACAATTTAAGTAAATAAGTTGATGGCCCTTTATCTGGCATATAATGGAAGTATACGCTACCAGTCCCATAAGCTCAGAGCTGTTTTAAGCCATGACCTGATAATGCATTTTCCATTGAATGTTCATTGCAGTAATTGTGTTGCCTTGTAGCAATCAGTTGTAAACCACCCGGTCGGTATGGTATTGATCTGACTGCTTTTTTAGGATGTTATAAATTGACTGGATGGTTACACAATGTAGGCTTGTTCACAATGACAAACAACTACTCCAGGTTCTTGTAAACATTCACTTCAACTTTTCATTTCTTTGACCAACACGTCAACTTGTTAGACTGAAGATCTGGTTAGGCTTGGTCCCCCCTCAGAAGTTTATTCCAAGTAACAATTTCGGACAGGTGAGAGTCAAAGCTCTGCCTAGCATGGCAACTACTCCTCCCTATATACACACGGATGACTTATCAACAATGGAAAATCCCGTAGAAAAGTGCTACCCAGCAGTTCTGTCTGCCCAGATCCAGTCATTACCAGATAAATCCTGTTATTATAAGGTCTCATCAAAACAAAGCTTTAATCAGTGATGTTAAAACCCTATAATATGTTTCTACCCCACTGTACAGTGGCTCCCTCTATCAGTTATTGTGTCTGTCAAATTTCCCGTGCATATTTTCTCCGACCAGAAATGACATATATGGTTGAACAAGTTCATTCTCAAACATGAAAGAAAAGACTGCCTTTTAATATACACAGACTTTTCATGATTAATACAATCTTAATCTGGCATGAATTATCATGCAATTACTTCTGGAAAGAATGAATTCCAATTTTATACAACACATTTTCATGTACCGCACAACCTCTAATCCATCACTGTCATAGATAATTGTTTTATCCTGTAACTTGGTAAATACATTTTGGACTGATTCATTATCTGGTGACTATATCTAGATTATATTCTTGCACAATTCCTGAACTGCATTTAACACTCTGGGTTTTCCTCTGCATCAATAATTTATTTCACAGTATTGCTGCATTTAGTCTTTGAGGATTTCCTTTGTACCACCAATAACATCCTAAGAGCTAGGGGACTTCCATTGCACTTCCCCTGGTACAATTACACTTTCAAATCAGAATATATCATGATTATTCTGTGGTTATTGTTTGCCCCAACCAGATCTTCACTCTTTTATAATATTCCTCGAGGGAATTTCCCTCAGGGGCATTCTCTGTAACTATTCTTAAGTCTATGGTGGAGACTTTACAAAGTGTTCACGCAAGCAGCATAAGATAATTTGGAATAGGCGTTTCTCCCATCCTGGTATGGTCTTGTATAGGACTATGTACCATGAACATTGGACAGTGTTTTAGCTGTTCTACAGTGTCTTTCATCAATCTGGGACAGATGTAATCCTCCTTAGTCCTAAATAATGTCTTAAGCATTCACAGGTGGCCTACATCTCATTCTATCACCTTTTTCCTATATTGTTGTGGCAAAACTAACCTCAGATAGCTTTCATCCTTGGGTGTGGGTTATTTGTTTGAATACAACAATCCTTGAAGCATCTCATAGGAAGAATCTTCATTGATTGCTTCTTAGAAAAGATCTTGAAACTCCTCTTGTTGTTTCTTTTGACTTCTGCATTGAACTCCCCTGCTTCTAATGCTATTCTGTTAATGACATCAGCCCATACAGTGTAGGGGTCAATTCACTCTTCCGTGTCAAAAGTGTAGACTTCCTCTTTTGGTTTCATTCTGGATGAAAGGTCTGCCCTGACATTTTCTTTTCCTTTTATGTACTCTATTTTAGCACCAGACTCTGCTAATAAGATTGCCCATCTGTGTATTTTGGTGTCTTCATTTCTTTAGGAAATAAAGATCTGACAGGTTTGTGGTCAGTGTACACTGTGAATTCAACCCCCCACCCCCACCCCCTAACCCTTTAAATATGGTTGGAGTTTTCAAAAACAGTAACCTACTGCATATTATGACCGGAGCATGGACTAAACCAATAGGCATTCTGAGAAATTTATACAATCCCCTATGACAAATGAAGACTTCCTTTGGAATATCTTCTGAAGAAACCAGAATTTGCCAGTAGGCACTCTTTAAATCTAGGGTAGTATAGATCCCAGCACCACCTAACTGATCAAATATGTTTTGAATCAGTGGTAGAGGATAACTATTCTTCTTTGTTGCATCATTTAACTTCTGGTAGTCTGAACAAAATCTGGTCAAACTGTTTGGTTTTGGCACCAAAATCACTGGTGAGCTCCATGGGGTAAAACTCGGTTGATTAATTCCATTTTTCAACATCTTGTCCACTTCATCCTCTACAATTTTTCTTTTGGCTAAGGGTGTATTATGAGCCCTCTGCCTTATAGGAGGTTTGCTGGGCATCGGCCTGCACATTCCTACAGTCTGCAACTTGGTGTCCCACCTTGTCACAGTAGCAGCACTTGTATCGACGTTCTAGGCAGCACCATCTGTCTTGGTATGTTTGGCTTGGTCTCTAGCTTGTTTATCCATGTAGCCAATTTCTGTTTGGTCTTGGCAGAGTCTTCCAAGGCTGTAATAATCTCTTTTCTTTCTCCTCCAAGACTCCAATTGCTATGGGTCTTTTTGTCTTAGTCTCCTTTCAAGTTCTCAAAACATTTCCAGTTCTGCTTCTTCTTGTTTGATGTATTTCATGGCGTCCACCAATGTTTCTGGTCTTGGTCTGACAAAGAGTTTCTTGGCCAGGTCTGCATTATTCAGAGCCTTAGTTAATGCACTGATATTGGTCCTTTCTGCATCTGCACCTCTAGGTACAGGATAGGTGCGTTGAGCAGCCTCATGGAATTTCCTATTGAAGTGTCCCAAATTTGTGTATTCTTTTTGGGAGATTTTGTCCAGTTCATTTTTAATCTTCCGTCTTCATTTGCCATAAGGAAAGCTTTGTGGGTATGGGCTTTCAGGTCTCCCCATTCAGTTGCCCTACAGGTGTGTTGTAACAACAAAACTCCTTTTACCTCTTTCTCCTGATATCCTGTGATTTTCCTCATCACCACATCAATAACCGCTCCAGGCAGACACTTCCATAGCTGCAGATATGGAAATGTCATGTTGATTTCATTAACCCACTCCCTCACTTTGGCAGCTACTGTCTGCTGCACTTTTGGATGGTTGTAATTAATTATTTAAGTTTTTCCATTCACTTGTAAGCATTTTGGAAGGCCCCCATATTGTGGTTGAGGTCCTGCATCATCTTCACGATGCCCTCCGACAGGAAGGTTAACTTACCCGGAATATTTTTGTTTGTTTTACCATTAGTTCTGGTCCACTTATAATCTTCTAATTCAACTAAATGTAGTGTTGATGAGGTGTTGGTCCCTGTCTTGTTGTCAGTAGAGACTAGCAAGTTGGTTTCTGTCTTAGTCTATGAATATGCCTCAAGATATCTTTCTTTTGTTCCCAGAGTAATCAGCTTCATTCCCTCTCTATTCTTTGTTCCACTGACCAATGGTTTCTTGCATTGACAGCTGATTCTGTAACTCATATGCAAGCTACGAGTCTTGTCTGGCTGGACTGGTTTGAGGTACTTGGAGTTGGTTTTCGTTCTGGAGTGGGTTCCAGTTCTGGCGTGTGTTGATGCCTGTCTGTGGTACCGTCTTGTACAATTATAAAACACTCTTCTTCATCGGAACTACTGCCTACAACGATATAGTCCAGGTCAGCTCAAACCATCTGTCGATCTGAAGATGTAAGTTGAAGGTATCCTGGCAAGCTCGCCGATTATATTAACCACTCGGTTGGTATGGTATCAATCTGACTGCATTTTTGTAATGTTATAGGTTGACTGGATGGTCGCACAAAGTAGGCTTGTTTGGAACTGACAAACAACTCCTCCAGGTTCCTGTAAACATCCACCTCAATTCTTTATTCCTTTGACCAATACATAAATTTGTTAGACCGCAGATCTGGTTAGGCTGGGTTCCCTCTCAAAAGTCTCTTCGAGGTAACACTCTCATTTAGCTGAGAGTCAAAGCTCTGCCTAGCATGGCAACTACTCCTCCTTATATACTATGGAAAACCCCATAGAAAAGTGCTAAACAGCAGTTCTGTCTGACAGGATCCAGCCATAACCAAGTAAATCCTGTTACTTTTATGTTTCATCAAAACAGAGTATGAATCAGTGATGTAAAAATTGTAAAATATGTTTCTACTTTACGTTACAACAGCTCCCTCTGTCAGTTATTGCCTATATGAAATTTCTCACAAGCTGAGAGTCCATCCTCTCTGTGTAGAGAGTGTGTATATGGTGCCAGCCCATACTGGCAACATCACCTTGAGAGACCAACATTCTACAACATTGTCTTGTGTACTATGTAAACTGGAGACATGAGCACACACCCTAAGTTCCTCTCTTAACACAATAACATATTTCTGACAGCTTAATTCTATGTCACTCTGATATATTTGGATGTCTGAATGCCTTTTTAGATAATTTAGCTATCTGACATGCTCTTGTGAGCATCATAAGATGCATTGCCAGTCCAAAAACTGTGGCCCTTGTAGGCATTATTGTCAACATTAAACATTTTAAGACAGGTTCCGCCATTATCATTGAAAGCTACTCTTGAAAATGGTCTACTGGAAGGATTAGAAATAGTGGACCTGGCAAGGAGCATTAAGCTGCTCAGTACGGCATGAGCTGTACTGGACAACAGATTCCTGACGTTGACTTAAAGAAATCAAAATGGGGGGGGGGGGGGGGGGGGGTGTTGTCAGGGTGAGATTAAGTTTGAAATTTTGCAGTCAGATTTTGACTTGCACTGGTTTGTTAACATTGAGTAGAACATTTAATTCTTTGATTGACAAAATGTTTGATTGTGCCACACCTGATGTATGTGTAGGTTCACCCAGTCATGCATTAGTGTGAAATGCAAAGGCAAGCATGGCTCGAATGATGATATTGTTGTATCCTTCGAGATTAGAGAGGGCAGCCAAGGTGAGTTTTGGAGGGATTAGAAGGGTAATAGCAAGGAATATATAAGAGGTGTGATGCAGCCGATAGGCCCCGGCAACAATTAACTGAACTGAAACATGTTAGGTTGGGTTCTGGAAATCCTAAACAAACCTGTCATGTGGGTATTCATCTTCTAATTGGACAAAGAGTGTGAGGAAGCTGTCTATGAATTATTGACAAGTGCCCTTGTCCCAGCTTCCCACAATTCTCTACCATCGTTTTGCATTCTGGACAGATGCATCTTTGGTACCCTTGCTGTTTGTTATAACATGGCACACTAAATGTACTGAAAGGCCTTTCATATGGGGGGAGGGTGTCACACTGGGTCATGCTGAAAGGAACTTAAGTGCAACCCCTAACCAGCTCCTTGCAATGGTGATAAGGTTATAATGCTTAGCCCATAGTTACTTGGAAAGAAGTTTACTTTGTATACTGACTGCTCTAGTCTCCATTGGTCTTTTTCACGCCCTGAGACCAATGGAAAGTTAGCGAGACAGTTACCATTTCGGATTATGATTTGATGATACTGCATATCTTAGGTAAAAGACTTCCTCATTGTGATGCAATAAGTTGAACCTAACATTACACCATATTTGCGGATGAATATGTAATTAGTCCCGAACTGTTTGAACCATGCCAAATTGGTGGTGCTGAACTTGAGAAGGGGTCAGTTGCACTGATTTGGAACTCGGCGCTTTTGAACACATCAAAGGCATATCTGCAAAAATCAAAAGAAGTTATACAACAGCTTTGATTTCAGATTCAGCAACAAGCATATGATAAATTATGTATGTAGGCATACATGAATTTGCTCCATAGGAACAATTTTTACACTATGCATGGTTTGGCAGATATTCGTAAGAGCTGCAAATGCAGGCTGCTTCGATTCTGACATTGGTAGAAGGTTTTTATACCTGTAAATGTGATAAGCCCAAGTATGCTCAGGTCAACCTTAAGTAACTTACTTCAGATAATCCGCAATAAATATTGCGTCTTCCAATTGGCACACACTGATATTAATTTTTACAATCACTTACCTGGTGTGACATTACTACTGACACAAGAACATTTTTTATTACAGTTGAAGTAGCCTTGACTTCAAATACACTACCCTAAATATATGCTGAGAATTTCATCTGCATGCATATCGGCAATCAATTATGTAAGGAATTGAGAAAAAAAATCTTGTTTTATGGATATTTTGGTCTTGCAAATTGCGTGGCTGTTCTATGTTGAGATTGATAAAGCCATGCATATGACGCGTCAGGGTAGAACCCTACAGTGATACAGGCAGGTGACATCAATAATTGATCAGGAAATTAGCTCCTGCACTTTAGCTTTATACTTGAACTGGAGAATATTTTGGCTTACTGCAAGTCTCAGTATTGGCTGCAGGGATGGAAAATTTCTTTACATTTTGCTGATTTGGGTGAAGGACACAGCTACTCTATTCCATTCATTTGTACATTGTAAAGGCTTGTCTAGGGAGAGACCCTGTCTGGCACCTTCTGCATGGATTCTTTTATCATTACATTTGCTATGTGGCAAAATAAACTCTGTGGCTGCTAACTTAAAGAGGTGAAGTATTTGCACTGGTTCAATCTAAATTAGGCACATAATTTTTTCACTTATTTGGCTCTGTTAAATATAGCAGCAGATGTGGACTATTAAACCATGGTCCCTTTCACTGCTTGACTTGAATGTGTATTATCATGAGTTTGCCCAAAATGTAGCGATAGACAAAGAGTTGGAATTGAAAAAAGACATATTCGAAGGTAAAGAAAAATATAGTTACATATCATTCATCTTCTGATGAATTGGCCGCAAGGTTGCATTATGCTACTAGGACATCCAGTAAAGGAATTATTTTTGGAATGGCGTTGTTTCATTTAACTTTACCACTCTGCTGCCTCGAGTTCACTACATATGATTTTATACAATTCAATCAATTGCAAGGTTAGTGTTAAGGCCCAAACCACACATTAGTCTGCAGGTTGGAGACATTTTCACTGCTGTTGCCAGGATATAAGCCAATCTGATCTGATATTTCGAATTTTCTAGGTCGCTCTAGGCAACAATTGACAACACCAAAAGAATCTCCATAGGTACTTTCTTATTAGTTTTTAATAGTAATTGTGGGCTGATTATTCACTGCTACTGGGATATAAGCAAATATGTTAGTGTCACCTTTCATGAGAAACAATTACCAACAGAAAAAAAATCCCCTTATGTACTTTTCTTTCAGTGCTAATTTGTAACATTAGTAGCACAATGTATTGAATTAACTTTATGCAGACTGAGTCCAGGAATTCTACAAACAAGCTGGTAGATAATCTAACGTGTTGGTTGGATGAAATCACAAATAGTGCAGACATATAAACATCTATAGACAATCAGATAATCGTAAAGTCATGTGTTAAATAATAGGGTTTCCTTGTGCAATTTTAAGCCATTAGTTAGATTGGTTTTGATAAAATTTTCGAAAATCTTTCCCAAAAAGAGGCAAAAATGGGTAATAAAAGTCCAGTTAGATGACCAGAAACTGATCCTGTGCTCAGATGACCCAGCGTGCTTCAAATGTGTACTTACTAATGACTAACCAAGACCTACGATAGATATATATCAAGGTCATGCCACAAGCTACATTACATTGTTATTTTCATTCTCTTCTTTTTTTCACTTCTTTTTTCATCATATGACGAGCCCTAGCCCTAGCCCATATTATGCAGGGTATCAACAACGAATTGTGACCAATACGGGTGATGGAGCTGAATAGCAAGACCAATCTTCAGTGGTGCTATGACAGCTGAGGTCTGACTGCTTGTACAATGGCTCGCCCAATACTAGCTACTTTACATTGTGTGTTTTTTCCCTCAAAGGGGTATTTCAACATATTCCTGAGTGTATTTGAAGAAAATGAGAATGCAGACTCAAGTTCAAGTTCTTCTAATTTTCGTTAGTGACGACTTACAGATGATACACCTGTCTTAATGTAGCCTTTGATCAACCTTACTGCTGTCTCAATAATGGCATTCTTTTGTGTCTCTTCATCTCCCTCCCGCTGTCCTCTATGGCTGAAGTGACCTGAGTATGTGTGACAGTTCTCCCTGAATGTAACAATGTCACTTAGACCCTCTTCTTCTGCAGAATATAAGGAGTCATCATATCTTTCCTTCAATTGCTTTTGCAGATAGCTATTGCTGTGAGGAAGAGAATTTTCATCCAACAAGAAACTCTTTCATTTGTCCACAAAAGCCTCAAACAGTCATCTGTTCTTTATCATTCCTCTCAAGATATGAATGCATTCTGGAGAATGCTTGCTTTGGATCACTTTCTCTTGGACGCCCAGATTTATAACCTGTTGAATCAGATTCACGCCAAAAATGTACTGGTCTCTCACACTCAGTGTGGAAATGTACATTGTCTTGATGATGATTTATCACATCAACTGCATGAAGATCTCCACCATAGTACGGAATCCACTCTTTCACTGTAAATGACCAATCATCAGACCGATTCTCACAGCACTCTAGAATGGTTTTTGCAAAGCCATCAGTCTTTACATGACTACAGCCAAAACCTCCAAGGTGGACTCTGGTTCCACAGAACGAGCAGTTAGATTTCTTACTGATAGGCCAAATCAGCACCTTCGAACTTGGCTTGCTGTGTCAGTGGGATGCTACTGTTTTTATTTTGATTCAGGATGTCATGTTGATTTATGTATTGCTTATGGAAGTCTGTGTGTAGCTTGCATCCAGCTGCCACTGGAACATAATTACCTTTCTGAACACTGGCTGCATTGATGCTGTCAGCACTCTTCTGACAAACTTCCACAACGTCACCTTCATCATCAAACATCTCCTTGTTGCCAAACCACTACTCTGTGTGGAAGCATGATAGCTCAAGTATACTGGATGATGATAACAAGTAAATGTAACACCTTTATTTGACAGGGTAGAAGTCCCAATTCAAAGCACACTAGGCAAATATAATTGTGGAAAATAAATAATTTATCCACTATCAATCATATGACAACATTGCCAGTTACTCTCTAGGAAAGGAAAATGACCTACAACTTACCAAGACCATCTGCCACGATCAAATGCAACCGTATCATATCAAGTAAGCGGCCAACATGATGAAATCATATTGTATCTGGTGCTAACTAAAAAGACACATTACAAGAAACACAGCCTAAAACCTGGTCAACGTAGTGCCAAGAAGCCCAATGCTAAGACGGAATCTTAAGAAATGATAGAAATGGTTTAATGAGAAATAAACCGACTCTTTAACTAAAAATTTTCAGTGCAAACATTGGCATACACAAGATGTTTAACAAGTTCAAATATTGAGGCAAGTATTTTCTGCATTGTTTCTGTCCATAAATATGTTGCACACATATAATTTTCTTTATTCTTATTTGGCTTAACTCTTTACTAACGTGTAATATGAAACTTAATAATGTGTAGTTATAATTTTCTATTTGTACAGCTAGATAAATGCCAGCAAATGGATGTTGAAGTTCAATCTCATTACTTTGCGGGCACATACTGACATATCAGAACATTCGACACATACACATAGAAGTGGTGCTCTGACATGGATAAGACATATTGTGGCTGGATAAATTCTGTTTATAAACATGTAATTAGATAATCATTGATATTAATGAGCACATCTTTTGCATAAAATTAACATTCAAAGTGCCCAGCTTGATATGTGTACAAAACTAACAGTGAGAAAAAGGATACATACTGAAGGAATTTATGAATTTGTTGAATCTAAGCATATTAAAATCTGCAATTTGTAACGAAATTTAGAAATATGATTTGGAGTTTCAAATATGTTATAACTCATGTACTAATGAAGACCGGAAGAGGCAACATCACTTTACTGATTGGCTTGGCAGTTTTCTTAAAAACGAGATATGTTGTCAGCTTGTGCTAAAAACATATACTACACATGTTGGGTGATCACCTAAGAGTTGTTCGATTATATACAGTTTATTGATTTTACGCTTTTCTTTTTTTTCTTTTTTTTCCGCCATCTTGGATTTCAGGCAAAGCAAAAGGTGAGATTTTATTTTATTGACACCAGTGGACTCCTTACTTATAACGACCATAGATTAAAGCCAATGATTATGTTTCTATCACAAATAGTGAAAACGTTATGGCTGTTTTAATGATTTCCAAGCATGGTAGTGGCCATCTTGAAAATGACCCAGATTTAAGCCTTTACCTGTTGCCGAATTTTAGTAAACTTTTTGTCTGTTGGTCAGTACACCCAGTAGGTATAAACCCCACTGAGAATCATTTTGCTGCAGTTTGTTCAGGGTTTGGTAGCTACATGTCATAAATTGACCTAACAAGGCAGCTCTGCTAACTAGTGTTTCAGTTCAGTTTTAATTATAATTTGTAGAATACAGGAGTGGCTTCTTTGTGCACTCTTATGCAAACGCTGTCAGCGTGGATGGTTTTATGATTTTTTTTATGGTTTCAAGAGCTTCATACACTGTAATCCAAGAATGGACACTCTTAGATGTATTGATAACTGGAGGCGTTCATATTGCCAGACGTGTGTACAAGTCTCTGGTACTACGGAAACATCACGAATAACTACACCTGATGAAAAAGAGTTGAAGTTTTGAACATATTATAAACCGGCGGACTATTAGTTTCCTTAGGATATTACAGGCAAGAGAAAAGTATTATTTTGTATTCTCATCAAACACTGAAGCAGGTCAATATTAGGATCCTGTAGGTCTTGACGCCAAATAGCAACGTGTATGAGACACATGGAGGTCCACCAACTCCATTTGTGCAGTCGGGTGCATACTGTTTTGAAAACGTAGCCGTTTTAACGTAGCCCTTTAAAGTTGGTGTACAGCATATTATTTGACAGAGAACCATCCGATAAAGTAATAAAGTCAGTCAGTGTCGAAATCAGTGAGTATGTGCCTCGTTTTACCTTCTCATACTCTAGAAATGTTTATAAAAGTGTCGTGTCACAAAAGCCATTAGTTTACCAAAATTATAACTTGGATATCTCCAGCTGAAAGCATTAGGCTTATCTATTTTAGGTGTTTTTCTTATTGCGCCCCTAACATCATCCTGATCATTGTAGCGAATACCCGGTTTGTAGTGTTTATTTGTTTCTTTCCTTGCTTGTTTGTTTGTGTGTGTGTGTGTGTTTTAATTCGTCTCTGTTAAATCTATACAAGCAAAACATTTAATGGCCCGTGTAAAATATATATCGTTGAATACACTGACACAACACATCAACATATGTTTGTTTTCATGCCCGTACATGTCCATGTTGCAAATTGTATAAAACTCACATGTGCAACTGTGGACTCAGCAACTTCTTGTCTGAAATTAATAAAAATAATATTAGAGCAGTAAAATGTCATTATTGCAAGAAGTTATATGTCAATCTGTCACATTTTAAAAACGCAGATACTATATTGTAATCATTCCGATTTTTCTATCACTTTCAACAGATCCTTTGCAGAGCTGCATTCTTTTATTTTCAATTGCCTGTGTCATGTTATCCATAATATAAACATTTCAAGCCTCCAATGGCTGCTTTATTTGTCAGGACAAATGGTCAAGCCAGCAAATGCTTGATGTCTATTTCCAGTTATACCGAGAAACCAGATTTATTCTTTTATTTGCTAGTTATTTATTTATTTATTTATTTATTTATTTATTTATTCATTCATTCATTCATTCATTCATTCATTCATTCATTCATTCATTCATTCATTCATTCATTCATTCATTCATTCATTCATTCATTCATTCATTCATTCATTCATTCATTTATTTATACGTTTGTTTCTTTGTTTATTTATTTATCTCTGTCGTTTTATGTGTCTGTATGCATAAATGATGAGGTTAAATAAATCAATTTCAATGATCACATTAAATTACACAATGGTGTGATGTGGGGAACGTAAAAATACACAAACAAGCAAAAGAAAAAATATATGATGACAATAGTGCCAGAATTATGTTATGAAATGAGCATATATTATCAGTTTTGAAACCTTGCGGGCTTGGCTGTTTTGTTTCATCTTGTTTTCAGTATTACACTTTGCAACCTTATACTGCGAATGAGCTCCTGCATGCTTCCTTTTCACTCCAGGCGCCTGTCGAAGGACCACTTTTGAAAAAACCTATGAATGAACAGTTTCGTTTGCTTTGTGTATCTTGCATGCACACTGACGTACATGTAAAATATATTGACAGGTGTGGGCATTTATAGTTTTGTAGAACACGAAGTTATAAAGGCCTTTTTGTGATGAAAGCTCTCAGTTAAAGGCATAATACCAATGCCAGTGAAAAGGCAGCAGTTGGAGCTGTACAGTCAGCTTCAGTAATGAGCCTCATAAAACGTTTCTGCTGCTCTACAGGTTTATGGATGTGCCACGTCCATCCCACACTGTACCACAATTATCAAACTGTGCAGAGTGTAAGCACGTAAAGATATTTACGACGGGTAAATCATTTAATGTTGAGAAAACAGCAACATTTTCCACTAACTTCTACTGAACTTGGCATTGCCCTTTCCAACCAAATGTTGAATCAATTTGTCCAAAAAAACTCTGACCATTTAAATTACAGCCTAGATGTGGTATTAGAAAAATTCTGCACTTTATGTCAGCGGTGCTTTAGCGCAGAATTAGTCCTGTCAGTGTTTGTTTTCATTCTGTATAGTCAGTATATGTATGATTATGTATCTTGAAAAACAAACATACAGTTCTTGATTTTAAAAGTACAAATTGCAAAAGTGATGTAACAATCATTATTTTTTTTTCATCACAGCACTGACTTGTAACTTGATTTTGAACCTGTAATTTTTCAGCAAACTGCTAATATTGACCATATTAAAACGAAATATTTTCTTCCCTTAGGTGGCTCCAGCGGTAGCGGATATCAAATCCTTAGCTAGAGTCATCCTGACATACACTTTGTTGTAAACCATATGTTTTGTTTTTTCAAAGTCACAATTTTTTGGTTCTGACATATGATGCACATTTACTGATCACTGACATGTCAAATAAAGATGCTCTGAGTTCTGATTTCTTCTGCTGACCTTCTCTGACCATGAATTGTTGAGCCATATGAATGCATATCAACCTGGTTCTCAAGGTATTGAAGCATATCGTTCATGAAAATATTAAACATGAACCTTAGGTGCTGTCTTATGAGACTCCAAATGTAATGTCTAGTTTCTAAGAAGATGCCAATTTAAAGTGGACTAAATCTTTCCTATAATTGAGACAAAACCTGAAACAAGATAAGGCTGAGAGGCTACATCGACAGAGGTCATGTTAAGGCCATAGATGCCGATGACTCATCATATCAAACGCCTGCCTAAGATTCATAAATATAATGCTGTTTTGCAATATTATCATTATCTACTGCATGAACCCACCAGATCACGATTTTGTAAAAATGCAGTTTTATATAAACTATGCGGTGGGAGCCTTGGCTGGGATTGTAACGGCACACATATTTGCTTAGGGGAGTACCTACACACCGTTCTGTAACCTTGGACGCAATGGCAAGTTTTATTTGATAGGTAAGTTTTAATACTCAAACATTCATGTATTTCGTACATTCTAATGTTGGTGATCTGTGTGTCATAATACTTTCCCTTTGCACAAACCAGGTAAAATGGAAATATATTTGCACCAAACACGAGAACCTGCATCTTGGAACTTCAGACCGATTTGAAGAGAAGGCACACACACACACACACACACACACACACACACACACACACACACACACACACACACACACACACACACATATATATATATATACCATAATGCTTCTGAAGGAAAATATATTTCTCTGCCGTACAATAAATACTAAAAATGCATTTTTTGAAAGTCAGTTTGTAAATAATAAATTCATTATAAAGACATGCTGCAATTGATTTACATTTCTCGTTTCTTTTTAAGTTCATATTTAGGCTATATCGATGAAACATGGACATGCATGACAGAGCTACAGTGGAAAAGGAAAACAGAATATATTACATGCTAGTCTGTGACGACTGCGTGGCTGTTTCCAAAATTCTACACTTGGGAAATTCAGTAGACTCCATGCTATTTCTCCTACTGTGCGTTTCTGAAAAATAAAAATTGCTGTATTTTTCCTTAAACTGGCATATGACACAACGCATATAAGTCAAAATAATTTTCAAATTATATATACTGTATTTCTTCATTTATGCTGATTGCGGGCATAACTATACAGCTGAAACGTTGTTTCCAGCATATGTCCAGAATTATGAATATAATATTTCGAAAGTTACATACCCTTTCTGTAATTGTTCTGTCCAGAATTATGAATATAATATTTCGAAAGTTACATACCCTTTCTGTAATTGTTCAACTCTAGAAAAATGAGGCAAAAGCCAAGAAGAGGATAGGCAGGCGCTTAACTTCTGTTTAAATGGAGGTTTGCAACTTAATTAACAGGTATGTATAGATCACTGTGCTGGAAAGGTACCCTTCTGAAAAAGTACCCAAACTTATGCGAATGTATTACCTTCTCATGGGTACACCAGGTCACAACGAATATCGAACCAACATAGCAACACCCTAGGACTCTGACAAGGGTTTCGTGAAGCAAAGGGCCCCCACCTACTTTTGTCTGGGAGCAGAAAGCATAGCCTTGACAATTTGTAGCAGCAGGGAACATCATGTGCTGGTTTTTGAAGTGCGGACCATTGGAACTCTAAAAAAGGTTTTGGGGAGCATGGAGGAAGAGCCTATTTTTGTTTGGAACCATGGGGCATGGAGTCCGCCTGTTTGAGAACTTGCACTCTGAAAAATACTACGTTGTTTTGAAACATTGAAGTCTCATATATACTTTACCTGACTCTTGGCAGTCTAAATGCCTGATGATAATATCTTTATGCTTCCTCCAATATTTTTGTACAGTGTAGCGATATATTTACCTGCAATGAAAGTATAGATCTCATTGCTTACCTTGAGTTTCTAAGTAGTTTCGGTATGCCATGTAGTCTGTAGGAAGAATTTCAAAGTCCAGTTGAATGTCTTCCAGGTCGAACATATCTAAGAGTTCACTGGTCACAAGGTACTCCTGGAATATTTTAGTTAGCCCTCCGGTTTCACTGAGCAGCCACAGATAATCCAGAATATCGACGTTGGGACATATGATGTAAAGTAATATACTCCGATGCCTCCCTCCAATTAACGTAATACGTCGCCAGAGTATGTCAATTTTGGTTTCTAATTTGCTGGCCACTGTCGGGTTTTTATTCAGTTCTTCCTCATACTTCACAAGGCGATCCAAGATGAGCAACTCTAATTTTTTATACTTTTCTTCAATCTGGGAATCAAGCAGTGCATCTGGAGTTTTTGGTCTCTTTCTCTTACGCATTCTTTGGATTTTTAGACGTGCCTTCAAGGAGACTAAAAAGAGAATAAGAGGACTGCGGGAGTCCTATCTTCAGCTGACTTTGGATATACAGATCTTGTGACCTTGGAAATTTTTAAGATCAATAATTTGCATCTCAATTGAATTTTAGCCCTTATATGGGGCCATCACCTTATGCGACATTGGAGTTGTAGTTAAATGATTCTCGCGATATGAAGAGAAACCGGCAAGTAACTGCAATGTGCTGTGAATACTTGACATCAGTGTCGTCTGAGTGCAGTTGCAAGCTGGCGTGTTTGGAGAACAACCAGTGCAATGTCATATCTGTCACTGGTATGGTTCCATCTTCATCAATTTTCAAATGAATGTGGCAGGATTCACCATTACCAAGGTAAGTGCTAATGTGTCAAGCTTCTCAAGATAAAAATAAACCTCATACGAAACGCCGTAGATGGGTTCCTAGTAACGATTAATAGTTACAGTGGTTCCAAGATCCCCCATGACCAACATACACTTCAATATTTCACGTCACAGTTGCTGTTTTCCCTGTAGGAGCATGTGCATCAACCCTTACCAAAACATTTATTAAAAACGGAGATACACTATATATTAAACAGACTTAGTGGACATTCTACGCTTCAGGAGAATCCAGCGTCCTGTTAGCAGGTCAAAACACATACACACACACACACACACACACACACACACACACACAAAATATATATATTTATAAATCGCTGTGCCACTTAATGAAAAAACGGGGTCTAGGGTTCAGTTGGAGTGTCCTATACAATTCAAAAGCAATTAGCAATGAGCAGTTTCAGAGAGAAGAAATTACCAAAATTGCACCAAAATTTTACAAAACAGTTAATACGTATGTTTCAAAACATCAATGGACCATGATCACTTGTGGAAAATAGGTAAAAATTTAATCAAATGTAAATCCCTACCAGGTGTGATGTGAATTAAGGCTATATATAGAGACAGAGAGTGTGACAGATAGACAGACTGACAGAAAGAGACAGAGAGATAGACATATATTTAAAGTATTGCCATTATCAGACATTTGCATGTACTAGTTTCCGACTTTTGTTTTAGATTTTTGCTTCGTGATATATGTGTGAAACCCATTTGATAAAAAAGTAACAAATACAAAATAATGTGAGAAGCAAAAAATTCAAGTTTATAGTTCCCAGTTCTCCAAATTAGATTCTAAATGTAACACCTTCACGATGACTTACTTAGCATAATGTGCCAAATGTAAAATACAGTATCTGGCTTTGATAACTCAAAAATTCAAACAGAGATTTACCTAAAACAAATCATGCATAAAATGCCCTCATTTGTGACAATTTTAACTTACTCACCTTTCTCCTAGATTGTACAATAGAAATTATAGTATATATACTGTTATCTTTAAATCTAAATAAACAAAAAACTAGTCATAAATAAATACAACTACAAAACTTTTGAATTATAAATACATTCAGTTTACTCTGTGGGACTCATTGTTAGAATTTTGGGGTATTGATGACATAGGAAAATTGGATCGTAACAGTTCACATCGAGATCAAGCATCTTTAACAATAAACAAGCAGAAATCCAAAGAGTCACTGCCACGGTCGAGGGAAATGTGTTAAAACATATGACAATCAGAAGTACACTAACTGAATTAGACAATGTCATTACCATATCCAAACCGTGGTCCTAATGAAACAAATCCAAATCAATTCCGACCAAAGGCAATGTTCCTTGATATGTATAGCTGAATCACATAAATTTGTAGTTCGTCTTTACCCAAAAGATTCCAAAACATATGTGCAAAGGCCCATAGGGTCAAAAAAATCATGTCTAGTTTTAACATGACCGGATACAAAAGTTTTGTTCAAAGTTATAGGATTATTTTAGTAAATTAGCTTGAACAGGTGCATCAGTCATGTGCATATAGGACCGTACAATTCACGAAAAGGGACCAAAATTTGCAGCACATCAACGAATTTGCAAGTACAGGTTTTTTGTTACATGAAAATATCAATAAAATTCGGCAAGTAAAAGGTATTAGTTGCAACCACCGATTCAATAATGATCACCATCCATCTAAGTCCACAAATGACATTAACACCAACATCACTCCTTACGAAAAGCCCCCTAGGCCTAAAATCACCGTCAAAAAGAATCCAAACAACATGATTGTACAATTCGATGTGTTTAAAACATGTAGCTAAAGGAATGATGTTGTTTTAAAGGAGACAAACTAAGAGTTTTTCAAAAAGAAAAGTGTTTGAATGTGCAAATATAGTGGTGAAAGGCCCAGAAAAATATTTTATTACAAAACGTATTACACACCTAAACTCATCACACATCCTTTACCTATTTGCTTGGAATATGGTACACTCTTTAGTGTTTTGTGTATGGGCGAGTGTGCATAACCTGCTTGCAGCATCCCCGTTTTTAAATAAGTGCACGTTGTACACACTAGAACACTGTCATACAAATTTTCTACCTGGAATGGACTTGAACGCAAACAGATTCATGGCAGTCCTTAAAATTACTATGGAGAAATATCTAGCCACAGAAGATTTCCTCAGCTGGATCATGAAGTATATGGATCATACCCCAATTGACATGTCAGTTGATGTTGGTAAACATGAGGCTGAACAGGCATCAGTTACACTGCAGCTAAAGTTGGCAGTGTGGCTTAAGGCGGGAATGCCAGCCAGACAGTGGGACTGCCTATTAATAATGCCAGCCAGACAGTAGGACTGGATATACTAATAATGCAAATGCAACAGCAAAATACTGCTCAAATGCAATCTGTTTTCAACCACTTGGGTAGCCTTGGCGCAGCAAAAGAGACGCCATTAGCACAGGAGGCTCCCCATCCCCTAGTAGGGAGTATTGACGGGGTCCAAAATACTGGCCGACATTGTACATCACGGCTAGGTACTGATGGTCAGGCCAAATCGAGTGGAGCCCTGAACGGGAAACGTTCCAGATCCCATCCCAGTTGATCCAGGTCAAGGTCACGAGCAAAGACAAGGCACCACAGACGCTACAGCAGCTTACCACGAAATGAGTTAAATGTGGCACCTACAAACCGCTCGGATGACTCCAGTTTGTCAGACTATGCAAGCGAGTTGGACAGCTGGGGCGAGGAAAAATCAAAACAGCAAGACAGTGGTCAATGGGTCAATCTGAAGAACTAGTTTGTTGACTTAGCAGTGAGACCAAGCTCGACAACACCCAATAAAACCGTTGCCACTGCAGTGCTGGTGCCACCATCAGTGCTATTGTCAGTACTAAAACCGATATAAACACTCCCAATGCCAGTGTACAGGAGAAACGAACATCACTCCAACAGTTCTTCCCTGCTGCAGAAAAATGTGGTCAATGTTTGAACAAACGATTTACAACTCATCTATCGGAAGGCAAACTATATTATTTTTTGAAGCGTTACTAACAATGGTGGACAACTCATTCTATTTTTTTATGATTCAAGTGTAAATGTAATCCTGGTAATTAGTTCCAATATGCCATGTGCTAAACACTGGCTTGATTAGTTTATGAAATACTTACAATTTTCTTTAATAGGTAACTTTGTGTGTGTCATATGATGGTTGCATCATATGGATACAGTTCTTGGAATGTCTCACAGGGTCTCCTAGTACTATGGAAATGAGTTGAAATTAAGAAAAAAATTAACGAGATTTACCTGTAAGGTGAAGTTTTATCGTAATTCCACCCAGCTGGAATAGTAGTAGAGATCATGTGCACTCCCACTGTCCCTCAATGGGGTTGGACACGACACTCTGTATCCATATTCCATGCTAAAACCTTATAAATTGCTTATATGCGCCATCTCACTTGACCTCAATGTACTATTCCAACTTGGCGCAATTACAATCACACTTCACCTGATAGGTAAGTCGCGTTTATTTTTTTTTTATATTTGTGGCACCTTCTATGTGTGTTTGAATTAAAGATAAACATGCTGTCCTCCCACTTTAAGGTAGTGAGGTCTATTCGGTGTTCCCTCTTTGAGTGGGTACATGACTATACATGAAATCCTTTTCTTTTCTGGCAGCACACCTCCTCTTGTGTATTCTGGCTTTCCCGTTCATTCACAAGGACGGATTGAAGTTCTGTTGTCAACAAGCCTATATTTTCTTTCATTGCTGAACTGCATATCCGTCAGCAATGTGTTTGAACTCAACACCAGTTTCGTGTTGTTTAATATTCAAGATGTACTAATATCTATGATCCTCAAAAGTATATACATCATATAAAATAAAATCAAAATGAATGTTCAAAACGTAATGTTCAATCTTACATTGTTGAATCTTTGATACATGCTATAAAATTTCTTCTGGATAATACTTTAGTTTAATGTGGACCATTGATTTTTCAACAAATAAAAGGCATCCAAGGGGTAGCAACTGCTCCCCATTTCTTGCTGGTTTATATTTAACCTGGCTTGAATTTAAGTATATGAAAAAGGACTTTAAGATAGCTATGAAAAATATTAAACAACGCTAAAAATATTGATGACATTGTTTCTGTAAATGTACAAATTTGCAGTGAAATTGCTAAAGAAATTTACCCAAACGATATCCCGTTGGAAGACTACAATTCAGATGGCTGCAGAGCTTTTGTTTATGGACTTGGATATTCTGGTCGCTGATGACAAGTTTGGCATTGACTTCTGCCACAAGATTGATGAGTTTATCTTTGAGGTAATTTACTACCCTTTCGCTGACAGTAATATTTCGGGAGCTATTGGCTAAAATACATTTTTGTCACAAATTATGAGACTTGATCGTATTTGTTCTAAATTTCAAGACTTTGCATCTAAAACCAAATATATATTTACAACAAGCTTGTGCCAAGGGGATTAAAAAATGGAGTTTTTATCAAATGTTTTTGGCAGTTTTGCTGTAAATATCCTCAGGTTGTTAAAAAAAGTTGGCTTCAATAACTTTAGAGATTTTACAGTTGCCTGTTTTTGCTACTTAATTTTATCTTCTTGCATCATACTGTTTTAATTTTCACCTGTCACACATTTTAGGCTAGCATGTTTTCTGTCAGGTTAAAGCCCCAAGGGCTATCGGTAGCATGCAGTGGCCTATGACAGTTACAAGCGTCTGCTTGTACAGGTAGTCTAGCCTTGGCTGTTTACTTTATTATAATCACTAGGACGTCATATAATGTGCAAGTTTGTTTCTACCCCAGTTTTACACTGGCAGGTGGTTTTTTAACTAAGGTAAGCTATCCAGTTAGAAAGGTACATACTGGTTCAGGGGTTGGCCAAGTTATATTTACCTGAATTTGTACTCTACAAATTTAGTAATTTTGTTGGGTTCGACAAATCTTCTTTACCAATATTGAAGCTATGCATTTATAAGCAAAACTTGATTTATTTAGCTCATTCATCATTTGCCACGTTCGTATTTGTTTATTATTATGTGGGTTGTCTTCGCTCAATATTTAGTTTTAGCTTTGACAAGGGACCACTACTCCGAGAGACATGAACTGGTACAGGCTGCAAAACGTGATTTTAAATGTTACCCGCTGAAGACCCTTTAATTTGTTGGGGATAATGCAGCCTATGTCAAAATTCTACAGACGAACGTGTGCAATATGGATAATAACACTTCTATATTCATATAGTTTAGAAAGTGACAGGTTATATCTGCAAATATTTCTTGTGGGTCCACATGCAGATTACACAGATAATAACGACTGATTTTGTTTTGAAATGATACTCTGAGTAGCACATTTTATAATTGCTGGTGAGGTCTTCAGCACCAGTTTCCCTTTGTTGTGGACTATTTGTCTAAAAGCCAGGAGTGAAATTTTCTACTTCACAGTAGTGTTGGAAGAAGAATGTGTTGGTAACTCTGGAATCTCTTTCCTCTCATCACCGAGTTGAAATTTATGAAGTGTCATATTTTCTTTTTCCAAACTATTTCATAATGTAAGCTTCATTGGGTATGTTGTGTTGTTGGCTGTGTTCCCTGGCTCATGCTTGTAATGGGGCTTGGCCTTGCTTATAACGCTATAGATTCATAAATATGACAAAAAATGATGCAGGTGTACTATCTTCTTTTGCTGAAAGCTCAGCTGACTGACACCTTAGGAAAACTAAAAAGTGACAGGCCTGCCAAGTGCTATTTGTCTGTTGAACAAATGATGGAATTGGGGTATAAAGTTGTTAGGCCAATAAATCTTCGAAAACAACAGTCCGTATTTAATAATGTGTCAAAGGTTCAAAGGAGCAAGTTTAAGCCACCAGATACCTGTATATGTATCAAGTCAGGAGTGAAATTTCCTTTCTCACTTCGGTATTGGAAGATGAATGTTAATGTTTGGTTATTTTTGTTTCTCTTTTCCGCCACTGTTGGGTTGAACTTTATGAATATCAGTAATGTTTCTATGAACTATTATGTACAAATAATGACAAGGCTGATTCAGACTTTGTAAACATAAACATGTCTAGCCTGAGCAATGAGAATCATGTGTACAAACTGTTTACAAATAGCGTTCAAGACTACCCCATGTGGTAAACCACTTGTTTTTTGTTTTTTGTTTTTTGTTAATTTCGTTTATGTGGCTTTCATACTTTGCTTGGATACTTTTAAATGAAATGATAGTCTGGGGGCACGAACAAAAGTCTGTGTTAATTGAAAACAGCCCTGTAAGATCTATGATGTTCATCTCTGGCTTCAATCAGCCTAAATCTGTATCAGATTGGAACCAGTTTTGCACGTGTAAGGCTGCAAATAGTTAGTGATGTTGCCCAAAGAGATTGATATAGTTACTTTGCATCATTACTTGAAGCCTTTGTACATTTCGTTCATAATTTCTAATCAATGGCTGCTGAAGAGCAACATGACGAATCTCAAAGTTGTTGGACCTCATTGCATAGTCACACTCGATATGTAATGCATGCTTCTTACCCTGATATTGAGAATAATAAAGGCCAAGGTCAGTGTTAAATCCAACCACTAGATGTCGGTTAGCGTGTCCTTTCCGGTTTGTCGCTCCGGTTCTCAATATTACAACTATATAGTGTCCTTTTAGAAGTTGTAAACCGAATCAATGCTGTCTGTACATGTAATGCTTGTGCAAACTGCGCAATCTTATATTTATAAATGCATATGGACAAAATTTATTCTGAATGTTAAAGATAGGAATATGCATAGAAAGATAAATAATGAAGGTTTGAAGGTGCCTACACTTTAAATTCCATTCAAAAGCACAACATATGACTTGGGTAAAATGGCTTATAGCAGGTCATAAGCTGTATGAAAAGCCACAGTGTTTACTCGACTCAATTTTAATTAGAAGATCTGCCATAAAGTAGATAAGATATTGCATAGACATACAACAAAAAGGATTTGCTTTATTTTACAAACAGCTTATGAAAGAGTGGAGCCACTTCAAAGCTTGTTTTATATCAAATGGTGCAAAAGAGATTAGACAGAAATGTATATATTTAGATAAAAATATAATTAGGGACAAAAAGTTAATATTCTGCAATGAATGGCACGAAAATGTATTGTGTTCTTATATGTCATTGACTGTGCAGATAGTACACCATCTGTAATGGATAAAACTGAATGGTAACTGTGATTTAACCATTTAATTTCTAGATTATATGTCAATATGATGTACTGGCAATCCCTGGATCAAGAGTACTTGAATTCATGGAATGCAGTATACAATGATGCCATAAGCGTACCCAGTTTAAAGCTTTTAGGTAACAAACAACCACATTGGTCAATTGAGACATGAGAGCTTTGAATATGTTTTCATTGAACAAGTTAAACATCAGTTACTGACAGGCTTAAGAAGTTGACATGAACTATTTCCAACATCATAAGAAGACAAACAATCAAGATATTCCTTATTCTCTATCACTTTAGAACAGAGCTCAAACTGCAGGCATTTTATATTTTTCAAAATAACACCAATTGTAATAACCAAATACAGGCCACATAAAGTGAAAATAGTTTAAGCTAATGTGACAGATTATTATTTTTTATATAACTTCGGGTAATACAGCTACAATCAAGAGTTTTGGAAACACCACACTTACAAGTGCGGTGGAATGAACAGACGGCAACTGACAATAAGATTGTGCTTTTAACAGGTAATTAATGGATGCTACCAGAATGTTAATAACAAAATTATCACATTTTATACAACATCGTATTGCATGGCAAATATTTCATTCACATTCTGACACAAAACAAATTACATTTGACTGCTTTTTTGCGCATTATAAAATTAAAAATAAAGGTAGAAAAAAACCTCATCTACTCACAAAGGAAAGAGGAATTTTAACGGGGGCTAGTCTGCCTAACCTATTATCAATGTTGTAAATGAAAATAAAAAGACAACAACAATGGTTCTGAATGTATGCGGCCAAAGTGAGCCAAAGCCAAAGGTTGCATTCTGTATAAGTGCAAGGCCCTATCATGTTGCTGCTATATCGTCCCAGTACCTAACCATATTAAGGCAGGAAATATTAAGAATACGTTGTACATAGCGATCGCTTCTAGATCTTTAATGACTAGTGTATATGAGCCTTGCAAAGAAGGATAAAGTACGCAGTCTTTGACTTGAATAAATATATTTCATGTAGCAAGATTGAGGAATATTATGATGTTATATCTTTATTTGAGTCTGCACTCCTCAAGACTAGGTGGCTCATGTAACAGACGAGTGTCAGTCAGAAAAAACAACGGTCTCAAATTGGGACACAAATTTACATCCGATGTAGCAGGTCTGTTCAACCTCTCATGCCCAGTTTAGCACCAGTCACCCTAACTACCGCAGCAGCAGATAAACAGGGTATATATCCCGTTTATCTGTGTGACCATGGTTACAGAGATGTGTAAAAATACTAAAGGTAATGTTCTCGTAGAGCTGCAGAGTATGTAAGTTAACAGAAAGGGGAAAGACAAAAGTCCATCTTTACAGCACTATCTTAACAATATTTAAATGTTTTAAGAAGATATGTCTTATTCGCAAGGTGTGGTATACATGTCCTATATATCTTTTGTTCATTTCCAGGTGATGTATGTAAAATGTGGTGAAATGGAGCAGACAACATCATACACTATCTGATGCTTTTTATCTGTACATGTATTGAGTGCATTGCAAGATTGTGTGTTGTATGTGTTTATGGGATGAGGTGGGTCCAGATTTGATAACTATTGATGTAATATGAATTCGTTTTTTTGCAACAAGTGACTGTAATTCTATTATGTGCATAATAATTTTGTGGACTATGCTCGTCATTTAAACCTGACGTGGTAACGGTGATGATTAAACTGTAAATTTTCCACTTGGGACAAAAAGATGTGCCCTATCGAATTTCAATTGGGCTAATAATCTGGCATTATGCATGTTTTCTGAAATGAAATGAAATTCATCAATCGCTTCAAAAATCCTTGAAGAGGTAATATACATTCAATTGGAAGAAAACCTGACCCACAATAACATACTTTATGAGCTTCAGTCTGGTTTTAGAGCAAACCACTCGACCGACACCTGCCTAACATATATCATTGCTTATATCCGCACCGAAGTTTCTCATGGTAATTATGTAGGCATGGTTTTGCTGGACCTCCAAAAGGCGTTCGACACTGTCGATCATGCAATTTTGTGCAAAAAACTAAAATCTATGGGTGTGGAGTCGATCGAGTTGTTTATATCTTATCTAGAAGGTCGCAAACAGACGGTCACTGTCAATGGTGAAAAATCAAACTTCCTACATGTTAATTGCGGGATCCCCCAGGGCAGCATTTTGGGCCCGCTTTTGTTTTTGTGTTATATAAATGACATGTCTATCCGTTTTAATTGCAAATTAGCACTATATGCCGATGACAGTGCCCTCATGACCTCTGGTAGGGACCAAGTGACAATAGCAGATACTGTCAGCTCGGAATTAAAATCATGTCAAGAGTGGCTTACCGATAACAAACTATCCCTCCATCTTGGCAAAACTGAATCAATTATATTTGGATCCAAAAGAAAATAAAAAGAGTTACACAGTTTCAAATAAAATGCAATGGATACATTATACAACAGGCTAAATCTGTCAAATATCTTGGCACTATTCTGGACGAAAATTTATCTGGCAAATCCATAGCAGAAAGTATTATACAGAAAACTAATTCGAGATCAAAATTCCCTTACAGGCAGGCGCAATTTTTGAATGTACAATCTAAGAAGACCATTTGCTCTGCACTCATTCAAAGCCATTTCGATTATTCATCAGCCTCTTGGTATTCTGGTCTCAACCAAACTTTCAAAAAGGAACTCCAAATTTGTCAGAACATAAAAGTCAGATTCATTCTTGGAGAATATCATAGATGGCATGTCGGTCAAGAGTCTTTGCGTAAAATATCTATGTTAAACACTGCTGACAGGGTGAAGCAACTAAAATTAACGCATGTCTACAAAATGTTTCATAATACTGCTCCAGCTTACCAATCTCAACACTTTTTCAGAATTCAAAAATCAACACAACCATAGTAAAAGAAATGGTGCATATAACTTTGTAGTCCCCCATGTATCAAACGATTTTGGCAGAAACACTTTCTATTTTTCGGCCATCAGAGATTGGAATTCCTTACCTGACACAATAAAATCGAGTAGAAATCTATCATTATTCAAACCAGCAGTAAAAAAACACCTAGTAACTAAGGCTTTGTCTGATGAGTCAAGTCAGTTTATGTATTATTAATATACCACATCCCCCCAAGCCTTCCTCATCTTTTCCTTTAAGGAAATTATTTATTGTTTCTTGGTTTTTAAAAACAGCCATTACATATTTTAATTAAAATTTCTATATATACATGTATAAAGATGGATATATTTTTAGTTACAGTGTGTATTATATCTATATTAGTTATTTAATTTATTCTATTTATATACCATCTCCTCTCATGAATTCATCACTCATCATATTCAAAGGGACCCCAATGGAAATAAGTCTGAAATACTGACTTTATTGGGCAATCCTGGCCAATTCAACATACGTTTGTATATTTCAGTTTGATGTATATTATTTTCTTGTGATGTACAATTTTAGTTTACGTAATTCTCCTATGTTTACACATTTCAGTTATTGTACTGTTTTATTGTACACTGTGTTCTTTTATTATTTGTATGTTGATTCGTCAAATAAAATCAATCAATCAACCGTTACTTGAAGAGTGGTAGTTTTGCTGATCTAAATAGAGCATAAAAGATGTCTTTGGGTCGTGATTACCAGCATGTCGCTGCATAAAAAAACTATCAAAGGTCCTAGTGGTGTGGTGGAGCAGATCGTGCCTACGTGTATCAATTTAGCATCATATCTTTTTTTCTACTCAAAGGTTTTTTATATTCCATTGTCTGAAACCATACTAACAACTTTTCTTGCAGAAAATGGACTGCCGAAAGTCAAACTGTCACGGTAATGTACTGTCAGAGCTAGTTTGTTGCAATTTTGTGATTATTTAATTGTTTCGTTTGATTAGATTATTAACCAGAAAACTGAAATCCATCAGACTAGATTACGTAATCGGATTGTGCATGAATCGTATTTGTGTTTCTCCCAAATTCTTGATTTCTTAACGGTCACTTCAATGTATACTATTTTTCCACATTTTATGTGGAAGTATGTTTATTTGCTTCTTTTATTTGCTTACATGTATGGCCTGTTCATATCTAGTTTTTGATTGGTTCCTACCCACCATTTACTGCACGGACACATTTTCCACCTTTGAGTCTAGGTGCACTTTAACGGCGACACCAGTGGGTAGTGCCAAAGGTTATACGTTATTTTCTCTATGTGTAATTGCAACAAGTAACTGTTTGTATATGTTGAAGACTAAGATAATTACATGTTATATTGCTGTATTATTCAACCTGTCTCAAACCACATCCGTGTACACTAAGGGGAATGTCAGTGTTAACATTTTGGTGTATAAAAGTGACACCCAATGCCTGGCAGCTAAACTCCTCAAAACCAAACCTCCATAATGGGCATTTATTTGGAAAAATATAAAGCCACAGTGGGGTCGCATTTTCATCGCTTTGGCCTTATCACCCCCTTAGTTCGCATTATTACCCCCAGATGTCATGACGAAATAATGCTGACATTCGCCTAGCTCCTTGCTTTATCTATAATATTACTTCGTGAGTGTAATGGTAGTCTATGCCATGTGGCTGTTTTGATATCGCATAAATTTTCAACAAACATTCACCCTAACCTAGGTCCTACTGATGCTCAAATTATTAATAAAATTTCGGTATGTCACGCAAATGTTCGAAGTCTGAAAAGTGAGGGAAAACTAGAAGAATTAAGTTTATTCGCCGATTCCGAAAAGCTTGATATAATTACTATTTCTGAAACGTGGCCCGACAACTCCTTTCCCAACGAGCTACTGTCCATAAACAGTTTTCAATTAGCACTACGAAAGGATCGCTAAACTAGTCAAGGGGGAGGGGTTGCTCTCTATGTTAAGAACAATCTACCTTGTCGACGAAGTACTGATCTTGAGGCAACTGGTAGCGACTGCATCTGGGTGGAAATAACAACAAATATAATCAAATTACTTATTGGTGTATAATCGCCCATCAGGGCAATCAGCTCCTGATAAGGACATCTTTTGGGATAACTTATCTCATCCTATTTCTGCTGCCATCGAGTTAAAGCCTAAAATACTACTGATCACGGGAGATTCCAATAACTGCTGTCAGCAATGGGACTCTGCTCACACTGACAGTGAACTTGGTCAACGCCTCTTCGACCTCTTAACCATTAAAACAGCCTTCATCAATTAACATCTGAGCCCACATGTGCACACGAATACTCGGAAATTTTACTTGATGTCATGATTACCGATTCGCCAGGATACTTTTTAAATTCTGGCGTCCTATCTCCTATCTCTACATCCGAGCATTCTATTGTCTTCTGTTCCTTCTCTTTGACTCACTTTAAAGATCGCCCTTTGAAAAGATTGGTCTGGGCCACAAGGCTAACTTTAATGACTTGAATAACACTCTTTATAATTCCCCCGGGACATTGGTCTTGCAGTCTTCAATTCCCTTAATGATTCTGTCTCGTACTCGTCTGATCGTTTCCTTGCCACTTGCCACTTTATTCTGTTTTGCGAAGTGACCATCAGACCTAAAGATAAGCCCTGGATAATTTGTGAAATTAAAAGATTAATTAAAAAAGCAAAACCGAGTTTGGAACACCTACAAGCGTCTCACCCGTGGACCTCAACACCATACTCTTCCTACAGTACTTCGAATAAGCGTTTATACCAACTTTACAAAAGACTGCGTAATTCACCGTGAACTCCATTAGAAACTCTATTCGCAAATACTTTGACAATATTCGCTCCAAATTTGATTCCAAAGACATTAGCCCTACAGTGGTGGAGTCTCAGTAAAGAAGTCTTGGGCGGTAAACTGTGCCAAAATATCCCTACCCTTGTCGGTCAGGGTAACCCTTCTCAGGCTGTATTGAAAAATGCAAAATTTTGGATGCTTATTTCTCCTATCAGAGCAAAATTCCTCCTGATTACAAACCCATACCACTACCAGATTTGAACTATCGAACTGAGGCCCACCTACATATGCTAGAAACAAATTCCCATTTGGTAGAAAAAATTTTAAGGTCTCCCAAAACAAGATCTGTCTGTGGGCCCGACGGTATAGGTAATACCCTATTAAAAATTGTGCTTGTTCTATTGCCTCCTCTTTCACGATATTATTCAAACATTGCTTATCTTTTTTTTTGCCAAAAAAAAAATCAAATGTCTGCCCTGTAATTGAAAAAAGTGCAACAAAAAACGTAGGGAAAGCTACCGACCCATATCCCTTCTATGTAATGTCTATAAAGCTCTTTAGCGGGTATTATTTTTTATGAACATCTCACTTCAAATAATATACTTTCCTAAAAAAAATTCTGGCTTCGAAAAGAACAACTCCACCATCAACCAGCTAGCTAGCATTCTTCATATTATATATAATGGTCTCTAGATGGGTATAGAAGCACGTATGTTTTTTCTCAATATTTCTAAAGCCTTCGATCAAGTATGTCATCCCGGCCTCTTATTAAAATTGCAGCAATATAGTTTCAATGAACCAGTCTTACATTTCATAGAAAGTTATTTCTTTAACCGCCTCCAGCGCGTTACCCTGGGTGGCCATACCTTTTCTAGGCCCCAGTTGAAGCTGGCGTCCCCCAGGGGTCCATTCATGGACCACTTCTCTTTCCTGTGTACATTAATGATATTACCGACAAAATAGCATGCGATATAAGGCTGTTTGCAAACAATATTAGTATTTTTGAAATCGTACATGATCCTAACGCTTCAGCTGAAAGTCTCAATACTAATCTTACTCTCCTCCAGTGCTGGAGTAAGTTTTGGCCAATGGCACTAAATGCCATTAAATCTGTTTCTCTAATTTTCTCCTCGAAAAGAAACAAACCGGACCAACCTGTCTTACTAATAGGAAACAGCCCCATACCATCATCAAGAGATCGCACACACTTAGGAATCACATTAACCTATAATCTCTATTCGGATCAGCATATACCATGCATCACAAGCAAGGCCAGCCAATGTCTTGCTCTTCTACGTCGGCTAAAATACAAACTCTTAAGAAATACTCTATCTAGGCTGTGCACAACTAAGATACGTCCAATTTTCGAATCCTGATGTGTCCTGTTCGATAACTGTTCTCGCATTGAGACGGATAATAGCTATAGAACACACGTTCAAAGAAGATACCAAAATCAATGTTTGTCGAAGTTTTAAAATAATTTGTGTCCATATTTGCACCTGTCTCAATCTCTTGAAACTGTACAGTATGGGGCAGCCAAAATATGTCGTGGTGCCTTTCGACACACTCCTTGTGCTCTTTTATTAAAAGAGCTCCCGTGGCACACTCTTGGAAACCGTCAAAAGTATTTTAAATTGGTTTTATTTTACAAAATGTATAACAAACTGACACCCACTTATCTGTACAATCTTTTACCGCGTATGTTGCATTCACTACCAGACACTTCCTTAGAAATCGAGCTAACCTACGCCAAATCAAATTTTATACTGAACGTTATGGAGAGTCTTTTCTGCCTTCTTCTATCCGATTATAGGATTCCCTCCTCTTGACGTCTGCAACTCTACGTCCCTAATTCGCTCAAATCTAAACTAAAATCATTACTGATGACTGTTGACAAAATGCCCTCATATTTTCTGTCTGGAAAGCGCTTCCCTAATATATGCCACACCCAGCTATGCTTTGGTTGTTTGACATTAAAAGTCCACCTTTATAACTTCAATACCATATGCGTCGCAAGCTGCTTCTGCCTACACACGCATGAGGATACTATACATAACTTCTTATTTTGCCCTCTATTTTCACCTCAAAGAGCACCTGTGCTGCACTGTGTGACGCTTGCTTGCTCCAGGTGTCAATCGCAATTTTCTTGTTTATGCTGCTGGTGATATTCTCGTAAATATTTTCATAAACGGTAGTGAAGACTTGTCTGATGATGTAAATCTATCTGTGTTTGAATCCGTTCAACATTAAGTAGTAAAATCTCGGCGTTTCAATTTTTAATTAAAGATGCATACCTTTCAGCAGTAATGAAATATACTTCATGGACCACGCAGTCCTTCACCTCAGCCAAAGCTATATAAATAAATATTTTTGTTTAACCTTAGTCTTCTGTAATAGTCCCGTGTATCTTGTACAAAATTTTGTGTGTCTGTATGTACTGGAGAGCCTCCAGATTAGTCATGTGTACTATTAGGTAATCCACTTTAAATGAATATGTTTATGATAATCATTCATATACGGAACTGAAATCCCTCACGGGAATAATTTTCATTTTTGACATGCTGATGACTGCCCTAGCCATCAGCCAATTCCATGCTTTGAACAACAAAGCACGCCTTATATACACACGTACATAGTGCACGGTACCAGACAGGTTGAAGGGGGTCGACTTGATTGGGCGTATTAATTTGGTTAACTGGTTCCCATGTAACCTCAATCAAGTGAACCATGGTCGCAAAATTATGACAAAGATGAATGTATGGTCTTTACCTCCACATTAATGGGTACACCTGAAAAAAATACTCAAATAACGTCATGCAATACGAATATTGAAATCATGCCAATCAATGATTCATTGACTTCAAATCACAAACTATTACTGTGGTTTGGCAAGTAGGGGAGAGAGTATGACGATTTGGGGCTGATTTAGGACCACATCCATACAACTCTTAACAAAATGAGGAAGACTGATCAGCTGCGATAGCACTAGACCATTCAACTGTCTTACCGCTAGAATGATCAAATGCTTCAGCACCAGACTGATCAACTACAGTTGCCCTAGCACTAGATTAAGCAACTGTCTTAGCACTTTTTTTAATAGATTTATATTTCAGTTTAATTGACTGAACTTACCAGTAGAAAACAATTCTGCAAGATCCGGCTGATTTGTGTCCGCCAAAGCTCCGGCAAAATTGACAAAATCTTTTGGGGACCTGGTTTTGAGATGATTAAGAAGACATTCCACCTTTTCTTCTCGGGTTTGGCACAGCTGTAAAATAAATAATTTCTTTTGGATTAAATATTGGTAGTTTCAACATTAGAGAAGGTGAGCATTTGGCATGCTTAGTCTGGTGTACAGCAAATGACAACAGTAAATATTTAAACACTGATCCATCCTACAAGTTGTGATCACTTCCATGCATCTTACCTTAAGATCCACTTGGGTGTGCTGCAAAGGGAATAAAAGGGTGCCCTGTTTGGCAAAGGTGCAGCACTCTCTCTTGGCCTAATACATAGACTTGTTGAAATTAATTCTGTAGTGTTTGTACTTAAGGGATTGTGAAATATTAGGCTGTAAAAGCAGATGTAGACCTGTACGGCATGAGAGCAATGTAAGTAGAACCCTATACCACTTATGTGGGGTGTGGCGGAGTACCAAAATGCATAGAAAAGGAATCAGTTATAAAGATAAAACAAAACGTAATTGAACCAGCAGAATGGTGGTGCTGGTAGAATATGCACCACCAAAAAGGTTGTACGCTGCTGTATGACGTACAAAACACATTTTCCCAACTTAAGAGAAGACGTGAAGCAAATATACGGAATCGCCACAGTATACCCAGCTGGATCCAGGCTTTTAATATAATCATTGATTCCCTGAGCTTAGGTGAGAAACTAAATAAGCCTTAACCACAATGAAAACACAAGGCACTGAGTTTGGGACTAATATCTTGAATGCTGTATTGTCAAAGCCAACGCCGTCCAAGATTTGCATATCTTTCAATTATATAATATAAGTGCCAATACACAGATCCCCCAATGGGTGCGGATACAAAGATAACAAACTCCATTGCATGAAAACGGCAAAAAAGAGACGACTACTCCCAGGAAAAAAAAACTACAAAAAAAAACAAACAAACAAACTAAATGAATGAATGGATGAATGAATGAATGAATAAAAAAGTAAATAAATAAATAAATAAATAAATAAGTAAATAAATGAATTAATAAATAAATGAATGAATGAAGGAATGAATGAATGAATGAATGAATGAATGAATAAATAAATAAATAAATAAATAAATAAATAAATAAATAAATAAATAAATAAATAAATAAATAAATAAATAAATAAATAAATAAATAAATAAATAAATAAATAAATAAATAAATAAATAAATGAAAGGGTTCAGACCCACTTAAACTGGAGAGCTGCAGACCATGTCATGCCCGGGCCGCGGGTGCTGACGGAATGGTGCAAATGGGGAAAACACGCTCCCAACAAGTGCAAGTCACGTGCTGAGACATTAGGCTAATAAATAAAACAAAGCTTGATATCCTTATGCAACCCCTCTAGCGCTATCGCTAAGCGCGAATTAAAACAGAATTTACAAATAATTCTGGCCTTCATTCCCTACACACTTAGGTGAGAAACTTAATAAGCCTTAACTAAAATGAAAACACAAGGCACTGGGTTTGGAACAAATGTCTTAAATGCTGCATTGTCAAAAACCCCGCCACCTTAGATTTGCATATCTGTCAATCATGTAATAAATGTGACAATACACAGATCCCAAAGACAGTCCCAAACCCTGTGACTACTTAGAAAGATGTATTGATGTGACTGGCCAGTGCTTTGGCTAGGGTGGCTTAGTAATAATATTGGAGGCAAAGTACTTTAAGTAAGCTGGACTGGCTCAGTCGCCTTGCATTTTGACAAGCTCAGCTGGGATGTTACAACTCAGTGTCAGTGTGGCACCACCCCTGCTAAAGGAATGACCAGCATAATGGTGGGCATCATACCTTAGGCTAGATAACTTGTCTTTGAGAAGGGTAAGTAAGAGCCTATAAGACAAAACAGCTACTTTATCCTCCCTGGTGTGAAACTGAAGCAACGGGTACCACGGTCCCCTTTAACAAGCTTACTTAGCAGGATGGCCTCCTGGGCTGGGCACAGGGCCGAGGCAGGGATCCGGGCCAAGTGGATGTTAATGTGTTTTTCCTTAAACTGAATGGTCACGATCACTGATATGCTTATCAGTACATCGTGGGGCAGTATGGTGATGTCACCCCCTTGAGGCCTGAATGGTGGTTTTGCCCATCTACAAATAAATCAGACCTACGCAAAAAAGAAAGAAGGCTAAGCAACATCCATACCAAAAACATAAGTCCAACTCTGACCCTAAATCTATAAGCTGAAATAAACGCCTAAGAATGCAATGATAATAGGCAGCTTTGGCTTACACTGTTCACCAGGGGACCATCTTATGCCCCTAAAAAGTGAGTGTAATATCCAGCTGTTAGCGAGGGGATTTGGGTATCCAGTCTGTTATGTAAACGTTTAACAATGTTCATGTATTGTCTGATTAATGCATAGCTTAACCCCCCTTGAGAAGAAGGCTGCATAGCAAGCTAAGTCACGCTCATTCAGGGTTTAAACCTGCTAGCTAACGAATGTTTAAATAGGCCGCCAGGTGGCAGCTGTTAGTCCTCCGGGTGTTGCTGAAAAATACCTGAGCCTGGAAGGCTGCAACTTTAGAGCCCAGACTGTGAAAGAATGGTGGACGTTGCCCTTGGCTTCCTCCTGCAAACAAGGGAGCATGATGCATCAGACATATGGTTACGATTGTCTGATTAAGGCACAAAATTATGTTGTTGTGTGGAAAACCTCTTATTGTGTATCGGTGAGATACAATCTGCAGTGAGATTTAACCCTGTCGGGACGAATACACTCCTTAACTTAAAGGTAAATATGGTTGAAAGCCAAAACAGTAGTCTAAGGGCTTTCAACACAGTCTTGTTCCTAGAAGTTCCTTTTTTACAGCAGACACTATACACGTATTGTCACAAGTTACATACACAAGGTGGTAAGTCAGGCGCAGGGTCCAGCAACATATAGCTAGAACCACAGCCAGGGTTTCCTTGGCGTTAATGTGTAGGCTCTATGCCTCTGGCCAGTCTAACTTTCAATTACAATAAAGCCAGTAAGACTCAAATCATGCTGCTGCCCCTTCAGAGCAAGGATCTGTGACTATATGGGCAACTGAGCGATCACAAATTTATAGAGATTTCCCATTGAAAACATGCATGAACTGTCTCCACCACAGGATGTCATGCACCAGCTCCGGAGTGATGAGTATTAGGTCTGACTTTTCCAATTTACGCAATGCCCATTTAACTTTCAGAGGTACACTCTTCCACTGTACACCAATGACATCACAAAATTAAGTAGGCTCTGCAGTTGTTTCATAGATAGCTGCCACAGGCAAACAACCTTGTCAAGCGGCTCCCGAATTTGAATTAGCTTTTTCTGCTGGTAGTTGCAGAAACATATTCGCTGAATCAACCACGTCACCGAGGTACGTTTACACTCTCTTGGTCAACAAACTTTTTCCAGTTTATTGGGAGGCCCAGCTTTCTAAGCAATGATATCAGAGAGTTCATAGCCTCAGTACACCCCCCCTCCTTCCAACACAAATATAATCATCTATGTAGACACATACACTGAAACCATGCCTTTGCATCATGCGTTTAATTGCCTGGGTGATGTGATGGGAACAGATACAGCTCAGGTGGGCTCCAAAAGGAAAGTGTGTGTTGTGACAGAATGTCCGTCTGCCATTGATTTCCAAAGACAAGCCGGTCACTTCCTTGCTGTGCCCATCTATGGGAATGTTTTTGTACGCACTCTGGATTTCCACCTTACCCAGGTATACATCCTTCTCAAGCAGTTTTACTAAGGAATCCACAGTTTCAAATTTATGATGCTCCTGCAATGTTGCATAATCATTTAAGGTAAGTCCACTTGGAGCTCTGCATTCATGGAATAACCTGATGCCACCGCTGTGTTTCTCCACAGCTATCAGGGGGCTCATAGTGTGGGATTATATGAGCAAGGAATGTAATGTCCCGTCTCTATTTCCTTCATGACCTGGTCATGCACAATTGCTCAATTCCATTTGGTAAAACATGAGTGATGATAAGGTAATTCTACAGGTCTAAGGTTAACACCAGGGTCAATAATCAGAAAACCATTACACAAACCATGGCAGAGGAAGTCCCGATCTGGATCAGACATAAGTTCCTCTTGCCAGGTTTCCAGGTTCAGAGCTGGGCCTGGCCGTATATCTAGGTTTTTTAACACATCATGAGTTAGAGCCAAGTGCCTATCCTCACAACCTGGCATTGAGCACACATGAAGGTAACGGCAGTTTGTATAGTGACACCCCCCGGCACTGTTAAACTGTCTGCAAATATCCCTGCCTTCACTGTTAACAGGGCCCTTGTGTGCATAGCTTCCCCCTGATGCTCCACTAGGATTGCTGTTGTTTTTCCTTGCCCTGCAAGCTGGCTACCCCCCCCCCCCCCCCCGCCCCCCCCCCCATAAACCAGTGCGTGTCTTAGCTTTATTGTTCCATGTCCTGGTGTGCTAAAAAACATACCTGGAGATGGGGCATCTCTGCGCTCCATCTGAAACCATGCTGGGCCTATGCTTTTTGATATTCCCTTTTGTAAAATAACATTGATATGGCATGGAATCTCTGAAATAATTAAACAATGTGTGTTGTGTGAGATAAGTAGTCAGGCATCTCACTAACGCCGTAGCTGTGATCCTTGACGAGGGTACAGTTATGCTCGCGTTCAAGTTAACAAACGCCAAACACACCAACGTTTCCCAAACGTTTTCCAAACACTTTCCAAACACTTTTAAACACTTTTCAAAACGCTTTCAAACACTTTTCCAAACGCTTTCAAACACTTTGCCTAACGCGTTTGGTGAAAGCAGAGCGTTTTCAAACACTTTTCCAAATGCTTTCAAACACTTTACACTTTGCGCTAAACGTATGTGATACATGTACATGTACATTTGGTATTCTAATTCTAATGACAGGAAATTTTTTTAAAAAAGCTTGTCAGCACCTAAAAATCCCAACAACATGTGCATGCCTTCATTTTTGGATAAGCCAAAAAGCTCTTCTATGTATATTTCACAATAAAGTTGAAATTCTGCTTTAAAAAAAAATTCAGTTCTATCTAACATTTTGTACATGTATCACTTACAATGCATGTGTATATAGTGTAGGCTATATCATTGTTTTCTTGTTTGCGTGACAAATTGCAACTGGTTAATGCCTGTGATACAGTGGAAAACACAACAAAAGCTACCTTCTAAGATGTACATGACACTACCCACTGAATTTGCTTCAGTGGACGTATACTAATTTCATCCAGTCAATCTGAGCGGGCTGAGGAAAGCTGTTGACTCAGACTAGAAAGTGTTAAAGCCTCAGATTTACTGGCTTCAAGGGCGGATCCATAATTTTTCCAGGGGGGGGGGGGGTGTCAGCGACTTGAGGGCGAAGCCCGAATGCAAGTGCCGACGGCACGAATCTTTTATTTATTTTTTGGGGGGGGGGGGGGGGCTGGGGGGCCTCGCCTAGAAAATTATGAAAAATAGATGCTCTCATATGCCTTTTCTTTGCATTTGCCACTGCATTTTCATATGGACGATTTGGATTTTGAGGGATGCAAACTTCACTAATCTCGGCTCCACAAATCAAATTCTGCTTTATATCTGATTCACATTAACATGAAATGAAGAAAAGAAAAGATGAGTCGGTGACAAATAATTCCTGGAAATATAGATTTGTCACCTTTACCTGCTAATATTTATATTGTTACAGGTCATCAACAGTATTATGACATGGTCATACCTAATTAAGGAAGAAAATAAGTATAGGTAGAAGAAAACATAATATGCCTGCATTAATAGGTTTAACGCTTCATTTATTATAAAGTTACAGATCTTTCAGTAGCAAGTATACCCAGTCGCTATCATACTTTTTCTGAAAGTGAAGTTCTTGAAAAAAGGCTAACTTTTAAAATTTCGAATGGAAACACAGAAGCAGGTCAATTTAAGTATTGTTTGGCTTACTAAGCCAAGCAAAAGAATTAGCTCCAGTCGAGTAAGCCAGGCGATACTCCATTGGACCTTGGAGTAATTATGTATATTTTTATTGAAAATTAGGAACTATTTCGGAGTGAATTTATAGTCAATATAATGATCAGATCATGATATTGCCTATGGATTTACTCCAAAACAGTTTTTGAAAGATGAAGTATTCATGACATCTTAAATGAAGAATAAAGTCTTTAATTGATTGTAGTTGAATTAGACACTTGGGTAAACGTATTTGGATCGTGTTTTATCTAAATATATACAACCTGTAATGATGGATAAGTGCACATTTACATGAAGGTACATCATATATTGCTGGACCTGTTGAAAATACGTTTGGAGATTCTTCATCATTTAAATGGAAATGCATGGTGTTTGAATGTGTTTGTGTTTGAAATCGTTCTGGTAATTGTTCAACGCGTGTGGAATGTGTTTGAACGCGTTTGGAGAAATGTTCAAGAGCTTTGTGAAAGTGGTCGAACGTTTTGTAAAAGTGTTTGAGATTTGGTCCACACACTTTCTAAACGCTTTTCAGACACATTCCAAACGTCTTCAAACGTTTCCAAACACAAGCCAAACACCAGCAAAACGCGTAAAAAGCTTTTGGCTGTTAACTTGTAGCCGGGCGCAACTGTATGCAGGA
Source organism: Hermodice carunculata (assembly GCA_964020975.1). NCBI lineage: Eukaryota > Metazoa > Annelida > Polychaeta > Eunicida > Amphinomidae > Hermodice > Hermodice carunculata. The sequence continues at coordinate 71,485,060 of OZ026627.1, forward strand.
TCACTAAATTAGCTACAAACCAATGGGAAAATTGCCTCCAGCTTGGGCTTCCGTGCCTCTGAACAAAGAGCTAGCTGTGGCCCTCGGTCAGAATCGACCACTACTTCACCTTGTACAGCTCCTTTAATGGAAACAAAGCCAGTGACGTCATGAAAAGAGGTATGGCCCTTACCTGAGGCAACGTTAAGATGGATTTGAGGGTCTTACCATGTTGCCATGTTTGGGGTTGTGGGTGCCACCATCTTGTTTCCGGCCATTGCCAAGTCGGAGGACCAAATGTTGGCCGAAGCAAGGTTGATGCCGAAAGCTTGGGCAGTCTCTGCCGGTGCTGATTGCTTCTGGTGGAGAGATACCAAAATTTCCCTCACATAGGTGTCTCCTGGTTGCGATGCAATGTGCGTCTGTATGTGCTGGCCGTCTGTCTGATTGCTCGTAGTGGGCTTTGCCGCTGAGGTGGCATCCAGGCACTGCTTTCCATGAGGAAGCATGTGGGGGTTGCTGAAGTTAAGGTGACCCAGATTGGCCCTGCTGCAGCAGCTGCGTGACTGCCTTCATCACAGGCTTCTGTTGGCCACGTGGAATTTTTGTACCTTCTAAGTCTGCTAGCTCCCGCAACTCAACAGCTTCCATGCTAGTGAAACCATCCTTAAACAATAACTTAACCATCTCACGAGATATTCTGTTAGTGTCAGCCGACTTATCTATGTGCTCCGCATCCGTAATTTTTTCAGGACGATCCCCTTTGGTACTACCCGTCATGGTGGCAATTCATTATGCTCGCTGAATCAGTGTGAAACACTAATGTTACAATTTCCATAATTAACTGATAATTCTGGCCTATGATATTCATCTCATTGACTAGACTGTATCATTTCTTTAAATTACCACTGAAAGTTTAATGCACAAGTAAACTTTATCAATGAAAAATGACCAAACTGGTAGGTCATTCAGAGGCTGTGTGCCTGTGGCAGGATGACATCTTGATATATGTCACATATTGAGTAGAATAACAGACATCTGAAAAGGTGCTTCTAAGTATCAAGACCTGAAATTTTAAACTGTGGGAGGATAACTGCAAGATCAGACAGGACCATGCATATTTTTGCATGCAGTGATTAAGCAAAGATAGTATTGGTCCACATCCAGCCAAAGTACGGGCTCCAGAGGAAATAAAAATGCTGGATGATGTACCTGAGCTTCGACTTATGATGGCAGTGATAGATAAAAAAGGCTAATACCTGTAAACCATATCTGACAAAGCACAGTAGTGGTGCAAAATTTGCAGTATACCCACTGGTGGGGTCACATGCCAGTACCACGTTTATTGCAATTAGAAATAAAATTCCCCTAGAATATCCATGGGTGGGCAGCAGGCTGGTCCCATTAATTCGGGGTGTAATTTAAATCCAATGTGAAAATCTAATCTAAGAAGGTATCTCAGGTAAAGTATCTCCGGGTGACCATTCGCATAGGTTGCTTCGAAAGTGGTGTTTACTGGCAGTAGTGTAAAACTGCTGAACACTTAGCTGAGAAATGACAGTTTGAAAATGGGGAACTAGTCAAGCTATAGCTGTCGCTCAACAAGCGGTCGTTCAACAAGCTATATATAGAGCCGCCACTTTGGCTTTCTACAATGCCACAAAAAAAAAAACAAAAAAAACACCAAAATGGTTCACACAGATGCATCAAATGATAGAAAGGTGGATTGGTCAAACAAATCCAAAAATATATGGAAACAAGAGAGTTTCTGTCCACTACCTTCGCTGAAAGGAGCAAAGGCATTCCAAATTAAAAGGATTTGTTAGCACTGATATATGCATGGGAATTTTTACAGGTTTGTTGTGTATGTGATTGGTGTTCCAAATATTATGTTATTAAGATATGTTCATGCTATTGATCACCTTAGGGGACACTGACAAGCATCAATAATGTGAGAAGGCGTGTGATAAGGTTTATGTGATTTATCTTTAAAGAAGAATATACCCATGGATAAGAGCTAGTAGTTGTGGAGAATGTATCATGCAACCCTGTTTTAAACTGTTTAAACATGAACCAAGTAGTTAAATAAGGATGTACTTTTCCTTATCAAAAACATATCTATGCCAGGTGACCAAATGGGGGATTCGGGGCTTGAACAACGAAAGACAAAGAACTCAATGAAGGCATGTAACCAGCCAACTTCCACAGTTTCAAGTTTACATTGCTATTTGGTTTCCCTCCTAACACTATAACATATATAGTATCCTTGCTCAGTTCTTGTTTATTCAGAGTTTCGGCCCAGCTTCTCTAACATTGTTGAAAACTGTTGTCCACTTTTATTTTTCATGACGGTCATTATTTCTATGTTGTCAATATAACATCTTATCTTTTTTTGATTTTCAATGAGTTATGCATTGCTTAATGGCTATTCAAGTCTTGCTGTGGTGACGTATGAAGCTTATGTTCATAGACTTGGATGGTTTTAGACTTGCACTGATTTTTTACAACAGTTTTGACTCGTAATGGTGTCAATACTATTCCCTTGCAGTCTCTTGGGACCTTATTTGAACATACCTTTGATGATTCTAGTTTAAAATTTGTTTCCCTAGGCTGTGATGGCGTGCAAATGTGTCCATAATGTACACATATTTAGCCACTTAACCCGTCAATCACAGATCAGTTGACCTATCACTGCAGGTATGTGTCCCCTGATCTATCCATCCATATTTCTCATAATGTATTCATGTACAGTTAGTCATATTATCTGCTTATCTTCAAACTAGGTTGAGATGTTTCTGTAGAACATGCACACACACACACACACATTTATAAATATATATATATATATATATATATATATATATATATATATATATATATATATATATATATATATATATATATATATATATATATATATATATATATACATGTATGTATGTATGTTGGATGTCTCATTGCACGGGTTCGTGTTAGGGGAAATCAGACACGATCACATGTGCTCATTCTATAGGACAGTATGGTTCTATGAGGAAACCATCGTTGTGCCGGTTCATGGGTAAGGCATTCAAATCGATTTTACTAAAGTTTGGTTTGCTAAAATCACGTTTCTGTTCGCCACTCTGCATTTGAAACACGAACAAGGCGCCCAATGAAGTCAATGTAACCAACAAGTTACTTTACAATCATACAATATGAACAAACAAATGCAATCAAATTATACTGAGCATTGGTGGACATGGGATACACTCGTATGTGCAGTCAAAGATAACTAAGCCCCCCCCCCCCCCAAAAAAAAAGAAAGATTGGAGTAGGACACAATTTATGGTCACACTGTTATGCCAAGTGAGGTATAAAGCTTGCAAGGTTACCGTTTCTTTCATTTCTGTATGATCTACCAACAAGTTACTTTACAATCATACAATATGAACAAACAAATACAATCAAATTACGCTGACCATTGGTGGACATGGGATACACTCGTATGTGCAGTCAAAGATAAATAGGCCCCCCAAAAATGAAATATTGGAGTAAAACACAATTTATGGTCACATTGTTATGCCAAGTGAGGTATAAAGCTTGCAAGGTTACCGTTTCTTTCATTTCTGTATGATCTACCCACAAGTTACTTTACAATCATACAATATGAACAAACAAATACAATCAGATTACACTGACCATTGGTGGACATGGGATACACTCGTATGTGCAGTCAAAGATAAATAAACCCCCCCAAAATGAAATATTGGAGTAGGACACAATTTATGGTCACACTGTTATGCCAAGTGAGGTATAAAGCTTGCAAGGTTACCGTTTCTTTCATTTCTGTATGATCTTTAGGTAATATTAAAATAGGACGTACAGGTTATTTTAAACAAAGAAATATGGTTTATGCATTCTAATGCTTTGGATACTGGGGGTGCATCCTACTCTAGGATATATAAACAATTAACATATTTTTAATCAACCATTGCAGTATACATTATGAAACATCCCAAGATGACCCATCAAATTTACTGAAACTTCTGATGATGGCATATGTACCCATCGAAATATCTCGGAGGGTCAAACTCGCATTGAAACACCTTTTTTTGTCACAAAAACGTTATTTTTCAAAATTGACAGACTATACAATGTCTTAATCTTTAACAAAGGTGCTTGACAAAAGTGTGATATTATATGAATATATGTTCTATCACGCTACCTGAACAAATGTGACTATAGCATGTCTGCAGAAACCAGGGACGCCTTTAGGTAAATATAGCGAGTTAAAGGTAACCCGGACAAAATATTTTGATTGTAGGAGCCTATCCAAATGTGTAATTACTTTGTCTTACCAAATGTGAGCATAACTTGTATGAACAAACAAAAAATATGACTTTCAGGTTAACATGACGAGTACGAATGTAGTGCGATCAAGTATTTTGGTAGTAGGAGTCTCATGTAAACCTGGTATATACTAACCTGAATTCTGTTCACTGTGCGCTGAGAAGCAATCCTGTATTGGATGAGATAATCCAACAATCCATCCGAAATATTCAAATTTTCCACCAGATTTACTCGATGCTTTATGAGTAACTCCAAATATATCCCTTTGATGTCTGAAATACATATTTATGTTCATATATTTTGTGTGTCATTTTTTATATTCGTACAAACATCTATCTCCCATATAAGATGATACTGTCACACAAACCACAAAAAATATTCAACTTTTTCACCAGAGCTACTCGACACTTTATGAGTACACCCAAATACAGCTGTTTGTTCCCTGAAATTTATCTATATACATTTTGTGTATCTATTTTATTGGATTTTCGTTCAAACATTTATCTTCCGATTTCATTTCTATCATCCAGTTTTAAGCCCATCATTAATTTGTTCATTGACCTATGTTCGTTTTTCTTATTCTTTATTCCCAAAAAGGTGTTTGCTTGTATTAAATGTCTAAAAAAAGCACCCTTTGTATTACAGTATGTGACGTTACACCATCACCTTGTGACTCCACCAGGACCTGTCACAAAAATGATCAGTCATCCCCTGAGGTCATATAAAACAATAGTGGGAGGTGTAGCGATGTACCTACTACTGACACGAACTTGTGGGATGTGAATTCTACTTTTAGACACATGTCGGGCTATACTTTATGGGGCGATATTATCTTGGGGCAACACTATACTAGCTTGGAGAGTTGAGGCGATACTTGGGGGTATCTCCTCCTGTCATAGACCATGAAAATATGTATTAATGGTACTTGATTTTGGCTTCTCATTTGCGTTTCCTCCACATATTCCAACATGTTGCGGATGCAATGGATGCAAGTGTCACATTTGCAAGTGTACATCATACCCTTTTTGCTAGTTCTACAGGTGCAGATATGTGTTGTACAGGAAATGTTTGTCTCCATTTCTCTGTTGATAAGAATTAACTTATAAAGCCGACTGGCCACCCAAAATCAACATAATGGGAATAAAATGTAAAATAGTGGTTCTGCGACAGTTTTGTGGTGGTGGCTAAAAAAAAAAACGATGACGCCACATTAAGTACCACCCGTTGAATATAATTAACACAACGACCTGATTAGCATTTTTGAACACCCCAATCAACTTAATTAATACCGAAATTAACGAGGTTGGAGATTAAAATGACGTAGGGATATACTCATACTTGGCAAAACCCTTCACTATAAATTCAACCTGTTGCGCATGTGCGTGTGACATAAATCTATGTCCCATATGGGAAAAGTGTACTATCAATTTCAACCTCTCACATATGCGTTTGTGATGTAGGTCTATGCCCATATGAGTCAGAAAGTGTACTAAAAAACTCTCCCTGTTTCCCGTGCATGGATGACACATGTACATACCCCATCCCCATTGCAGTATATACTTAATGATAAATAGTACTGGTTAAAATTCAAATCAACTGTCTACTCATAGGTTGGGAGACATATGTATACATAGTGATCAGTTGTTTGCTATAAACATACCTAGCTCTATTTTTTGTGATGTATGCTCCATCTGGTGTGTGTGTATATTTCCCCTACTAAGACAGACTTCACACAATACCCGCCAGTAAATTGCACTGAAATGGGTAATTTTGGGGATGTTGTGGTTTAAAATTCCTCTAGTATAAGCGGAGCATCCTTGAAGGTAATTGTCGGTTATTTTTCCGGTGTTTACTTAAGTTAAACAACTTTCTCCCCATGACAAATACCCAAGGAAACACATACACCTTTTGGCATACACAGTTACCCGTGGTGATAAGAGCCATAGTTAAAGAAAAGTATTTGACCCAACGTGTATTGCTGTCCATACACCACAGAAATAAAGGACACGAGACTGTTATCCTCAATATAATGACCGTAGGACAGAGAAATAATTAGAGCGAGACACGATGTAACCACTTAAAAGGGCCACAAGGGATCGAAAGCAGGCATTTATCTGGTGTGAAACTGAAACCTATACACAGAAAAAATAAAGGCAAATAGACATTCTTCTTATTCAATGGGACCACTCACGTATATGCTTCCTTAGTCATACTGGGTGGATTGGACAACTGCATGAATGACGCAGCAACCGTGGGCCACCTATAGGCAGCCACAGGCCATTCTAAGGCAGCCGTGTGCCTTGGTAGCTGTGGGCCACCCATAAGCAGCCATGGGTCATTATAAGGAAGCCATGGGCATTTGGTAGCAGTGGAACACTCATAGGCAGCCACGTGCCCTGCTTAGGCAGCTGCGGACCACTGTCAGGCAGCTGCACGCCATTCTATAAGTACGGAAAAAACATGCAAACATAGTGCTAGAAATCATGCTACATCGCAAGCACACCAGTCCAATCTCCAGCACTAGGGATTTAGTGCGCCTCCCCTGAATCTCACAAAAGTACACAAGTTATCAAGAATGCAACAGAGACCTTGGTCAATTTCTAAAAGTAGCAAAATGAAATGACGAGACCAAATCAGTTTGAAAAAACAGTGAAATGTCTTATGCAACATATATATAAGTACAGAAGCTCCATCCTAAACAAAGACGACTTTGGTCATCTGAAAGTAAAAGTACAGACAAGGTGCAACCACAGAGCTCTATTACGTGGGAAGCGTCTAATGGCTACATGAATAAATCCAATATAAAACACTGGTGGGAAACGCAAAGTCTTTTGCCATTTAAATACTGAAGCAGAATGGTAATGAACCAAGCTATGGGATCAGTTAAGATACAGTGGACATACAGACTGTTACAGAATCTCCCGGGATTATATGATCACAAACTACCGCACCACATCTTGTTTTGCTACACTTTAAGCAGGATTTATATCAAGACATAGTGAGACACCTTTCCAACTTTGCACTGCATCAAGGTCCACCAACTTCGAAACAGCACAATATCATAATTTTAGACGACCTCATGCATCAGGTGGTACAGAACCCCGATATGGAACTACTGTATACTCAAGGATGTGACCATCGTCAACTCAGTGTGATTTTCATCAATCAAAATATGTGTCAACAGGGTAGAAATAGTCGGACTATTGCCTTAAATACCTCGTATTAATTGTTGACAAAAAACATGCATGATCTGTTTCAAATCTCCATACTCACGAAGCAGGTGTACCCCAACCAACAGTTTTCTCATCACCGTCAACAAGTACTGCATGGAAGAGATGTATGGGTACTCGATTTAGCACTGCAGACCCTTAATAAGTATTGACTGAGAACGCGCATATATCCAGGAGAAGGTCCAGTGGTGTCTTATACGGTCAAAATCGATAATAAAATCTATAAGTATAGGTGAGCCGTAAGGACAAAGGTTGGTCAACATGAGTCAACTCGTTGAAGAGAACATCAACTTTTTGAGATTACTGTTGAGCACCCCATCTTGTGCACTGAGAGCAGCTTTACTGCGAACAATAGCAACTGAGCAACTGGAAGCTATAGGTACCGTAGCTTTTAATCTGTTGCAGGGAAGTAAACACATGGGTGAAATTCTACCAGAAAAAAAAAAAAGAAAAGACACAGGACTTTTGTACGTTTATTAGCAGAGAGGAAAGTCAGTGTCAAGAAGAGAAGAGATGGTCTGACCCCAACGGTAATAACACTTTTACTGCAGACTGTGAAGGAATTTTATCTTTCTAGTCATTGTAGGGTACTGATGTGCCATCTTTAGAGATATTAACACCTTTATGACCTAAAAAACACACCACCTTATGGGCCAAGTCACAAGTCATGCTTAATGGCATTTGACGTTGGTGGGTGGGGGATGATGGTCATCACCTTTTCACGTTAATCTCCTCAAAACATGACAAACAATATGAAAGTGACAAAAAATCAGACAATAAAGTTCTAGGTTGTAAAAATTCACACAGAATACAGAAGTTGTCACATTACCGTCACTACATAGTCGTAATGTTACTGGCACATTTATAGAATCATTTCGACTCAGATTTTACACCTTTAACGTTATTATAGATATATGGCAACTGTGTTGAACCGGAACAGAGTCTCTTAACCTGCACTTTTAAGAAAACTATTTGAATAAATGTTGCAAAGAGGTTTTAGAGGTTCTAAGCGAATAATTAAACCCTTGACAACAGCTTTCTTTGGTGCACACCGAGTGTAACACATCCTGAGTGTGCTCAGGAATGCTATTGATTAATATATAAAATGACCATTCAAGGCAGGTAAGACACCAAAAATGAATCCCGTTTTAGTCAATCCTAGCTTAAAATGCATTTGCGTTAGGATAACATTTCATATATGTATGTAATCGTCGTGCTCCAAAGAATTTATACGTCCCATACTTTGGTGTCTGGGATGTTAATTGTTGAATAAACAATTGAAAGTTGACCGCAAAGCATCCACCCCATAAATGTCGACATGAGTCGCTAATTATTTGTGATAAAATCATAATTACACTTGCATCTTAATCCTGACATATTGGCAACAAAAAACAATCCTGCATTTTTTATGATTGGATTTGTTGTTCTGTTATCCATTCTCAAAGTTTGACATTTCAATTTTCCCTTTGATTTTTAGGATGTTCATTTTCTTCATCTCATAGAAAAGTGAGAAGCAAAATTTAGGAAATCGCTGAAATCTTTTGCAGTTCAGACATTACAAAATCAAAAGCCGTTAAATGAATAAAATTTCGCCCAGCCATTTTCTTCGAATAACCATTCTTAGGAGGGGTTCTCATCCTATCATCCCTTCTAAGAAAACGAGCTTCAAGGCCTTCAATGTTGATTATTTGCCTCTGAAACTATCCCATATGCTCAACTTGAGCTGATATTTAAACAAAACGTAGTAAACATCGCCCCTTAACATTTTGGGAGGTTGTCAATCAATTCTTGGCCAATCCCATGAATAAAAGAGCCTTTGAAGCATGGAAAACATTATTCAGTGATCTGTCAAACGGTGACAGCGACAGTCTGGTTTCAAAGTGTGACGTCATAGAGGTGGCCCTTCGGGCTCCGTGACCTCAAACCAGGCAATGAAAGTTGTATTGCCTTTAACAGATTAGTTGTGTGGCTGCCACTGAAGGCTGAGGATGCCACAACTCCCACTAACGCTTAGTCTGGACAAACTCTCTTAAAAACATCTTCTACTGTTAAACCAAACCGATTTTGAGGAACTGCAAAGGTCTTGATGTCTGAACGATCGATGAAGTATTGACTGGCAGATGACTTAAAGGCATGGGAATGACCCATGATGATACTGGGACACGCTTGGACCATGCACACTTTCAACAACGCATCCTTGATCTCCACTTTGTAGCTGGGGGATGTGATGTTACTGACCAACATGAAAGGTTTTGGATACAACTTAATGTCATTGGGTACGCCATATATAATAAGGTGGTCCTTTTAACAGATGTCTATATAAATTGGACCTTCCATGCCCACCATTTTGCTTTCCTGACAAACATACTCCTGCCAAGAAATCTGGAATTGGTCCCCATAATAGGATCATTGGATCCAAATAGACCTACACAATGGTCACGATAAAACATATGCCCTTGTAACTTGTTGTCAGCATTGTAGTCAGTGGTCAACAGGGTGTCAAAATAGGCCTTGTATGGAAAGTTAGTGCCCATCATGGAGGTAATCAATTGTTGAAGACTGATGTCTACTCTACTACGTAGACTGTCCAATACATTTTTGGAGGGTCCTGTCGTTTCCCATGTAAGAATTTATCATTACAGAAGCATATTCTCGAATTTATAGTGGTCAGTATACAATTGTAAGGTGATGTGGGTTATTGCGTGCATTCTGGTGGTGAAACCACAAGTTAAACTTTTGCACATGAATATGGTAGAGCAACAGCTCTGCGTTCTCTCATTGACCGCCATGTGGCGCTGCGGACAGCTTTCATCCAGGGATTCAATAGCGGGTCAACCTGAGTTGCGTCACATACTATGATGTGTTAACGCATGGTGCAAACTGAGCGTTTTTCTTGACGAATGAAATAACCAAGTGTAACTCATAATCATGATAATGTTATCCTTAATAAATACTTTTTGTAGAAAGTAATGCAATCAAGGAATCAGCCCAATACACATTGTTGTGGAGTTAATCACATTTGATTTTAATTTTAATTTAACTTTTAACCCTACCTGCCGACCCCCCCCCCCCCACACCCACCCACACACAAATAGTAACACTGTAAAACTTGGGAATTCATCTACTATACCATATTCTGATGAGGTTGTCTACTTGTCTTTATTTTTGACACAATGACAACAAACCCGGAAAAAACAAAAATACAATCGACTTCTTACAGTGTTACCAACCCTTCCGAATTACCGGAGAGTCCCGGAATTTTATGCCTAAAATTCTTGAAAAAGTGTGAATTTTTGACAATTTTGAGTCACCTCCCAGAAATTCATCAATGTTTCCCTTCTATATTTCACATTAGTTTATCAATCTCCCTTAATTTTACTTTGTATCTCCCGGATTTTAGTTTGGCAGGTTGGCAACACTGTAATCTTAAAACGCGATGACCAATGTTGTTTTATCCTACTCGATTTTCCATTATTGCCCGCGATGAACCGGGTCACATTAAATCCTTGCAACAGGAGTCTTACGAAATCCTCATGCTGTTGAGTCCATATTACGTGCTATGTCGATAATTTGTTATATGTGATCATTGCATTACCTTAATAACTGTGGAAGAATATTCCCTTATTATTGCATTTCTTACGACCATTCACATAGTCGAGTGGCGCTACGCAGGAATGTAACAAGCAGAATGCGGTTCCCGGTCACCGCGGTTCAAATGGATTTTTCACTTTTTTAACACAACATACGAACAAATGCATTCATGTTCTGCTAAAATACAATACTATCTTTCGTGTGTGTAAAATTTATTACCAGATATTACGTGAAAAGGAACATTTCTGGCACTTTGATTGGCGATACGTACAATGTTATCACATTGTCTGCAAGTCAGCCGAGACCAATGTTCACCCGCAGGCGAGTACCCGGATGAAAGAGATGACTCGCGCCGTGTAGTGGAGGTTTCTGGAAACTTAAGAAACTGCCCTTCCCTATTGGTTCAATACTTTTGTAGTTTTGTCAAGCACTATTGGTCATCGCTAGTTGGGCATGCATGTGAATTAGAAGCACGTTCCTTATATATACTCCAGCACTCACTGTGGGTGTACTGAGGTTTTGGCTTTGTACCAACAAGTATCATTGGAGAAAAGAGTTAAGCATAGAGCCCGGTCATGAAACACCATTAGGGAACTGAAAAGTTGTAAAACTTAGAAGTTTTCAATTTCATTTGAATTTGAAAGGTTAAGAGTAATATTTGGAAATAAGTGAGAAAACAGTGGTTGTCGCTGAATTTTTTTAACCAGAAAAATTTCATGATATTGTATATCAACATGTGTGGTACAACTCCTTGATTAGAATTGAAGGTACTCCAATTTATTATGACATCCGGAAGGAAGAGGGTATAAATACAGTGCTTGATTTTCTCGATGATGCAGGTTACTTTTTATTATACCAAATCTTTACTTTAATGTATTCAAATGTGCAAAAAAAATCTGCGGTATTGAAGTACAGTGGAAGCTAAACAAAGAAACTGAACGAATATAATAAATGCAAGTTGGACACCTGATTAAGGTAGACACATTTATTTTATAGACAAAGTCTTTGTTTACCAGGATGTTTATTTATGTTGTACTGAATCTGACAATAGCTGAGATACACCTTCTGGTATATATAATTCAGTAATGACCAGGAGTCATCTTGTTTTCTTTTGGGTTTTTCTTCTTTATATTGTAGTGGTAGTAGGATGTAGTTAATCTCGGATGTATGGGATGTGAACATTTTGGATTTAAGAATATGTTCAGCATGTGGATTTATGATTTTTTCGCAAAGTATAACCTTTTTTTTTCTGTTGCTAAATTGATAATATGTACTGTATATGTACCTTATTGCAGAATAAAAAGTAAACTTTAAAAAAGACAAGGATTAGGAACTTCGAGTTCGTGGCGGGAAGCTCAGTGTATATGAAATTCTAACGTTAATCCCTGCTCTACATGGGCTCTACAGAAAAGATGTGTATTTGTGTGGAAAACTAATATTCCAAAAATAGGGGTACGATATTACAGGCACCTGGCTTTATGATAATTTTAACTGTTTAGGAGATTAATAAAACTAATTTGGGGAATGTTTGTCGATTCAGCATGAATTATTTCCTTTTGTATTTGTGTCTCTTTGTCCAGAACCACTTCCTAGCAGTCATTACCCAATTCCGCAGTCCGAACTCTTTACTCTCCATAAGCAATCCTGTCCCTGTCTAACCTATATACATATGGAATTAATATTGTCCATATTGCACACGTTCCTCTGTCAAATTTTGATATATTTTGTATCAGCCCAAATAAATTAAAGGGTCTTCAGCGGGTGACTACTCAACATGTTTCGAAACCTTTTACCAGTACATGTCTCTCTGAGTAGCGGCTCCTTGTCTAAACTAAATATTCAGCAAAGCCAACCCACATAGTAAAGAATAAAAATCAAAGTGGCAAATGATGAATTAGCTAAATACGTTAAGTTCTGCGTATAAATGCACAGCTTCATTATGAAAAAAAAAACCTGTCAAACCAACCATAATTACTAAATTTGTATAGTACAGGTTCAGATAAAAACAATTTGACTTACCCCTGAACCAATATGTACCCTTTCTAGCTTGACAGCTTTTCATAGTTAAACCACTGATTTTTCTGAAACGGGGGACAGGAAAAATATATGTAGCATTGTGTTAATTGGGACATATGTCTGGACACTTCTTGCTGGCTCATGGGTTTGTCACATTTCATGGTAAGGATCTGATGTAATACACCTGGGTATATTTTATTCATATGAAGACAGTAGACTTTCGCGGAAAGAGCTGAGACACAAAGCAACATATGGTTCAAATAGTGTGCTATGCAACTTGCAAAGGCAAAGCTGCAAATTTCTTACAAAAGTTCATATGCCCACTTGCCATTAGACAAATTAGGTGCTGAATATAAGGAACGTGTCTGCTGTCATATATTATTCATTACTCCACGGTTCAGAAAGTCTGGGACATAAATATATAGATAAGTAACGTTTTCCCTTGTTGTCGAAATTTGGCATGCTTCCTGGATTTACACGATGTTTTGGCACACAAAGTTCAGCCCTTCTATTTTGCTCAGTTTCACTGTTCATGTTGGGATATTTTCCAAATTTGGGCTGGAAGTCTTCCAGATTTGTCCATGATAGGTTTCCAGCTGAAATAAATGATTTAAGTCTTGCAAGGGCTCAGTTTGTAGTTGTTATGTAACATGTGAGTTTTATATTATGTAAATAAATGGCAAGATGTAATGGTCGCGTGCTATGTGTAAAAAGAACGCAGTATGCAGTGGAAACTCTTGTAGGGTATGGCCTCCATTGATATTTTATGCTATTTTCTTACCCATCATTTTTTACATTAATTTGGTTACTGTTTTCCCAGTGAAGAAAGATATGAGAAGTGGTTGAAATGGGGATTGTAATTTTATGTAGCTGTTTCGGCCTTCCTGAATTACCTCATTTGTTAATTATCACACACAGGGGTTGGAAAATGTAAGTTGTGAAACTAAATGTGACAATGTTAGTCGATTATGGAAAAATATCATTAGCAACCTATTATTGAAGTGTCGATTGGACTGGAAGTTCTAAGTGCATGTGAAGGTCAATAGAAGTAGAAAATTTTGACGGGGGGGGGGGGGACATGAAAGCAGCTATTTTCTAAAGTGCGAGACTCTCTGCCTGCTGGGTTCTACGGTATACTTTCTGTTGCGGGGCTCCAGAAACTGTAGTTTCAATATGTATCTGTATTCTAAGTTTATTTATTCGTGTTGTATACGTGGTGATGGGCTCAGTCAATTCCGTATTATGTTTAAGTAAATATACGTAAGTTTAAGTAATGACTTAGCTTCATGACTAAGTAAGGCAGTATATGTAAGGTTAAAGTTAGGTTATGTAGTAATAGGAGAATAGTTTTGTGTAGTGTCTCAAGTTGAGTGTGTGCCACGCTTTAAAAGTATTTGTTGTTGGTTTCTTTTGGTATGAGAAACCCCATATACGTAAACTGATAACTCATAGTTTATTCCTCGACATTCAAACTCCTAGTCTATGGCCTTGTATTTTAGAAGTTAGGCAACATTCTGAGTAAGCTTTTGCTTGAAAACCAAGAAACGTTTCAATGCTGCAGAATCTGTGAATAAGTAAGTGTATTGGAGGGTATATTAAATTAAATTTTCATGGAATATATATTTTTTTTAATTGTTTGTATTGTATTTGTGTCTTTTTGTCCAAAACCACTTCCTAATAGTCATTACCCTATACTGCAGTCCGAACTCTTTACTCTCCATAAGCTAACCTGTCCCTGTGTCACTTATATACATAGAAGTTCTTTTGTCCATATTGCACACGTTCCTCTGAAATAAGCTGTATTAGCCCAAATAACTTAAAGGGTCTTCAGCGGGTAACTACTCAACAAGTTTCGGAGCCTTTGACTTAGAATATTTTGACTGAGTCGGGGGCCATAAATGGGGAGGAGCGTGGATTCTCAAAAGCCCCTTTTTTGTTTTGACATGCCAGAGTCAAGTGACTTGTGTATTTTGTGTATTGTTGTTTATAGTACTGTGTTTTTCTTTTGTATTGGCTGCAAGAGACATACCTTTGATAGTAATAAGCAGGGATGGTTTGACCACCTATCAAACTTATCTGACCAGCCAGATCCCAGACGCGAAGCCACTCTTTGTGGGAGAGGAATGGGTCCCACTGTGGTTAAAGACTGTGGATTAGGTATGACAGGTATCTTTCAGTGCTGGATACGCTGGGAAAGGTGGGTAGCAGGGTATGGGTTGACATCTTGGGGGGGGGGGGGGTGTAAATAGAGGGAAAATTTTACTATTACTCCTGCAAAAGGAATTCCCCAGGTTAGGGTTTCAGTCTAGAAGAGGTCCTAAGTGTCTCTGCCTAAATCCTGAAAAATATTCAGGTAAGAATGCCTTCGATGATTACATGAAACAGTTTGAAGTTTTACCTCAAATAAATCATTGGAATGTGGAGACTAAGAGGACTTTTCTCTTGACTATGCTTCAAGGGCGTGCATGAGAGTTTGCCAATGATTTGCCACAAAAAATATAAGAGAGTTATGCATGATTATGTGATGCATTGAACAATCAATTTGATGCATAGAGATTAGTAGATGGCTATGTCAGGAACTGTTACCAAGTTGAAACTTGCAGAGGTTTGGGAAGTCAGGTAAGAAGACTAGTTAGTCATGCTTTCCCGTTAAATACTTCTGAAAGTCAAGAGAGTATGACTGTGCATTATTTTTGAAGTGCTTTAAGTGATAGAGAAGTACGTTTTCCTGTGATACAATCGGCTCGGGTAACTTTAGAACAGTCTTTGAGGGGGCACTAAGAGAAACTACTGTTCAAGCGGGAGAAAAGAGTAAATATCCTTTAAAGGTGAGTAGTCTGGTGAAAATGAAAGAACAGATGGCTCAATTATAGAAGGAATTGAATGAGTTAAAGAAAAGTAACAGGACCCGAGAATATGGTAAGTGTCGGTATTGTCAGGAACCTAGAGTCTTCTTGTGAAAGATTTGAGATAGAGGAACCTGAACAATATGCTAATTATATGCAGCAAAGGCAAGGCGGCATCTGCAAGGCCAGTTTTGGAAACGAGGCTGGGCGAGTTAAGAGCTCCAGCTTCCGCCTGGATCTCTCCTGGATTGATGAATAAGTCGCGCAAGAGTTGCATATCATGTGCGAAATAGGGTACATAAAGTTGACATAAAATGTCTTGTTGACTCTGGAACTGAATTGAGTATGATTCACCCATTCTTGTTTGAGAACTGTGAAGAATCAATAACAGGGGAAGAAACTACAATTATGCCAGTATCGGATAATGGAGAATCCATTCCGGTAAGAAGAGTGGCCAAACTCAAATGTAAAGTCGGCAAATTATCATTTAAACATAGTTTTGTAGTTGCTGAAATAACACAACCGGAGCTGACATTTAAGAAATGGGACAAGCCTGTGTGGATGTTAAGGGTAATTCCCTCACATTGCTTGGAGAAAAACTTCAACTGTGGGTACAGACATAATATAGTTTTGAAGATTATGTATGTACCACATATAATGTTACTGTTCCTCCAAACAGTGAAGCTGTGATTGCTGTACATACTCGCAGGAAAGACATTGCAGGCGATTGCCTTGTGGAGAGTGCTGTGTTGGAGTCTAGACTGGTGCCTGATGGGATAATTGTTGGTAGGACTTTTGCTGACCCACCAAAGAAAATTTTGTTTGTCAAAACTCTTAGTGCAGGTTCTTTTCCAATACAGATTAAAAAAGGAAGTGTTATAAGCAAAATTTTGCAGGTATCTCAAGAGGGACCAGAAGTCCAAGAAGAATCTAGAATTGCGATAAATTTAATCCTGTATTGCAACAAATGTTTGAGAAACACAGTACTGAATTAAATTCTGAACAGAAGCAGACTTTACATGATTTATTGAAAAGATACTCTTTTTTGTTTGCTAAGGCTCTTAAGAAGCCCACGTTTTGAATATTAGAAAAAACTCAACAAAGAATGACAACAATGATATTACTTTAACAATAACAGTATATTAACAATCAAAATTCTGATACATATTTTGAATGTCACTATGCACTACACCTTAACTGTAATTAAACTGCATGCAACACCTATGTGCTATCATTTTGTATCATTGCCTGGTCTCAGTATATTATGAAACTACGGTTCCTATGTCAACTTGATTATTGGTATTACAACTCAACAATAGTATTCAATATTTTTACCTCATACAGTGGGCTCACAACCATGAACTATTCGTAATATGTCTCTAATATTGATTGACACATTTGTGATTTTTCGCGATCAATGTTTATTGAAGTTCCACATATGTGAGACCAATTTTATTCATTTTACAACCTCAATAATAATAATAATAATAATAATAATAATAATAATAATAATAATAATAATAATAACAATAATAATAATAACAATAATAATAATAATAATGACAATAATAATAATAACAATAATATTACCTGTCTTTATGATGCAGTAATGTAATGTACATCAGTCCACAAGTCCTTTCCTTTGAAGTCTAGTGCTATTTTGAGTGTTAGGAAGGTCACGGGCAGTGGTCAAGCTTATAACGAGTGGCACAAGTCATGTAAATAGTTCCTTTTACTCTCATTTATTTTTTCGATTACGTTCCACTAATTTATACTTTATTCACAATGACTTTCTTTTTTCTCTTTCCGAATTTTGCAAAACATGTTTTCGAATTGATACCCAGATGTTGCCGCTGACCATGACCTCTCACTGCAATGTTTATAACTTTTAGGGTGTGCAGTTTGTATTTATTCAATATGCGTGATTGGTTACCCATTGGTCTTAAAGGAACCATCGTTCAGATTTGTCTACAAGCATGAAATTTGGCAACAGATGTAGATGATGTCATATTGAACCAATTTCTTGAGGGCGCCAAAGACGATAATCACTGGGGTCGCCAAATTGGCAAAATCCAATATGGCCGCCACTCGATATTTCAATTTGCCATAACTTCACAACCAAAAGGCATAGAATGTCAAGTAAAAGCACTTTGTGTGGGTTTTTTACCTCAAGGAATCTAAATCTGAGCTCAAATTTCACATAGCACATGTACTTTGCCAACCTAAAGTTTGAAAATGAAATTTTTGGACTGAAATATGTATTTTAATATGGACATTTATTGTATATACTTTTAGTGGTTCAATTTGTTTCTTTACATGTTCACTAATGAAGTAGTTTTATGAGTCTGTTCTTGGTGGGCTGTCACTGTAGAAAGTATTTGTCTAAGTATCATCATTATTGATACACCCGGCTTCGCATTTGCACAGTCCGGTGCATCGGACTCCAGCTCTGCTACATTTACAGTTTCCTGTACAAGCCCGTCCGCAGCCACAGTGCAGCAGGATGGAACATGCTTTACTGGCATCTTCAAGTGTTGTCCAGTGTGGTAACCAGATACCAGTGATTTCTTTTTGCCAACCCCATGTGGTGAAGCTGGGAATAGTCTAGTGAACTGAGGTTGCCTGTTTCCAGTAGAAGCTTGCTTGAAGCAGAGCCCGCTTGAGATGTTCAAACAAAGCTGCTTGTGTGGGTGGAATGTTCTCCAGGGTTTTTCTACCACTTGTGAATAGACGATGTCTAGCTTCGTTGACCCTGGTCACTCCACATCCCTTGCTGTACATGATGACCACAAATCGTTCCAGATTCTGCATGTGTAGAGAATCGAGGCTCAGGAGGTTTCGATTATTGGTCAATGCCACAAGTGTTTCTGTGAGTCCTGGAGTGTTTTGCCAAGATTTCCAAGCAGTTTTTTTGCCACATCCAAGGAACTGTGATGTCATGTCACACCCTGTTATTGCATGGGAAAGGGGCAACGTGAGAGATCTGGAAGGTCCAAGATGAGCACAGATGTCATGGATGGGGATGTCACAGACTTTTTTGCCACTCCCAAAACACACCCACAGCTCCAAGAAACCAAGCCTTGAGAAGAACTGTGTGGCAAGGACCACCACATCACTATCAACAGTATGAACAATAGCTATCTTGTGGCCCTGGGATGCTGCATGTGTCAGATGAAGGAATATCCTCGTATCAGCCTCGGCATGATTACAGGGTTGGAGTGCTGACACATCGGCTTGTCTGTTGGATAGAACATTTTCACCTTTGGTACTGAGATAGAGTTTCCCGCCGCAGTCATTCTTGACTATCTCCTCACTGAGGAAAATGAACAACTCCTTCTTGTTATCGTTGTTCTTGAGGAATCCACTGTTCCAATCATGTTGTGGGATTCGTGTGCTGCCACTTCCAACCCTAGTTCGTGGACCTGTAACACAACGTTGATGTGTGAGGGACTTCAAACTCTTTTCTGGATAGGTGTCCCATATGGCATCAATGCGGGAAACTGCTGGATTTATCTGGGATTTCAGGAACGGGATCATATGTTGTGTAGCATATTCGGCAAATGTTTTTGCTGATGTAGGTCGCACCATGTGAATAACTGCTTCCATGTCTAACACAACAACCATAGCACGCCCAGCTTGAGATAACCGACCAGTTGGAGCTTTGATGCATTCCAGAACATCAGACTTGCTGTCAGATCTAAGTGAGCCATGGTCAGCCAAACTTGGTGGTTCCCTTTGATTTTCAAAACAGAAAAACTCTTCCATATCAGCATCTGGTCGTGATTGAAGTGACATGAAGAGTTGTGTGATAAGAGTCATGTTTTTCTTCTGAGTACCACTGGCTTTATCGCCTTTCTTGGATAAGTCAGGTCGATTGGCAAAGGTCAGGATGTTGTTACGTCGGATAGTGTTGGACACTGGCACAGTTGCCTTGTCAAGTGTTTGTGCAACAAATTTTTCATGAAGATCTTTGGAAACTTCATGGATTTGGCAGAGAGATGTGACGACTTCTTGATCCATGACTTCTTGGGTGTCAAGCGCAACAAGTTCCGAACCAGCAACAAAAGGATTTCCTAGCTGTTCGATATTTTCAACAAATGACAGGACATCTTTCCTGTATTTTACTTGCAAGCTCTGTGCTTCTTCATGATGAGCAGTGCTTAAGCTCAGGGTGTCCAAAACTGTCTCAAACTCTTCAACACACCGGGAACAATCTGGACCTGTCAGCATGTAAAGTGTGAGCACTTCAGGATTTTTGTACAGCCCAGCAGCCCCACCATGAGCTTGAAGGCTCTTGTTCGACTGTTGATGTGACTGATCTTTGCCAATAAGGCTGAACTTATGTGTTGACCTTTGAACGACAAAGTGTCCTTTCAGAAATTCTGCATGTACATCTGGGTGACTGTCAGCTAGCTGAACCATATCTTGAACATGTACTGGCAGCCATCTCGCATAGTTTGTGTGGTCCATCACGTGAAACCATGGACAAAGCTCATCACATACTTGGACATAGAGAAGAAAATCCCCATCGCGCAGAGAATGGATAAAGCAGCACAAGAGCAGCTCAAGCTCCATGATGGTGGACCAATACTTGAACTGTGGGCTTTTTGTTCTTTTGAGTTCATCCCAATTTTCCTGTGACTGAGGTGCTTCGAAAACCTCGGAACAGTACGCAGAATATGCCCTGTTCTTCAGGAGATGAAGGGACATCAGTGATACTTGGTGCGCGTAACGTGTACATTTGATGTGATGCTCATCAAGGGCTGACTGTGTGCGTCCAAATGTCAGAACCTGTGCTTGAGAAAGTGCTGTCGCCCATCCTGAGTCTCTTAGTAGCTTTCCAATCATCTGATGAATCTTGTGTTCAATGTGCAAAGCTCCGAGCATCAGAACCAGCTTATCTTCTCCAAGAATATCGAGGAATGTCCATTGCAGTTGCTTTGCTATGGCATAAATTGGCTGATCGGCACCAAGGACACTAGTCTGGCCAGGATTCAGAAACTGTGTACCTTGCATAGTGAGGTGCATTGCATGCTTTATCATGGATGCAGAAGCTGCTTTTTCTGGAAAATGTGGCAAAACCCCTATCACTGCTGGTGGTTTCAAGTCCTCACTCATGAGTCGAGAGTTGTAACCTGACCAGCTGATATCTTCGTCAGCTGAAATTGTGTCCTGTTCTAGAACCGTGGCAATGTGTTTCATCCAAGCTTCGTCCTTCCCCTAGGCCCCATCTATGAAGTTGTTAGTTGGTCGAAGTTGCCGATTGGTGTTTCTGGGTACAAACAAAGGCGCTTTAGATAGCTCAACTGGTTGTACAATAACACATGAATCCGGAAGTTGGGGTACAGATGCATCAGAAAAGTCTAGCTGAATAGGATCTCGCTGTTCACCCTGGTGTTCTCAAGATAGATGGTTGGTTGCACTCAAAGCTGTGCCGTGAAATTCATCCTGAGAAAATTTTCTTTTGCTATGACTATCCAAGTTGTCCATGTCATAGGTCACAAATACATTCCTTCGCATATTTGTTGGTAACACAACTCCCTCCTCAGCATGACGCTTGCATACTGCTCGTGCGACAGCTCGTTTTACCTCCATCACACGATCATAAGACACTGGCATTCCGACTTGGTGAGCATTATCTATCTGCTTCTTCAGCCGTGCTTCTCCATGTATTTTAAGGCCTTTGTACAGAACAAATGGGGTTTCGTGTTATACTCTGTGTCGTATGGTGCTTGTCTTAGTGACATGGTGTGTACCATGGTGGGTATTGTAAATGACAATCTGTGAAATGGCGCATGCAATCTTTCTCCTGCCTTGTACATGATTATCCATTTCAATATTTTTTTGATCTCACAGGATGGATGGACCATGAAGAATTACATTCATGAAGCTCTGAAGCTCTTCTGGTACAGGAGCAGTAAGGCAGGCTGACGAAAATGAACCATTGAATGAGTTCTGCTTCAGAAGACAACGCTTGCATAAAATCACCGCAGCCTGCATCAACAATAAAGCATCATCTTGGTCAAGCAGGGTATCATGGGCTTTTGCAACTAAGTCAGCAACCTTGGTAGAATTAGAAATGTATATTTGTAAGTGTCACCGGCATGGGCATCGGCAGCTTGTGCAACCATTTTTCCAATAAACTGAAAATAATTATTCAACTTTGCCCAGCTTTTAAGGTTGGCATCAACTTTATGAGTTGCTACCTTGCGTAAATTGATCTTGTCGTCTGCATCCCAGATGACACAGAATATTTTACCACTTCCTGTTCCATGAGAAGTCCCAGCTGATCGCAGTTTTTTTTTTGGTGAAGCCTGTGCAATGGTTTGGTGCTTTTGACGCAGTCTCTTCAGATGAGAACTACTGCAGTAGCTTCTGCAAGTCTTGTGGTATTTGCAATTATTTGATCGAAGCGTGCTTGCTATTCCCGATCCATCATCGAGTTGTTCCAACGACACTGCAATATCAGAGGGAACAGCATTGATTTCTTTGAAGTCATTTAGGTCTCTTTCGAGACTTAAAATTCCTTCCTCCTTTGGTAATTGCAAATGTTCATCTTTGTCAGATTGACAGAGACAACAAAGCTGCCAGTTGGTACTAGACATTTTCACAAATCACACGTCGATGTCTCTTTTATCACCACCACCACGTCACATGTACCCGGAGGAGAAAAACTACAATTGAGCAGCAAAGTCTAAAATATCGCCCTTCACGTCTGTTTTTTAAAGAAAATTTGCAAATATACTCAGCATATGGGATGTGCTATGCAAAATTTGAGTTCGGATTTGGATTCCTTGAGCTTGAAAACCCTTATAAAGTGCTTTTAAACGATGTATGACATTCAGTCGTGAAGCTATCGCAAAATGAAATACTAAGTGGCGGCCATATTGGATTTTGCCAATATGGCGGCCCCAGTGATCATCGGCTTTAGCGCCCTCAACAAATGAGTTCAGTATGGCCTGACCAGCATCTGTGCCAAATTTCATGCTTGTAGATAAATTTGCACAATGTCTCCCTAATATTTCCCGAGGCACCTGGACTATTTAACTTCATTCTATATAGATCTCTTTTCATTTTGCTATCCGCACTATTTACAAGTCACACCCACTACGAGTTCAGGGTAAATCCTTATTCTAATTTACAGTACGATTGTCTGTACTAAGTTGTACACATGTAAATATGCAAAGTACATACACCTGCAAATTCTTTGCTTTGAGGTAGTGTTATTTTCAGAGTTGCAGATGTCACGGGCAGTGTACAAGCTTTAACGAGTGGCACTGGTTTTGTCACCGTTGCACTTAATGTCAACTGCGTGGAGACTTCAAGGTCATATCAATATGAATGAATTTTTTTATTCTTATTTATTTCTTCCAATACGTTCCACTAATTTATTCTTTATTCATAATTACTCTGTTTTTTCTGTCTTTTTGCGATTTTTTGCAAAACATGTGGTTAAATTGATACCTAGAAGTTGCCGCTAAACGTGACCTCTCATTACAACATTTAAGGCGATAGTATTTGTACTTTGTCTCATGTTTATTTTCTTTCTCCATGTTGGGGCACCAGCAATCGTTTTTGCTACGAAGTCCTTAAGGCGACGTCACGATTGACTTTCTTTTATCAGGTGCTGCGTTTCTGTTTTCTTCATTCTTGCAATCACTTCATTTAGATATTTTAAATATTATGTATTTGATCCTGCCTTATGCCAGTGTGAGAGATCGAATTTCCAAATGGTATACATACTTTAACTGTTTCTGTGTTGAGGCCATCTTCCTCTATATTCCATTCATTACATACACACACACGCACACACACACACACACACACACACACATGTGTATATATATATATATATATATATATATATATATATATATATATATATATATATATATATATATATATATATATATATATATATATATATACATACAATCTGCAGAATTCGACATTCTCATTGTGGAAAGTTTGAAATTGTAAACAACGCTCCCACATCAGCTTTCAGTATCCTTATATATGACAGGCTTAAGTCTTTTGCTGACATTGCCATATTGTATTTGATGTGTATGGATCTGAAATGGGTAGTAAGTTTTTACATTGCACTGAATGTACTGATAAACATGTTATACATGGTTCATAAATACATTTTGCGTCTCATGTACGATTCTATACCTTTGCCATACTGTGTCATAGTTATACCTGATATAGATACAAGCCATCATTTTCACAGAAGTGTCAATGCCACAACACTTCAGGGGCATATACACTTATATATTTTGTATTAGCGGCACCTGTTTTGAATCTGTCTTCGATTACAGAGAAAGGGAAGTTACTGTCATGTTAAATCTTTCACACTAATTTATTCTAGATACAGTTTGAAAGTTGAGTACACGCTTGGCTTAAGTTAATTATCAATAATATTAGGGGGTGATGTTCATCTGCAGCCTGGGCCTGGGCATGGATTTTGTGACATTTAAATTTTGTCACTCGAATGTTCGTAGCTTTTCTGATGATAAGTTGCGTTCCATTTGTTCTGATCTTATGTCAGATTTTGATGATATTTCCTTGTCCAAAAACTTTCTCAATTCGAATTCCCTTTCAGTTAATCTACAATTACCTGGTACCCTGATATCATTTGACGGGATCACTCTGGTGCTGTGGGCAGCGGAGTGGCTCTTTGCGTTTCTACCCACTTTAATGCATCTTGTGGCTTAGATCTGGAGGTAGCTGATCTCGAACTCTTATAGTGTCAAATTAGATTACATAATAATAATTTCCTTTTTGGTGTAGTATACAGACCTCCAAATTCCATGGTCTCTTTTTGGGATAATTTCCAGGATAGTCTGGATCTTGCACGCAACACAGGAATTCAAAATATTATGTTGACTGGCGACCTACACGCACACTTTAATATGCTAGCAGACTGCCACCTGCCTTGATCAAATAATTTCAAATATGCCCCATTATCTTTATGAAGCTGTGTGCTTCCTTATGTATCTAACTGTGACCACTCTGTTGTCGGGGCAAAATTACTTTTTAAATGGTGTAAGGAGGCAGGATACAGTCGATGTGTGTGGGCACATACCAAGGCAGATTTTGATAGTCTTAGGAACGATCTTATTGTGTTTAACCAGAATGCTTGTTTTACTCATAACATAATAGATTTGTTGCGATTCTTGGTCCATATTATTTCTTAAAACATCCATCCGATGTATCCCTAACAAAAGTATTGAGGTCAGACTGTGGGATCTACCTTGGTTTCATTCCAGACTTCAACTAATTAAGCGCCAAGTTCATAGGAAATGCAATAAAGCTAGACTTACTCATTTTGAAATTGGGACTTGACCTCTTTCTGTCAAGCACCGAATTATTATCAAGACCAACTAACGCTGACAGAGCACGAATATAATAACAAACTTCCTGCTGACCTAAACAATTCTTCTCGGAAAAATAAATGCTTTGGCGTACTGTTACAAATTTTCTAAATCGTAATCATTCCACAACCGTTCCGTCCCTCTTACATGAAGATAAACATAGTTCAGATAGCTTGACTAAAGCTGAAATTTTCATTTTGTTTCTTTTTACAACAATGTAACTTTGATGCTACTAAGGCCACTGTACCTGGAGGTACTGATTATCCTCACTCAAGTCTTGATTCTATAACTATTAGAGAAGCACAGGTTTCTGGAAACACTTTTAAACCTTGCTATAACTGAAGCTTCTGGCCCTGACAACATTAGTGCAAAACTCTTAAAAGAAGCAGCACCTGCTATATTTTCTTCCCTGACTAAGCCCTTCAATCTTTCCTTAAGAATGAAATGATTTTACGTATTCCGGGAAAAAGGCAAATGTCTCTCCATTCGATAAGAAAGGCCCTGAAAATCTATGTATTTATTGCAGACCTGTGTCACTTCTTAGCTGTAAAGGGAAAGTGTTTGAAAAATATTGTTCCAGTATGCATTTAATTATTTCCAGGACAACTTAGTTATATCTGCACATCAATGTAGCTTCACACCTGGAGATTCAACTGTTAACCAGCTACTCTCACTTTATCACAGACTATGTTTGACTTTTGATCATCAGAAAGAAGTCTTCATGATTTTCTAAGACATTAGTTAGGCATTTCATAAGGTTTGGCACTCAGGCTTAATATATAAATTAATGAGGACTGGCATTACTGGGGATCTTCTTGAATGGATCTCTGATTATTTAGATAATCGCTACCAGTGAGTTGTGATCCAGGGTCAGCCATCCAATTGGGGAAAATTAGTGCCGGTATGCCCCAAGGATAACTGTTAGGACCACTCTTGTTTTTAATCTATATCAATGATATTGTAAACAGAGTCTGTTCAAAAATAAAACTGTTCGCTGAAGATACATCTTTATATTTCAACTAATGACCCAATCGCCCTGCAAATACTCTGAACTCAGATCTCTCTGATAGTGAACAGTCCGAATTCTTGCTAGTAACTTTTAACGCCCAAAACACTAACTCCATGCTTATATCTAGGAAAACGAACCCACCAAATCACCCTCCTATTAGTTTCCTGTGATACTTTTAGGGTGGCTTGCATGATAGCGGTCAGATATGACCTAAGTGCAAGTCTCCCAAGTCAATATTTTTTTTATATTACTACAAATGATATTGTAATGCAAATTTGCATGTATTAATCGAATAAAATGATTCATGATTCCTGATTCCAGGGTCATGTTTTGGATGATGTATATCAACATAATCACCTTGGAAGGACAATACTCTCCAACCTACATTGGTCTGATCACACTACGGAGATCACAGTCAGAGCTACTAAAATGATCAATATTTTGAAGAGTCTAAAATTCATATTAGACAGAAACACTTTGGCAACTAGTTATATTTCTTTTTTTTTTTTTCAGGCCTATATTTCAATATGGTAGTCCAGTGTGGAGTGTCTGTACAGCACTTGATGAGGAAAAGGCCGAAAATGTTCAATTGAATGCAGCGCGTATTAAAATGGATGCAATGCATGGGACAAGCAACGCTAGGCTCTATGAAGAAATTGGCTGACTGACTTTGCCTAAATGCAGGGAAGCAGCAAAGCTTACTTTTATGTATAAATTGGTGAACAGGTTTGTGCCCGAATCTCTATGCTCTATTATCAAAAATTCAACTGGATCTCAAACAAACGCCTCTCGACAATGATTAGATCTTCCCCATTTTAGGGCCCGGATAGAACTGTTTGATATATATTGTTTTCCATCAGCTATTATCAGCTGCCTCTGGATATTCGAAACTCTGCATCTATCCACGTATTTAAATAGAAAATTACTAAACAAATAATACGTCCTACTAAGTTTTCTGAATTGTATAACACTGGAAATAGAGTTCAAGCTGTCCAACAGATGTGCCTGCGCTTAGACACCAGTCCTTCGAATTTTCTTTTTACAATTGGAGTAAAGGACACTACTGAATGCTCCTGTGGTTCACCATGAGAGGATACTTGGCATATTTCTTCTTCTCATGTCCCAAGTTTAGGGTACTGTGTTCCAAGTTACATACCAAAATTGCTCCTTTTGCTTCTTTCACTTTACATACTTCGCTATACGGCTCGCTGCAATGTTCTTTTTCTTAAAACAATATCATTTTTTTGGCTGTACACGAATATATACATGCCGCCAGGCACTTCAGTACTGTGGGTATTGGCTGATTTCATTTAGTTTATTTAGCCTGTGCATGATGGTGGCAGCGCTGCATTTGCATGCTGCGACGGTGGATCCTAGGGTTTTCAAATCCCTTGCCGCGATTGGATGTGCTCAGCTCTGAGGCCTGTCCCTCAGCTGTCAGGAGTTAACTCATGTTGCTGCATGGTCAGTGAAGAATTCATATGAACATTTCATCAAGTTAAAAACCTCAGTATGAATAAACCGTCAACATAAGGACCTAGGTATGTGTATAATTTGTCATTTAAGCTTCACAGCAGTCACTTGTACAGGTAACATGGGTTAAAACATTTTTCTGGTGCAGCCCCGCTGTCTGTCGTATCTGGGTGTTGTCACCTGCAGCGTGTTCCTGACTCCATGTACGTCTCATGCTTTCCTGTCCATACTTGTCTTTTCTCAAAAGAGAGGGATAAATATAGGGTTGTACCTTCTTCCCAATCGTTAAATTTATGTTTCTAACAAGAACAATGTACTTTAGTTGAATAAAATATGTTTACACCAACAATCAAAATAAGTAAAAATTAGGTACACTTATCTCCTCTGGCATTTCAACAGTCAAACAGTCTTTCGT
This sequence comes from Hermodice carunculata, assembly GCA_964020975.1. Classification (NCBI taxonomy): domain Eukaryota; kingdom Metazoa; phylum Annelida; class Polychaeta; order Eunicida; family Amphinomidae; genus Hermodice; species Hermodice carunculata. The sequence goes on from OZ026627.1 coordinate 71,513,322, forward strand.
AAATCCTAATCCCTGGTGAGATAATCCAGTGGTACTGTCCCACTGGTCCAACTTCTATGACAGGTGCCAAATGATTTGGTACAAATCCCATAGACCTACAGTTTGGGTCCAATGTGGTACTGAAAGATGTGGTGCTGATCCAATCACACAGAGGTACAGTTTGTTTCCAATGTGGTACAATATACCAGTCCACTCAAAGATAATGTCCGCACTCTAAAGGTAAAAAGTATAAATCGGTAGCATCAAATATACAAGTCCACTCAAGACACTGTCCACACTCCCACAGATACAATGTAAACAAAGGCTAACAATCCTAATAGTTTCATGAAAACACACAGCTTCTGTCAGATCCTTCAGAATTCTCTCTTCTTCTCCTGTTCTCCTCTTCTGTCTCAGTCAGGGAATATCTACTTCACATGGATATACAGAAATTTCTAATTTATTTCAGTGTTTTCCAATTAGTCACACATCACATTGAGACTTGTCTGGGTCACTTCATATGAATGTAGGTCATCATTCTAGCTAATTCCAATGTGTGCAAATTACATGTGAGTCACCCACAAACAGGTCAACTCCGTGGCTCTGCAGTGACCTTGCACAGTATTTTTTGAACTTAATGACCCAGCACACACAGAATAAATACAGTGACCTGTCCAAATGAAAACTAACAGCCATACCCCTTTCATAACAAAGGATGAAAATGATATGTGATATTGTGATCTTATTCTTTTCAGTAAAGATACAGGAGATGCTCAACCTATTTGACAAAAACCTAGAGGTATATCTCCTCATATGAGAGTAAAAGTAGAGCAATGTATAAAAAAAGTTACAACAAGGAGAAATTGTTCCTAGTCAGAGTCCTTGGGCTTGTCCCAGTTAAATGGTTATGAAATCTGATGGGACTTGGAGATTTTGTGTTGACTATCAAAAGTTAGATGAGGTTATAAAAGTAGACACCTGGCCCTTACCTCATATTCATGAAACACTTGATTCTTTACAGGGAAATGTTCGTTTCTCTCGGATGGACTGCCTGTCCAGTTATTGTAATATGGGTTTGGAACCTGAAGCCAGAGAGAAGACTGCGTTCACTAAAAGTACTCATTGCTATAACTTTACTGTCCCTCCTTTCGGCGCAGTCAATGCCCCATCCGCTTTTAGCTTTTTACTGGAGAAAGTTTTGTTCGGACTGCATTTTTCTGCATGTTAAATTTATCTTGACAATATAATTACATATGCAAAAGAAGTTGCCCAAGCAACAGAGTGGTTTATACTATTTTTTCTGCTCTAGAAAAAGCTTGGAAAAAATTGAAGCCTTCTAAATGAAGTTTTTGTCAGAGACATATGAAATATCTAGCATTTATTGTTTCTTTAGATGGGATCATAATAGACCCTAAAAAAGTGGAGAAAGTCATTTACTGCCCAGTGCCTATAAATATGAACAGAGAGGCTTTTCTGGGATAACAACTTACTACCGTAAGTTCATTTCCAATTATGCACAGAAAGTGGCTCCATTATATTAACCAAGAAAGGAGTACCTGTTTTTCTTGTTTTTGTTTTGTTTTTGTTTTGTTTTTGTTTTTGTTTTTTGTTTTGTTTTTGTTTGTTTTTTTTTGTTTTTTTTTTTTTGTTTTTTCTTTTTTTCTTTTTTTGGAGGAACGTGTGTCAAGAGTCATTCGTCAAACTGAAGGAAGATCTTACTTCTCTGATATTAGCCTATCCTAATTTCAAGTATTCTTTGGTTCTGGATGCAGATGCATTAGGTCATAGTATCTACAAAGTGCTTTCACATCTTCAAGATGGGCAAGAAAGAGTCATTGTGTATGCTAGTCAGGGGCTGAGTCCAAATGACAAAAAATTATTCTGTAACTCGCAGAAAAATTTTGGTAGTGGTGTATTTTATTAATCATGTCAAGCTATATTTAATGGGGAAGAAGTTAACCTAGAGGACCAATCTTGCTTCTCTGGGATGGCTTGACAATTTCAGAAAAACAAGTGGCTAGGTGGATGGAAGCTTTAAGTTATTACTCTTTTGATATATTCCATTGCCTTAATCATCACCATGCAAATCAAGATGCTTGGAGCCGTATTCCTGACCCTTCTCTTTCAAAGGTGGAAAAAATCTAGTTAAATACACAAAAGATCTGTTTCAGGGTTGATTTTGGCTACCCATTGGGAAACAGTTGCTATGGATTGAAAGGTCCACTTCTGGTAAGTTCTCAGGGTAACAGATACATTTTGATTATCTCTAATTACTTCACCAAATATAGCGAGGCGTATGCCATTCCAAACCAAGAAGTGGAGACTATAGCACAAATATTCTGTGGACAGTGGATAGCCAGATATGAAGCGTGTAAGTAATTACATTCAGATTGTAGAAAAAACATTAAAGGCCAGCTTGTGTATCATATATGTTTTATCTTGGGAATACATAAGTCCATAAGGTACCTTATGATCCCAAGTCTGATGGTCAAGTAGAACGATTAATTTAAACTCTGGTGGAAATGTTGTCAGCATATGTTTCAGAGAACAAGCTAGATTGGGATCAACACTTAACTTTTGCAATGATGCCCTATCTGGTTAGTGTGCAGGGAAGTACTGGGTTCATGCCAAATAAATTAATGGTTGGCAGGAAAAACTTTCTACAAATGCCTTGAAGCTCAACTGTATTGTCAACAGGTTGAGCCTAGCAAACGTGTCAGTAAATGACCATGTAAAACAGTTAGATATTGTATTTTTTTAGCACATGAGTTTGCATGGAAGCATTTACACTGGTTACATGAAAGACAACAGATAGTTCATCTCATGTGAAAAAGGTAAAACAAGGACAGACCTGGTCCTTTCCTGCCCATTATGAAGGACCCCATGAAGTTATAGAGGTTTTGTCGGAAGTAAATTATAGGATTAAGAAATTAGGTATAAGAAATATCATTGTGGAGCACTTTGAACACCTGAAGTTATATGAAGGAAAAAACCAAGTAGTGTCGTCTGTACAAGAGAGAGAGAGAGAGAGAGAGAGAGAGAGAGAGAGAGAGAGAGAAAGAGAGAGAGAGAGAGAGAGAGAGAGAGAGAGAGAAAGAGAGAATGAAAGAGAGGAAATCTGCTTTTGGCTGAGTCCATGAGTCCAATGCGGAGCTCACTTCAAACATTGAGGTGGTTGAGCCTTTCAGATGATGAGACGAATTCGAATCCTGTGTGTAAATCTTGGAGACAGATAAGAAGTCAAAACTGATATGATAACTGTGTATTATACTGGCAGTGACCTCTTTATATGTACTCCAAGAAATTAGCCAGTTTGGTTATCAAGAAAAATCCAAGTAGGATTATTCCTCAAGTAGCTGAGGTTTGTAGCTTTTGCTTGGTTTATTACTTGATTTTTCCCAAGTGTACACTTCTTCGTTAGAAAATAGTATAGTTTTATTCTCCCTAATTGCCTGTAACTAATATTAGTGGAAGGTGTCTGGGTTAGTTTACAGCATGCATGCTGTTTACAGTTTTTCCTTTCTCTTTGTTATTGATTGTGCATTTCTGTTGGGGTATGCTGGAATATTTGTCTCTGCACTAGGTAGCATCGGTCACATGATCAGCCAGCTGTGAAACACCGCAGCTAGAATTTGATTGAGTATGCTTAGTGACATAGAGTTCGTGGCAGAAAGCTCAGGCAGTTTGCAGGTCTTGCCTAACACTCTCTGGGTTTCAAACAGTTATGCGATGGTCATCAGTTGAACAGATTAGCGAGATATTTTTAGGTGGGTATTTTTGTGTCAGGTAGTCTGTGGATTGGATCCATGAAGATGTAGTTTAATTTATATTGGCTGGTTAGGATCCACAGAGTTCTGGGACAAGAAGGTGTCATTTCTCTTGTCTGTTTGTTCATGGTTCAGTTCCAAGTCTTTTCATTCTTTTTACCTTCATAGGATGATAGCTTAATTTTTTCTTTTTAATAGAGACAGAATCCATTGTCCTCCACATTCCAAGTCTATATTAGTTCAGGTGGGATACGTTTTTTGGTGAGGGATATTATAGATGTTAATGAGATAAGTGTTCTAAAGGTAGGGATACCCATTTAATATTTCTCTCGAATGACTTCAAACATAAATATGTAAATAAGTGAATTGTTGTCTTGGTAGGCAAGGTTGAATTAGTGCGAAGAATATATGCCACAACTGGATGCAGATGAACTGGACAAGAAATGACCTGATGAGGGGTGACAAGTTGTCAGTGGAATGTCCCTTAGACATAAATCAAAGAATGCCATCAGCAGCCTTGGCAAAAAAAAAAAAAAAAAAAAAAAAAAATCCTTGTGTATGATGAGCAAGAATATGTGGGGATTAAGTGGACAGTTATCAGTTCTGACAGTTGGGGTCATGGTAAACTTAAGGAAAAACACAGTAGGTGTGCGCCAGGCTATATTAACTCTCCTCACCATGTAGTGTTTGGCAAAGTATGCCAGGCTACGCTAACCCTTTTCACAATGTAGTGAATGTACTTGGACAAAGGTTTGTCAAGGTAAGTTTCGATCCATACAGTTAGCTGAATAAGGTGTGGGCTTGACAGAAAAAAGAAATGTTTTTTGTGGACAGTTATATTCCAGAAATATGGGCATAATATCATGGGCGCCTTGGTTTATGATGATTTTAATTGTGCAAGAAGGGTTTAATGAAGTTAATGTCTGGAAAGTTTGTTGATTCAGCATGATTTATTTCATTATTATTTTTCTGTAACCGGCAACAGAACGAATATGTATAGAATTTGGCATGTATGTCTGGAAACCTCAGGGGTCGTCACATTTTTAGTAAGGGTCTTATGTAATACGCCTGGGTATATTTGTTTTTATAAGGAGACAATAGACTTTTACAGACAGAGCTGAGACACAAAGCAGCGTATAGTTCAAACAGTGTGGTATGCTACTTGCAAAGGCGAAGCTGCGCAGTTCTTACAGAAGGTCATTTGTCCAAAGCTGCAAAGTTCTTACAGAAGGTCATCTGCCCACTTGCCATCAGCCAAATAACCGGATATTTAAAATGTATCAGCACTTATATATTATTCATTTCTCCATGGTCCAGAAAGTCTTGGGCGTGCATAAATATACAGAAAAGTTCAGTATTTCCTGATTGTCAGAATTTGGTCTGCTTTGTGGATTTATACAATGTTTTCGCACACGTTAATCGGCTCCGCCCCCCCCCCCGTATTTTTTGCTTAGCTTCCCTGTTCATTTTGGGATATTTTTCAAATTTGGGCTGGAAATTTTCCGGTTTCGTCCATGATAAGTTTACAGCTGAAAGAAATGATTAAAGTCTTGTACGGGCTCAGTTTGTATTTGTAATGTTATTTGAGAGTTTTATATTCATGTGAATGAATGTCAAGATGTAATGGTCACATACTATGTATAAAACGAAACGCAGTATGCAGTGTAAACTTTTGTAGAATACGACCTTCATTTTCATTTTATGCTATATTCTGGCCCATCATTTTTTTTTCTTTTTATATTTGGTCACTGTTTTTCCCAGTGAAGAAATATATGAAAAATGATCGAAATTGGGATTGCAATTTTATGTAACTGTTTAGGTCTGCCTGAATTAATTCCTTTGCTTGTTATCGTGTGCAGGGTTTGGTAAATGTAAGTTGTGAAACTATATGTTATGAATGTTTAGTGATTATAAGAAAGGGTATTTTGTTTTTAAACTTTTTGATTCAGAGATTCCGTTATTATTGTTATCATTATTAACTTATCATTAGAGTATCGATTGTGTACATAAATTTCGGGAAAAAATAAGTTTCTGGTGTGCGTGAACGTTAGTAGAAGCTGGACATTTTGGCTGGAGGTGAAAGCAGTTAGTTTTATCAATTGCGGGACTTTCTACCTGCTGGGTTCTACGGGATACTCTCTTCTGCTGGGCTCCAGAAATTGTTTAAATATGTATGTGCATTCTAAGTTTATTTTTTCATGTTGTATATGCGCTGGTGGGCTCCGTCATTGACGCATTACGTTTGATCAGTTAAAGTAATGACCTACCTCAAGACTTCGTAAAGTGGAATAGGGATGCTACTTATCACATTTTTGTCTGGACATTCAAGGATTAGACATTTCAGTCGACGTATTAATAAGAATAGATTATCGGTAAAGTTTTCAATGGAAGTTAATTGTACTGATCTGAGGACACTGAAGTGATCGAGACAGAGACAACGCCAACCTGCTTAGTTTTGTTTAGTTTTGGTGATTACGCATTGTACATTTTTTATAGGTTGGACAAATAAAGCGCCACCAGTTTCATTCTAACTTTAAAACTTGCTTTGACTTGTTATATGTAAGGTTAGAGTTCGGTTATGTTGTGATAGGAAAATGTTATTTGTGTGGTGTGTGAAGTTGATTTTTTGCCAGGCTTTGAAAGTATTATACTCAAACTGGTACCTTATAGTTTATTCCGCAACATTTACTCCTAGCTCATGGCCTTCAAGCTAGTTAGACACCATTCTGAGTTAGCTTTTGCTTGAAAACAATGGAACGTTTCAAGCCAGACCCCCCACCGCATTGCCAGCAATATGTAGATTTTCTTCCTCACTATGAATCCGATACAACTTCCTGTTGGGGTAGGCTCCGTCAGACACAAATGTATGTACCTTAAAACTAACATAATGCAGAATCCCCAAAGTCATCCATACTGCCCAATGCAATTGGAAGCTACTGAAGCCACAACAGGGGAAATAGCCAAACATAATCTGACAATTGGAGAAGATTCTTCTCATCCTGAACACGATCGCATGGGTAGCCAATGATGATTCTGGCTCATCTTAATCTGTCATAGCCTGATGTTGGTCATTTAAATCGCCCAAGTTGAAAAATTCATTAATACTTCCATCTGCAGTTGAGTACATGAGGCCACCTTTGACGCACACTGCATCAAAGACAATCGGAACTCTAAACTTGAAACTGGAACTTCCCTCAGCTTTACCGTAGCCTTAACTCGATTCACAATATCAACATTGAAGCCGCAGTCTTTATTGGTTCAGAAAAACATGACCCACATTCACAAATTGGTCAATGAAGTATAGTTTATAGTTTTGAGTGTGTTTTTGTAGGGCAATGCAAGCACATCACTGTCCTCCATGAGTTCATAAGCTCTGGGAATCATAGCATGACGAAGCAAAGACCATATGATGACAGCTGGGTGCCACTTCATTTATCTTCTGTTCTTGCAAGTGGACCACTGTTGTTGTTTCCACATAATTTCCTGAATTGATCCGAGGTCGAAATTGTGTTCCTTCTCACAGGAGAACAGTTTCAATGGATGATACAAGTTGGTCATTCAGCATCACGCTATACTCCTCTGTCCTGTACTTTATATTCTCTTGGGCCTGTTCAAGAATTCTTTTAAGAGAGTAGCGCTCCTTTTGTAATTGCATTACCTTTGTCTGTACTTGTTTCACACCTTAGGAAGTCATTTCTTACCTTCGCGGAAACAAAGTCTTTATACTGTTATGGTTTCTAGGCACATTTCATCATACTGTACAGATTTTACCTCATCTGACACAACGTGCAGCACCTACATGTGTTCTCTGTCAAAAGGTGGCAGGAAATATGACGTTCTGTGCCACAAGTTTCTGCAACTGCCATTGCAGTTCCTTGGGGAGACAGAAAAATTGCTGTGCTGTCTACATAACCACTCGTGTCCAGTAATTCCTTCACACGGGCTCATATTACTGGAATATGACAACAATGTTTCAGTATCGATTTAGCTTTTATCACCTCAGGTACGCCAATAAACTCCTGTACATATGGCTTGCCATACACTTCAGCAGTCCAACCACCATCTGTTTCCTGCTACAGTAACTAGGTATGGTTTCAGACTGTGTTTATCAACTTTAATCAGAATCAGCTTGTCGTTCAAAACTTTAGGTCCCCATCCATTAGTTGCGGCTGCTGTCATTATTCGCTCCAAATTTATGCTGCCACCAACTTGTGTCAGTGACACAGAGCATAACCAGCAGTTATCTAAATGTTCTTTACAGTCACAGACTGCTATGTTTACAGGTTTTGTTTTAATTTTTTTTTACTCGCCTTTGCCTTCCATTTTGTTAGTTTCAGTTACAACAGTCACAAACATGTGTTGGATGTAAATAACTTACATCTTTTGATACATCAATACTTAACGCTTGCAACATAGTTGGCTGGATATCATCCTTTGATTTGGGGTTCATTTTTAAACAGAACAGCAACCCATTAATATGATCCTTGATCTCATTATATGCACTGAAAACATGAAGGAATTTACCATTTCACACAGACATGTTAGGTAAAAAGAAAAAATTATTTAAAAGTTCTGTGTCCAAGACTAATCTTGATTCTGTAATAAAATAGCTACTCAGACAGATGTTTGTCACATAAGCTGATATTTTAGATATTTTGAAATATCATTTATTTATTTATTTATTTATTTATTTATTTATTTATTTATTTATTTATTGATTGATTGATTGATTGACTAATTGATTGATTCATTGGAAATGCAACCAAGTATTAAAGTTGGAGCACATGACTTGCTACTGCTATAATCACAATTTGGAATCACTGCTATATTAGCCGTACTTCATTCAGATATATGTGTTCCCTGTCTTGAGAGACCCCTGTCATGAGAGACCACCCTCCCTGGAAATACTACTTTGCGGAATTCCATGTTAATTTACCTCTCATGATTTCCATATTAATTAAACTATCGTTATTATTAGTATTATTTTGTCTTAATTCAGATGTTCGTGTTCCCTGTCTTGAAAGCCCCTGCTATGAGAGACCACCCTCTCTCGAATGCTCACTTGCTACTGCAAGAATCACAATTTAAAATCACAACTTAAGAAACTTAAACCGGCCGTACTTTATTCGGATATGCGTTCCCGTCATGAAAAAAACCCCACTGTGAGAGACCAACTGCTCTTGAAAGACCACTTTGCAGATTTCCATGTTAATTTACCTATTATGAGATTCAACCTGTCTTCTGAAAACATTCTTTGCAGCAAGCGTGCAAGTGTGGTCTCGCATGACAGGGACTATGGAATGGAACTACGCAAATATTCAAATATAATCATATAAAATGTCTTGTGAAGGCACACTGGTACATCACACATGATAAATATTTTGAAATTATCTTCACAAATTGAGTTATTTACTCTCACATCAATGGTATATTTTCATAAGGTTTGAAATCATTTTAAATTAAAGATAATAGCATTGGAGTGCTACCATTAAATGTTTGTATTATCGCCATATTAAAGCCGAGCATAAGCTCGATATTTTCATACTCCAAGCGAGATTTTCAGGTGTCCACCACTTCTGAACCATTTTTCCCACTGCATTTACAAATTTGGACATCTAAAATACGCGTTTTAAAAGGTCACAAACGTGTCTATCAGTATTTGGTTGTTGTTGTTTTTTGTATGTGCTTGTGTGTGTGTGTGTGTGTGTGTGTGTGTGTGTGTGTGTGTGTGTGTGTGCTTTTTATTTTAAATGTTGAAATCGCTGAATCAATCTTACCTTCTTCAGCCGTATTGCAATTAACAATTGCGAGTTTGGACACCAAATCGGTTCTACTCATCAGAGTCGAACTACAATTTGTACACCACCTGCAAGCCTGTCATTATGTCTGTCTTGATCGAATCGGCACTCACAGATTGAGTCCGTTCTTTACCTCCTAGAGGAACGAGTATTCTCACTTCCATTTGTCATATAGCTGGTAGGAATTAGCCAATCATAAGGCTCAAAAAGTGTTGATTATATCCCATAACCATTGATTATGAAAAAGAGTGTATTATAATACTTGATAATGCATCTTTTTGGGGCTGAACTTCACCCTCAATAATCGTAAAAAGGGCCCGCAAAAAAGAGTGAATTAAGTAAAACCTATAACTCACTCTTTCCAAATTAACCCTTTCAATGTCTAACAATAAACTTGAAATGATTTACCTGAATTTTCATGATAAAAACTTTCCATTCAAGTACCAGCACGCATTATACCATCAGCCATAAAACTTCTCCGGGTCAGTAGTCTTGATGCAGTAGCATATCATGAACGCAAAGCAAACTTTGATTGTGAAATTGTAAAAACACTACAAATAAAAACCAACATAGCTCCCAGTACTGCCGGTGCCGTCATTTCTTTGGAAAAACGATTGATGAGTTGCAATATTATCAAGTTCAATTAGAGGCACGTCATCTTCCATTTTGTGGCAGCTAGCAGATTCACGAACTACCTGAACGCCTGAGCGAAATCACGAATGAAGTGACTCAGAAGTGAAATGACACTGTCACACGTGTGTGTAAGAATTTGATAACGTAACTGACAGATAATACGCTTTCAATCATGAAATCACTGATCCGACCTAAACACAAATGACCATTCCTACCAGTCAATGACAAATGTGTTATAACATGAAGGGGGACAATTATGGCTATTACAACTGTCTCGTGGCTTCGCCACTCGACAGTTATAAGCCATAATCGTCTCCTTTCATGTTATAACTCTCAATTAATTTACGCGGAGCGACGCCTCCCTACCTCTCGGTCCGACTCAGAGTACACAGGTGACGGCAGTAAAGCAGTTCACATCACAGGGCGTTTTATCGCGGATTAGCGACACCCAATGCCTCAGAAGTTATGATTAAAGTAAAACCTTGACTGTCGAACAGGACGGGCGTGTTTTTGTGAGCTTCGTTGTGCGAAATTGACACTGATGTTGTCGCTGCGAAAATGGAAACTAAACTGAGAGGTGTAAAGACGAAAACCTGTGCTTATGTAAGGGAAGTGGATTTGAATATGTTAATGTTCTTTCGGATGGGAAAATGATGGGATTTTAATTATGCCCCCCTTCGAAGAAAGTGGGGCATACAGCGTTGCACATGTCGGTCGGTCTGTCGGTCGGTCGGTCGGTTGGTCGGTCTGTCGGTCGGAACACTGTGGTTTCCGCACAATAACTCAAGAAGTTTTTAAGCTAGGACTTTGATACTGTATAGGTGTATTATACTAGTCAAAAGCTAGGCCAAGTTTGAAGATGGGTGACCTTAACTAAATTTCCAAGGTCATAGTGGTACCTGAGTTAACTTTGGTTTCCGTACAATAACTGAAGAGGTTTTTAAGCTAGGACTTTTATATTGCACAGGATTATAGTCCATATTTAGGGCTAGGAAAAGTGTGAAGATGAATGACCTTGACCTCATTTTAAAGGTCACAGAGCCACTTTACTGAATATGATTTCATGCTTTCTGCATGATAACTTATACCTTGGAGTTAGAACTTTTATATTGCACAGCTTTACGCTTCGCTGTAAGGGCTAGGTTGATTTTGAGGATGGGTGACCTTGACCCAGTTTCAGGGTCACAGAGAGATTGTAGTAAGACTGTGGTTTCCGCACAATAACTCAAGAAGTTTTTGAGCTAGGACTTTGATACTGTACAGGTGTATCATTCTAATCAAAAGCTAGGCAAAGTTTGAAGATGGGTGACCTTGACCTAATTTCCAAAGTCACAGTGGTACCTGAGTTAACTTTAGTTTCCGCACAATAACTGAAGAGGTTTTTAAGCTAGGATTGTTATGTTGCACAGGATAATAGTCCATATTTGGGGCTAGGCGAAGTTTGAAGATAGATAACCTTGGCCTCATTTTAAAGGTCACAGAGCCACTATACTGAATATGGGTTGGTACCTGAGTTAACTTTGGTTTCCACATGATAACTGAAGAGGTTTTTAAACTAAGACTTATATTGACCTGGATAATTGTCCGTATTCAGGTCTAGGTCAAGTTTGAAGATGGGTGACGTTGACCTAATTTCAAAGGTCACAGAGCCATTTGGTTGAATACTGTTTCTGCATGATAACTTGCATTTTAGAGGTAGCACTTTTATATTGCACAGCATTATGGTTGCCTATAAGGGCTAGTTTGAGTTTGTCGATGGGTGACTTTGACCCAGTTTTGAATCACACACAGACAGTAGACTTCCTTTTTTTTTAGCACAATAACTGAAGGTCAAGTGAAAATGAGTGACCTTGCCATAATTTCCAAGGTCATAAAGCCACTTTGCTGAATATGGTTTCTAAATGATGACTAATTTTTCGGCTATAACTTTTATATTGCCCAGGTTTTTAGTCTTTTTTTAAGGGCTATGTTAAAGTATAAAGATATGTGACATTGATGTATGATCAACCTTCACTAATTTTGTAAGGTCACGAGTGCCCCTTCTGCCACTATCAATAGGGTAGCGAGGGCAAGGGTAATGAGGGAGGGGGGCATCTATGTTTTACAAACACATCTTGTTCATTCTGTGTCTGACTCTCGTAAGGGTAGGCGTGTTTTGGTGTGCGCTACCAACTTCAAACGTTTTGTCATAGTGGTCATCTTTTAAAGGTAAGACGAGTTTTTCCGAGGACAAAGTTGCTGGTTTGAGGAAAAAGGTAGGCAAACTGTGGATTAGAATACACGTAGATACGTTGTTCTCAGAAACAAGGGGTTCAATGTTGGTCAGCCAAAACAGGGGCTATTGTATGTATACAGAGTTATTGTCGGTGGATTGGAAATTTCCCTATGGCGATCATACCCATGTTCATTCGGGCGTAAGGTGTGTAATGAACGGCTTCTTGTGAATGGGTCGGGGCAGTATATACCACGTCGCTGTCGTGTCTTATTTTGCAGACTTTCATCCCATCTAAGGTTTTTTTTTTGAAAACTTGCACGTTTTTAATGGAAATGTCATAAAAAATAATAATAACTTGTATTGGATGAAAATTCTTGTCGGGGCTGTGACTTATTTGTTCCTGTCCGAGTTTGCCGATTGTCTGAGCTCCGGCAGCTTGGATGTTCCTTGGTCCAAAGTAGTAGTAACTAGCCTCAGAAACTCTTTTATGTCAAAAGCTTAGTGTGTTTCCTCGGGTCATTGTCATGGAGAGAAAGTCGTTTGACTTGAGTGAACGCTAGTCAAAACACAGGCTAATTATCTTCAATGAAACACTTATACTGAGAACATTTAAGCCACACCACACCACACCCTACCCCATGTACACGTTTCATTGCAATATACATGTGGATATTCAATTAAATCTGTGGTAGTACGGAAATATACATACATGATTGAGCGTATATATCTCAAAATAGATGTAGCTTTCCGTTTTAATATTTGGAAGCTTTTAGTGAGCAGGGAAATTTTACACTTGCACAAAGTATTGGACATATCAGACATTTATCAAGAAAACTGGCCTTTAGCCAGGTCTGTAAAAGATCAGTGTTTACAATTGTTTCAAACTTTTAATTAATCCACTTTCATGTTTATATTTTTTATTCGTTTAATTATGTGAAGAGATGAGATACGCTTCAGTAACGCGCTCTTTACAGGTTTTGTGAAATCCTCAGTCATGCGTTGGAAGGTTGACGGGATTCTCCAACCCCCATAATAAAACGTCCCGTCGATAAACTGTCACGGTTCACTGACGCGCATTGTTACCCTCTATAATATTTCAAGAAAACGCTTACTTGTGTCAAAAGTTGTAGACAAGTGTAAGCGTTACGCATAATTTGGGTATCTCCATTGCCTGTTGTAACCAAGCTCCGGATTTAAAGCTCTGGTTTAGACCGTGCATAAGACGTATTGTGGTTTTTGTACTTCTCGTTGTGTAAAAATAAAAGTTCAACACTTCTGGTGTTTGGAGTTGATATATATATATTGTAGTCACAGGTTCACAGGTTCGATAGCATACATACATACAGGTCGATCCACTCTGACGAGATCAAGGTGCGGGCCAAAATAAAAACCAAAAGATACAGATGACGTAGACAGGATGTCTGACGTAGGGTGCAGTAAAAGATGGAATGCTTTTCAAGAAGGTTTCAGAGTTAGGGAAGATTACCAAATATGGAAGAAACACATTAGGAGTAATTTGTTGCGTATATCAGGAGATGTTCTACAATTACAGGGGGGGAGGTATGTAAGTGTAATGTTTTTCGGGTGGACAGCTTACAACATTTCTTTAACATAAATTTAGTGATCTCGCCAGATGATTCTTATTAAAACAAAACCTTAAAATCAGAACAATTAAGAAAGAAAATTACTCGATAGATTACACTGATTTTGTAAACTTGTGTATTTTCGTGAGATGCAGGGGAGGCGCGAAAATCCCCTGGATCTGCAGATTGGACAGGTCTGTTCACGACATGGCATGACTTCTAGCATTGTGTTTGCTTGTCTTCCCGTACTTTTACAGTGACCCACGGCTGCCTTAAAACGATCCGTGGCTGTCTGTAGGTGGCCCGCGGCTGCCTTAGAATGGCCCGCGGCTGCCTATGGGTGGGCCACGGTCCACCCTGTACGACTAAATATTAAGTAGGCTTATATACGTGGGTGCATGGTCTCTTTAAAGACGTTCGGTACACCGCGATATGCCCAACCATTTATCGTCCAATGCCTCTATGCAGTTAGAGCTGGTATTTGTCAATACCTGCACTTGCTGCTGCTGTTCCCTTTTCCTAATTTGCACAGTTCCGTTTAAGAAATATGGATTGTTTACGAAGAGTGAAAAGGAAAAAGAATGGGCGGTTAACAAATGCCAAAACAAAGGACTAGATGCTTTAAAACAAGGCAGAATACGTCGAAACACGGCAGTGGTAGACCAAAACGCATGTACACAATCAGCGAACGCTGACCAAGCCACCTTCGAAAGTGCTACGCCCATTCCCCAAATGCCACATGCACATGTAAACACTGACAGTTATAACTGGGACGAAGGTCGTAGAATAGTGGAACTAAGTGTACTAACTGATAACCTTGTATGCGAGGAATGTAAAAAAAAAAAAAAAAAAAAAAAAAAAAATTGTCCCTAAAAAATATAGAATCAGAAAAACGATATGGCTTGGCCAGTGTCCTTTACATTTCTTGTGAATGTGGTACGATAAACGCTGTCCCAACTGGGGGGGGGGGGGGGGGGGGGACCAGAGTAATACCCCAGCGTCAAAAGGTAGCACGGGCATATCTGATAATGTACTGCCTGTGTTACCATTCGACAATGTATTAAGACAACTATAATTTTGATATTCTTATTTTTACCTCTTTTTCCACATTGCTGTATTACACTATGGAGAGACTCTTAAAATGTTTGCCTCTTCTCAGTAAAATTATGAAAGTATAAAGTATGACTGGAATATAACATTAACGACATACTGCTGTTTATTTAACCTACATACATGTATATTGATATGGTATCGAAGTTAGACAATGAATGGATACCTTGTACCTATGAACTTAGAACAAATTAAGTCAACATGCATGAATTTTTTGTACAATTGTTATGATTGAAAAAAAATAAATAATCTTATTTCAAGAAATAGAAGATTAAATGGTAAATAAAAGGAAATAAAAATGTTCATTGAAAAACATTGTAAACCAGTTGTACAGCATGCATCCAGTTTATAGAACATCTGTCCTTCACAGTTAGAGGGCAAACTTTCCAAACGTGATACAAATCATAAGACAAGTTCAGGCCTACGTGTAAAACTTTTTTGGCAAAGACACACAAAGTCACATTTAAATATTTTCATATGCATATCTAAAATGTCAGAGTTCGGCCATTTAAGTATTTTCTTCTTTATTTCATATAAGAGAAACTGGATGCATGTGGTCACATGACCAAGTATGGCTGGTATAAATACCTCAAGGAGCTGGCTGTTCTTCAGCCAGCCTGGGGTTGTATTGCGGAGAAAAGATTGTATTGTAAGGCTCGTCAATACAAGATTTTATTATCTTACAACCTCATGTTTGCTCTTCTCTCTGTTTGGTTTTGTTTTGTTTGGTTATTTGGCCCCTAAAGTATTCATTTTCCATTTCCTAAATTATTCACATCTTTCATATTCTCTTTTTGGCATTTTTAGATGATAACTGATCTCTCTCATAAGTTGTATTGCATGTATTTATAATCAAACTATAAACTTCTATTTTATGGTCTCTTTGAAACTCAAAATCAATGTTATGGCCTTTCCTGGACCTCTTATCAAAATCTACGCCAAGCGACTGCTTAAGTGATAACTCAAGTTGACATTCAGCCATAACATATGGTCGAGAACCAGGCATTTGAGCCAAGGAAACATAAACTGTAAATTGCCAAGTTATTTTCAGCTTGAAAAAAAAAAGCCAACCAGCTCACCATGATGGACGCTGAGTTCAAGGAAGAAGTGAAGAAAACCCTGGAACTCCTGAAGGACCAGCTGCAGACAATCGGGAGCAAGGTGACTCAAGTGCAAGAAGAGACCTCCCCCATGACAGGTAATGGGAGTTTTTTTGGCACACTTACATTCAGTGGGCTTTCAAGAACTCAGATCTTTTGTGTTGGGAAAAGATCCCAAAACTATGGATAAAGCTGACAGTGCTGCCCGTTTATATGAATGTGTGGGAGCAGCAGGTCACCAGCAACCACAAGTGACCATGGATGCTCTAAATAATGTAAAGGACGTAATTGAAAGGCTTGAAAAAAGAGTAATGAGCATAAGCATATCAAAAGAAGAAAAAGCAAAGCCCTAGGGACCGAAGCAGCATCAGGACAGGTCAACACAGGGCACAATTATTTGCAACAGGCGTGGAAGAAGAGGTCACAGTGCCCAAGCTTGCCCAAACGCTAAATTAATTTGCTGGGGGTGCCATCAGCAAGGGCATATCATTTCAGAATGCAAAAGTAGACCAAAGTTCAATCAACAAAATTTTCATCAAAATTATGGTCCACAACCAAATTTTGGGCAACAAAGTTTTGGTTCTCAGAATTTTGGGCCACAAAACTCATTCTCACAAGGTTTTGGTGGACCACAGAATCATGGCAACCACAATTTTGGGCCCATGTCTTTTGATGCACAAAATAACCAACAAGATTTAAACCACTAAAACCTCACTTTAACAGAGGGAATAAAGGAGGGGAAATATGTACTCTAGGCCCTCATTCAGACCCAGAATGTGAAATTGCACTTATAGCAGACAATTTTGTTAATGTGCAAATCAATAAAATTATTGTTTGGGCATTGGTGGATACAGGGGCCCAGATATCAGCAATCAGTAAAAATTGTTATGAGCAGCTGGCCTTAGATGTGAACTTGAAACGTGAGCCATCAGTCATATGTAACGCCAGTACTGCAGCAGGCAGTAAAATGCAAATTTTTGGTCAGACCAATGTCACATTTTTTTTGTTAAATGGAAAAAGAAAACACCACAAGTCCCCTCACAAATTCCAAATTATACCAGGGCTGTCACATGATTTCATATTGGGAGTAGATTTTTTAACAAAAGAAAAGGCAGTAATGGATTTCTCAAAAGGAAAGATAAACTTGAAAACAAAGTACCAAGTGCGAGTCATTGATGGTATTGAAATACCAAACAACACTGTTATGCCTATCTTATGTAAACTGAGAACACAAGGTACAATGCCACATGGTGTATCTGGAATGTTCAGTGGGTCAAAGCATTTATGTAGGTTGGGTGTACCATTGGCTTATTCAGTGAGCAAAGTTTTGCCAGGGAATAGAATCATAGTTCAGGTTATGAACACACAGGATGCTCCATTAGAGTTGAGAAAAAACACAAGAGTGGGTTGTTTGGAAATTTTCCAGTCACCAGAACAAGTGCATATAAGTGTTATTGACACCGAGTCTACAAATTGTGGTCAGGGAGGTCACACATCCCCAAACATTGTAACTGATAGCAGGAAGTTGCCTGATAAACTGAGGGATATTGACTTGAGCAAATGTGACATTTCTGAAGATGAAAAGAAACAGTTTATACAGTTGCTGTCTGAATACAGTGACATTTTTGCCAACACAACAGCTGAGCTGGGTAGGACACATTTGATTGAGGACAAAATAGAGCTTGAGGAGGGACACATGCCTTTTAGAGCAAGACCATATAGGGCCAATCCTGAACAGAGGGAAGAAATTGATAAGCAAATTAAAGAAATGTTGGATGCTAAAATAATTAGGCCAAGCAACTCAAATTATGCTTCACCAATAGCTTTAGTCACCAAACCTGATGGCAGCAAAAGGTTCTGTGTTGACTATAGGAAACTGAACAGTATTACCAAAATTGATGCTTATACCCTCCCTAGGATTGATGACACCCTTGACAGCTTAGGGGTTAATCACCCTACCCTATTTTCGGTCTGCGATGCCCGCAGCGGGTTCTTCCGTGCCCTATGGAAGCCTCTAGCATTGAGAAAACAGCATTTGTAACTCATTCAGGTCTCTATGAATTTGAAGTCATGCCCCAGGGTCTCACAAATTCTCCGAGTGTTTTTCAGAGATTAATGGACAATGTGCTCAGAGGGTTAAACTATTTTATTGCCCTAGTGTACATGGACGATATTATAGTGTATTCCCGCGATTTTACAGGTCATTTGCATAATTTGAGACAGGTATTTGATTGCTTAAGGTCAGCAGATATCAAACTAAAAGCATCAAAGTGTTGCTTTCTGCAGAATGAAGTTAAGTACCTTGGTCACATAATCTCAAAAGAAGGGTTAAAACCTGATCCTGGTAAGATTAAAGTCATACAAAACTACCCTGTGCCACATAATGTAAAAACTCTAAGACAAGCTTTGGGGTTATTTGGGTATTACAGACGATTCTGTGAAGGATATGCAAAAATTGCAAGTCCCCTGTTTGCTCTGCTCAAAAAGCAACCAACTTTTGAATGGACAGAAGAGTGTCAAAAAGCATTTGACATTTTAAAATCAAAATTAATCACACCACCTGTCTTGGCATACCCTGATTTCAGCAAGAAATTCTTGGTTTATACAGATGCAAGTGCAAACAGCATAGGTATGATCCTTTCACAATCCATAGATGGACAGGAAAGGGTTATTTCATATGGAGGAAAGTCCTTGAATAAACATCAAAAGTATTACAGTACAACTGAAAAAGAATTGTTGGCAGTAATATTGGCATTCCATCATTATGCTCCTTATCTTAGGGGAAGAGAGTTTGAGCTAATCACAGATCACCTGGCATTGAAATGGCTTCTAAACCAGAAAGAGCCACAAGGTAGACTGGCCAGATGGTTAATGGCAGTGCAAAAATATAAATACACTGTGACTCACAAACCAGGTAGAATCCACAGTAATGTTGACCCAATAAGCAGAATAAATCATGAAGAAGTTGATGAAGAAGAACAAATTATATGTCCTGAAATGTTTGCATTGGAAGAGAACAATGACAGGCCTGTCACAACACAGCCTTTGCTGTTTAATGAATTGAAAGACCTGCAAAGAAAAGATCCATTCTGTGCCCCAATTATCAAATACCTACAAAATAGGGTGCTTCCTGAGGATGGAGCTAAAGCTAGGCACCTGCTAAAAGAAATAGGGGACTACATACTGATAGAAGATGTTTTGTACAATCTAGATTATCCACCAGAAAAAGGGTTAAAAAGGACAGATTAGTCCAGCAAACTGTCATACCTGAAAAATTGGTACCTGAAGTTTTAGCTGCCTTTCATGATGAGGTTACTGCAGGACACCTAGGTATAGCTAGGACTTATCAAAACATCAGGCAAAGATATTATTGGTGGGGAATGGCTGCCAGAATTAAAAAGTATGTCCAATCTTGCCATTCTTGCCGGACAAGAAAGAGGCCTATCAAAGCAAATAAGGCTCCCCTTATTCCCATTCCAGTTGAAGGTCCCTTTGACAGGTGTGCTATTGATGCTGTGGGTCCACTTACAGTAACCAGTAGAGGAAATCGTTACATTCTTGTCTTGTCAGACTATTTGACCAGATATGTTGAAGCCATTGAAGTTCCAGACATCAAGGCAGAAACAGTAGCCAGAGTTCTATTTGATGAAATTATTTGCAGACATTCAGCTCCAAGAGCTTTACTTTAGATTTAGGACTGTCATTTTTGGCAAAAGTTGTTCAAGAACTGTGTAACTTTTTTGATATTAAGAAAGTAAATACAACTGCATATAGACCACAAACAGATGGTTTAGTTGAAAGGTTCAATGGAACTCTAATCCAAATGTTAAGTTTTTACACTGCTAAAAACCAAAAGGATTGGGATATATTTATCCCAGCTGTGACATTTGCATACAATGTTTCCCCAGGAACTGAGTCTACCTTGTACTCTCCATTTTTGTTACTATATGGGAGACAGCCAAATTTGCCAACTGATATAATGTTGCGCCCCACACAGTTTGAGAGTAACAGTGTCCGCGACCACTTTAACTCTATTGCTACCAGAGTACATCACTTTCAAGAAGTGGCCAGAGAAAATTTACAGTTAGCACAGGCCAGAATGAAAGATCACTATGACAAGACGAGCACTGAAGTTAACATCAAAGTTGATGATTATGTTTTTGTTCATCCACCAGCAGCAAAAGTGCGTTTGTCAAAGAAACTTCTCCACAAATGGCATGGACCCTTTATTGTCAGTGAAAAGCCCTCACCAGTGCATGTAAAACTCATCAGGGCCAGTGACAATAAACATATTCCAACTAGGGTTCATGTAAATAGGGTTAAACTAGGGTATCACATAGACATCAGACCACCAGACACCTTAGAAATAGAAGAGGTACCTGTTACTGAAACTGACAACCTTCTTGGTGAAAATGATTTTCCTCAGGATAGTTTTGACGTATCACATTCTGAAGATGAAGGTAGTGAGCCTCAGAACTCCCAAAATGCTCAGGCTGATAATGATCAATCAACTGATGTAGAAAGTGTTGGATAACATTTCTGAGTCTGACACAGGTAGCAGTGAGGAAAATGAAGCAGAGAAATATTATAAGGTTGAGAAAATAGTAAAAGCCAGAAAAAGAAAGGGGAAACGAGAATATTTGATCAAATGGAAAGGGTACCCAGACAGTGATAATACATGGGAACCTGCATCAAATTTGAATGAATATACCAAACAGTACTTGAAAGACAACCCAGGTAAATTTGCAAAATTGAAGACTAAGTACAAATGAAAAACAGTTGAGAATTAAAGTTCATAAGACAGGACTAAAGAGAGAGAGAGAAAAAAAAGGTTCAAGCTTCTGCTCTTTTGTTTCCAGCAGTGAAGATATTCATTGTGTTTACACTGCTGTGCATCATGGGTCCAGTGCAGGCAGACAGCCCACAGCAGCCACAGAGAGAGACTTTCCCACCCATAGTGGTGAGAAATAATTATGGAATAATGTTTGAAAGGTATAAGACAATTGAGAATTCTGCCACAACATGGTCGCATACATTTGCTTTACCATTTCCAAAGAAAATACATATAGATAAATCTGGCAGGTTATGTAGTGGTGATAAGCAATCAGACCATATCTTGCCTGGAAACTTAAAATCAATGTGTACGATGTACAAAACATCTTTCCAAACCTACAATGCTTACCGGAGGGAAATTTTAAGTGAACTTGTTGAAAACCACAAGAAAATTCAGACCTTGATACCACTTTACTCACATCCAGGTACTAAAAGAACAAAAGGTGGTGTAATAAACCTTATTGGACGTTTATCTTAGTCACTCTTTGGCACTGCAACAATGTCTGATATTGAAATGTTACAAAGACAAATTGATGAAATTGAGTCAACAAAAAATGAGGAAGTTGAACATCTTAAAATCACCCTGGAGAAAATGCAATCATATGAACAAACAGTAAATCGGAGAATTACAAATTTAAGACGTGCAGCAGAACTCAATAAAAACCTGTTAAATAGTACAATTAATACCTTAAGTCAATGGCAACAAATAGTGCAGCAGCTTTCTGTCACAGTGAGACATCAAGCAATTGAAATACAAAAGACCAAAATAGCTATCAATCTTTTGAATGCCTATAGCGTACAAGAAGTTCATGTGGTAGAGGGATTACTACGAGATTCTGAAATGAGGGTGCAAGCCATTCAAACCTTGTTGGAAGGATATCTGCCAATATATTATGTTCCCCCACATAAATTGAAAATATTTCTGAATAAATTACACTCAACACTCATAAACAGTTTTTTTTTCCGTATTGCACAGACAGATGTCAGTTACTATTATACTGTTCCAAATGTAATATTTGCCAGGACAAGAAATCAATTGTACATTAAAATAAAAATCCCTATCACAACAACTGACACATTGATTCACTTTTATCACGTTACTGCTTTGCCAGTTCCAACTGTAACAAACCACACGACACAGGTGACCAAAATTACCGGTTTTTCAGAATATATTGGAATAACCAGCAGTAAATTGTTTTATGTAGAAACAAATAGAGCATCATTGGAACTATGTTATGGAAAACAAGTTCAAATATGTCCCAGAGTCTTTGCCATGAATGACCGTACAAAAGCTTCTTGTGCTTCAGCTTTATTTCACGATGAACCAGAATATATAAAAACAAAGTGCCGAAGTCATTTGATACCAGCCAGAGAAATACAGACTTATACATTTTCTGATTTGGGACAAGGTCGGGTGCTTGTAAACAGCAGAGATCCGTTTTTGATAAAGACATGTGCATTAAAACCTCCTGTAAAATTAACATCATGTCAATTTTGTATTTTAAAGTTGCCTTGTGCTTGCAATGTTCGATCAGCAGTTTCATTTTACCCAGCAACTTTAAATGAATGTCAAAAGTCTGAACAAATAACTTTTCTGTACCCAGTGAACCTTATGTATGCTCAACATGTCGTTGATTACAAGTCTACTTTCAATATAAGTGGCAGTCTTACTTTCCCAAGGCCGTTAACACTTCCAACAGTTCAGTTTAAAGCATACAGACACGATTGGCAACAAGCAGTTGAAGAAGATAAAATTCTCCAAGTTGATTTAAACAAAACTGCGCACTTGGCTAAGAAAAACATGGACGCTTATGTGTCAGCAGCAGATGAACTTTCCTATAAATTACACTATGTCAGACAGTCTTACTCAGCCCCTGTGTTGCTTGGTTTGCCCAGTTTTAACATTATTTTTACGATAGCTGTTTTGGCACTTGCAGTATTTAATTTCTATAAATTGCGACTTGTACGGACACAGTTGGCCATGTTAGACGAACAAGGTCCCCCCAAAAAGCCACCCAGGGCATTTGTTATGTCTGCCTTATCTAAAGCAGACGAAATTGATACGAGCATAAATTCTGAAACAATAGAGCTGAAGGCGTCTCCTGAACACAAACCTGTCACGTAAGCTCATGACACTGAACCTCAAACTGAACCCTCAGCTGAGATAGGCACACAAACGTCACTTGAAGAACTACCAGTGACTGGTACCAACCCAAACAATGTAGCTTCAGACGAAACTGATACCAATGAAAGTCCAAAGTCTGGCCTGGTTTACTAGAAAAAAACGCGTATTTACGTAGCCATTGTTTCCCTGGTCATCCAAAGTTCTTGATTTGGCCCAGGCACCAAAAACTATTCTCAGCTGGAAACAAGTGCAAAAAGTGGAAAGTTTTCTAAGTGTTTATATTTTTATCAGTACGTGGGTCTTGTATAAACGCATATATTAGACTAAGTTAGCAATAATCTTTGATAACTATTAATGACATACAAGGCAAGGCTGTGAACGCCTCTGCCATTTTTGTGATTTCACATGTTGATTTAACACAAATAATCTTTAGCCATCATTGTTTCCCCTGTGAAGATAGTTAACTGTCATCCTTTGAATAATTTTGAATAAAGGTTTTCATTTATTCAGGAAAGGATATGAGACATTTTATGTTAGGCATGTTTATATTTCGTACACCATATAAGAGATTCTGAAATGAAGTATTTGTGACTATTTTCATTTCTTTAACGCATTATACGATTGTGAAATCACTATTATATATATTCACAGGAGGCTGACAACAGAAGAACTTCTGTGCAGCAGACTGTAATTGACATGTATGAATATGGTTATTCTTTATGTCGCCAAAATGGAGGCACTTCTTTGTTGATTGATTGTCGGTTATACATACACATATAATTTAAAATGTACCCAATTATGATAGACAAAGTGTATTGTGTCAATTAAGTCTTATATGCGAGGTGGCAGAAGTGTAGGACTACGATTTCCGATCTGTTTTTTTAACTTTGGTCATGAAAAAAAAAAAGTGAGAGACACCTGCAGCGCCTTTGTTTGTATCCTCATGTTACACAGCCATACATAAAATTAAACAAGCTGTTCTTCTGCGTAACAGAAGCACATTTTTGTGAACGCAGTTTTGTACCCCCCCCCAAAAAAAAAGAAAGAAAGAAAGAAAGAAAGAAAGAAAGAAAGAAAGAAAGAAAGAAAGAAAAGTCTGTCCACATGCATATTTGCCTGCTCATCTCTTCTTGCCAAATCGCACATACATTATAATATTTGACTGCACAATGGTAAGTCACAACTATCTTGACATTACCAGATACACTTCATGGCATTTACCATCCCCCCTATTCGTTTTTAATCTTTTTTTTATATTAGTATAAAGGACACTAAACCTGTTGTCCTTGGTGCGGATGCCATGACACACAATTGTTAACCTAAATATGGTAACCCTTGTGTTCTCAGAGTGCATTTCATATTTTATTCGTATATATATAACCATAAAAACTTCTTTTTTGGTATTGGTGTATGTGTTGGATATCACATGCATATTTAAAGCAATTAATATGGTTATGTTGTGTCTCGTACACACACATACCCCCCAAGTTCTTAATTGCTTTTTATTGTTATTATTATTGTTTGTGTATAGGTCAGTAATGAGATGATCTATGGAATTGGGAGTCACACGCGTTCGGCGTAACTGCAGTGCGCCGCGTTTTTTTTTTGTAAGATTGTGATGGATCATTTGAATTTGAAGCAATTATTGTCGTAATTGTATGTGACAATTTTAATGTACTTCAAATACATGAATGACCGCAACAAAATATCGGTCATAAGAAATGATTTTTGAGTCACAATGAGCTTGAGGATTTGTCGCGTGATATAGTTTAGTTGAGTGTATAACAACTGGTAATTGCTACTTGGGAGACGTCTCAAGATACGGTGCCGGGTGTGTTATATTCATAATATGGCAAGTTTTGACACAAACGTTTCAATTTTGAGACGCGATAACATTATA
Organism: Hermodice carunculata; assembly: GCA_964020975.1. Lineage (NCBI taxonomy): Eukaryota > Metazoa > Annelida > Polychaeta > Eunicida > Amphinomidae > Hermodice > Hermodice carunculata. The sequence continues at coordinate 71,538,365 of OZ026627.1, forward strand.
TCCTTTGACGTTCGCAGATACTCCTAGCTGTCAGCATACAGTAGGAATAAAGACTCTGTTGAACACACACACACACACACACACACACACATACACACACACACACACACACACACACACACACAAAAGAGCTGATTTTGTTTATATACTTGAGGAAGTACTTGTCTTGCTTTGTGACGGGAGATTCCCGCCAAATTGGTGATTTGGCGTATCTGACACTCAATACACGTTTGATCTATCAGTAACACTTTGTCACCGCGACCCATGTACTATGTAATCGCATATCATTTATATAATTAATAGAATATACACACAGTCACAAAAAGGTTTCACGATGTTCACATTTGTATGTACTCATGCCCATTCGAGCGGCTCCCCATAAGTGATTTACGGCCATTGTTCTTTTTTTATTCTCTCACAAACAGTCCCTCCTTTCGGCTATCTGGACAGTGTTTATCTGTCTAATTATCAGTAAACTTTCAAAGTTCCGATTTCGTTTGGAATGTCCTTGTGCATTATATTGCAACTCGTGAATCCAATTTGTGACATCCACACAAACTTGATGTAATGGGTGTGACATGCACATATGCAACTTGCAATCGTATATAATGGTATAACGAGTTCTCTTGTTCCTTGTTCTTGTTTCGGCGTAAATTTGCTTTATATTTGCAGGAATTCAGCCATAAATCTTATCAAATCCTGTATGATGTATCATTTCATTGGCGAGCCAAATAATTCCGCAAACTTCATTGTCATTGTGAATGGCAGTTGCCCTCACCGCAACTATTGTGTGTGCAGTCATCACATGCTACCAGTACTTACCATATAACCGCACCACCACGCCCAACCACGGGTATGAGGGAGTTGACATTTCATTTTCCGGGTACTCCGACGTTTACTCCTATTTATCTGTCCATTTGGACGACGATTTGAAGAAACCTTTCATTTCACAAGAACATTTACATCTTTGGTCAACACAGAATCATCGTTTCCAACTTGTCCTCGCTATTGACCTGTTCTCCAGACATTTCACCCAGACAGCCCAATTTGCGTCTCGTAATTTGACCTTTCACATTGCATTCTTCTCATTTTCACCCTTATTCCTATGCCGGCGTGTGCGGCCAACTTCGATACAGTGGACATTCGCTACTGAGACTCTTTGCATACTGAGTTTAAGTCTTTTTAAAGATATTTTTCTGCTGCGTTTCATTTCCATGTGGTGAGCGTATAATACTGACATTTTACCGAACCTTCGTTGTGTTCACGTCATTCAACGGAATATCTAACCGAAATGGGACATTTCGTCTTGACGGTGGGAGTATGTTATGATTGAAAATAATAAATAATCTTATTTCAAGAAATAGAAGATTAAATGGTAAATAAAAGGAAATAAAAATGTTCATAGAAAAATATTGTAAACCAGTTGTACAGCATGCATCCAGTTTATAGAACATCTGTCCTTCACAGTTAGAGGGCAAACTTTCCAAACGTGATACAAATCATAAGACAAGTTCAGGCCTACGTGTAAAACTTTTTTGGCAAAGACACACAAAGTCACATTTAAATATTTTCATATGCATATCTAAAATGTCAGAGTTCGGCCATTTAAGTATTTTCTTCTTTATTTCATATAAGAGAAACTGGATGCATGTGGTCACATGACCAAGTATGGCTGGTATAAATACCTCAAGGAGCTGGCTGTTCTTCAGCCAGCCTGGGGTTGTATTGCGAAGAAAAGATTGTATTGTAAGGCTCGTCAATACAAGATGTTATTATCTTACAACCTCATGTTTGCTCTTCTCTCTGTTTGGTTTTGTTTTGTTTGGTTATTTGGCCCCTAAAGTATTCATTTTCCATTTCCTAAATTATTCACATCTTTTATATTCTGTTTTTGGCATTTTTAGATGATAACTGATCTCTCTCATAAGTTGTTTTGCATGTATTTATAATCAAACCATAAACTTCTATTTTATGGTCTCTTTGAAACTCAAAATCAATGTTATGGCCTTTCCTGGACCTCTCATCAAAATCTACGCCAAGCGACTGCTTAAGTGATAACTCAAGTTGACATTCAGCCATAACACAATTGCGGAAAAAATAGCACCGTATGATATCTTTTTTTTGTTAATCAATGTAACCAGTGCATATTTTGGGAACCCCCTAAAATTTTTCAGGGATTTGCAAATATTTTTTTTTATTTCAAACTTCAAAAATAATGTGAGCACTTATATATTTTTGCAAGACGAGATGACTTTAAAGTCACATTCCAGCATGTTTTGTCTACATATTTCTTATTAAAAGGCTTGATATACATTGCATACACTCATATTGAGTTATTTTATGCATATTTTTGCATCCTTAATTCATTTTTTTTATTTTCTGCTTTTACTCACATATATAATGTTTGCTATCAAATTACTGTAGTCCTTACATGTAGCGCCACCTACCGACAAAAGTAGCACCGTGACATGCCAATGTTTTGTTTGCATTTTGTTTCAAATGCCAATATCTTGGTTCACACCAAAAAACAGAGATTTCTAAATTCTTTTGACCAGTGTACCGAACGTCTTTAATAAGGAGAATCTCTATTTTCCTTCATTGTTGCCGTGTATAGTTGTCAGTTTCCAGGTTAATGCCTCTTTTCGATATCTTGTGGCCCCTTTAAGAGGTTATATCGTGTCGCGCTCCAATCATTTCCCTTTCCGACGGCAATTACATGGAAAATTAGAGTGTCATGTCTTTCATCTTTGTGGTGTTTGGACAGTAGAACACGTCGGGTCAGATACTTTTTTTGACTATGGCTGTTGTCGTCCAGCCGGAACTGTGTATGGCAAAAGTCCTATGTGTAACTTCGTTTCCTTCTTCTTCCCCCCCTTTTTTTTCTTTTTCTTTCTTTTTTTTTTTTTTTTGTCACGAAGAAAAAGTCGTTTGACGAGTGAACACCGATCAAAACACCGAGAATTATCTTCAGCGATGCTCCGTTTATACTGTGGCACTTTTAACCACAAAACCCCCAAAATTGCGTCTTTACGTGCTTGTGGGAGAAATATACACCCACTCGATGGAGCATACATCGCAAAAATAGAGTTAGGTTTCCGTTTGGTATATATTTGATCGGTATGCATACATATGTCCCTCAACCTACGAGTAAACTCTTGATTTCTATTTTAATCAGTACCGTTTACTATTAAGTACAAAGTTAGATAGGGACAGGGTATTTGCACGTCTCACCCGCGCATGCGTAACAGGGGAACATTTATAGTACACTTTTTGCCATATCCGGGAATAGACCTACGTCACAAACGCATGCGCAACAGGTCAAAATTTATAGCACACTTTTTATATAGAGTATAGAATCACGTCACACGCGCACATTCGCAACAGCTTAAAATTTAAAGTACACTTGTTCCAATATATAGCATATCCCCACGTCATTTTAATGTCTAACCTCGTTGATTTCGGTGTTAATTACGTTGAATATGGTGTTAATTATGCTAATTACATTGTTGTGTTAATTATAATTAAGGAGTTTTAATTACTGTGACGGCATCGTTTGCCACATTAGCCACCACCACAAAACTGTCCCTGAACCACCATTTTACATTTTACCACTGTGCCACTGATTGGTCATTGATGTTCTTTTGTTTTAACAAAATAATATGTTTGAATGTTCAACCTCAGTCAGCCAAGCCTCAAATGGTCAAGTGTTACCAAGTCATCGAACCAGGTAAAGGCTCTTCTACAGTTAGACGCAATGTTCAATTGGACTATTGCTATGCACTTTCTTTGCGAGCAAATAAATATGAACACTCCTACTATTATAAATATTGTCTGCCCTACCTGTACTGCGGTCCTTCGCCATGGTCACCTTGAGTTTTAAGTTTTACTGTAGAGACGATCACGTCAGTGAGTCTGAAAGTGACAGATCAGTACCTGTGTAATATGGACCATTTACAAAGAACCAGACATGCAAATCAAATATGTTTCACTGTCTTCCTATTCATAATTTTGCGAAAAAAAAAATAATTAGGATCCCCTTTGGCGATTCTGAGAATGGGATGTATAGGGAAGCCATGTGTCAATTTCTACATGAGAAAAAATATATACTTGTTTTATCATTACATTTGGTTCAAAGTTGCTTGTTTTAGAAAAGGAAAAGAAACAAGCAAACACATTTTTGTCACAAAATTGCCACTTAAAGACAGTTTATCGGATATATTCCTATCTTTTCATTTTAGACAGTCATACTTTTAAGCTCTTTGCTTTACTAAAGCAGATTCGGTGTTTGCTTGCGCTTTTGTAATTTCATGATTTTACAGAAACGTGTTAGAGGGCATCATACAACTCCTGGGAGACCCAACCCAAATAGTTTTCTATTTAAACCTTTTTCCTAGTTTGAACGTCTAAGACTTCCTCTGATCACTGTACCTGGCTTACCTTCCGTAATTATAGATCCATATATGGTAACCTATAACTTTAATCCCCCATTTACACGGCATGACACGTTAATGGAATAATTATTCATGTACCAGGGTGTCTTGCAAGTGTTGGTCTTTATCATTCCAACTGACCAGACGGCTTCTATACACAATTGATGTAGAGCAAGCTGTACGTTGAACAACCCAGAAATATGCAAACACACACACACACACACACACACATATATATATGTATATATATATATATATATATATATATATATATATATATATATATATATAGTGCGATCTCCCTATTAAGACCACCCAAGAGACTGAATGTGGTGTTAATAGAGGACTGGTCTTAATGGGGATATAATTTGATTAAGGAAAAGCAAAAATGGGTCTGTAAATTGGTGGCTTAATACAGAAATGGTCTCTTTATTGAGGTGGTCTTAATTGGAGATTCGACTATATATATATATATATATATATATATATATATATATATATATATATATATATATATATATATAAGTGTGTGTGTGTGCGTGTGTGTGTTTGTGTGTCTGTGTGTGTACTAGCACAAATATCCTGTCAAATATGACCATGAGTACCCACGTATTTTAAGGAGCCATACGCACACAACCCAACACCGTTTGTTTACAGACTGCGTAGATCAAACTCTGCACTCAGAATCTTTAAAATGCACCAGACTATAATTTTTTTCGTAAATACACCAATGCACATGTAGTCCAGTGAATCTTAGAATAGACCCACCACAAACTGCAAAAGAAACAAAACTAGTTGTATTCAATGCCATATAGATATTATGACAACATAATAAGCTCCTAAAAAATCAAAGTGGTGGAACACCCTAAAACCGTTTTTTTTTTTTTTTTCAAAAATGACCGCCTCTGCGCATTTCCCAAATCTAAAACTCTTTATAACTTTTGAACCAAACATGGTAGACGTATGATTTTGGTGTCTACTATGGGGTTTTAGGGCATGTTGGATATTGGTGTTAAAAGAATGCTTGGACTTGGTCAAAATACAGAAATCAAAAGTGGTGGCCATTTGAAGTTGGTCTAGTAAAATTGCATGTGACTCCTGAAAGGAATATAGTAGAAAGATGATTTGGTGTCTAGACCGATGGCTTTAAATTATATCTGATACAGTGGTACTATCTGTTAACATGTACAATATAGTCAAATATTTAAATTGGGAAGCAAGCTACAGCAGGCGAATGTTAGCAGGAATGAGTATCCAGTCTCTTGTTGTCTACTATCCCCTTAATACTAAGAATTAGCATACCACAGATACACAAGCATGATAAAAGTATCTAAAGTTGTTTTTTTATAATGTTTCACAATTTGATGACACATATTGGTCCCTATGTCAATTCTTAATATTCTATTGAAATGTTTTTGCAGATCAAATACAATATGTCCTTTTGAAAGTAGTTCTATGTGAGCTCTTAAAATATGTTTTTAAAGTTACCACACAAAAGCAAAATACAGCACCATACTTTTAGCAGAAGTTTGCAATATAGTATAGCACCTCGACGAACCAAGCAAATGTTTTGAGTAACGTGCCAAACAATCTATCAAACTAGTAAGACAAAAATTAGCGCAAAACTAGGACAGTCATCGCAGACAAACTTACCCCCCCCCCCGCACGCCTACAAAAGATGCACCGTGTGGTAACTTTGAAAATGAGGCTAAGGTCATGAAAATTTAATCAGGTCAGGAATGGTCCTTAGTACTAAAGTTGAATCCTTGGTGACTGATAGTTCGGGATATATTTTGTTTCCGGCCGCAGAAACCGTTCTTACCCATAAACAATTCATACCTCTGACCTTGAAAATAATGCCAAGGCTTCGAAAATATAATCAGGTCAAGAAATTGTCTCCCAGTAAGGAGTAGTCAAAATTGGAATTATCTTTAGCTAATGGTTCAAGAGATATTTTGTTCGCGACTATTATAAAGCAATATGACCCGTGACCATGAAACTAAGGTCAAGGTCACATAAAATATACTTGGGTGAAGAAATGGTTTACAGTAAAAGTTCAACTAAATATGAGTTACCATTAACTAGTGAGTAAGGACATATCTTGTTCAAAACAGTGTCCCCAAAATTGGTTTAAGGGGATATATGATAAGAGTAATATGTGTCATTTTTCAGTATGCATTCAAGTACATGCAGATACGACATTCACTGTTTGGTGTAAATATGTGCAAACAAAATTTTGCTGGTTACCCATGCCCCATATTTTGGCATAAATTTTAGAAAAAAAAAACTTGGTTTCCGAAAAGTTTTAAAAAGTTTTTGTTTTTTTTTTACTTGCAAGATTTTCCATGACTTTTGACATAAAATTCTGTACAAAATTTGGAATGAAATCAGACCAAAACAGTTTCTATTGCAATTAGTGGTACGTTTGGCTCACTTTAGTGCTAGATCACTAGACTAATGTGGTGGAAGGCGTAAATGTGTGTCTATGTGTCCTTTGCCTGTAATATAGGGCTATAGGGGAAATATTCCTTGTTTTCCACTCCAGAATCGTAATTTGGGTGGTAATTTGCCGTTCTTAAAATAGAATTTGCCTCCTTTATGTATAAATATGTAGGAGGCACATGTATCATATTACAGATGTGGATTATCATCGTTGTATGCAGTATGTACGTATGTTTTACTGTTTTGTAATGCCCGAAAGGCCTCTTTTCGTCCAATGCAGCATAAATTTATGATTTGCATATATAAACTCAATCACGTGAATGACAAAATATTTTAGAATCACATAACGCAAACATTGTCATGCCCAACTTCACAAATGAATTTCAAGGCATTTATAAGAAATGTATTCCTTTAAACACTATTACCCATAAACATCAAACATATAAACTTTGGCTTACAGCCAGCTTAATAAAACCCATGCAAAGGGAAAATAATTTTCTTTTAATTATCGTAACCCAAGTCATAATACTCTTAAAAAAATCGAAAAATATGAAAGGATGCCGTGGTAAAGCTAATCACATATTGCGTATTGCCAAAAAAACAATATTACATAACTTCTGTTAATGACAATGAAATAAATTTATCCAGCTCGTGAAAAATATTTATTAAGTTATTGGTAAATATAAACAAATCTAATACAGGACCGATTGACATAAAATGAGAAGGTTTTGTCCGTGATATAACATTGCTCATAACTCTGTAATACTTTTGGTAACTCTTGATAATTAATTCGATTCCTAAATTCCGACAAAGATCCCACATTACTTCTGAAAAGCCATTTCCAAAATTCTTTTTACTTTTCCATCGAGTTCCTGAAAATAACACATGTATTTTTGTAAAATCTTTACAAAACTTACCTGATGAGTGGGATTAATTAACTTCTAAAGTTATTGATAACATTTCTAATAGTACTCTTCAGACACTGGCATGTATTGTTATTTTGTCTCTAAAAACTGGTATTTTCCCTGATGAACTTACACTAGCTAATGCTATACCTTTGTATGAAAGGGTAACCTGCAGTTATTCACTGACTATTGACCTATTTCACTATTATCTTGTTTCTAAAAACTGGTAAAATATCTTATACAATCAACCCAGCAGCTATCTCGAAAATGTTCACTCTATGCTTCTCAGTGTGGCATCCGAAAAGGCATTTGTATTAAAATGGCAGTCAGATACCAAGTTAAAAGCATTTCTGAATCCCCAAACACTCATAAACATGGCTTACGTGACTCATAGACAACAATGTGCATGTTTTCAAAACACAAAATCAGATTCTAGGAAGTACTTGTGGAGTGTCACAAGGGTTTATTCTGGTTTGTTATTTTGTAGGTCCAACTTGGACTTGTTCAAAAGTTACATTGATATGTCAATTATAACAGTCACAGGATTGTTTTATTGAAATAGATTGTGAGTTAATCTAGATCAAACAAATTTCACGTAATATACTTACAGGAATTTACCAATTGAAGACATTTTTTTTGCAAACCTAATATTGTAAGCTTCTGGGTGTATGGATTGACGCAAATTGAACAGAAATACCATATTTCTCAAATATCTAGTAACATAAATGAAACAGTAGGTGTATTCAAGAAAACGAGGTGGAAATTTGGAATATCTATTTTTTTTTTTTAAATTTTTAATTCAGCGCTTTTTAAGTCTGGCTGACCCATATTTGATTTACTGTAATGTAATCTGGGCTTCCCATTATGATACCTATTTAGAAGGACCTGTACTTCTTCAAAAGATGTAGTAAACATTATTATTTATTCCAGGTGCGATGCTTATACAGGCACAATCTTCCAAAGTCTAAATATTTTAAAATTTGGGTACATGGATACATATATTTGACAGGCATGTTTATGTTTAACTCAGTCAATTATATTTTACTTAGTATCTTCAGTATTTTTAAAATTTTATTCACAACGTTCACTCTTATTTTACTGGACAACAAGAACTTTTAAAAGTAAGTACGGAACAAGTACATCTAAACTTGCCATTAATTATCATGGTACTAAAGCTTGAAACAAAAATTCCTTTTTCAATGCAAAGTATGTCCTCATTATACTCAGTTAAGAGGAAGTTGGAAGAGCATTTAAAATATGAACCCAGCCAATTTCTTGTTGACAGTCTAGGTCGTGACATATCTATTTACATGTTATCTTTGTATATAACCTCCAGGAAGTTCTTTCATGGAACAGTACTAGACCATGTTGTAACCCGTAATATATCACCTTTGAGTGTAATTTTCGGTCATATGACACCTAAAGTATCTTTTTCAACTGCTAATGGCATTGTGGATTCGTTACGTCATATACTTTGGCACGAACATTTTGTAAAACCGTATAGCGATGAACACACGCTGGTGTCCCCGCTCACACGTTCTTTTGAACCTGATGTGGCTGGCGGACTGTTTATTGAGCCACGCGACTGGTCTCATGATCCTGTGCGTACCCATGGGGAAATGCTGCCGCAGTGTGGTCTTGTTGCCGTGGCTTGGTGTCGTGCTGTGTTGTCGCTGTTCCAGGGAGAGTCCGCGGGCCCGTGGGACCGAGCTTGTGCTTTGGGCACGGTTACGTGGGCCGGCGGGGTTTTTGACGGTGGGAAGCAGCGTGGTGGGGGATTGGTGAGCTGCAGGGATGGGAATGCGCTGCAGCGGCTGATCCCGATGGTGTGCGCAATGCACTTCTGGGACCGACCTCTTGCCATCGCGGAACTTGGTGTGCTTTACAGGAAAGCTATCCATCCCGTGTGTCACTAACTGTATCCATTGCGTCTTTCTAATACCAGATTTTGTTTGTGACAGACATCAAAATGATAGGAATCACGAAAATTAAGTGTTAATCGTAAAACTTTCAAGCTTCAAAATCCCAACATTTGTTTATATTTTCCCTATGCGTGTTCTCTGCAACTTCACGCATCACAACGCACAGAAATAGATATTTACATCAACAAAATCAGTATCGATACAAGTTTCTGCATTTTTAACTAAAGGTTACAAAGATTTAACTTTTAAACGCGTTTTTTTACAACAATGAATATATGGGATTTTGTAGGGAATTTGTGTTGAAAATGATCACTACATTATCTGATTCGGTCATTATAATAATTCACTTTGCTTTGTTTCTAGGGTGACATGATCTCAATTTGGGACCGTCTGCATAAAGATGCATAGGAAAGAAGTTCCCGCTCCTTTATCACGCACAGCAATAGGAGCCTTGTTCTAACAATCGGGCAAATTTATTCACTATGTGTGACGGACAGATACGGTAATCATAAAAGGGCAACCGCCAGGTATGTACAAAATGCTGTATCTACATTTAACCCTTCCACTGTTTCCCAAAAGAGTGGTAAATTAAAAACAAGCAGCATTTCATGCATAGCCCAAACTTTACATTTTCATTTGAATCCAATTCTTTCACTGCCACATTCTCATAATGGACATTCCATCATTAAATCAGCATTTTAAACAGAAGATGACATTACTTTGACCAGATATTCTACATCTAAGCGGTCTAACATCAAACTTTCACCGTAACGGGACTACATTAAGGTCATTCGATTTTTGCTACCAAGAAACGATCTAGATCACTGAAAATCACGTCCGCAGCAGCCATCTTGTTTTGTGTGTGTGTGTGTGTGTGTGTGTGTGTGTGTGTGTGTTTTCAATAAATTGTGGCTTTACTTAACTGCTCAGTGTTCCTTATCACTCAAAGCCTGTTTACAATACCGAAAATACCAAAGAAAGCAGATATCTTCAATGAAACATTCGTACAATAATACATACTATGCTGTTCTATCATTATTATGTTACCACTGCCCCTGTAAGGCCACACTCAAGCCACGAAAGCACAGCAATACTCGAGATGAATTTTCATGGCCATGGAACTAATACAATGGTGCTGTCTTCACCAGGTTCGACACATATTTTTGTTCTCTTAATCCCGGGAAACCCCGCCGTTAAACGTACTATTACGGAAACACTGTATAACATTTGAAGACATCGCTGTCGTGCCTCGGGACTTACATCGGGCCCGCAATCATAAACAGTATGTTAATAATATGTTCGAAAAGATTAAAACACAATAATCTTAACTTTCCCTGTGATCGGTTTTGTCTAATTTCCGTGTGGTGGATGAATACTTGTATGCAGTTTCGGCGCCTTGTATATTTTTTGAATTATTTGGTCAGGAATCAAAGTCAGATGTCATAAATAGTTTTGCCTTGAGAGTGAAAACCCGTGGAATCCCTTAATAAATAGCTGGCATAAGGGATCACATGACAGATCAATTGCAAACTAATGTAACCTCTCCATATGGTTTACATTATGTGTAAATTGCAAATTGCAAACAGTTCTAGTTTTTAATCATATTTGTATTTGTGTCTTTTTGCCCAGAATCACTTCCTAGTAGTCATTACCCTATTCCGGAGTCCGAACTTTTTACTCTCCATAACTAACCTGTCCCTGTCTAACCTATATACATATGGAAGTACTATTGTCCATATTGCACACGTTCCTCGGTAAAATTTTGATATAGGCTGTACTAGCCCAAATAAATTAAAGAGTGTTTAGCGGGTAACTACTCAACTTGTTTCGGAGCCTTTTACCCCTACATGTCTCTCTGACAACCCACCTAATAACGAATAAATATAAACGTGGTAAATGAGGAATAAGCTAAATACCTGAAGGTTTGTATAAGTGAAAATGTACTCTACAGTGTATTATCGTGATATTTTTTAGTCTATATGTCTATGTACATGCACAACATTTTTCATTGCATTATTGGATACTGCATAAAATAAAAAAACACAAATACTCCAAGAATATGGGCAAATCGTGACACACACTAATGGATGGAAAAAGTGATATACATTGGTAAAATTTGGCCGTACTCTACGGAAACATAAAAGAAACTTAAATATAAAAAAACAGATAACATAAAAACTGGTAATATCCAAATGATGATGATGAAGAGAAAGTACAAATGCAGTGCAAGTAAATTGAAATATCACCCATACAAAAGCCTGATTTTGTTGTTGTTGTTTTTTTTGTTTCTTCCTTCTTTTTTCCTTTTCCTTTTTTTTTTTTTTTTTTTTCGAATTGGGGGAGGTTGGGTTTTGTTTTGGGTGTTCTTTTGTAATTTTTTGTGTTGTTTTTTATTTGTTTTTGTGTTTTTGCTTTTTTGGGGTTTTTTAGTTTTGTTTTTTTTTGTTTGTTTTGTTTTTTACCATATGGAGACGATACCCATAGAATGTTATTTCAATACCAATAATTATATGTATGACAATAAATTAAAAAGTAAAACAAGTGAATAATTAAAGCTCTGTAATGTACTTTATGTTGGGTAGTCAATGGTTGAATCTTAATGTCAGGCCTTTTACTGTGTCAAATAATTCCCATATTTCTAAGACTTTTTAATCCTTTATTTTGCTGGAAATGACCTATATATCCTACATTTTCAACGCTGATATTTCCAGAACATTGAAACACGTGCGTGCTGATTTATTGCAGTGAACGGTTTATATTCACACCTTAACTGGTTAATGAAGGTCTTTTTATTTCTTTTAATACTTGTTTATGTGACCCGAAGAGTGGCCGAGACCAAGCTGGATTTAAGCCAATATCCCGTGTCCACAGCTTTTACTTAGTGTATTTATGGTGCGGATGTAAACTAACTATTGGCTCAAATACATATCCATCCCCACTTATTCAACAATTTGGTTTTATATCAGTTTGACATTGTTTAAACCTTAATAAGTGGTCTTTCTAAAGTTACTGTATTTACGTGATCTGTGAAAAAAATACATGTTTCCATCACGCCATATATGGCGTCGCTAAGTAGGCTTAACCTCGAAGGGTTCCACTGCTGCCAAAGCGCAGGATGGAAATTCTCATCTATCTTGAAGCAATGTCGCTAATCAAACTATTCCGAATGATAAATCTACACAAGACCTGTCAGGATTATCAGCCGTTTGTCCATGCGCTGATTAAGCAAAATGGGCGGGATCTGAGTCTTGAAAAGCTGTGGACTGGGTAATCAAAAGAGAGTCAAACCAGCGACAAGAGAAGTGAAATGATGCCAAATCTCAGTACAAACTTAGTTTGACGTAATTATTGGTTTAATTATATTATGTCTGTGGTGTACCACTTGTTCGCCACGGTCATGTAAAGAAGAAGCCATCTAAACCAATAAACAACTTTCCTTCTGTTGTATATCAGACTCGGCATACCCATAGCCCCAGTCTATGTTGCCACAGCCAGAGTAATGGGAGCGCTTACAATGGCTACATTTTGCTCTCCCTTCCATCAATTTCCCACTCTGGCTTCCGTCATCTCCCTAAAACCCAACCACATCTCTTTTCCCAGCACTCTGACAAGAAGCCCTCCCCTAAATCTACCCCTTTTCTACTTCCTGGCATTTCCCCCTTCAGCCCCACAATTCATGCTAATCTATCGATTTTTGCCATATTTCGCACTTGTTCTTTTATCTTACTTGCATCATCTTTTTAGCCCAACCCTCAAACAGTCTGTCTCGGAAGGCCTAGTATACAGATCACCATCAAAGCAAATGATCCACAGTTTTGTCTACACCTTCTCTTTTGCACTTCCCATCACTTCCCTCAGTCCACTTTTGCTTCCGCTCCTCAAGATTAACGACACGTGCTACTCCTTGCAATAATAATCCCGAGCCCTTACTTCCATCTGAACACTTCCCTACACCGGCTACTCTAATGCCTGCTAAGCTTCCAATGTGCTGTTCTCTAAAACCCTTTTTCTACTCCTCCCCATGCTTTCCGAGCACAGCTGACATTTTGTCCTTGTAGTGACAACCCAATCTGGCCCCATCAGGTCATACCTTTCCGCTAACTTGTCTTAGTCCAGCACCTACTTCGTCTGTTCTGTAAGTGCCCCAAGATACACCTTCCTGCACCAAATATCATCTCCTGTCTCCTGTAATAGCCGGACCTTGTCTTTGCTGATCTATCCCCTTGGACATTCAGCCAGCTAAGGTCTCCTAGCATCGCTCCTGCTGCCACACATGGCAGGACCCCTCCTTTGACTTATATTTCCCTGTGCCCTTTCCGGCCATCGCAGATCCTTCTCACTCATTGTATCTGACCCACATAGTATGCCTAGGACTGCTAGCCTCTCCCGAAGCAACTTCCCTGAATGTTCTTTTACAACTATTTGCTGTTGTTAGTGTAATCATTTTTAGCTCAGCTGACTTGTCACTCAGCTGAGATTTTGTTATGACTAGCCATCCATCGTCCGTCCCTCATCCACAATTCACATTTTCGACTTCTTCTCCAAAACGATCAACCAGATTTATTCAAAGCTTGGTTGAGATGTGTCTTGGGTGAATCTCTACCAATTTTGTTCAGATGGTCACGCTCCAGTGATTTTTTTGAGCTTTTATGATTTTTGGGGGTTCATTTTGGGGGAAAAGTTTAAACATCTTCTCCAAAACTGCTTACCCAATTGCTTTGATATGGTAAAGAGACACCCCCGGAGACTCCTATCTCTACTCCGGTTCATCAGGTGGCGCTGCGATTTGTTTCTAATTTTTATGATTTTTTTGTGTTTTTGCTATTTTCGACTTCTTCTCCAGAACCGCCACTCGTATTGAGCGGATACTTGGTGGAAATATTTCTCGTGGAAGGGTCGAAGAAAGTTGTTCACTAGGTGGAACTGCTGTGGATTCCTGAATTTTAACGATTTTTTTTTCATTTTGGGTACTTATTGGTCAATGCAGTTTTCCTATTGATTACTATGTCAGTCAAAGGGCATTCTTAGGTCCATTCACATTTTCGACTTCTTCTCCAAGACTGCCATTTAGATTGACTTCAAAATTGGTGACAATGTACCTTGGTTTGGTTTCTACCAGGTTTGTTCAAATGGCCACGCTCCAATGATTTTTTTTATTTCAATTTTTTTTTTTTGGGGGGGGGCCTGCGAAAATATCTTACAAAACCTTCTTCTCCACAACTGCTCACCTAATTGCTTTGGTATTACATAAGAGCACACATAGGGACTCTTAGTTCTTATTAGTAACCAGGTGGTGCTGTAATGTTTTTCCTTTTTTTAAATATATATTTTTTGTGAGTTTTCGTTACTTGTCACTTCTTTTGCAGAACCGTCTCTCAGATGAAATTGAAACTTTGTGGATATGTTCCTTGTGACAGGGTCAAGGAAATATGTTCACTTTCCGGCACTGCTGTCGATTCCTGCTTTTTAAAGATTCTATTTTTTAATTCGTGTACTTATTGGCAAATGCATCTTTTCTTTTGCTTAACAAAATGCAAGTCAGTGGGTAGTCCAATGCATGCTAATGGTACTTATGTCTGTGTGCCAACACATACATACTGTTTTTCTAGTAATTCTTTCTTTCTTTCTTTCTTATTTGTCCAACATTTCATTTGAAAAGTATTGCACGTAGAAACTCAAAACTTGGTACAATAATAGTTCTATGGATGAAGTCTATCCTTTTTATAATGAGAAGTCATGCTTTTCAAAATTATGCAAATGGGGGCTAATTAAAGTTTTAAATCTTCTATATCTCATGTTCTATAATATATATGGTTCCGAATGTATAGGAGTTCGATCATAGCAAGGTAAAGGTCATCTCAAATATCAAGGTCATGTCAAGTTCAAAGGTAATTACTTAAAACCTGGTTACAATTCCAAAAATCCAAAAGAAAGCAACGATCTGAAATGAGACATCCTGGTAATCATTTATACCATCTATGGATAAACCAAAAGCATGTATCTGTTGATATCGCATATCTTTTGCTAGGGGCAGGTGGCTGTTGTCATGGACAGTGAAGATAAAATTCAGTCCTGGCAATCGCCTGAGGCCCACCGCAACTCGCGGTGGTAAACAGAGACCTCTGGCAGACAAATAGCTCTGGCGAACTCCAGAAAGGATTTTTCTTGCATTTATGCACAATAATACAACAAGGTGTGTCACGGATTTTCGTCAGATTTTTCCGTGCAGTATCTTGCATAATGTTAACACAAAATATTTACCATTACTAGACAGCTGACCAAAATATTTTGATTGTTATGCGAATTGGTTTGAGCTCTTGACTGCGCTAAAAGTGTAAACATATGGGGACTATGCTGTTCTATCAGCTTTTTATACTCCCACTGCCCCTTTAAGGCCGCAATCAAAACTACAGCAATACTGGACATGAATATTCAGTTCAAAATGGCGCACAGTGCAGTGCTGGCTAAATATATTCATACGCAGCATGACAACGCTGACAAACTAGATATATTTAACCGCTTGTCTTATAAAATCATACCTGTAGCGTTCATATTTAAACGATAATATATGATAGGTTATTTTTAAATGAATCTGACATGAATATTCATGGCCCTGAAACCATTATAATGTTACGCATGTCGGTTTACGAATATTGCTGTCTTCATCAGGTGCAACACAAATATTTGTTCTGTTCGTTCCGGAAACCCCGCGCTTGCACATACTCTTACAGGGACAATATATATCGCTCGAAGGCATCGCGTTCGTGCCTCTGGAATTACATCCAACAAGCAATCATGACCAATATGTTTATAATATGCGACAGAAAATTAAAACACAATCAACTTACCTTTCCCTGTGACTGGTTTTGTCAAATTTACGTGTGGTGTATAAATGCGTGTATGCAGTTATGGCGCCACGTAAATTTATTGCATTTTTTGTGACATGATTGAGACACTTCTTCATAAACAGCACTCAGTCTTGCCCCGACTTGGTCGCCGAGCAAGTCGGGATGACATCCCGAAAAGCTGACCGTCCCTATTTGTGTACATGCGTTATAATCGCTGATAAGGTCAGGGATCCAGCAGAGAGACCCGCTGATTTGGTTGCTTGATCTTCCGCTGCCATACGCTGCCCAAGCCACGGCATAAGTTGGGTCAGCAGGTGTACAATTTAGCAGCGTGAGGCAGATATATAGTTCCAAAAATATGATATAATTACTGTTATTTTCAATATAAATAACTATTGAAATAACCTACCATATATTATTGTTTAAATATGAACGTTACAGGGATGATTTTATAAGACAAGCGGTTAAATATATCAAGTTTGTCAGCGTTGCCATGCTGCGTATGAATATATTTAGCCTGCGCTGCACTGCACGCTATCTTGAACTAAATTATTCATTCGTAAGCGTAGCGTGCTACAAGGTGGAAAGTGATTCTGTATTTTGGTCTCTGTTCATTACAGTGTATTTCTTTGTGATTTAGGACCGGGCACCGTTTTTTATGATCTGCTAAGGTAGCTTCATCAAGGTCAAGATGTATTGTCCGATAGGCACTAAGGTACAGTCTGTTGATGAACCGGGGCGTTAGGAGTTTGCCCGAGTCATCTCCTTTCATACAGATGGAGTACTAGTCCGTTTTCGAAGTTGGGGGCCAGAGTTTGATGTAAAGGTCATTAAAGAATGTATACGGTTGCCAGTGCAGGCGTTCCAGAACAGAGCAACGACTGACGAGTGTCATTATTCATTTTCCAATTTTCAAACGTATCAATGTTCTGTTTTCATGGGGTCAATTCAACATTATTGAATAAAGACGATGGCTCCCATATCATGAAGCGTGGCTATATTCATACTAAGCTAGTTTAATATTTCGACTGACATAAAGAAAATGTCCACACGTGTAAATGTATGCATCTGGCACAAATGAAACGGTCTAGATAACAACAATGGTCATGACTTTTTCCTGTTTGAGTGTTTGTACAACCGGGGTGTGTTGTGTTTAAATAAGGTCGGTGTTTGGATCATGTGCACTCCGAGCTTATAAGTCCTCTATTAAATGAACTTCCAGCACCAAAGTTGAATTGGCAGTGATCATATTAGTATAAGGCAGGAAAAAAGACTGGTTTCCCATATAAAATATGTGTAGGTTATGTTGAGTGCTACAGGGAATATTACATATGTCCTACAGACTTACTTGTTTACGGTGGTATAACTTGAGTTCACAAAAAAGTGATATTGCTGCTTTCCTTTGTGTTCCATTCGATGGGCTATACTAGTTTTGTCATTGGACATGATGTATCATCACTAGGCCATGGCAAATTATCTAGTAACATCACCTTTTATGTTTTTCGTATATGCCATTAACAATTTATGAATCTTGATGTCACAGCAAAATACAGGATGCATTGTGCTGACAGCTGAAAAATGACTTCGCTGACTAAATTATTTATATGGAAAATATGACTTTGTCCCACAACTAGATCTAATGTTTACAAACGAATCATTAATTCAACAGTTTGAATACAGTTACCTCATTTCCTCTCTTTCTACACCAGAGTAAAATCGGTTGAATATTTGTCGTTCAGCCATGTTCAGAATTGGTGATAATCTGGACTTGTATCATGCCTAATTTATAACGAGACGAAACAAAATGAAAGAAATACACTGCCCAAAACAACTAAAGAGAAATATATGAAATACCATAATCCAATTATGTGATTTGTATTATTTGGTCACAATGCATTACTGTTTGTCACAAGAGTAGTGAGATGCGTAAAACATTTACCGCTATATAGAGGCCTTGTGCTCAAAATGAATTAATTTAAAGTACATTTTTGAATAACCCATGTAAATAGATTTTTTTCCACAAGCACATTGTCAGTAGAGACCTATCAAGAATGTAAAAATGAGATCAGCTACATTGTGTACATCACTGTCTACAGTGCTGCATAAATACAGTTTTGTTGATATTTAACCGCCTATTTTTTTGCATTGAAAACCTTAATGGGGGTCTTGCGTAGGTGTCAAAGTATGAAGGTTCCTGAACGCCCACCTCAGGCGAAACTGAAAACAGCTAGCAAAAGAACTGTTTTTCCCTTTTCTTTCCTTATATATATATATATATATATATATATATATATATATATATATATATATATATATATATATATATATATATATATATAAATGGGGGGGGGGTTAAGTGACCTTCAGGAATTTTCCCCTTCATTTAAACATGACACATGAGATTATCACAAAATAATCATACTTTCCATAATGCGCCCTGAATTTGTTAGGTTTGAAACCCACTTGGTGCTAGGTAGTAGAACAGTGTAAACTTTGACATCAATGCATGTTATCTCATATCTTAAGGTTTTCTATGCCCCCACCTAGAACGGGGGGGGGGGGATAGACTTGCCCTTGTCCTTTCGTCCGTCTGTCTGACATTAAAATGGTCATATTTGTGTCATGTGTATCTGGAAATCATTAGAGGTACAACCATGAAACTTTGCGGAAACATTTGTCAATGTTAATGAGTGTTTACCTGGGGTTCTGTTTGTCGTTTGGATTAATAACTCTGTGTTATTTATTCATTAATTATCTAAGGGAAAATGTTGGTTCGACGTTCGACTTGTCAGATACGTGTCACATGGGCGGGAACACTAATAAATATATAAAGATGTGCACCTAGAGTTTTGAAGTCTCCTATATTATTTATCCACTAGTAATTAATAATTAATTGGTGAAAATGTTGATTTGACGTTAGACGCATCAGATTTGTGTCTCTTATGTATCCCAGAAAGCATTTGATGTACACCTGTGAAACTTGGTGAAAACATTAACTATATGAAAATGAGCCTCCGCGGCCGGGTTTTGTTTGCCTTTTGGATTAAGTATCCTCTGATAATTAGGCATTAATTAAGTAGCGAAATTCCAATTTTTGATTCGACATCAGACTCGTTAGATTTGTGTGGGGTATATCTCCAGATGTTTTGTATATACTGCTGTGAAACGTAATAGAATAATATATCAACATATAAAGATGTGCACCTGGGCTTTTGTTTGTCTCTTGGGTCAATAAACCTCTGTTCATTTTTCATTAACTTAGAGGAAATGCTGGTTCATGTCAAACTTGTATCATATGTATTTCACAAAGTGTTAGAGGTACAGCTATATAACTTGATTGCAACAGTAAGGCCTAGCAGAAAAAAATTGTGTGTTTCGGGTCATTCGATATGGTCTACCTCCTCACTTTTTAAGTGTTTGACCCCAAACATATATGATTCTGGTAGGCCCAACCGATATAATTGTGAAGATGTCCCTGGTGTTTTGCTTGACTCTTGGGTTAATTATCATCTGTTGATAATCATTAATTAACCTGGTAAAAAGTGAGGATTGTTTCTTGTCAAACTTGTGTCATGTGTTGCTTATAAAATATTTCAAGTATAGTCATGAAAAAATTAAATTCGAGAGGAATATCAATCAATATATGAACAGTTATGTGTGTATAATTATTATCCATTTGAATATTTCACAATATATTTGAAGTCTTACATGCTACTCTTTCAAGTACAGATGGGGGCATCCACGTTCTTGGGACACTTATTTTGGGGGGTGGGTGGGTGGGGCTGTTTTAGGGGGGTTGTTTTGTTTTTGTTTTTTCGTGTGGGTTTTTTTTTTTTTTTGTTTTTTGTTGTTTTTTTTTTGTCAGTTTTTTTTTGTTTTTTGTGGAGCCTCCGAGGTAATTTTGGAAATGAAGCCAAACTGAAATAAAGATCAAAACAATGATGGAAGTGTGACCTGTCGATTTTTTCTCTATTCTTCCGGGATTATTATTCTAATTATTATTATTATTATTATTATTATTATTATTATTATTATTATTATTATTATTATTATTATTATTATTATTATTATTATTATTATTTTGAACCATACCCAATGACACAAGTTCTACTGCGTTCCCCCCAAAATGTGAAATTAGTCTCTAAACTTATAATAATAATAATGAACTTAAATCACATGGACATTTTAAATTGGCTGCCATTTTCTCTGGAAATGACTGGTTAATCCTTGTTTGTCAAAATTAAACACTGCAAATTACTACCTATATTTATTACTCAAAACCACTTTTAGCCCATGTGGGTTGGACATTTCTCTTCAAATTAGGCCTTAACAGTTAGGCACGACATACTTGTCACAGATCAAAAACTTCAATTTTGTGACAGTGCAGTTCATAGCGTAATATGCAACTTTATCGTTCTCAGTAAACGAGTCAAGGTAATGAAATGTATTCATGTTGTGGGTGGAGACTATAAGACAAGTTATATCATAACAGCCCTAAGTGTTTGATTGGTTGCACAACTGTGCTGTCTGAGGAAAAGGTACACAAAGTAGCCTGTAAATTTTGCCTCAAATTGACAGGCAACATCATATCTAAAGTGTTCCTGACACAGAACCATGGTGTCACCAACCGTACAACTAGGCTTGTCATGATACAACTAATATTAGCATGTGCAATCTGTTTTCATGGACAGGTACAATGTATGTATCACAAATGTTACACAGTGCATCACCTTTCTAGACAGGAAGGGAGGAAGACTAGATCATTCTTTTGTGATTTCTTAGTGGAGATTGATGCACTTTTACCTTTATACAGTTGCACCTGTTTTATCATGTCTATAGAGCAGAAATAGTGAGTTTCAGGAATACAAATTTAGGGTTTAACAACTTGTTATCCCATGTAATTCATAGTGAAGTCATGAAACACATATTAAATTTATTAGAACAAAACAATTTGATTTGGGGGTGATTATTTCCGGAGGGGGGGGGGGGGCTAATATAAGGAAACCCATACCTCTGTGTTTAAACATCAGCAAACTCTAGCCCCCCTATTAATTCTTGTTGTGAACAGCTTTAAACTTTGTAGATCATCATGGGAGTCACTTTTGAGGACATTTAAGTCACTGCCCAAAGAAATATTTATTTTAATTGTTTCGGGTGCATTTAATGAAACATTTCCCCTTGGACACCACAAAAATATGAGATTGGTCATGATTATATTGTGCTTCCTTCTGGTATTAATAACTTAAAGCTAGGACAAGAAAGAACTTCTGTACATCAGTTTAGCAGGGCAAGTGGAACTACACTACATTGGCAACGTTTCCACACCCATGACTTAAAGACTTTGGAGATATTAAGTTTGAGATTCAACATGTCTGAAGAGCTCAATTTATAACACAAATATAACAGGCGAGACAAAACACTATAAACGTTCGAATGTGATTTTAAAGGAGATGCAGTTATTGATATTGAATGGATAGTTAAAAAGCACCACTTTCTGTTGCACAAAGATTTCAGCGAAGATGCTTGTAAGTCTGTAAGAAATGCATGAAATAAATTATGGGAGAAAATGAATGGGCCTACCATATGGTCAACATAAAGGATGAACCTTAACATAAGACTTGAAATTTGTTTGGTGGTTTAGAATTTTTGACAGCTTAATTTTCATATTATAGTTGAGGAACAGCGTTGCTCCAGGATCCAGCGGTGTCTCCCCTCTGCTCAAGGAGAATTCATGGGTACATTATGCAGCGGGGTTGCTGTTACGTTTCTGTTTGTTCAGCTGATGAAGGGAATTTACGGGTGAAGTTATAGCCATAGACATGGGCAAGACATGGCAACTTCAGTACGAAGGAAATGTTGGTGAAGTGAATGCCCGTAATCTCCAAATGCAACCCGGTTAGTTAGATGCCTCGCTTTGAAGGTTAACTTTTATTCCAGCCAAAGTAATAGTGTCAAAAGGGTGACACGTAGGGGTTGGTAGAAATAACACGGACAACCACCATTATGATCTTGTGCCCAAAGGTGAAATTAAATTGAAGATTTCAAGCACACTAACAAAATAACTCCCCTCATCACATTTTAACTCTGCTAACCTAAGATTGCGATCATTTATGTCTTTCCCCCCGTCTGTAAACATTTGCTTGTGCACACATTACCATCAAGAGCGTTCAAATAAGTCCCGTATGACAGTCAGTACTTAATGGCTTTATGAAATTTAGATCAAATTCGAAGTTAATGGCGCCACCTTCAGTAGTATGCAATTGATGGGTCAAAAGTTGAAAATGGTTTGAGCACTGTAAGTATGAGAAACATATCTTTAAAGATCATAGTTGGTTTAAGCATATTTTATTCAACCAAAGTACATTGATCGTGTTACAAACATAAATTTAACGATTGGGAAAGTGGGCACAGCCCTATACTAGTCCCGCATATGAGAAAAGACAAGTATGAACAGGACAGTACGAGACGTACATGGAGTCGGGAACATGCTGCAGGTGACAACACCCAGACAAGACAGACAGCGGGGCTGCACCATTAACATGTTTTAACCCATGCAACCGGTACAGGTGACTTTTGTAAAGCTTAAATAACAAGTTATACATATATTTTGGTCCTTATGTTGACGGTTTATTCATACTGAGGTCTTTAACTTGACGGGATGTTCATGTGAAATCTTCACTGACTATGCAGCAACATGACGTAACTCCTTAGAGTTAGAGGGCAGGCGACAGAGCTGAGCGAACCCAATCGCGGCAGCGGATTCGAAACCCCTCGGATCCCCCGTCACAGCATGCAAACGCAGCGCTGCCACCATTACACACAGACTAGGTAAACTAAACGAAATCAGCCATTACCCACAGTACTGAAGTGCCCGGTGGCATGTATGTATTTGTGTAAAGCCAAAAAATGAGAGTGTTTTCGGAAAGAGAACATTGCAGCGAGCCGTATAGCAAATTATGTAAAGCGAGAGAAGCAAAAGGAACAATTTGGGTATGTAACTGAGAACGCGGTACTGTAAACTAACGTCTTGGAACATGAGAAGAAGAAATGCCAAGTATCTTCTCGTGGTGAACCACAGGAGCATTAAGGAGTGTCTTTTACTCCAATCGTAAAAGATGCGAATTTAAAGGACTAGCGTCTAAGCGCAGGCGCCTGTGTTGGTCAGCAAGAACTCTATTTCCAATGTAATACAATTCAGGAAACGTAGTTAGACGTATTATTTGTTTAGCAATCTTCGATTTAAAAATCTGGATAGATGCCGAGTTTCGAATATTCAGAGGTAGCTTATTCCGAAGTCGAATAGCTGATGGAAAATAAGATTTATCAAACAGTTCTGTCCGGGCCCTTAAATGGGGAAGATCAAATTGTTGTCGTATTGTCGAGTGTCGTATGTACGAGTATTAGTCACTCTTTTTATAATACAGCATAGAGATTCGGGCACAAGTCTGTTCACCAATTTATCCATAAAAGTTGGTGTTGCTGCTTTCCTGCGTTCAGCCAAAGTCAGCCAGCCAATTTCTTCATAGAGCTTAGCGTTGCTTGTCCGACGCATTGCACCGGTTACAATACAGGCTGCATTCAATTGAACATATTTGAGCTTTTCCCCGTCAGATGCTGTACAGCCACTCCAGACTGTGCCACCATATTCAAGTATAGGCCTGACAAAGGAAATATAGACAGTTTTCAAAGTGTTTCTGACTAAGATGAAATTTGGACTCTTCATAATATTGATCATTTTAGTAGCTTTAACTGTGATCTCCGTAATGTGACCATACCAACGTAGGTCGGAGCATATTGTGATTCGAAGGTGCTTATGTTGATATACTTTCTCCAAAATATGACCCTGGAAACTGACAGGAGGGTGTATTGGTGGGTTCTTTTTCCGAGATATAAGCATGGAGTTAGTTTTTAAGGAGTTAAAAGTTACTAGCCAGTCTTTGGACCACTGTTCAATATCAGAGAGATCGGAGTTACGAGTATTGGTAGCAATGATCGGGTCATCAATTGTGAGATATAAAGGAGTATCATCAACGAACATTTTTATTTTTGAACGGAATATGTCTACAATATCATTGATATAGATTAAAACAAGAGTGGTCCTAGCACTGATTCTTGGGGCACATCGGCATTAATTTTTCCCCAATTGGATGACTGACCCTGGATCACAACTCGCTGGTAGCGATTATCTTATTAATCAGAAATCCATTCAAGAAGATTCACAGTAATGCCAGTCTTCCTTAACTTCTATATATTATGCCTGAGTGACAAACTTTTCTATGCCTTACTAATGTCTAAGAAAATTATGCGGACTTCTTTCTGATGATCAATAGTCAAACACAGTTCGTGATAAAGTAACAGTAGTTGGTTAACAGTTGAATGTCCAAATGTGAAGCCCGATTAATGTGTAGATAAAACTAAGTTGTCCCGGAAGAAGTTAAATACATACTTGAACCATTTTTTTTTTCAAACACTTTCCCTATACAGCTAAGAAGTGACACAGGTCTGTAATCATTACATAAATTATCAGGGCCTTTTTTATGGAGTGGAGACACATTTGCCTTTTTCCAGGAAGAATGACATTGTATCCTTTTTTGGAAAGATCGAAGAGTTCAGGCAGGGAAGAAGATATGGCGGGTGCAGATTCTTTCACGATTTTCGCACTAATGCCGTCAGGGCCAGAAGCTTTAAATATATCGAGGTTTAAACGTGTACCCAGAACCTCCGCTTGTCTAATAGTTATAAAATAAGGACTTCAGTCAGGATAACCAGTACCTCCAGGTACAGTGGCCTTAGTAGCATCAATGTCACATTGTTGCAAGAAGAAAGAATTGAAAATTTCAGCGTTAGGCAAGTTATCTGAAATATATATATTTTCAAATAAGAGCAACGGAACGGTCGTGGAATGATTACGATTTAGAAAATGTTTAACGGTACGCTACCAGCAATTATTTCTCCGAGAAGAATTGTTTAGGTCAGCACGAAGTGTCTTATCAAATTTGGAAAACGACACGGCTGACATGGTCGGTCAGCTTTTATTTTGAGCTCCTGGTATATATAATTTTTTTAGCTGCATGTGAGGTGGAAAAGCACACAAAAAGTATAAAAAGTTGAATTTAAGCTATATGTGGACGTCTTGGAGCATATACATAGCAGAGACTGTGAGTATTTCGTAGATATGCATTTAAACCAGAAGCAAATGTGTGAGAGGGGCAGTGACATGTGCGCTAATTGACTCCATTCTATGACCACTGAGATCATAGTGGGTTCATAGAATAATGGATTTACACACACACACACATCATATATATATATATATATATATATATATATATATATATATATATATATATATATATATACATACATATATATATACATACATATATATACACATACATATACATATATATATATATATATATATATATATATATATATATATATATATATATATATATATATATATATGCATGTGTGTGTATGTGTGTAGCAGTCTTATCCACCCCACCCCCTTACTGGGGAAACTTTCTGGAACAGCCCCACAGTGTTTTAGATCACTATTGTCTTGTATACCTCTTTGTTTGTACGGTGAAATACAGTGGTCCCTGTCATCAGAGATGTCGGTCTATCAGGACAGGGATTTCCCAGGACAGGGACTACTGTACTGCATTTGTGAACAAATTTTGTCCAATATAAGTTATATTTGTGCAGCCAAGGCTTAAATAGTAGTTTTTTCCCTCTTTTAAACATAACAGATGGTGACACTGAATTGGATGAAAAGTAGCAAACTTCAAGAAACGGCAAATGAAAAGAAAGAAACAGGCGTCCACTTCTGATGCTGACTCAGGTAAACTGAAAATACAGGCTCAAAAATCTTGAGTTTGTAGAATACTGATGCTGTGTCTTGGTTGACTAAATTCTCAAAGGAAGAGCACAGCATAGAAAAATTTAAGCGGAATCACATACGAGTATTTCCTTTGATAAAAGCACAATATTGGGTTGGGTCGTTTATATCCAGACCTTAATACCAGGATTGTGGCAACCCATCCAGCCCCCTTTTTGTGGTAAAATATGAAATTAAATCTATATTGCCCTAGCAACTTGAGTTTTATTAATTTTTTCCTTCATAATACATTATGGACTAAGTTAAGTGTGACTTATGAGTAAAAGGACGATAGGTATGCCCCTTGAAATTCCAATGGTATTTGTTTTTCTCTTTATCAGATGTTGATGCCACGAAGGTTGCAGATAAGAAAGATGGAGGTGAGTTTCTGACATTGTGAGTTGACAATGTTTTCATGGAAGTTGTAGCCCTGTGTGAAACATTAAAATTACCAAAGTGTCTGCAGTGCTGGTCTGGTACTTAATGTTGTTTGGCTACAGTGCCGGGAGCACTTGGAATGACGTCACAAAATCTCGTGATCTTCTCATTTCCCTCCCGGGAAGTTTAGTTTTCTGAATATGGCGGAGCGAGTAGATGCATCATTCAGTGTGGGAGAGCGTTTTGTCTAATTACAGGCTCTCATTGACAAGATTAAACAGTACAACTAGACACACAAAAACTGCATGAAAGTAAAGAAAATGGTCACTTTTGCATCAAAATCCCTGCCATATTAAGGAATTTTTGAGTCTCCAAACTGGGAGACTCCCACTGAAAACGGAGGAGTTGCCAGCTATATTTATGGAAAAAGACTGCACTGTATATAGGCTTACAGGCTGCCGGTAGCCTACTCATGTTACTCAGTTACCATGGTTACATGATTCAATGATTTCTGCAATGAATCAGTTCCACCTATCTTCCATGGATTTGTATCAAATAGAAAGTTGTCTTGGGGAAAATCAATTTACGTTAACTTACAGACTTTACAATCCTCAGGCACTTCAGTCAAGTGAGCTTACACAGCATAGTGTGATGATATGGATGTTATTTATTGTAATATGCATACATCTGACAAGTTTGTGGGTATACATCACAGACCGAGGCTTAACAACATGGTAAAATAACAGGCCCTGTATTAAAAAAATCATAGAGGTTATCTAGTTATACATCCAAACACCTGGTTATGTAGTTATTCCTCCCTGCGTTGACTACTGTGGCTGATCCCGCTATCTAGACACACTCTCTACCAACACATGACCTGCCTATATAGACGGGGCTTGCTGCATTGACTCGAGTGTTGGGCCCGGCTCCATGGATGGGCTCGCTGCATTGACAAGAGTGCCAGGCCAGGTTTTCATGCAACTGGGCCCTGCTCCCTAGACGATGCTTGCTGTATCGACTAGAGTGTGGGGCCTGGCTCCCTAGATACATTGCTGAACGTACCTGGGCCCGGCTACATAAACAGTCCTCACTGCACTGGCTCCAGTGTCAAGCCCTGTGATATAGACAGTTCTCTACATATTGGCTATAATGCCGGTACTAGTCTTGCACTCATGTTCAGGGCAAAGCCGGACCCGGTACTGTAGCCATGTCCTAATTTTTTTTTACACTGGGTTACATTTCTTTATGAGGTAGAATCTTATTCAGTGATATGTGCCCTGGGTCTGAGGTTGAGTTCTCAAAACTAAGGATTTTATATAACGTGGCGGTAATTATGCCCTAACCCTGTGGGGGGTGGGGGGCACATAGATTTGTCTTTTGTCCATCCTTCTGTCCGTCCCACAAATTTGAGTCGTATGTATCAAAAAACACCTTTGAAGTACAACCATGAAAATTTGAGGAAACATTATTTAAAATGTGAAGGTTTGCATCTAGGGTGTTTGGTTGTCTCTTTTATTACTTATTCTGTGTTAATTAACCATTAATTAACTTAGGCAAAATCTTGATGTTACATTGGACTTGTCAGATTTGTGTCGCATGTATCGCAAAAAGTATTTGCGGTACACCTATAAAACTTGTTAGGAAGGGTAATCAATATAAAGATATGCACGAGGGTTTTTTTTCCTTTAAATTAATTAGCCCTTTGATAATTAATCACTAATTAGTGAAATGTTGATCTAACTGACGAAAGACTTGTCAGATATGTATCGCAGGTATCCTAAAAAGTATTTGAGGTACACATTAAAACTTGGTAGGAACATTTATTAATATATGAAAATGTGCCCCTGGGGTTTTGTTGGTCTTGGATTAATTAACCCTTTGATAAATAATCATTAATCAGTGAAAATTTTGATTTCACTGGTACATTTTTCTCCAATTGATATTTCTATAACTTATTCTCATTACAGGTGTGCCTTTATATGGTGTGGCCACAAGTGCAAGTCGTGATGTGAGGCTGCATCAGATTCACACTGTTTCGGGACTCCCAATTGCTATTACTGATATATATTGTGACCATAATGAGAAAGCTAGAGTTATTGGATACCTGGTGAACTCAGAATAGACTCTTGACAGCGAGGTAGTAATACCCACACCATCTGATCGGCTTACCCTTTGTGGGTCCACAAATCTGTCTAGGTCTGACAGGAAGACACCGCAGCAGAAAGCAGAAGAGGCCTTTACCACATCGTAGGTATCAGCTTGCCAGTGCCATCAATAGAGATATCACAGCAGCTGCTCAAAGTAAGTCAATGAGATGCAGGTTTAACTTGGGGACTGACTTGCGTAGAGTTGGACTTGGACATTCTAGATTTGCATCCTTTCAGCACATGCAATCAGGGGGATGCCCACATAAAGGAGAATCTAACTAAGTTAGATTTGCTGCTGCGTTCACACTGGGATGTACGCCCAGGACGAGGACAAACGGTCTTTGTGACTGCGTTGGTCCTTGGAATGACTGCCAAGAGCATGTTGAGTGACTCGGTTGCCGTGGCCTTTTACAAAGGCGACTTGCCCTTGGATGGTAGTACAGGTCCTTACTTATGATGCACCTTATGTCTGCGTAGATTTCCCTTGAGCGGGAAGATGATGCAGAGGCTGAGCTAGATGTAGGCGCTCCTGTGTCCACAGAGTAGTTTAATAGATGGAAGGAATGTGCACAAATTCAAAATGTAATGTGGTGAGGTGACATACAATGCTGAGTGCAATTTAAATTTTGAATGTGTATTTTTTTTCTAATGAACAATTTGTTTCAATGTTTGATGTAGCAGCATAGTCAGCCAGTACACAAATACAGTGTGATCAGTGTTGTATTGAACTAATCAGACCATTCATATCACATTTGGGAACCTGATGTGACCTGTTCATGTTCTTGATGACAGCATATTATCATTTGTTTTAGATACACCTGATATATACAGGTCTATTTGTTTGAATTACCACATGTAAAACTTTAGAAGAGACTACCCTGGGAAATGGAAAAATGTGTTCCTGTGTTAACGTCTTCAGTACTAGATATGGTTGAAAGCTTATATACATTGGGGAATTGCTTTTGACCAGGGCCATCTGAACGCTTATTTGAAATTAAATAATTCATTGGAATAATGGGTTCATTCTGACGAGTTTGGAAATTCGAAGAAATACCTGTGTATTTGTTTAGCCAAGACCAAGTTTTTTTCCAATTTATTTAAGCAAGTAAAATGTGTCCATCGAAAAGCTTCTGGCATGGACTACCTGCAGTATGTGTATTTGCAGTTTATTAAGCACTCCCATTGTCAGTCACTTATTTTCAGAACACTTTTCTAGTCAACAAGTAGTTACTGTGTCTATATTTAGCTCTTGAGTTTAAGCATGGTGCCAGTCAGCTTAGTTATCAAACTTCTGTGTATTGGAGGTGTGTGGATTGACATTACCGATGCTATTATATTTTAGTAAAGTCTTGCCTGAAATAATCTTTGTTTGGATGCCCAATGCATAACAATATAGGGTCTTTTGATATATTTCTTTCGTTGTTTGAAGTACTTGCACTGCTGCTGTTAACGTGAGTATGACAATCACTGAGGTATTTCTTGCATATTTCGAGCCAAATAATGTACATTTAGTTTTAGACTACTGTGTATGCACTTTTTATCTATGGGTCAAATGCGTATGCACTACTTTTTTCGTGTATTCACCATTTATTTGAGTCTGAGGTTGGTGATTATTTATGCACTTTTGTAATCTTAGTCGATCGCAGGCTTGCAATAATGTGTACGCACCATTGATTTTAGTTTAAGGTTGGTGACCTTCCAATAAACAAATGGGTTTGAAGGTGATCCCAAGCAACAGGTTGTGTGTGGCCTTCGTTGCTAGTTCATGGCTCAAAATAAGAATGTGGCATTTTTTTTGTTAGCAAAGGTTTACTTCAACAATTAACATATCAAAACAGTAATAATAATCAGGTGTCTTACAATGTGTTTTGACTTTGGCTTGCTGTTTTGAGCCCTGCGCTTGTATTTCGTACTAATGGGGCCTAAAATGTTGGCCTCTGTAACACTTGTCATCTGTTTTTGAATTTTGATTTGTACTGTTCAAAATATGTTCATACAGGTACAGTTAAAAATGAGTTCCCATTTCAGCTTTGTATAAATACATGAATGTGATTGATTGACTGCTTGCATACCTGTGCTTGAATAATTTTACCCTGTATGGTGTGGTTGATTCCTCGGCAACTCACACTTTCAACGGCTCGACTACTATGTCAGACGGGGGTTATATGTGTACCTTAATTTACGTCTCCAGATTGAAATCATGGCACTTTATGGGGACACCATGTGTCTGCACTTTAATGCAATCGCAGGTGGACACTTTGCTAGAACTATATTGGATAAGTTAATTTTTCAAGGCTCTTTATTACATTTTTTTATATATCTACCTTGGGTATATCATCACAGAAAACATCCCACTCTTTAATGCATATAATGAACAGGGTTGATATTATGATTGTCAGTCAACTCATACTAGCTTGACTAGTAAAACGACGCTGTAACACAGAACGGATTATGCACTATCAGTCAAGTATAAGCATCAGAGCACCAGATCCATGTATCTGTTAATAAAATATACCCACATAGTGTGGGGAATGGTTGCATGAGTAAAACTCATTTTCAAATTTGTTTTTACATTTAATGTGAAATATAGACACATTTGGCAAAAAAAATACTTTAGTGTATTTTTAGAATTGGAAGTAATGTGAGTTTTGTGAACAAATGTTATAATAAGAAAATAGTAGTACTTTTTAAAATATTTTTTTCTCAACTCGATTTGATTTAAATTAGATTTTGTTCTTTTGGTAAACGGGAAATTATTAAGGAATAACTTTTGCAATGTATCAAAACATTGCTTGTTTAGTTGCATGCTCGGCTGTGTGTTGAAAACAATTGAAGAAATTTAGAAAAATATGTTCAATTAAAGAAGAAGTAGTTTCCAGTTGACTTGATGATAAATTTCGGCTACATATAAAATATTTTTCCTATTATCATATGTAAATAAAAACCTTTCTCACTCTATATTCAGAAACATATTTAAGTGTATTGTTTTCCCTCTAATTTGCCACTTTATGCTTATAATTGGAGCACTGATTTCACTTTTAAAATCCAAGGTCATATTTTTCCAATTACAAGCATGGCCACATTAAGTCTTTTTTATCCTGGTTTAGTGATGTTATTTGATTTCCAATGTCTTTGTCATATTACGCAAATGTAATTAGGCGTTTAAATCAGGCATAAACGCATGAATTGGATTTTCATGTGCCATTGATTCATTATTGGAAGTATATCACTGTAGAATGTTTTTACTGGAGCACACGCTCCATGGAGTTAATTTGCCCTTCATCAAACAATCCAATGACCTGAGCAGTTAATCAACAAGTTGTGATATGAGGCAATATATATGTGAGCCCTGTAGCACAGGGAGTATCACATTGTTAAGGATGTGGACAGAACTTACATATCTGTTTGGCACAGACAATGACACGGTTCACTCAGTTGCTCTGAGTGGCTGTACATGGCCATCTTCCAACTGGACTAGAAGTTCAACTACATAAGGAGATAGAGCACCAAGCAGCTTGTATGACATGCCGTTTCGAAACTGTTCTTGATGGAGTCCTATTCATGCGATATTTATTATTTGTTAACCTTTGCTTGCATGAGGACAAGAATGCAAAGGAGCCTGCAACACAACTTGCACAAAAAGTACTTGTCTCAAGCATACCATACGAGATATAAGTAGCAATCTTTAAACAGCCTGGTCATTCCTTGTATGCTGTCAAGCTTGGATCCGGTTATGCTGTTATTGACCATGTGTCCAACCACATTGAACACTTCCCAAATATATTATCTCTGCTTTCACGCAAACACAGAGGAGAACAGTTCCATGCGTTTATGCCATCACATACAGCATTATCTATATTGGTGTATTGTAGAACTGTTCCAGATAATGCTATACTAGTGAACAGAGCTTTGACACAAATTGTGGTGTACATTCCACCACCAGCTGCAGTAAGACTACTTGTAGATCTGATAGGTTCACAAGAGGCAAATGCCTGCACAACAGACTCAAGATCAATAAGTATTGCTGCTAGAAACACCAGTCCTCTTCTGTCAGTTCCTTTAAATATAGCAGCGCCCACCCCCCCCCCCCACACACACACACACTGACTGTGACAACAAATACTCAAAGTGTTGATGATTCTACAAAAGAGAATCTTGTTACAAGTGTGACCTCCAAACAAGTGCGCAACAGCTTATCATCAAGACCTTATGTGACTTCAATCAATGTAATTGCTGAGAAAAAAATGCTGACAGCTCCTTCAAATGTTGCAGTGTCACGCCCACCAAATGTGAAAACGACTTCTTATGGTGCTGATGATTTTACAAAAGAGAATCTTTTTACTAGTGTGACCTCCAAACAAGCGGACAACAGCTTATCATCAAGAGCTGATGTGACTGCAACCAATGTAATTGCTGAGAAAAAAATATTGACAGAAAATATGTCAACCACTATGGACTTTTCAATAAGTGGTCCATCTACACCTGGCACACCGAGAACACCCTTGTCAGTGTCAGATGATACTCAGCAGTCAACAGTAGAGAATGCTACTCATCCTCCAAAACCATTGGGTATTACAACCCCCGGAAGTGACAACAAATCAATAGATAAAGGTGTGAAGAAAACCAAGTCATGGAAGCAAGCTTCCTTACAGGAACAACCATCAGACAATACTGCTGTATCAAAACCCAGTGTTAATTTGACAGATTCCATTTTTTCTTCTTTTAAATGGACACAACATAAAGTACTTGAAAAGTGATAGTAAATTGTTCCTTAGTTGCGCTGATGACTTTAAAGCATGCAGCATATGGGATCATGTCCAAAAAGAAGGTTATACATTTACTGACAGCTATTTTACCAATCAAGGTTGCTTCTTGTTTGGCTGCAAATGTGGCAAAACTGTGCAGAGGACACATATCAAGTTTGACACATGGCTGCTAACATTGCACAGGAAACAGAAGAGCAAAGACAAAGCTTCACTGAAGCAAGGCCTTATACATGCTCTCCAAAGTTCTTTTGTGAACGGAAATGTACAATCAGGTGTGCAGCATTAAACAAGCCAGGAAAGAGTAAGGTCACTGATAAAATATAGAGAGGACTCAATGCTTGTCCTCTATATGTTTTGTCAGTGCTCCTATGCTTTCGTGGCTTTGTTGACTGGTGCAAAGCAACAAAAGAGTAGGAGCAGTGAAAAATATAGAGAGGACAAGTGCAAAAGTTGAGAGAGGTACTGTCAACATACTAAACATACTGTAATGACGTTTTGCACAGCAAGAAAGAGTTACTACTTCAAGCATTGAGTCCTCTCTATATATTTATCAGTGCTCCTCCTCTTTCGTGGCTTTGTTTCCATTATTCAACCTGACTCAAGCAAGACTCAAAGGGGGGAACTTTGATGGTTATTTTTGCAGAAATGACATCACATTTGTATTGGAATCCACATCAGCTTATAAGAAGACGACCCATGAAAGTTTTTTCAGGGATCTGGCACAGGATACAAATACACCTGAAGCTACACTGTCACCAGAGGATACAATTTATATCCAGGAAAACTTCTGTTGGAAAAACCTGATGGCAGAAATTCGAAAAAGAATACCTGGCATGATGTCCACAGAGAGAATTGAAAAAAAGGGGAAGAGATAATATTGGAGATCGTTCCAGTCAATTTTATTGCCAACCAGCGTCTCCACTGGATGGAAGATAGATATATCCCGTTTAATGGAGCTTCTGTCTTTTCACTATTATTGATTGTCTGCTGTAGTGACTGGCAAGTCAATGGAGATGGACGAGAGATTGGTGGTCCTCAAGTCCTTTTTTGGCCATCAGCTTCCTGAATAATGAGGCAAGGCTGTGTGGAATGTTGTATCAAGATCCAAATAAAATTTATCTAGTGGCAATCTTCTATGCTGGGGACAAGCATGACAACTTGGAAGGAAACTTGGGGTAACCATCAACACTCAACTAATTTCTGTCAGGGACAGAAGCTGGAGGTAGAGACAAATTAACATATATCGGGGACGAAATGATCTTAAAAGCTAAGTTGGATGGTGGAAATGGCCTGGGTCCAAGTACAGATTTAGGGTGGAATATTTACCATGTACTTCATTGAAACAAGAAAAATGAAGTTTCACCATCAAGAAGACCTTAACAGACTTAAATATACAACTTGACAGAGAACATCCAGATGACACTTTGAGCACCTTTCCTATTTTTCAAGTAGTACCATGTCTCTTACATTGTGTTGTTAGGTCTGTAGAGAAGTTTCTAAATCTAGAGATGCACCAAAGGTTCTCAGAAGCCAACAAAGCGTTCAAACGAGAAGATGCAGCAGGCTACCAGGAGGAGAAGATCACCAGCCTGAAGGTAAATATCAAAAACCATGGTGTCAGACAAGACAATTTAAGGATCCACATTGAAAAGAATGGATATCCTCAGCTGGTGAAATTGAAATAGGATCATGCTTTGACTAATAAGTCCACCACCGGCTGCAATGGAAACTACATTTCCAAATGTATTAACTGTTGTTGTCACCAACAGAAGGGTTAGTCTGACTGTGCCAGAGGCAGTAAGATACCAACTAAAGCTGCCAGACATCTATAGTGAATTGAATATTGCTTTTCAAACTTAGTATCATTATCTTCAAATGTTTCTACTTTTAAAGAAGGAAGGTGTACCGGAACTAGTGGAGGTAAGCCTCAAGGGTCTCTCCTTCTTGAGAATTATGCCTGGGCCTACACAGATGAAGACAGGAAGAACTTTCGTCACCACTCTGAGTGTTCCTCAAGGTTCTCAAGGTTCGGTATGGTTCACAATATCTGACACCCTATACGATGAAACTAATTGGCCATTAAACCACCTTCATAACTGATTTACCATTCTCTATTGGACGCTTTCAGTCGGAAGGTGGGGAGCATGCGAACTATCAGTACAATTGCTGTTACTCTCAACACATGACACGACAAGGAGGAAAAACAAAAAACAAAAAAAAACCCAGATCCAATATTGGCCATTTAAACAATATGTATAAACCTATCTTGTACGATATCCTGGCAGACCAAACACCAGATGGCATACAAGCTTATCAAGAGTTTAACAAGTACTTGAACAAACATGTTGTAGCTGGATTTATCCAAAGATGCATGCACAGCTGGGATGTCAGGCATAAACTGCAAAACTTTGGATGGAAATTTGGGACACACGAGGAGGCACAGACGGCAAGAAATAGGCTAGCTTTCCACATATCACAGCCAAAAGAAACCTTGCCACAACAGTCTCGACAAGACGGTCTCACTGCAGTGAGTGATGGACAGCCTCCTCAGTTCTTCAAGGTGCTTACAAGTGGTGAGGGTTGAAGTTATATTTTAGCTTCCCCTTTGCAAACACATGATGCGGATACATATTGGTGAATGAAATCTTAATTAAATAAGTACTTCATAGCCAGTGCACATTATTTGGAAATATAGCGTATTATTATAAGATGAGAATAACTTTTATCCTGTTTTTTAATGATTTGCTACTTCTGGCGTATGCTTTTTATTAAGTTGAGACTGTAATTTACTCTGACACTTTACTTTACCATCGTGAATAACAGGTGTAGTTGCCACGACTAGATTGTAGTGTGATGTGATTGTGAAAATCATGAGTGAAAGAAGGATAGATTAATAGTGGTATGTGTGTAGTGTTTGCTACAATGGTGAACAATATATACTTACAAAAAAAATTATTGCATGCTTACTTTGACATAGACCTCTCTTGTCATAAGCATTTCATTACAAACTTAATACCATGTTAGATTCAAAGATAAAGAGCCCCTCAAAACAATGATTAATCATGAGTCTTTCCAAGTGAGTGCCTATTCAGTATTGCCACTTATAGTCAGCCAGGTAACTTACCTGTTCATTTAAATAGATGACATTTCTGTGTTACAGGCAGTTGCCAGAGTTATAGAGTAGATAGAAGTGGATTGCGTAAGGGTAGAAACCAGTTAAACTTCGGGCTTCAAATAATTAACAAAAGAAGAAAAAAATGACAGCAAAAATACCACTTTAAAGCACAAAAATATGACATTTCAGGCAAAAGCTGAACAATATACTCAACTTACCATTCTTTCGGGTCCTATGCCCACTCTGTATCTTTTTAGCATGTTGCATATTCTATTGGGTGTTCGATGTAAAGTTTAGGATATTAATGACATATTGTGCACATTTTGAATTCGCTGTATGATGCATATACATGGTAGCTGCTAAATAGTGGTATCATACAACATATTGTGACTGTTTGATTCCCAGAGCCATCAGGGGGGCGGATGGCTACAGATGAGGGACTTGAGATCATCTGGATGACATAACCAGCTGTTCCAACAGTTTGTCGGGGGGGTGCACTTGCCGAACCAAAATGTTGGTCTGCTATTTGCAGTAGCACCAAAAAAAAAAAAAAAAAAAAAAAGAAAAAAAAACATGATCTATACACTTGCATGTGGGTTCAGTGCAAATTACAGTTGTAATCCAGCAGCAAATAGTTAGGTGGTGTTTCTGGAGGATAAAAAAAAGACTAACAGTAAATGAGGTTAACATGTTTTTTTTTGGGGGTGTGTGTTCTATGCATCATTCTGCATGGCCATACTGTAGCATTTATTATGAAAATGTGTATGGCTGTTTGTTTTTATTTAGAGAGGTCATTGTTTTCGTTGAGGGTGTGCTGGGTCATTGAGCTCAATGAATGGTTTGCAGGGTCACTACAGAGCCAATGAGTTGGCCTGTTCTATAGGTGACTCACATGTAACTTATAAACATGTGGATTAGGCTAGAATGGTGACCTACATGCAAATGAGGTGATCCAGACAGGTCTCAATGCACTGGGATCTATGACTAAGTGGAAAACTCTGGAAAAAAATCAGAGACTTCTCTGCCTAGATATATAGGGCAGATGTTTTCCTGACTGGTAGGAGAGGGGGGAGAATTCTGAAGGACTTGACAGAAGTTGTGTGTTGTCACCAAGTGATTGGGACCGTAGGCCATTGTTCACATTGTACCTGTGGAGTGTGGACAGTGTCATGAGCAGACTTGTATATTTGGTGCTACCCATTTATACTTTGTACCTGTGGAGTGTGGACATTGTCTTTGAGTGGATTGGTATATTGCACCATGTTGAAATCAAACCTCTGTGTCATTGGATCAGCACCACACCATTCAGTACCACAGGGACCATAACCATACCACCGTGGGATGTGTACCAGATCATTTGGCACCTGTCATAGGACTTTGAACTGTCGGACTGTACCTGTGGGTACTCTTACCAGGGATTAGGATCTACTTAAGACTTTTTGATTGTTGAAATACCAGTGGAGATGAGTTTTCCTACTTTGTACTGACTTTGATTGTTAATATACTGGTATTGTTAAAGTTATATCAATGTTGTCATTCTTTGTTGAGTTCTGCTTATATTCAAAAGGTAAACATCGAAACACAGTCCCCTATTGTAGGGCAACCCTGCTGCTTGAAGAGGTGGTCTTCTGGACCGATGCACTGGTGTTTGTACTTGTCTGTGGTGGAGATGTGATACCACTACTGGTGATGAATTTGCATTCTAAGGGATTCTTTTTTTTATTTTACTGTATTGTGTAGTTTTGCTGTTTATATATTGTTTCTGTTAAATTCGGGTCCGTTATACCTTCATATTTATGCAATTATTTTCTCCACTACATAATTATTGTTATTATTATCATCATCATCATCATCATCATCATCATTATTATTATTATTATTATCATTATTATTATTATTATTGTTATTATTATTATTATTATTATTATTATTATTATTATTATTAGTATTAGTATTATTATTATTATTATCACATGATGTGCAAATACAATACTTTAAAAAAGTATTATGATTTATTACACATCCAATCTGTATGCAAATATGTATATGTATAAATATAAATATGTATATGTATATATACATATACATATATATATATATATATATATATATATATATATATATATATATATATATATATATATATATATATATATATATTCTGCATTAGCACCAAGTTACCCAGTGAGATGTCTCTATTTATACCACGTGCCTGCCCTGTGAAACTTCATATTGGGCAGTTAAAACCATAATATTGGACAGCACGTGGATGACACACGGTAAAGCACTATGAATAAGTAAAAGAGAATGACGTTACAGCATGCACCCCATGTGACGTTACGACGTGCACCATATGGATTACGGAACGTCACACCAGGCATTTGAGGTCCATGTGGTAGGGCTATTAGAGTCAACCAGACAGCATTAAGCGTTCAGTTTGTGAGTAGTGATTGCTGGATCAGGGTGTATCATTACTAAAATTGCAGAATAAAACAAATGTTGGATGGCAGGTTGTCCAATATTTGTATAATATATATATGGACAGAACCTTTTTAAATGGCCAGATTTGCCAGTATTTTTTGTGAAGATTAAAATCCATATTGTTGAGTTTTATTGATGTCTGAATCAAATGTCTTTGGTGATTTTATATATTTTTGTTGTTCATTTGAGGGAGGAGCAGTTAAAAGGTTCTTTCGCTGGAACTGCTTCACTGGATGCGTATATAGAATACAGACACATATCCCTTTTCTAATTGATTGGTACAACTATCTGCACCACAGTTCCAAGGTCGTAGGTCGATTTCATTGAAGCCAGCAACACTGGGTGTAGGTATGATGATTATAAACTCTAAAAAGGCTTCGTATGGATTACACATTCACGGAGGTGCATTATTTGTTTAAATTCACAAAGCTAAGTAGCAGACGTACGTTTCAGCATGGTAAAGCTGAACATATTTTGACTACGATTTCGATAATATAGACGATGATACTGTACAAAGGAAGAAGCTATATATTAACGACGTAAATCAGATTCTCATTGTCAAAGAGCCAAGTAAATGAAATATCACAATCACCCTAGTGTTCCTTTCTAATGGCTAGTTAACGTATACATGAGTTACCTTGACATAATCTTCAAGATCACATAGCCACTTGGTAAGTAAATGAATTACATTGTTCATTGGATAACCCTTGTGTTCAACATCAAGATGGTTCTATGTAAAGGATAGATTGCAACTCAATTCAGAGAACCTTGCCATACGTCTTAAGATCAAGGAGCAAATTTGAATTTTTGAATTCAGGTTTTGAAGCAACAACTAATCGTCCTGAAACAGAGATATTGCTCTTAATCATCGTTCTCTTTCAAGGCTTACTTGTGATAAAATGGAAATAACCGTCATTTTGTTTCAAGGTCACACGACAACCTAATTATTCTTTTTATCACAACAGTATCACGTGCAAAATGGTCTAGCCGATGTTATATATAGGGGCGCATGCGCGCATTTCCAGGTTTCTGTTTCACGGTGCTCTCGTGTTTTCTACCGATTTTGCTGGATTTATTACGTTGATCTTCATTTGGAGTATACTGGTTGTTTACATTATGATGTGAGCATCTCTTTTCATCGTTCAAATCTGGATTGCCGGGCTATAAGGACTGTATTTTGGACTTTATCTTGTCTGTCTACCTTTTGAATATCGCGCCATGGGAGATCGAACAAAGGCAGGTCAAACTAGTGCACAGGTAAATACGTCAACAAAAACATTGAATTTACCTGACCAGCCTGTGCCTGTAAGCAGTAGTGGAGCCATGAAAAGGCCGTGGGAGTCTCCTACGGGAGCCACGCCGCCCAGTAAAGTGAGTATATCCGAAATGTTGGAAATAATGGATGATCCACGCACATAACTTTTGAAAAAGATCATTCTTGAAGTGATTAAGGAAGAAGTAAATCCCCTCACAAACAGAATAAATGATCTCGAGAAAGAAATCAAGACAAGTAATGAAAACTATGCTAGAGACACTGCCGAACTACGATCCAAAGTCGGTGATCTCGAAAAGAAAGTTGTTAACCTGGAAGGGAAGGTTAAAGAACTAGAGAATGCTAGGGGTGAGGCAGAGCAATATAGCAGGCGAAACTGCCTAAGGGTATGGATAAAAGATCCCGAAATACAAAGTGAAGACACTGACCAAATGATATTGGACCATGCTAAGAAACTTGGTGTTGATTTGAAATCTGATCACATTAGCCGTTCACATAGAGTTGGCAAAAAAGTTGAAGGTAAAAAAAGGCCCATCATCGTTAGATTTGTCTCTTACCGCCAGAGAGAGAAAATCTTCAAAGCCCGCAAAAACTCTAACGAAGCTTTCGTGTCCGAGGACTTAACGAAAAAACGGTCGCACATCATGTTCGTGGCATGCAGACTGAGAAGGCAAGGAGGTATTCATTCATGTTGGTCTACCGACGGAAGACTCTACATCAGAGAAAAGAATCCATGGGGCCCTCAGCAAAACCAGAGTGGTCGTATAGTCCAGATCCATGACGTAGAGGACCTAAATCGTTACCAAGACCGATAAAGACTTACTCACATGTGACTCGTGCATGCTTCGCTTCTTTGTTCTTCCTGTAAACTTGCAGACAATTATTTGATTGTCAAGATAGAACGATGCCTTAAATTTCACATTCGCGTCCTATTGTATGTGCATGTAGACATGTGTATGTATGTGTGTATGTATGTGTGTATGTGTATGTGTGTATGTATATATATATATATATATATATATATATATATATATATGTCTGTGTGTGTGTATATGTATATATATATATATACATATAAAAAAAAAATGTTCTCAACGATGTGCCTGAAATTGCTGAGTACACGCATGAAGTATCAGGTAAAACTATTTCCATTCGGCTGTCATTATCTATATTTTTGATCATACCGTTACCATTGATCAGTGTTCATTTTGACCATTTGTCAGTGTAAAGCGGCATGTTTTATTTTACCTACATGAAACACTTCAAATTTGTTACTGGGCAATACTATCTTACTCGAGATACTGAAAGTAATTGTTATGTTACTGCCCCTTATTAGTAAGCATGCGTCTTGGCACATGTGTTTCTCTTTGGATACCACTTGTCTCTGGTTCCACGTAGTTTAATCTTTTTTTATGGGTATATTTCGATTTGTAATAGCACATAACTATTTGTTTGCATATTAAGAACCAGGGCTTGTGTCTCTCGGTTTACTTCTTCCGTAGAAAAGTATGTTTATACATTATGTAACCACAAGTGCCATGCCCGGTCGTGACCTGGATGTACTCTTGGCAAACTGTGTGTCAGGCATTTACACATGCAGTCCCAATATGCCTTGACAGCTTTGCTCAACTTTAGTCTCTATCTATGAAATAATTTTGTGTTAAATTTTCTGATATTCACACAGCAGTGTGACATCTAGCCGTTATTAAGACGACATTTCCACGATTTGTAGCTAAAAAATATCAGTTGTATTGTATCATGTCTATTACATGGTCACGAACGTGGTGTGGTATGTTACGTCGCATTTGTGCGAACGAACACATGTCTATACTGCATCTACAGCACTAATAGTACATGCCAAAGTATTTCCAATTCCATTTACTTTCGTCTCCAGGTTTTGTCACCCTGATATCATCATCTCATATGAATATCTCGGTTTATAATATTACGTCACTGGTTGTTTGCATAGCAATAACCAGAACTGGTCTCTCGGTTTACTTCATTCTTAGAAAAGTATGTTTATACATTATATAACCGCAAGTGACATGCCCTGTTGTGATCTCAGATGTTCGCTTGGCTATCTGTGTGTACAAACATTTACAAATGCAGCCCATATGTCTTGATAACTTTACTCAACTTAAGTCTTTATATATGAAATAATCTTGTGTTAAATTTTCTGACGGTTTAGACTAGTTTCAGTTGTCAACGCATTTACGTATTATACACCACACGGTCGAACAACTGCATTCTGGTCACTCCATATGATATAACGCATGGGCTCGGTTTTTTTTTTTTTTTTGATGTCATTTCACGTTATACTTGTACATATGGAGGATCACGGTTATGTAGTCTTACCATATTACAACAGTTGAAACTGATCTTTGAACATGCTTCATACAGACTGTTTTAGACGAGCGTACAATTGCTACAATATTATAGTAGCCGTCATTATTCTTGCCACTCTGCATCTCCATACCTTATGTAAACTCAGCAGAATGCCTCATATATTTACAGATATGATATTCGGTACAACAACAGGTTATATTTGTTAAACTCCGATTTAACTTTCATCCAGATTTACAATCATTTTCAAATTAACATCATTACATTTGTAATGATCTTGCTCTCTTTTGTTGCCATGTTTGTACACTTTTTGTTTTCTGCACTCTCTCGTGCTCTAGTTTATGTTACTTTATTTGTTGTTTCGAAGACTATATTCTCCAGCATACAATGTCATATACTTATTGGTTTTTTTTGTAAACATGAATGCATTTATTTTCTGTTGTGTCTCACAGTGTTCAGCGACGGACATCCCCCAGTATGATATCCCCTAATGGGCATTTGTTTAAACCAATATAGAGTTGCGGTAGGGTTATTTCACTACAAAGATGGGTTTATGTTCCTGTCCATGTCTGCCAACGTGTCTACATTTTCATATCACAATCATAGTTTCATCCTCTCTTTTACGTTCCTCATAGTATTTGCTGCAGTATTACTTACCGAATGTCTATGCCATCTGAGACATGTGACGGTTCTTATATTTAGGGTGCTCTCCACGAGTATTCATCCAAACCCTGGTCCAGTTCATAATATTGTCCTTAATAAGTTTTCTGTGTGCCATGCAAACGTACGTAGCTTAAAATCTGATGGTAAACTCGAAGAAATAAGTATTTTGGCGGAGTCTGAAAAATTGGAAGTCATTTCTTTATCTGAAACATGGCTCGATACTTCCTACCCTGATGCTTTATTGGCAATTGAAGGCTTTCA
The DNA here is from genome assembly GCA_964020975.1 of Hermodice carunculata. Taxonomy (NCBI): domain Eukaryota; kingdom Metazoa; phylum Annelida; class Polychaeta; order Eunicida; family Amphinomidae; genus Hermodice; species Hermodice carunculata. Next base: position 71,582,222 of record OZ026627.1, read on the forward strand.
AACCCCGCTACGTAAGGATCGTGAAACTGGTTTAGGGGGAGGGGTTGCCCTGTATGTAAAAGACAATCTACCTGTCAGACGATGTGCGGAGCTGGAAACTCCCAGTAGTGAATGTATCTGGGCTGAAATTACTGTCCCTTCTGGTAAACTGATTCTAGGTGTTTATTATCGTCCACCAGGCCAATCTGCCGCAGACAGAGACCTATTTCTGGACAATTTATCTCACTCCATTTCCTCTGCTATGGAACTTAACCCTAAAATACTCTTAATAACAGGTGATTTTAACGATCGCTGTGTAAGCTGGGATTCTCCCCACACCGACAGTGGACTCGGACAGCGCCTCTTTGATCTGTTGGCTCAAAACAACCTGCATCAGCTCATATCCGAACCTACTCGTGTGTCGGAGTACTCTGCAAACCTACTAGACCTCATGATAACTGACTCCCCTGGTTATATCCTTAACTCCGGCATACTTCCTCCTATATCCTCTTCTGATCATTCTGTCGTCTTTTGCTCTTTTTCTGTGAAGCATTACAAGGATCGCCCCTTTAAACGCTCTGTCTGGAACTTCAAGAGGGCTGATTTTGTCAACTTGAACAATGTACTCCCTGATGCTCCCTGGGAAACTGGTTTCACAGTTTTTGACTCCATAAGTGACACTGTGTCATACTGGTCAGACCTATTTATTGACACGTGTAAACAGTTTATTCCGTTCCGCGTGGTCACTATTCGACCCAGGGACAAGCCCTGGATCAACTGTAATATCAAGAGGCTAATAAGGCAGCGCAATCGCGCGTGGAACAGATACAAATGCCAGACACAAAAGCCTCGGCCTCACACGCTCCTCATTACTCAAAATATTGAACGCCTCTTTCAGTTATACAAACGGAAACGTAACTTTACAGTCAACGCTATTAAAAGCTCCATTCGTCTTTACTTTACCAAACTCCGATCTGAACTAGACTCAAGAGAGATAAACTCTAAAAGGTGGTGGAACCTTAGCAAATCTATTCTCGGTCACAAACTTTATCAAAACATACCAACTCTTATTGACGGTGGAAGGAATATTTCTTCTGATATTGAGAAGTCAGTGACCTTCAACAAGTATTTTGCTGATCAGTGTAAGACTCCACATGATGACAATCCTTTGCCCTTGCCCGACCTTGCCTTCCGAACTGAGGCCCGCCTGTCTATATTTCAAGTGCAAGTAAATGATGTGGAAAAGATTTTAAAATCTCTGAAAACCAGTTCTGCTTGTGGTCCTGACGGTATAGGCAACACCCTTCTTAAATACTGTGCCCCCTCAATCTCACGTTCTCTCACTGATCTGTTCAATCTCTGCTTATCCAACTCATATTTTCCAGATCCCTGGAAGAGGTCCAACGTGTGCCCCGTTTTTAAGAAAAGTAACAAACAGTCAAAGGAAAATTATAGGCCTATTTCACTCCTCTGTAATGTCTCTAAAGTACTCGAGCGTCTAGTTTATAACATTTTCTATGAGTATCTAACCTCTAACAATTTACTTTCTACCAAAAACTCTGGCTTTAAGAAAAACGATTCCACCATAAATCAACTTGTTAGCATACTTCATACTATTTACAGTGGCCTTGAGTTGGGCCATGAGGCCCGTATGGTTTTTCTGGACATATCCAAGGCCTTTGACAGAGTCTGGCACGCTGGTCTACTTTTTAAACTGAACCAACTGGGGTTTGAAGATCCTGTGTTACTATTTATAGAAAGCTATCTCTCAAACCGACTTCAACGTGTTACTATTGGAGGACAGACCTCACCTTGGCTCCCTATAGAGGCTGGAGTGCCCCAAGGTTCGATCCTTGGTCCCCTACTTTTCCTCGTTTACATTAACGACATCGCTGTCAACATCACCTGTGACATCCGTTTATTCGCAGATGATACCAGTATTCTTGAAATTGTCCACGAACCAATGGCCACAGCTGAAAACCTTAATTATAATCTTACACAAATTCATCGTTGGGGCAAGCTCTGGCGCATGACATTTAATGCCATAAAATCCATCTCAATGACCTTCTCAGCTAAACGACATAAGCCAGATCATCCTCCCCTACTTCTTGGAAACACACTGATACCTGAGGTCACTCTACATACTCACCTAGGTGTTACACTCTCAAGTAACTTGTCATGGCACCAGCATATAACACGTATTGTTAATAAAGCCAGCCAACGGCTTGCTCTTTTACGCAGACTCAAATATAAACTCTCCCGCCAAACACTCATACGGCTGTACAGTACAATGATTCGTCCTATCCTCGAATATGGGTGTGTCCTGTTTGACAATTGCACTGAAAATTCATCACAATCTATAGAAGCTGTTCAGTATGAGGCAGCCAGGATCTGCCTTGGCGCAACTAGATACACTCCACGTGACCTTCTTCTCGAAGAGCTTGAATGGCAACCTCTGGCAAATCGGAGGAAATACTTTAAACTCATTCTTTTCTTTAAAATGTACAATAGGTTAACTCCACAATACTTACATGATCTCGTTCCTCGTGACGTTGCATTCACTACTGGGCGCCTTTTGAGAAATCGTACTAAATTACGCCAAATTAGGTTCACCACCAATCGCTTCGGCGATTCATTTCTCCCGTCTGCTATCAAATTATGGAATAACCTCCCGGATGATGCTCGTCTCACCAATTCCCTGCCACAGTTTAAATCTAAATTAAATCTATAACTCTTAAGTGTTGACAAAAAGCCCACATACTTTAAACATGGAAGTCGTTTTCTGAACATATGCCACACGCAGCTACGTCTTAACTTCTCTGTTTTAAATGCCCATCTACATCATGTCAATATCCTTCCAGCCTCAACGTGTGCATGCTCTCATACCACTGAAGATACGAAACATTACCTTTTGTTCTGCCCCAAGTTCACTGTGCAAAGGGTCCGTCTACTGAACACTGTGTGTCACTTACTCGCTCCAGGTGTAAATCCGACTTTAATAGTTCAGTGCTCTAGTGACATTTTACTAAATATTCTCTTGAAAGGTAGTGAGGACTTGCCAGACACCGATAATGTATTCATCTTTGAGGCTGTTGAGTCATTCTTATCAGAATCTAGACGTTTCATCTATTAATTTAGTATATGATCTAATTATAAGTCTCCACTATCTGGCATCAATTGTATTATTCGTGTACAAGCAGTGAATTTAGTCTTCTGTTCTCGTCCAGTGTGTATTGTATATATTCCTGTGCGTCCTTTTATGTACTGGAGAGCCTCCAGATTAGTCTTTGTGTACTTTTAGGCAATCCAGAGAAAATAAATATGTTTATACTATAAATATGTTTATACTATATTAACACGTAAACATGACATAAAGTATTGTCTGGTCATGGCAATTCCCAGTTTGTAAATAAAAGGCCAACTGAGAACAGGAATGCATACATGGGTGCTCAGAAATAAATGCACATGGTGGATCGGGGTTGATCACTTTGAGTCCTGTTGTCTGATCCATTTCGCCTGCATAACAATGACCTGCTGGGTAGTGTACTTTCCCTGACTTAGCTTACCATAAGCTCAGGTGAGTGACAGGTTAGCTGAACTAAAATTTAACCAATTGTGAACGGACAAAGAATGAGGCATGAACGGACGAAAGAAAAACAAAATAGAAACTCAACTACTCTGGGAGTGTTTGTGGACAATGGTATTTTAGCCCGATGCACTGCTGCACCCATCCAGAAACTCTGGCTAGAAGATGTGCTGCCGTATGAAAGGACCTGAATGTGCTGCTAATGCATATATGGCAATATGGCTTCCTGTTTGTAGCTCTTAACTAACAGTCAAGACAAGCATAAGTAATCCTTCGGCGACCATTTAGCTCAATGATGTGCAGGCGTGGGGATCAAATATATGCTGACAACGGAAAGAATAGGATCAGAAAACAAGTACTCAGCATACTTCTATACTTTACCCACTATAATCAGAATATAAAATCACTTGAACCAAATGTTTAGTTTGATGACCAGAACATCTAAATATGTAGGTGTATATTCTACAAGTTTTAATGATTATTGTGTATGAGCCAATGGGCCAGGGAACACTATTAAACAAAACACGTTTTCACAACATAAGAATTAATAATGTTGAATAGACCCACTTGATAGGGTACGTGATAAAGAATTTCAGAATGTCGAACTAAATATCTCATGTATTGTGGAAGGAATCCTATAAAAAGGGGTCATTTTTCACAGATCAAAATAAGAAAAATATTCTCTTACTTATTTTGAACAGGCTTATGCAGGCTTATGCTTTGTGTGTGTGTGTGTGTGTGTGTGTGTGTTTTCATTGTTTGCCTTTTTCTCTGCAGCTAGAAAAATTATGTACCAAGTAAGTGGCATAAGTATGAGCAAACGTTTGTATTTAAAATAATAGCGTTTTTAACGAAAATAGTTCTCGAGAATAAAATGTAGGTCTCGATTTCACCCATTCAGAACATGTCTGCCTTCAGTGCAATGTAATCAGTTTATACCTATTCTGCTATGAAAAAAATCAGTATGTTTTCTTCATCATAAAGCTTTCCCAAGCGTCAAACACACTGTACTCAATGAATAAACACTAAGAAAGATATGCACACAATGTTCGTTTAAAAAAGTTCAATATGTCGATGTATATGTTCTGATTGATAAAAGTTGAATTAAAAAAGAATATTGTGGACCTACAACTAGCATTATATTGGTATATGTACGTTTGGTGAGTGAAACAGTAAAGTATATCAATATTTAGTTGGCTGTTAACATTCTAGTGCTGTGTTGTGGTTTCAAATTATATCATGTTTTTTGCTTCAATGTTCCACAGTGTGGCCTTATGAAACACGTGCTGTTGTTCAGTTGGTCCTGTCACATTATATGTTATGTTTTGCATCAGTCAAACTTATCTTATTTCAAATTAAAAGAAAACACCAGTGTGTAGTCCTATCATAATGGTGTGGCAGCTTGCTTCGGTATCTAAATAGATCTCCAGCATCGCACAAAGAAAACATCCATTTGCGTGAATGTGACAAAAAAAAATTTACAACGAAAACCCGGTTAAGGATATCAATTGTTGTCCCATAATGTTTTAAGCAATTTGCAACACAAAAGGAATAATCCTTTGCAGTGTTCAATATTTCAATGTGCGACTAAAATACATTTTTGTGATTAATCATTATTTTCTAACGTCAAATGCGGAGTGTCGGTATATTGGCATAATATTAGCGAAATAGCTTCAACAGGCACTTTGAACTGGAATACGAATCTGGATGTAGAAATATTTTGCATTAATTAAAATTTATAAAAACGAACACATTTGTAAGGATATTAGTTGTTTGTCCCATAATGTTTTAATCCATTTGCAACACAAATAGGATAATGCTTTGCAGTGTTCAATATTTCAATGTGCGACTAAAATACATTTTTGTGATTCATCATTTCTAACGTCAAATGCGGAGTGTGGGTATATTGCCATGATATTAGCGAAAGAGCTTTAACAGGCACTTTTTATACTGGAATACGAATCTGGATGTAGAAATATGTTACATTAATTAAAATTTATAAAAACGAACACGTGTGTAAGGATATTAGCTGTTTGTCCCATAGTGTTTTAATCCATTTGCGCAACAGATAGAATAATGCTTTGCAATTTTCAAGATTGCAATATGCGAGAAAAGTATATTATGAGATTCATTATTATTTTTAACGTCAAATAGGGGTGGTGGATATGTTTTATGTTCATGTATTTGTGCAACCGTGCTTTCAGTTGCAACTTTCAGAGTTACAATGAACCCCCCAAATTGTCTAAATCGCTGTAATGTTGCTTTCGAGGTGTCTTCTTATCATTTAAATGTTTTTAAACTTATAAGCTTGAAACACGTATTTCTTTTTTTTTTAATTTAAAAAAAAAAATGCTCTTGTGAGAATTTGTTGTAGTATTGAGATTTCAACTAACGGTAAAGTAATTAAAACTATGTAGCAGGAAGTCACGCTTGAGTATAAATTCATACAGGTTTGTCAGTTGCCAACTTTGTGAAAGCCAGTAACTAAATGAACAAAAAGGAATATAAACAGTAAATGGCGGTGATGTTTTATTTTTACCCAAACGAAAAAGGGTTTAACAACATTGTAGCTACATTCACATCTTGGAGTTTCATGGCATGTTTTTTTATGTACAGAATACAAATCTTCATGCTAGGAACTTTATTGGTTGTAACAGAGATTCTAGCCTCGATGAGTGTAATCCCTGAAATTATACTGTGAGCCCTTTATGTAACAAAGAATCGTAATATTAAGGCTCCTAAATAACTTTACCAGACCTGGACAATCTTTCAAAAAAAGACTATTCAAATGGTGTCCACTAACAATACCCATGATGTTCTCATGCCTCTATATTCAGATATATAGGAGGAAATTGAATATAGCCCTTTTTCAACAGTGACATTTTATATTTAACACAAAGTTTAAAAATGCAAAAAGAATAGTCGTGACGTAACTTTTTCATCAGTGACATTTTATATTTAACACAAAATTTAAAAATGCAAAAAAAAAAAAAAAAATAGTCGTGACGTAAATATTTTTAACTATGTCATCTATGCTTATTGTCTTAGAAATGAAAAAAATGCGTACCAGTGAAACAAATGAAGTTTCATTTGTCAGTGGCAATAGAAAGTAACTTTCAAAAGTATGGTATTCATTTTTCTTCTCCGACTTTCAGACACAGAGCAAGAAGTAATTCAAACATAGGCATAATTATATTTCGTTAGGAATTACATTGGGCATCGTATACTGCAATTATGTGCATTGGGTATGTGTCATGCGTGTAAACAAACATTTCAGCATTGTAGATTTTGATCATGACCCACCAAATGGGCAAATTTTTGTCATACAGTATATATATATATATATATATATGTACCAAACAAACGTCTGCTATTTTGTGTATCTGTGGAAACCTATGCACATATTTTTTGTCCATATATACACACATACATACTTAGAAGTGTCTGTGTGTACATGTATACATGTATGTACGAATAAGGTAATGTTTGCTCAGCTGGGATCAATAGTTCCTAATATTTATATGCTTTTTCTCATTTTAATTTCCATTGCTTTTCACTTAACCTACTATGAGATTCCCATATTTGGTTTGTCTTCGATTGGCGCACTAAAATATCAGTATCCATTTTGTATATATGACACTCAATTACTAGCCACCTCCAAGTATTGAAACTGACGTCGCTAGCACCAGCACCTGCGTGCGCAATAAGGCTTTATCTTTTAGGTCACGCACATCTGTGATATATGGTGTCACTCACTATCAAACATATACACTAAATCGAAGCAAATTTACAATTTTGAATAAGACTGTATAGCTAACAAATTTGCTGTATCTGTGCGATGGTAATTGAGACAAAAAAAGTGCCACTATAACAAAAGGATTCTTTAATAACAATTACCACAGTACGTCTGTATTATAATCCGCTAGTCACACCAGATTGTATTTTCACCAAAGCAAGATCGCTACGCTTCATGTCCATTAGTAGCTGTTTTGTTGACGCGATTGATACAATTAACAAACACAAAGAGCTTATGTTTTGGGCTCAGTTTACTTGTTAGTCAGCTGAGCTTATGTGATGGGTTATCCATCATCCATAGGCTGTTTGTCTGAAGTCTGTCTGTGTGTGGACGTCTGGTGTCCACAATAAACATTTCAGGATTTGTCTCCGAAATCATCAGTCAGGGGCACTTTATCCTTGGTGGGGGATGTACCTCTGGTGGGTCTCTACCCATTGTTTTAATGGTTGTGCCTCCTTGATTTTCAAGACCATTAAATGTTTTATGTAAACGTTGCTCTTCAACACAAACAACATCTATTGGTCGCTTGAGTACTCATGTGACTGGTACAATCACTAAGCACAATCGACCTGTTGGCTGAGAACCCCCTTTTCAATTTTCTTTGTATTTTCTTGTTAACAGTTGTTTTAATTTTCTTCGCGCAGAAGTCACACAAAGTTGTTTTTCTCTAGTTGAAACCAAGAGAAATTTAAAATATATATCCATGTCCAGGATCGAATTCAATGGTTAGTCCTGAAATAGCATAAATAAAAAGTTATAACATTTTCAATTTAGTCCTGACAGGTTTTTTATTTCCCTTCTATAAATTGCTCCAAAAGTCACGGAAGGAGTTGTCAGAAAAAAAAATCTGGGAACCATTCCTGGATATGATATTTTTCTTTTAATGTCTGTTAATTTTAATGTGATAGGGCAATTCGTACATTTGTGAGGCAATATACAAATTGCAGAGGTTGAGCAAAAAACAGTTCCAAGAAAATCGCATTGAAAGAAAAAGTTGCCGATTCTTATGCGGTTATGGCTGTAATATGACACACTCATTTCCTCTGTCCTGTGGTTTAATTCTTGTGTGAAATAAACTTTTAGCTTTACCTCCTTGGTGTTGTCATTAAACAAAAGTTTATTTTATGGCTGAAATCTTGACTTTTTTAAACTTGGGAACACCACACTTGGCTTGTTTGGGTGTGGGTTCACATGCAGCTTTCCATATTTGGGGACCAGTAAGTGGATTGTGCTAATTTGTTTTTGAATCAATAGAGAATTTCAAAGTAATCAGAATTATGTAAGTAATTAGTCTGAACTGGCCCATTCTTATCTCCACAGCTAATTGTTTCATGTGAGTGACCCTTGTCGATAGCTCAATTGGTTTCCAGGGGTCATGGATTAATGACAGTGCAAACAAGGACATGGTTCATTATTATGCCCATGCAAACAAACCCATGTGCCTGGCACTGTTTAAACCTTTCATTGTAAACAAAAGTTTTGAGGTCAGTTATCTCATATGAATTTTATATTCACACATATAAGTTTGGGAGCATGTAGTTTAAGTATCAGACTATCCAAGAATATGAAAAACTGATTAGAGGTTATCCGAAGGTGCCAGCTTCAGATCTTCCACCTTAAGTAACATAGAGGTCATTGCAATAAGTCATACAGAAAATTCGTGAAGATTCTTCAGAGCTGATAAAGGTGATGTGAAATAGGTATTATATATTTGTAGATAAATTAGTCTGCATGGAGATTTTTCCAAGCGTACCTCCTTGCCTCATGTTTGTCAAATGCAAAAGGCTTTTTCCTAGAGCACGCATAAATCAAAATCAAGACGATAACACTCGTTTGGGTATGTAAAAAGCATTGTCATAAGGTGATTTAGCTACATATATATCAAATATTCCTAGCAAGAAGCATGGGCATAACTAAAGCTTGTCTGGTAAGTTTTATATGCGCCTTCATGATTAAAATACTACACACAACGTCCGATGTCACAAAGACGCACAAAAAACTGCAGTGGCACGGGTTCAGTGGACTGAGTAGTATTGCAGGAATGTACGATCCGAGTAGCTTTATTGTACAGCCTCGATTCGATTGCTCATTGTGGTCTTCTGGTCACCTTCCGTGTATGATTCTAGTATGAGAAGGGAACCACTCTTGGGTTTCAAACATGAAGCTTGCAGTAAAAGCCAGCTACATATAGATGGATAGTTATTTTCAGATATATTTTCATAGTTATTTTTTGTAGTGTATATAAACCATATTACACCACAGACCTTAGTAAAAGAGCAAATAGTTCAGAACAACATTACAAGGCTGCTGATGTGGATATGGGCTGTGTCAAATTTTAACCAATGTGAAGTGAACTATTTAATGTACACCTGAAGGTCTCCACTGTAGTGAAATGATAAAATATTGAAACTGGCCAACGCCAGAAAATTCATTTTTGATAACGAACCGGATATTATTTACCTGGTATCTTTAAATAATATTAAGCATTTTCCCTGTATATTGAGCTTCACGTCGATTAATACGGTGTTCCTACAGTGAGTGTGTGTTAATCAGTTATTGAGATTGTAATTGAAGTAAAGGGAAGAGAAGTTCCTTGCCTTCCTGACGAAAGCCCCCTCTTGCAGTGACACCTGGATACACAGATATTTTTGTGATTAATCAAATGATAATTGTTCGCTAACCAGACGTGGTGTATGGAAAGATTATTCTGAATTTTGATGCTGTAAACACAGATACACATGAATTTAAAGTCAACAATGGTCATTTGGTGTCTGAATAAATATTCGCAAATTATATTGTCAGCCAGGGCTTCAAAGTACTAGCCTGTACTAGGCTCACAACGCACACTCATAAAAACTGCACTAGTAATTCGTTGTCCATCAGCATCATTCTGCAGGTGTCTACAATGTACTCCAGTGGCTGCCAAATTAGGACAGTTAACGCACTTCGAAATTGATAAGTGTGCGTGGTACCTGTATGGCTCATTTGTGTCTGTGTAAACACCGTTTGAATTGCCAACGAAATGCTTCCATCGATCATTGCTACAAAATTAAGTTTTATTACAGTCAGACACAATTTTAGCCTGATAGTGTACTCGTGTACCACATTGTGGAACAAAGACTAGCCTCGTAGTGGGTTTAAGACAACAGCGCAAAACATCTGACCGGATGGAATATTACTAAATAATATTAGAGTCAAAAGGTGGAGATCTTTTAATCTTCCAGCATCCGGCATTTTTGATAAATTGAAACGAGATTTAGTGACATTTTTGAAGATATAAAAGTTTCCTATCCATATAATGGTAGTGGCGCCATCTATTTGTCTGTAGCACAATGAAATGAATACCTCAAAAATAATTGACTTGGACAATCCAGATTTAGAGGCTATTTAGGTGATGTCCAATACTAATATAAGATGGTAGGTTTTTCCAACTGTTACTTCATTAGGCTTGTTAATCTGAAGAAGTGACTTGTTGATGACAGTGTGTTGCTTGGACATCCATGGAGAAGAGAGCTTATCGTTCAGATTAATATTTCCTTTGGATGCATTTTGTATAAACCTCCACCTGATAATCTACTTTAGGGTCACTGTATTCTAATCAGGATGAATTGTTGCACCACCGCAACTACATTATATGCCTAAATACCTCCAAAATTTATCTGATTTGGAAGAACATACCAACAATGAATAGATAGAGCCAGTGTGCAAATTTTAAGTCGTAAAACTTTCTAGTCAGAGATTAATGTCATGTTCATATTGCCGTTCATAGGTATGGTCATTATATGCGATAAAAAGGATTAGTATGGGCTGTACATTCATGAATGTGATCTACTTTTAAATTCACAGGCAACGTTACAGATTTCGTTTCATTAAGCCAGCACTATGAGGACGATGATTTTGATAATGAAGACGATAATGGTACCCTAAATAACCAAGTATCAAGCTACATATTGACAACCCTAATCAGAGTCCCACAGTCAGAGAGACACATAAATGATACTACACTATCAAGATGGTGACAATTTCTAAGGACTAGTTTACCACCACACGTGAGTTACCATGACCTAATTTTCAAGGTCAAGTAGCCACTTTGTTGGTAAATGAATATAGCACTTTTCATTGGATAACCCTTGGTAAGGCTGTAATTTTCGAACAGAAAATGGACCTCTGTAAGACTGTGACCAAATTACGGTAATTTTGCAACCCGTATTAAAGTCACGGGGTAAATTTGGACTTTTACATCGGAAATTTACAGCAAGAACTATCTGCCTTAAATAAACACATTGGTCTTAATGGTCGTTTTCTTTCAAAGTTGAGGTATGATTATATAGAAGTGACCATCACTTTTTTCAAGAGTACGCAACAACCTGAGCAAATTTGAATCAAATGCCTAGTGCCTCACTATTTGCTCTAAACATAACAATTCTTTTCATATGTCAATACATACCCATGGTATAAAGTATCATCTTATCGTGGTTAAAACTAGATTGTACATGAAAGATCAGCGAAGAACAGGAAAGCATACATGGATGGCTGTACGGTTTTGGTTATATCTAATTAAAACCATTTTCGTTGTACAAAAAAACATAAACGCTCAATATGAGTGGGATCCAACACATAACACAGATGCACAAATGCACATTGTGGATCGCGATGGTCACTTCGATTGATGTTGGCTCATCTGTTAAAGCTGCATAACAGGACTTCCAACTGGGGAGTGAACGTTCCTGACTTAAGATTAAAGTGAACCAACTGTGGATTGACAAGGAATGACGTATGAACTGACGGCAGACAGAACCCCATCCCATATGCTAGTTGACTGACAAGACAACAGATCAAAAAAAAAAAAAAAAAAAAAAACAACACACACACACAAGGACAGAAACTCAACTGCTATATACGTTTTTGCCAAAAAAGAAGGTATTCTAGCCTGATGTGTATTTAACAGCTGACTGTGTTTATCTACAAGCTATTTCTACATATTCAGAGGCTCCAGCTGGAAGATGCGCTGCCATATGACAGGACCTGAAGGTGATGCTACTGTACAACATTACATATGGCAATATGCCTTCCTGTTGGTGACTCTTAACAAACAGTCAAAGTAAACGTAAGTCATTCTTTGGTGACCATCTAGCTGGACTGATGTGCAGGCTAGCGGACAAAAATACGATGGCCATAGAAGGAATTGAATTCGACAAAGATGTACCCAGTATATTTTTATACTTCACTCGTTATAATAGCATATCACATCATTAGTGAAAATGTTGAGAACAAGTAGGTAGTGACTACAACAGTACATTTAGTACATTTAAATACGTACGTGTATGTTATACAAGTATAATAAGTACTGTACATGAGTCAAGTGGCCAGGAAATACTATGAAAGAGGATAATAAGTTCCGACAACTTGAGGATCAATTTTGTTAAATGGATCCACTTCATAATGTATGTGGTCAACAAATTCAGAATATTAGAACAAAATGTGCCATGTAATTTTGAAGGAGGCCTGTACAAAAAGGGGTCATTTTGTATAGATAAAAAATGAGAAAAATAAATTGTCTGGCGGCTTTCTCATTCTTTTTCTGTTTGTATGCAGCTAGAAACCTTTTTCACCTAATAACTAGAGTAATTTGGAGCAAACTAATATGTATCGAATGATAATGTTCATAAAAAAATGCTTTACGAGAAACAAATGACCGTCCAAATTTAAGACCATTGCAATATGTCCGAATTCAGTATAAAATACGTGCTCATGCTTCACCAAAGTTGTTATTTTCAGCAAAAATCACAGCTTTTTATCATTAGCAGAAGCTTTTATAAATGTCATATAAACTATATTTTATTAATTTGCAATTACAAAAGAATACACACAACATGCGTTTCATGGAAATTCGATATTTTGACCTGTGTATTCTATCATTATTCAAGTGGTATTACATTGGGATATATAAATCTCTGGTGAGTAAAATAGTAACATATCTCAATATTTAGTTTGCTGTATACATTCTAGTGATGTCTGATGGTTTCCATTTTTTTTTCTTTTTTAGTGCTTCACTGTTTGATAGTGTGGTCTTATCAAATATGTGTTTGTGTTCACTTTGCCCTGCAACATTATATGTTCCATTTTCCAACAGTCATCCTAATCCAGTCACAACGGTGCATAAAACCGCTTTGGTGTATAATTAAATCTGTATCACGGTAGGAAGGAAATATCCATCTGGAGCATGAGCATCCACGTGACAACACAAATTCTTGAACAGACACCTGTGTAAAGTGATATCAATTGTTTGTTTCATAATGTTTAAGCCATTCTCGACACAGATAGAATGATGCTTTGCAGTTTTCAATATTCCAATGCACGACAAACTATACACTTTGTGAATCGTCATTATTTTAACGTCAAGGGAGAAATATGGGCATGTTGCTATGATATTACGAACTAGCTTATGGCCTTTATACTAGAAAATGAATATGGATGTAGAAGTATTTCACATTACTTAAATTTTACATTCAGTATTTGTACATTATGAGCTTTTACTTTCCATTTTTCACAGTTACAATGAAACAAAAATAGTATCAAAGTTGCCGTCAAGTTATTTTAGAGGACAGCTGGTTAAGACCTAATACCTGTTCGAATATGACAGTGTACTTTTTGCGGCAATCAAATAATTGAACACCATACTGAAATTTTACTGGAATACTGCGATTTCATTACTTTTGTTACTTTCACTTAGGAGATCATATAGTTGTCTTGCTCCTGACTATGCAAATGACTGCAACGAATCATTTGTGTAGGTAAACCTGATTCTGATTTGTCAGCAAGCTCACCAAACTTAACTCGATCATTTCACACAATGGACTGCGCCCTTCATCTAACCAAAGCATCAAATGCTACAAAAGGAAAGCCATAACAAGCAATCGCGCAAAAAGAATGTTAGCCAGTTCCTTCATAGATGTGAGAGCCTTACTAAAAGATTCCGTACAAACATTTTGAATTGAGTTATCATGAAAGTGTTTATCATGGAGTTATTCCTTGAGCGCTTATAGCTAGGTCTGCACCATGGCTCAGCAAGGGCTCCTGAAGGCAACTCGTGCCCCAGGAGTATCAGCCACTAGAACTCCGGGTGGGTGCCCTTGCATGCTGTGCAAACAACACAACAGGTGGTAGCTTGTTTGATGCGAGTGAGTTTTTCAGGAAGCTTTAGCACTCACTGTCAATTTGTTACCATATCAAATTTCAACCAATACAAGGTTTTTCACATCAAAGTGTTCAACCATAGAACTATAACATAATTCACCCATATGCCTACTGCTTTGACCTTGATAATAGCATTATAACCACTACATGGTGACTTACAAAATCTTTATTCTGCGAGGGGGACTGGCAGTGGTGGTCACATATCAGAAACCTACACTAATTGAAAATAAACAGCATGCGATAATGCCAGTCATAATAATAAGCATATAATACAAGACAAAATGCTTGCCCTTCAGGTACTCAGCGAGGGGCTACTGGCAGCAGTATCGTACTAGAAACCATATGCTTGTCAAATCAGTGACAGTTGTCAGTATCCGTCTTGAGTTGTTACGTCTATCTAGTAGCAACTCATCATCAACGAACACTGTCAAAGGAATAATATGGTTACATATGTGAGCCAGAGACTTCTTGCATCTCAGGAAAGTGATTGTTCGCCACTCTTAGGAAGTCCGACCTCCTCCCACGAATGAGATACCACTGGGGCTATAAGTGGTATCCTCACAGGAACCGGATTGGAGTGCCACTTCACTACACTTAAAATGATGTCAAGCTGCAAAGGACACCGCATATGAAATAATTCATGAGACAAGTCACTTCTGGAAAATTGATCATCTGTTTTCAGTGATTCATTAGACATGCATTGAAATTACCCAAAAAATGATAAGCGTTTCAATTTATACGAAATGAACCGGTATGTTTGCTTAGTATTATGTTGTAGAAAAAGGACAAGGGTCAGTATATTTTTGTTTACAAACGTGGCCTAATCGAGTGATAAATCAAGAATCTACTGATACAAGTCCTTTGTCTGTTCTCACATCAGAAGCATTCCCATATTAGCATATTTCATACGATTCTTTTCATGGTAATTGGCAAAGACGCCACGGGGACCTTTTTGTGACTTCCTTTTCACCCATGCATAATAGTTATAGATTTTATACAGTAGTGATTACTCCAATGCACGCACATCCATGACCAACCAGTGTATAAATATGTTCATATCCCTCTTAAACATGATATAAAACAATACTGTAAGACAGTTTGGCAAAAAGGGCACATTATATGTAACATTTTGGGTTTTTGTGAGACCAATGTGAATATTAACTGGTTTTTTCGTCATCACAGAGCTGACAACTTTCTTGCCCAGTAACAGCACTACATTGTGTATGGTATGACTAAATTTGCCAAATATTTTTATGACACACCCTGTGCACTTGTCTTATGATAATATCTCTATGATAGCGTCCATGACCATATTATATTCCCTGCTTTCTATGTTTCTTAAATGTTTTGTGAGGTATTAAGTATAAAGTGCCATATAGTACAGTGCATCAGACATACATTATACGAGCCGGCATGCCCTTATAATTTCTATTTTTGCAACACCGCTATTTATGCAAGACACTGAAATAAGTTAGGTATACATGCAACTGCCCCTGCAGTCTTGCACCGCGAAACTAGCATTACCTCTGGAACAGATATTTGGTGTTTTCACACACACTGCTAATCTACCGTAGAATGCCAAACCTATAATATCAGCTTTAGGAAATTTTGTCATGCAGCAGCATCTGTGTTTAAATTATAATTGGTACGTAAAAACCAATCACATGACGTACAAAGCTGACTGTACGCAATAATTACAAGTCAAACGTTTCGAAATCCTATGTGCTGGTACCTGTGGAAGGTAAATCCACCCATGGTTCCAGTAATGCTGAATTAATAGGATGCAATATGGGCTACACAGCAGCAAGGTATTTTTCAACACTCCCTGGAATTTAAACCTGGTTACTGGTGCCCTTATATCAGATAATGTATATGGCTAACTCTGGGAAATTCCGTGCTTAGATACCTTATTAATTACAATATCACCAGACAGTTGTTAAAGTTCTGATTAACTTGAAATGTTAGTTTTAAATGAAACATAGCACTGGTTAATTTTGCGTCTTTAATTAATAGCTTCAACAAATTTGGTTGTACACTGATATTGTATACTTGTAGAATAAGCCAAGTACCTTTCGACTTGTTGCAGTACTGTGACTTCCTCATTGCTAGGTTAAAGAATGTGATTGCAAGGCTGCCTCGAACAATACCGACCCAAAGTGATCAAAGAAAAGGTCCCTGAGTGTGTTAGGGATCTACGGCAGTGTCTGACATACAGTTGTGAATGATTATCTTTTGTAGGTACACTTTGGCAACCCTTATAATGATGTACTAACCACAAAAATATTATTATTGCTAGAGAATGTAAAAATAGTTGAGAACTGGAACTCAAGAAGCTATAAATATAGCTATATGTATAGCCCAGTGTGATACCTCCTGGCAACAAAGGTGATATGATATCTAAAAAATATTGCTGTTTTGTGGCCAACCTGGGCAAAGTATTGGGACCTTTTCCCGTTCAGAACGGCTTCAGTCATCACGAAAATCCCCTTTCTTGATACGTCTGAGAGGATGAGGATCTGTTTCTATCATGCATTTCTTTACATCTCTTGGCAGTATAGAAATAAATCAAGTATTTTGTTATTCAAGCTATCTGATAATGCGTAACAGTGGCTGGGATTGTATGTGCATTTTACGGTCTGTAACACATACAATGAGATTCCGGTTGTGCATCTTTTTGGCCCAAACCAAACAAAGCATTCACTACAGCAAGTGTTACATATAAAAATTTTAATATTCAAATAAAATTCTTAATTCTTTCCAGTGACTGGTCTTTTCATATATATAAACAGCCAAGGCCCATTCTATTTCATACACATTTAGATATAGCACATTAGAAATTAGCCAATACACTGAGAAACACTTCTCTATATCTCGACACCTTTATTTTTTATCTAATGGTTGGCAGTGCATAATTTGTCCGGTATTTTGTGTAAACATTTGTGTATTTTTTGTTATATTCGACTATTATGAAACTGGCGCTGCAGTTATACTTACATCTGGTGGATATGTACTTTATGTAAGTGTCAACAAAGTTATTCACTATGTGGCACTGCTAAGGGTCCCTGGATATATATATATATATATATATATATATATATATATATATATATATATATATACATACATATACGTACATATATATATTTATACACACATATATACATATATACATATATACATATATATATAGACATATATATATATATATATATATATATATATATATATATATATATATATATATATGCATGTATTTGTGGTTACAAAGTAAATGGGTTTTACAAACGTAAATCATAATCGGATAACTTTTTTTCCCGAATACTTTAGCTGAATTACTTTCAAACTGGGACGACTGTACCTTCCTTTGGTGAATCCCTAATAATCCGTAATAAATTGGTTCAAATTTTATACTGCACTGGGGGGGGGGAGGTAAATGGTTAGGTGTATCTTTGTTAGTAAAAATAAAGTTTGCAGTCAAAAAAGGCCATTTTAAAGAGGAGCGGACTGATTTAAAACCACAGTTGCCTTTTAAGGGCACTACCTGTATCAAGTCAAGCGTGAAATTTATTTCTTCACATTGGTATTGGAAGATGAATGTTAATGCTTTGGTAAATCTAGAATTTCTGTCTTATGTCATTATCAACTTTGCTCCCATTGTTGGGTTTAATTTATGAATATGGGTAATGTTTTTCTGAACTATTTCCTACCTGTTCAGCCCTAGGGGTGGCTAAACATTTACATTACCATGTCTCATTGTGTACAACCAGTATTGTAATTTGATAAAGGCTGGAAAAATGATAAGCGTTAGCAAATCAAAAAGTTCACTGGACCACCTGGAGGCCTCTAAATAATGTGATGGTTTATCGTCATATATATCGTATGATATGTTCAGTTTTAAAGGTGAAACAGTGGAAGTTTGTTTTTGACCAATTGTTATAAATTTGTCAGTGTGGATGTGTTCTATAACATGCAAATTTTGAATTAAATCAAACATAAATATTTAGAAAGGTTGCAATGTTTGTAGTCAAATTGCGTGGGTGTTTTATGCTTGTGCAATATTGTTTGGTTGCTCCCAGGCTTTCTGGCGGCGCTTTTTGTGAACTTGTGGATGTACAGGCTTGCCCTCCATTAATTAATTGTTCCTTACAAAGATTATCGGGTATAAAGTACATGCTCTCAAGTCCTCTTGGCCTAATAATTTAGCTGTCTTTCTCACGCAATTCACATATGTTTAATGTATGTGTTTTTCATTTTTCTCTTTCTCTCTCTCTCTCTCTCTCTCTCTCTCTTTCTCTTTCTTCCTCTTTCTCTTCATTTCTCTTTCTTTCTCCTTTTTCTGTCTTTCTTTCTCTTTCTCTCTGTCTCTTTTCTTTCTATGTCTCTTTCCTTGTCTCTTTCTTTCATTATCTCTCTTTGTTTCCTTCTTTCTTTCTCTCTCTCCTTTCTTTCTTTCTTTCTTCCTTCTTTCTTTCTCTCCTTTCTTTCCTTCTTTCTCTCCTTTCTTTCCTTCTTTCTCTCTTTATTGCTTTATAAATACAGTACATTCCTATTGATTAGGCCTACTATGTAAGCATAAGTTGATTGCGATGGTAATTTACCTTTTTTACATCCATTTCAAACTTGGTACGTATGTACCTTGTCGCGTTCTATATCAAAATTCTAGCAATATTTACACAACAAATATGTTTGGATTTTTTAAGTTATTTTGCGAGGGGGTCATTTTTGGGCGAAATATAGTACTCTCTTATACCATTTATCACATTGCTTTTAAATTGAACAGGGACACTTCTCCGTATGAGTGTAATACTATTGCATTACATGGGTGACCTTAACTTCATCTGCTAGGTCACAAGTCTACCTGCATGCAGTTTATTTTTCACTTGCTAGACATTTTATGTTAACTTATTTTTATGTATTGTTGATTAAAAAATCCCTCAGATGGTTGGGTTACAACAGGTGCCTTTATCAGAAAAATCAACAGGGAAAGAGGGGGGTGTCACAATTATTTTCATTTTAAGAGGGAAATAAAAAGTAAAAAAATTGTATTTTATATATATATATATTATATATATATATATATATATATATATATATATATATATATATATATATATATATATATATATATATATATATATTATAATCCGACACAGGACCTTAACTTTTGTATATACATTTTCATGATTAGAAGGGAAGAACCAATATTATTGGACAGCTCAGTGGCCTGTAATTCTAATTTTCTTCCTGGTCATTATAGAAAAAGATATATCTACAAAAAATATGTATTTTTAGTTAAAACGAGTACGGGTGGGTAATTTTTTTCTATGTAAAATATCGTAAAAGATTAGTATCACACTACAGGGCGAAGTTGTCTGTTATTAGAGGGCAAAATCACTAAAATGCAGGGTTTCAAAATCTTAAAAGATGCGGAGAATAGGTAGGCCTACATCTTATATTATGTCATTAAAAGTCATACTTCGCGATTTTAACAAAATAATTATATCATCATAACCATAATTTAGACACTTTAAAAAAAGAAAATAAAAATCCAATAATTGGGAAATATATGATTGTAATCTTTACAAATATGAATGAAATCTTTAACCAATTTGATCATAATCATTAAAATTTACCAAGAGATGGCAGCAGCATATGACAGCGGGAACATTGTCATGAGAGGTGGGGGGTGGGGGTGGCAATTGCTGCGAAAACAAAAGTTTAAAGAAAATTCTAACAAACCTATCTTCCTCCTTATTACATAATCAATGTTTAATTTAATTTTTAATTTACTACATATGAGGGGATTATTTGGGATACTGATGCGATGACTCGAAAAACTATTTATGTGAATGTGTACAGATAGTGACTCACCTGTTGATCTCTTCTGCAATCGAGGTGTGTTGCAACAACCGCTCGTTTCAAAGCAAAACAGACGTCACTTGTGAGTGCGCTCAGTGACTGGATTTACAAAAGGAATCGTTTTGAATGAGGTTATCATATCATCATTTTCATATTACATTAATATTTTATGTGATCAGGGACAAGGATTGTACCATCAACGCACCTGACATCTGGAAGAAATCCAACTTAGTTGTGTTGGCCTCATCACATGTCATATTTTTTGCGTAAAATATGATTTTTGTTTTTGTAGCTCAAGATTAAAGTTTGTGCATCTACTTTATTTTTTGCATAAATTAAAATGCTGCAGGTCTGGTTTCATCATTCATTCAGTGACCTTGCCCGATCCACATATTTCACGTGTTCGCCCCATGTATTTTTTTTTTTTTACCTGCGTAGTTCATTGTTTTATTGTTCTATTTGCCGCGCCAGGTTGCCAGGTAAACATTTCCAGAGTTGACCAATCATAATTAAGTTACCCCATCGGCCGTGCGCACCTAGTCACCTCACCCCTTTCTTTTTTATGCACGTGTCTCCCGATCTTAGTTCACTCGCCTCATTGACCATTCCTGCCGACGGACGTGCTTCTGCTGGTCAGTCCAGAATATGTTTTTTGCCACACGGCATCGTGGCTTTATAATTCGGCGAGCATTTTAACAGCATGTATTCTGGAGAGCGCTATGTAAGTACTTTTCTCCGATTTATAGCTGGTACAAATCGAATTCATGCTTTGTACTTTTTTCTTTAATTTTTTACAAAGTATTTTTTTTCTTTCCGTCATGCCACATGTAACTAGTGTATATAAACCTTTCGTTTTCTAGCTGGTCCCTGGTACAGTAACCGCTATGACATTCCAGCAGTTTAAAGCGACACATAAAGCTTTGTTCCCGCCACCGTTTCTTGTAAGTTTATTATATATTTGTCGTACATATTTATCGCAACTTTGCCTAGGCGCAGTAGACTGAAAGGCCAGTTCCAATTGGTTATCGTCGCTTTGCCAGTATAGATTTCGCACGTAGGAAGTTTAATTGTTTAACGTATTAGTCATTTAACGAAGGTACTTCTTGTGGCGCAAGCAAACATTATCTGTAGTAGCTGTTTAGTTGCGCGTCTAGATAGATATTCTTAGTTCATGTTCATTCAGTTAAGATGTAAATGTATCTGTAGTTGTATGGCTTTATCGGTATCATTATAAGCTGCTTCATACTGAAGCCTTGACCCTAGCTTGCGAGACCTTGAAAGATATATGTATTTTATTACTGTATTGCGCGTGTATAGTCACACACGCACGCACGCACGTGCATGGGAACGTGTCAAGATATATTCATGGATTAACGAACAGTATAGCGTGAAGTCGATAATTTTGCATTACGACACGTGTCATGATATTATGTATATACATGTCTGATTTGTAGTAAGTGTCTATGCTGAACGAGAATATTATTGTAATTCATGAGTTCATGATTAAGATATTTGATATATATGTACGTACCGGAGTATTTAAATTTATATGTGGCTGATATTAATGAAAATCAGCTACAGGTCATGGCGTAAGATATGCACGTCTATCGTTGCATATTATAAACGTAATTCATATCTGGTTTCAGTAGTAGCATTAACGTATATGTTAATAGCTTTGCTAAGTTGTAAACCTGATACGATACGTATATGCATATCAGTCTATTTGACTATTTCATAATTATGACGATAAAACGTAACTTGCGTATAATGCAAACGGCATCAGTTAAAAAGATTTGTAGTAAATGTTATACTATTTGTGTCAACGTCTTCTCTTATGTGATTTATAATGTGATGTATTTGTGTTGTAGCTTTATGGAATGTAACGTCACAATGTCGTCCAATAAAGAGGGTGAAAAGAACAGCTTGGTGTCCCTACTTTTTACTGCCGGTGTACCACACATAAATAAAGAAGAAACGGCTCTTTCCTTCGACAATGTCATCACGGCCACGGGAACTCGTCCGTCATAACTCATCTGGTCCATCCAGCTACCGCTCCTGCCAAGTCCAGGTCGGTCATTTTGTAGCCATGACATATCACATCATGGATTGTGTAACCTCTTTTGGTTTCTGTATATGAATTTGCCTGCACTATTTGACATGAAATTGAGAACTATCCTCTTGTGTTTTTTCGTATTCGTGAGCCATTTGTCAGAGTTGTACAAATTGAGTTCTCTGCAAGATTGTAAGAAATCACGCAAGATAGAAAAGGGTAAAGTCACGAAATTGTGCAACAAACTCAGCCAGGTTATTGCTGAAGATGATGATTTAACTTCAATACCTGAGTTAGTGGATCAATTAAAAAGGTCTTTCACCAGTTTCACGTCATGTCATGAACAGGTCGTATGTAAAGACACAGATGAGGACGTAGATCATGATAAGTATTTTGAAGAGGTCCAGGCCAATTATGTGAATGCTTTATGTAAGGCCAAACCTTTCAAATACAATGTTAGCTCAAGCGACGCCTCACAGACATCTCAAGGTCAGGTCTCGGGTAAGATGCAGGGTCAAGGTCACACAGATAATGATTTGCTCAACCTATTAAGTCTGCCCAAGGCAGAGTTGGAAGTATTTTCTGGCGATCCTCTAAAATATCACTCCTTCATCAAGAGTTTTGAAGTAAATGTAGATAAGTTATGTAAGGACCCTGATAGTAAGATAGCTCGCCTTTTACAGTATACAACAGGTGATGCTCATGAAGCCATACGCGGAGTTCAGATTGTGGGAGGTCCTGAAGGTTATAGACGCGCGTTAGATACTCTTAGAGATTTATACGGATCAAAGCATCAAGTTACTGAGGACATAGTCAAAAGCTTGCGCAAGCCGACTCCTGTCAAATCTGCGCATGACATGCGTCAAATGAGTCATGACTTGCGTAACGCCTACGATATACTCCATAATCTTGATTCCCTGAGTGAAGTCAATGATCAAGTCATTATTTTCGATAAAGTGTCCCGTTTACCGAATTTTGTCCAAAACAGGTGGAACAAAAAGGAGTTGAAGAGTAAACATGATTCGGGTGCATATCTAAAATTTGATGACTTAGTCAAGTTTGTAAAACTAGTTGCTGACGAGATGAATGACCCTCTTTGCGGCGCCGAAGCTAGGGCAGAGCGCGTAAAACAAAAGAAACAAGTAACTGTTCATGCTACACAAGCCAGTTCAAAATCTCGTAGTCCAAAGTCCAGGCGAGGTAGGCATATTGGTAGTCGGTGCGCGTCCACTCCTAGTCCTAATGACAGCACTCCTTTAAATGAAGGCGCTTCAGCTTCTGCAAGTTCGAATTCCACTCGTGAAAATTCCAATCCCGGAACTTTCCGCAATATTACTCTTTGCAAGATGTGCAATCAGCCCCATTCTCTGATGCGGTGCCCTGATTTCAAATGTCTGTCCGTACCTGATCGTATTTGTTTTGTGCAGAATCACAACATGTGCAGTAATTGCTTACGAGATAATCACGCCACTAATGACTGTACGAGCAGAAGTCGTTGTTTTGTGTGTCAGGAGAAACATTCAGCCTTTTTACATGTTGACAAATCGTCGACAAGCCATGCTATGTCCTCTGGTAATTGTTTTATGCCAACGGTCAAAGTTTTGGTTAATGATAAAGTATGGGTTAACGCTGTACTTGATACCTGTTCTAGCAGTTCGTTCTGCACACGGTCACTTTCAAAATCATTAGGTTTGAGAGGAAATATCTCGCATTATACTTTGAAGACGATGAGTGCTGTTACACCCGTAAAATCAAAACAAGTAAGCATGAAAATTTCATCAGATGATGACTCTATGCACATGTCAGGTGTTCAGGTCGTTGAAAGCATTCCAATCACATCCGCTTCTTTAGATCAAAGTATGTATCCTCACCTATGTGATTTAGACCTATCTGGCAACATTGAATGTCAGGAGGTTGACCTTCTTATAGGTCAAGATTTTGCCGACGCCCTTTTCCCTTTAGAAACTCGCAAGGGTAATACAGGTGAGCCTTATGCTGTCCGATATAAATTTGGTTGGGGACTGAGTGGTCGTGTCCTGGGTCAAAAGGCGAGTAACGTAGTTATTTGCAATTTTATATCCACCACTCTTGCTACCACGTACAAGGACCAACATTCTGATTTCCCTCCAATTTCGGATATTAATCGATTATGGGAATTGGAAAATGAGGGCATGGATAGACCAAAAATGTCAGTATTGGACAAGAAGGTTGTACAATTCTGGGATGAGACTTGTAAAAGAGACGGTGCACACTATGAATTACCGATTCCCTGGAAAGATCGTAACGAAGAGCTTCCCAATAACTTTGTTCTTGCTCAGAAACGTCTTGATAATATTGTAAAACGTCTACATCGAGAGGGTTTGTATGATAGGTACAACCAGGAAATAACAAAATTGTTGGATGAGAACTATGCAGAACAAGTCCCAGCAGACTCTTTGCAAAATGCTACACGTGTGTGGTATTTACCTCATCATTATGTGCTAAATCCAAACAAACCTGACAAATTCAGGCTTGTTTTTGATTGTGCTGCACGATTTGAAGGCCGCTTGTTAAATGAACGGTGTCTGCAAGGCCCAGACTTAATAAACAAATTGCTATTTGTATTGTTGAGGTTCTGGCTGCATGGATATGCTGTGCAGGCTGACATTGAGGCCATGTATAACCAGGTTCGCATCCCAGTTTACGATCGCGATGCTCTGCGCTTCTTGTGGTTTAAAGATGGAAAGTTAGTACATCTGCGCATGTCAACACATTTGTTTGGGGCGATTTGGTGTGCGAGCTCAAGTACATATGCTTTGAGGAGGACCATTATTGACAACCCCAAAGTAGACCCTTTAGTTAAGGAAGCCATTTTGAAAGCCATGTATGTTGACGATTTGTTACTGTCAATCCAGACCAGTAAGGATGTAGACACAGTAGTTATCGGTGTTCCAGCTACCTTACAGACTGGTGGTTTTAAGCTCACAAAGTTCTCTATCAATGATAAGGAACTTATTAGTGAAATTCCGTTAGAGCAGCGTGCTAAGGAAGTACATGATTTCTCTCCAGATTCTGTAGGCAAAACACTCGGAGTAAAATGGAATGTTCATGAAGATATTTTCTTCTTTTCCATTAAGCAGACCCATTCAGATGAAATTACTCGACGTTCCATGCTCAGCTATGTTTCGTCAATTTTCGATCCATTGGGTCTAATTATACCTTGGGTTTTGTCAGGTAAACTGCTATTTCAAGATGCCACACGTTTGAGGCTTGGCTGGGATGACCCGATTCCTACAGACATGGAAAAGAGCTGGACTTTATGGTCAGAGTCGTTGTCTAAGCTCCGACAACTCCAGTTTTCACGCTGTGTTAAACCTTTCCCTTTTGACGACAGTTATTACGAGTACCATATTTCCTCAGACGCAGGTGAGGCTTCATACGGGGCCTGCGGGTACTTGAGGTGTGTAAATAAAAGAGGGGAAATATCGTGTGAACTTTTGATGAGTAAAGGTCATGTCGCTCCCATCAAACAGTGCACTATTCCGCGACTTGAGCTGGAAGCCGCTGTAAAGGCTGCCAAGATGTCCTCTATTTTGAGTACAGAACTAAGCCTAGAGATGGTGCCTACATTCTTCTGGACAGATTCGATGATTGTACTGGGGTACATTACCAATGAAGTCTGTAAATTTCGTACTTTCGTAGAAAATAGAGTTGGTATCATTTGTAGACTTACTAATATAGAGAATTGGCGTCATGTGTCTTCAGAAGACAATCCAGCTGACTTATTGACAAAACCTTGTGCTTTGTCTAAGGATCAAATCAATGATTTTTGGCAGCATGGCCCAACTTGGCTGAGGCAGCATTATCCTTTCTGGCACCGCACTGACGTTCAGTCGTGTGAAATATCAGAAAATGACCCTGAAGAGAAAACTACAAGTACTTTAGCTTGTGAGACTAAAACATCCAGTCCAAGCTGGTTACAGCGTATTTCCGAGCATTTTTCTTCCTGGATGAGTATTATCAGGAGTATTGCTTGGATTCGTAGATGGGTATTATTAATAACTGGACGTAGACAGGCATATGGTCCTTTATTGGCATCTAAACTTATGGAATCGCGTGTAATTCTTCTGAGGCATGTTCAGCAGCATACATATAAACAAGAAATTAGTGATCTTACAGCTGGGAGGACTTTGCGGAAGTCTAGTTCTTTACGATCTTTGAACCCCTTTCTTGACGATAACGGTTTGCTTAGAGTAGGTGGTAGGACTGGGGAACACCCTATTTTACTTCCTCGTGATCATGCTGTGACAACTGCTCTAGTAAGGAACTATCATGCATGTGGTCATGTAGGATGCGAGTGGACCCTTAGTCTAATTAGAGCAAAGTACTGGATTGTTAGAGCCCGAAGTCTGATTCGTCGTATTTTGCATGGGTGTGTCTTATGCAAGAAAATGTTTGCTAAGCCATCTTGCCAAATCATGGCCAATCTTCCTTTTGAGCGTATACAGCCAAATCTTCCTGCTTTCAGTTATGTTGGCATTGATGCTTTTGGGCCATATAACAGTAAGCTGTATAGATCATAAAAAGAAAAGATACGGGTGTATCTTCACGTGTTTGACCTCCCGAGCAGTGCACATTGAAATGCTTCATTCGCTTGATGCTCAGTCTTTCATTAATGCCTTCCGTCGGTTTATTGCCCGTAGAGCTTTACCTGTTAAGGCATTTTCTGACAACGGAGGTAATTTCGTTAAGGGAGAGGAAGAACTTAGGAGAGCATTCTTGCATCATTCTAAAAATACACTGCAATCATATGCTGCTTCACGCCTTATCGAGTGGTCATTCAATCCACCCCTGGCGCCACACATGGGAGGCGTTTGGGAGCGGATGGTAGGCACAATTAAAAGAATATTTCGTGCCGTTCTATCCAAGACAACTCATCTTACAGACGAAGTCTTAACTACTATCTTTTGTGAAGTAGAGTCCATTATCAGTGGTCGCCCATTGACAAAATTAAGTGACGATCCCAATGATTTAACACCGCTCACACCAAACAGTCTACTTCTACTACAACATAATGCACATCTCCCTCCAAATGTAGGTTCAGCATCAGACGCTTATCGTAGTCGCTGGAAATATGTCCAACACCTGGCCAGAGAATTTTGGTGCAGGTGGATACGTGAATATCTTCCTCAACTTCAGAAAATGTCTTAAGTGGACAGAGGAGTCAAACAATATTAAAGTGGGGGAGTTAGTTTTGGTTGTCGAATCTGGCCTTCCCCGCAATTTGTGGCCACTTGCACTTGTTAAAGAGGTTTATCCAGGGAGCGATGGGAAAGTACGAAAGGTGTTGGTTAAGACAAGAGACACAGATTTACTGAGACCCATCACCCAACTTGTCAGGCTAGAGCTTGACTGTGAAACAGAAACTGTGAACTAAGTCAATTAATTATGCAGGCTCATTATCCAGCTTCTAAGACTTAAAGTAGATTGTGCGACTTAAACTGTAACATAAATATGTATTTTCCATGAGTCATGTGTGGTTATGGTACACTTTTTTTCGTTACAATTACCAAGTCGTCGCCATAATCTTGGCCTGGTCATTAAGCTATTCAATGGTCATTTAGTGTAGTTGTGACTTGGTAAGCTTGAGCTAGGCATTGCTGGGAGCACTTGTCAACTCATAATTCATTAGAAGTGAGTGGCTCAGTTTTACTTAAATAGGAATACAAGTCACTTAGGTAAATCCTAAGAGGGTCTTAGGTGCCTATTCATTTACAGTGTGCGCAGGGGTTGTGTCATGCTGTCATGAATCTACAGTTGGCAAAAAGAGGTATTTTGTTAATGTGCGGTATCATATATATCTTAATGATTGCATCAGTGATGCTTCATATTTACGTCATCTTTCATATGCTTTACAGTGTGGGGAGAATGGCTTTTGCTCAGTTTATACATATAAGGTAAATTCTAAGAGGGTCTTAGATGCCTTGTTACAGTTACAGTTACAGGTATGCATCAATCATCTCGCTTTGGGCGGAAAAAAGTCAAGTTTCCATCAAAATATATATGCGCTGGATAGGATGACACTAAACTGCATAATTTTGTCTATTTTGCTCATTGTAAATATCTATATGTTTATATGTGATGCACTGATAATCAGAATAATGTGTATTTTAAAAATGAAGTTTAACATCGCTTGGGGTCCTGGATGGGCGACTCCAGCGGGGGGGGGGGGAATGTCATATTTTTTGCGTAAAATATGATTTTTGTTTTTGTAGCTCAAGATTAAAGTTTGTGCATCTACTTTATTTTTTGCATAAATTAAAATGCTGCAGGTCTGGTTTCATCATTCATTCAGTGACCTTGCCCGATCCACATATTTCACGTGTTCGCCACATGTATTTTTTTTTTTACCTGCGTAGTTCATTGTTTTATTGTTCTATTTGCCGCGCCAGGTTGCCAGGTAAACATTTCCAGAGTTGACCAATCATAATTAAGTTACCCCATCGGCCGTGCGCACCTAGTCACCTCACCCCTTTCTTTTTTATGCACGTGTCTCCCGATCTTAGTTCACTCGCCTCATTGACCATTCCTGCCGACGGACGTGCTTCTGCTGGTCAGTCCAGAATATGTTTTTTGCCACACGGCATCGTGGCTTTATAATTCGGCGAGCATTTTAACAGCATGTATTCTGGAGAGCGCTATGTAAGTACTTTTCTCCGATTTATAGCTGGTACAAATCGAATTCATGCTTTGTACTTTTTTCTTTAATTTTTTACCAAGTATTTTTTTTCTTTCCGTCATGCCACATGTAACTAATGTATATAAACCTTTCGTTTTCTAGCTGGTCCCTGGTACAGTAACCGCTATGACATTCCAGCAGTTTAAAGCGACACATAGAGCTTTGTTCCCGCCACCGTTTCTTGTAAGTTTATTATATATTTGTCGTACATATTTATCGCAACTTTGCCAAGGCGCAGTAGACTGAAACGCCAGTTCCATTTGGTTATCGTCGCTTTGCCAGTATAGATTTCGCGCGTAGGAAGTTTAATTGTTTAACGTATTAGTCATTTAACGAAGGTACTTCTTGTGGCGCAAGCAAACATTATCTGTAGTAGCTGTTTAGTTGCGCGTCTAGATAGATATTCTTAGTTCATGTTCATTCAGTTAAGATGTAAATGTATCTGTAGTTGTATGGCTTTATCGGTATCATTATAAGCTGCTTCATACTGAAGCCTTTACCCTAGCTTGCGAGACCTTGAAAGATATATGTATTTTATTACTGTATTGCGCGTGTATAGTCACACACGCACGCACGCACGTGCATGGGAACGTGTCAAGATATATTCATGGATTAACGAACAGTATAGCGTGAAGTCGATAATTTTGCATTACGACACGTGTCATGATATTATGTATATACATGTCTGATTTGTAGTAAGTGTCTATGCTGAACGAGAATATTATTGTAATTCATGAGTTCATGTTTAAGATATTTGATATATATGTACGTACCGGAGTATTTAAATTTATATGTGGCTGATATTAATGAAAATCAGCTACAGGTCATGGCGTAAGATATGCACGTCTATCGTTGCATATTATAAACATAATTCATATCTGGTTTCAGTAGTAGCATTAACGTATATGTTAATAGCTTTGCTAAGTTGTAAACCTGATACGATACGTATATGCATATCAGTCTATTTGACTATTTCATAATTACGACGATAAAACGTAACTTGCGTATAATGCAAACGGCATCAGTTAAAAAGATTTGTAGTAAATGTTATACTATTTGTGTCAACGTCTTCTCTTATATGATTTATAATGTGATGTATTTGTGTTGTAGCTTTATGGAATGTAACGTCACAATGTCGTCCAATAAAGAGGGTGAAAAGAACAGCTTGGTGTCCCTACTTTTTACTGCCGGTGTACCACATCACAGGTTGGAAAGTTTGTTTGATGGGTTTCCATCATAGCTGCCAAAAAAATTGTCACTGGTCGGGAAGTAGACCTTTGGGAAATGTGGAGGACCTTGCTGACAAGGGACTGGAAAGATCCTGAAAAATTTGTCACTGTCCGGGAAGTAGAACTTTGGGAAATGTGGAGGGCCTCACGGACAAGGGACTGGGGAGATCCTGATGCAAAATACCTCAGGGGCACTAAAATTTGTAACAGAGGGGGCTTGGCATTTGATCTTTTCGTTTGATGCCCCAAGCCCAAGGCATTCTCGATATCGCCGGCAATATGTAGAATGATTTCCGGTCTGAACCAATAGAACTGCCGGATGACCACAGGCCGTTGCATGTTCAGCGGGTTTGTCCTGTCTAGGCCTAGATAGGATCTACGAGTGGCCTTTCCACCGTGAGGCCAAGCAGGCGACGCCGCCAGCGTCTGTGGAACCCTAGCACGGCCGCCATTTTGTCTCCTCAAAATTCGACTTAAGCAAGGTACCAAACGGACTTGAGAATTGAGCTCAAGAAACTCGACTTAAGGTGGAAATCGATTTTTTATTTCTTCGTGAATACCAACAAAACTGAACTTAAGTGAAAATCTAAAGATAAGGTGCTTTTTGAACTTAAGTCCAAAATTAATTCTTTGTGAATACGGCCCCAGATATGACAGCAAGACTTGGGTATCCACCAAGCAAAACAATAATCGTTGAATATCTAAAGATTATAAAATGTCATGTTGGCAACATGAAATAATACCTGTCATAAAAACTTTAAACGAAAAGCAATTTTCAGCAGCAGCAAAGAAACTGCCCCGAAAATCCGAGTAAACAAGAATCATCCATGATCAAAACCTTCCAGCCATCAAACAAGGAAAGTTGTGATCCGGAAGTCCAGGCTAGGGTTACCAACAGCTTAGTATCATTTTATATCAGTGAATGAATACAGAATGGAGTATGAGGGATAGTATTACCCTCTTTGTGCTGACTTGAGACAGGTACCAAGTAAAGCTAGTAGTAGTTTAAATCGATGTAATGCCAGCAACGCTCAACTTCAAGAAATCTCTTGCTGCATATACCTTGTACCAAATAACAGCTACAACCGTCAGGTTTACGCATTTAAATTATTTATACTACATAAATCCACCCGATATCTCTGTAATGAATTTTATTTTTACCCAAAAAATTTTAAAAGGATCACTTTTATTTCATTTTTAATGTACCTGCTTCACATGTGTATTTGAAATAGAAGTTAATGACGGGATTCAAAGTTGTCTAAATCGGTGCATATTGTGTAAAAAGAAGGCTGGCCCGAGTGAAAAATTACTATTCGTGTAAGGATACTTTATAGTGTTAAAATCTCTTTGCTATCATTATTAGGTTTGGAATTTAGGAATATGGGTCTTGTTTTTCTGTACTATTTGATAAATACTTCATTCGCTATGTTGTGCTGTGGGTTGTGTTCTCCGCCTCATAGTTATAATGAAGGTGTCTTTATAATGTTCCAGATTCATAAACATCACAAAACCGATGTAGGCCTACTATCTTCTTTTGCTGTTAACTCAGCTGACTGACAAGTCAGGAGAACCAAAAATTGATTGACCTACCTGGTCTCTTTTTATTTTTGGCAGAAGTAATACGATTTGAGTATTGAGTGGTTAGGCTTATACATTTTGGAAACAGTAGTAGTTAATGAAGAATATTTCAAAGGTTGAGAGGGCTGGTTTAAAACCACAAGTTGCCATTTATGGGTGACTGCCTGCATGAATTCAAGAGTGAAATTTGTTTTTTCCCATTGGTATTGGAAGATCGATGTTGATGTTTTGGTAACTCTGGAATCTCTTTGCTATTATTGTTCGGTTGGTAATTTATGAATATGAGTCATGTTTTTCTGTAGTATTTAGTTATGATGCTCTTCTCTCTCTCTCTCTCTCTCTCTCTCTCTCTCTCTCTCTCTCTATATATATATGTCAACAAAACTTCTTCTGTTTTGCCCACGGTAATTAAACCAAAATTCTTTCACCTTCTGGAGGCCTTTTGACGACAAAACTAACAACTCTTC
Source organism: Hermodice carunculata (assembly GCA_964020975.1). NCBI lineage: Eukaryota > Metazoa > Annelida > Polychaeta > Eunicida > Amphinomidae > Hermodice > Hermodice carunculata. Next base: position 71,614,681 of record OZ026627.1, read on the forward strand.
CGTAAAGGAAGCTTTTGAACTTGCGATGGATCAAAAAGTATATGGAATTTTAAGTAGTTTCGGAGTTGAGTAAAATGTTGGGCAGGCATGAGCATCAGAGAGTTTCAAGCCAAAAAAAAGAAGAAAAAGAAAAAAAATGTTGACAACTGGTCAAGATAATATCCAATGATTCCTTCAGTTTTTTATATGTGCAAGAACTTGATTCATCTATGAGAACCTTACAATTAAACTGCTTACGTATGGCAATAAATTTATTAGATGTTTTATCAGCAGATGCAAAACCTATTCATCATCCATAAAAGCACACAAAAACTCATAAAAATATAAAAAAATTGCTTCAGTTTGACAATTTCAGCAGCTCAGTATACATCAACACACGGTATACCACCACAAAGTTCAAGGTGAACCTGACAGATGGGTGTGAAAAAGGAGTAAAAAGATGCGAATTATCATTGCAACCTTTCACTTGTCTCTTAATATCTTGGCATGTATGCATTAACAGTTATTATTCCTTTAAAAATCAGGGATCAATTGCGAACCCATCTGTTGAATAACTTTGACATTCCAGATGGGACATTTACATGATCTACATGATCTTAAGAACATTTCCATTTTCAGAAGACTTGATGATGGCAGAGACACAAATTTTGCATCCAAAATGAACAAAAATTGCAGCACCATTTATTGAATACATTAAGCTCTAGGAGTCCCTTAACGTGGTTCAATATAATTTTGAGGCAATAGGCCAAGCAACTCGAGGGAAATGGATTCTAAAAATAAATTTGACAAACATGAGAAAGTCATGACCCCCCCCCCCCCGATTATTGAAGACTCACAATTAAAATCAAGTACATAGAGAACTGCGCAAGACATCACTATCAAGTTTCAGGTTGATATAAGAACTAATTCCAGTTACAATCCCCATTGACTCATACAGTACTCAATACAATTGTGTTCATTATTCCCTAACTACCGAAAGTGTAAGCATTACATGTAAATCTAGGATAAGGAGCATTACCACTTAGTGAACAGGTTTGTTTCATCCTTCCTTAAGGTACTTTTCTCCCAACAGTTATAACAATCACAGGAACTGTGTCCTGGAAACGCACGTAAACAAGATAAAAAAAAATAATAATAAATAATAATAATAATGATGATGATGATGATGATGATGATAACAAAACTAGAGAAACTTAATGCGGCCACCCAAAAATATTTTTAAACAGTCGTAAATACGAGTTTTTTCCTCAAATTTACGAGTTTTTTTCTCGTAATAACGATATTTGAAACTCGAAATTACGCGTTTTTCTCGTAATAAAGAGTTTGTCTCGTATTTCGTGTTCTAAAACTCGAATTGACGACTTTTTTCTCGTAATTATCAGTCTTCCGACCATAAAAAGTCAACTTGCCAACTCTAGAACCATGATATTAACAGGGCGTCAAGAGGGTCACAGATGCGAAATTGGTTCGGTATTGATGATGATGAAATCTACACAGTAAACTGATGAAACTTTGTCTTTTTTCACCAAGATGGAAAACATTTAGATCTGGTTTGGGCCATAATTCATAAAGTCATTTACGCAAAATGTTTAAGGACAGGTAAGACACCAAAAATAAATCCCACTTTAGTCAATCCTAGCTCAAAATGTATTTGCGTTAGGATAACATATCATATATGTATGTACTCGTCATACTCCATAGAATTTATATGTCCCGTATTTGGGTGTCTGTGATGTTAATTGTTGAATAAACAATTGAAAGTTGACCCAAAGCATCCACCCCATAAATGTCGATATGAGTCACTAATTATTTGTGATAAAATCATAATTACACTTGCATCTTAATCCTGACATATTGGCAACAAAAAACAATCCTGCGATTTTTCATCTTTGGTTTCGTTTTTCTGTTGTCCATCCTCAAAGTTTGACGTTTCAATTTTTCCCTTGATTTTCAGGCTGTTCATTTTCTTCATTTCATAGATAAAGTGAGAAGCAAAATTTACGAAATCGCTGAATCTTTTTTGCAGTTCAGACATTACAGAATCAAGAGCCGTCAGCCGGATTAAATTTCACCTAGCCGTTTTCTTGGAATAATCATTCTTAAGTGGGGTTCTCGTCCTATTATCCTTTCTGAGAAAACAAGCTTCAAAGGCCTTTGATGTTGATCATTTGCCTCTGACACAATATCATTTCCTCAAGTTGAGCTGATATTTGTACAAAACGTAGGAAACATCGTCCCTTAACATTTGGGGAGGTTGTCAATCAATTTTTGGCCAGTCACATGAATAAAAGAGCCTTTGAAGTACGGAAAACATTTTTCAGCGATCTGTCAAATGGCGACAGCGACAGTCTGGTTTCAAAGTGTGACGTCATTGAGGCGGCCCTTCGGGCCCGGTGACCTCAAGCCTGGCAACGAATGTTGTGTTGCCTTGCTTCGGTGGGGCGACCTACGGCCGCTCGTGGCCAGTGCACGGATGGCGGGTTTGGTCTTCCGCCCCCTACCTCTTCATCCCGTTTTTAGGGAGAGCATTTCATTGTATCAACTCCTATCTGTATACTTTATGTAGTTAGCTTGTTAGAATTGTCTGTACACTTTAGTCAGTTAGCTTGTCATTATTTTGCAGTTATTTTCTGAATGAGTTTCATTTCTCTCTTCAACCTGATTTTTGTAACGCTATTTTGTGTGTTTTCTCTGCTGTTCACATTCATGCTTATTTTCATGTGTTCAGTCGGACTTTTATTTCCTCATCCCTAGGTTTCGATAAAATATTATTATGTACGTGGGTATTGTTGATTAAGGTGCCAGTTTTTTCCCCGCCTGTCTTTGGTGTGAAGGACCACTGGGGTAATCTATCGCGGCACGGCCTTTAAAGTGTGAAGGGACACCGTCTGACGAATCCCGCTCCTCTTGAACATTTAAAGTCTCCCTTTATTAGAACGCAAAACAAGGAATATAATTGTAAGGTAAACTACTAAGGCTATGATATGTTAGCATGTTTGGATCTTTTCCCTGCCCACAAGCATACTTTCGGCATGGCGCCTTATTTCGCATTGCCGCCCTGATAGCACTCTTCTTTGGCCATGGGCCGTTGCTACCTGCAGCCACGTGATAGGCTGTTAAGTATGATTGACGGGTGGCATTGTTCCTTTTGGCGGCTGAAAACCAAAAGAATGACACATGGACGTTCGGATGTCCACATGCCTGTGTGGTTTTTGGCGTTTTTCTCATATTTCTAATTGAGTTAAAACCTTGAAATTTTGACAACTAATAAAAAGGACATTCATCTTGTAAAAACCGTTAAAATCTCAAAATCGGCCCTGCAAATGTTTTGGTGTCTTAACTGTCCTTAAAATGGGATAAAAACAAATAAATTTAGTCTGATAAGTAAGGTCAACATGCTTCACATTTGTGCACCAATATATACCACAAGTTTGCTGGTCATGCTGAAAATAAACTTGCGAAGTAGCGTCGAGCACCACATAAGTTGGATACTTAAGCTTTATGGTTTCTGTTGGCGAATGCAGGGAACAGACTGATTTGTGTTGGTTATCCAAAACTTGACATTTCTGTAGTGTATTAGCAAAGAAATGGCACATATTGAAAAACAAATACGGAAAAAATAGGGTATACCATCAAAAAATTTGGCAATATGTTAATAGTTCCATCTTGAAAGACAAATGCATACCGTGCACTATATTTGCAACAAGTTTGGAATCTTTTGCTCATATTGGACGCTTGTTTACATTAATTGTTGCACTGCACTAAATTTTCCATCAATTTGAGGGGTTTCATAAATTTTGATAACAAACATCTCCCGGTAGTTGTCAATAGCTGGAAGTCATCGGACAAAAAAATTATTGTTCCAATGTATAAACGTATAAAGTGTAGTCCTGAAACAATTGCATAATGAAATAACTTTCATTATGATGAGAAAAGCGACAAAATGTCATCTGTTTATTCTGCAGGCTTGCTCATCAATAAACTACCTATTTCGGGTTTTGCATTTGTGACCCTGTTAAACTCGAAGGGCTTTTAGATTGACTTTTGATTTTCGTAATAACGAGTTTTTCGACTGTAGAAAGTGAAATCTGAAGCATCAGACAGTGACATTTCAAGAATGATCAGCCCATAAGGAACTACACAGAAGTGGGGACTTTTTACGCACTGCATTTGTTCTCAGCGCACTTTTGTGCATTTCTTGGGCATTGACCTTTCTCAAGCACAACAAACAGTTATTGGTAGGCACCTGGCTATGAATTAGAAAATATATCTCCGACTATTGTTAGATACTATATGGTACTCAGAACTTCCAATCATAATGTGCAAATAATGGTTAATGATCATATATAAAGTAAACATTTCATTTCAATAAGTTAAACTATTTTTGAAATCCTAATCTTTTATCTGTATTATAATATGAGTTAGACATTTTTATTATGTAAACGTTAGTTCCTTTACACAACATCACCCCTCTAATTAGAGTGAAATTGTGGACTCTTCCGTGTTTGTCCCATGAATCACGGGGAAAATATTGAATTAAGTAACAGACGGTAATAACTGTATTTCTTGTTTTCCATATCCTGCACGGAGTATTTGTTTACGTGTTTTTCCTTGCACACTGGTACCAATGTATGGGGAGGAAGTCCACTATACTTTAAATCGGTTCCAGCTTTGTCCAGGAAGTTGATTGCACTTCGTTGCACTTCTTGCCTCATTTACATATTTGCACCCGCACTTCCAGCGCACTTCCCTACAAAACATATGCATCCTAGAACTTGCACTCGATAGAAGTGCGTGCACATCTGGTGCACTTTTTCCTGCACTTAAAAGGGGCATGTCACTGTGCACTTTTGTGAACTTCCTAATGGCCTGGGCATGTTTTTTTGCAGTTGTATGACAAGGTTTCACTACCAACTTGCGAGTTCTTGATGTGCAATTAAGTAGAAATTACATTAACTTAGTGTTCTTATGCAAGTGGAAAGACTTATTTTGCTTCAGTAACCTTTGATGTACACATTAGTTTGGCACGAATGAATCGTCTTACAACCTAAAATGATTGAGAGGAACTTGAATTAATTTAGTGTCAATGTGCATGTTTTTAGATATTTCACTGTAGCAAAAGGTAATTTAGAATATAGCCATTAATAAAAGTTAAGAAAAACAAAAATCAGAAAATTGCAGTTTGTAACAGTTTGAGAATACGAATAAGCGTCTTATGAATTCTGTTAAAATACTGTTGTGTCAAAGAACGCACCACCCATGTTTAAAGTACTTTTGTATTCTAAACACTGTTGGACTCGCCAGGATTCCATGTTCTAAAACGTTTAGTGTTTTAATCCTGCAAATAATCGACCTTAATTTTGATTTGAGGTAAAATTGGATTTTGCGTATTGAAATTGAATATATGGAATATCTTGCTTCAAACATAATTACTGTAAGTACATACGGAAAGGACACCATTTAGCTCTGGTTTGGGAGATCGGCTATAGGACATGTTAAATAAATACTTCAATGTACGCTGTTACATCTTCTGTATATGTAACACAAGGCCATAAAATGACATGTAAATTGCCAGTGCGTTCATAAATTAACATTTTTCATATCATTTACTCATCGAGCCATAGAACTTTATGTTTCTTATGTGCATATTTGAAACAGTCAATTTCCAATGGCCATTACTTGAAACTGAGACTTATAACGATGTAGCGTCAAGGGTAATGAACTACACACCTTGCAATGAAATGATGCTGTCATTTGGGTCAGTAAAATGTTATTGTGGCAGACACAGTTTACATGTATTTTGCCATAAATCCCCGATACCATGCTTTAAAACCTTCGGAAGCCCGACGCGTCCTTTATTGCGTTAACTGTAGAATTATCGGTTACAATCTGTAGTACATCTAGGGAATTGTTGACTGACATTTTTCTTGCCAGACTGAGAACTATTCACTTGGGGACATGCATTGAAAATGATTCATGAACATTAGAATCGATCAAGAAAGAACTATATATGATGCACAATTCTGTAATAATACTTTCCTCATGATTAACATAAATTATGCTTATTAGCTACCAAGAGTGGTTAGTGAAAATGGCGAATACGAGAGTACGAAATTCATTTCAGGGCTTATTTGGACAACTTGCGACAACTTGCGACAATTTTGACATTTATATCCACAGGGAAGCAGTTTGCTCGTACGATCATTGATTTAGATATATACTTCGCAAGTTTTGATCATCTTGACCTGCAAACTTGTATTATATATTGGTGCACAAATGGGAAGTATATTGACATTACTCGTAAACTTATTACTTTGAAACAAAACGATAAAACGTTTTAACGAATTTGTTTTTATCATACTTTAAACATTTTGCATGAATGACGTCATAAATTATGGAGCGAACCAGATCTGAACAATTCCCATAATGACCAAAAAGTCAAAGTCTCCTCAGTTCAGTCTGCAGACTTAATCATCAATGCCATACCGATTTCGCATTTATGACCCTGTTGGCACGCTGTTAATACATTGTCGTACATTTGGCAAGTTGACTTTTCATAGTCGGAAAACTCGTAATTTAACAGAAAATCGTAATTACGAAACAAAAAACCTCGTAATTTCGAGAAGAATACTCGTAATTACGAGTTTTTAAACATTTTTTGTGGTCTCATTAGGCTTCCGTATATAATAATAATAATAATAATAATAATAATAATAATAATAATAATAATAATAATAATAATAATTATTATTATTATTATTATTATTATTATTATTATTATTATTATTATTATTATTATTATTATTTTTATTAACCCCGGGAAATATGCAATGATACATGCTTAACACATTTATGTCCACAGGTAACCAAAAGTGTTTCTATGCAATTAAAGGCAGTGAGCAGAAGACTTTTAGATAAAACTACATTTTTTAAACTTTGTGAAAGAATGAACAAACAATTCATTGAAAATGCAAAATTCGCTGAAGCAAAAGTATAACTTTGTGAAATACCCACAAATGGTAGAGCCCCACCACTTAAAACGAATCCAGTCACTGTCATTGTGCCATACATATATCTGGTATAATGACGCAGTTTATTATTTACCTGGCATATTAATTGAACAGGTCACACAAATATATGTGGACATTTAGTGTTTCAATTTTCAATCTTTCAAAGGTATGATGAAGCCTCTTGTAAGAAATTTATACTAGACTGATACATAGAAAAATAACGTATTATCTGTGTAAGATGATATTAAGAAACAAAAATGAACAATCTCTTCCAGGGTCTTTTTCCATTTCCTATGCAAACAGAGATTCTCCCAAAATATGCATTTAAGAAGTTTTTTCTGCAGCATAATTTGAAAAAAAAAAGACATTGATTTGTAAAAAAACGTACTTGATGAATGTAATCAATATTAACCTTCGACAAGGTTTCAAAATAACATCAAAGACCTAAAATTAATACAAAGTAAGACATGGGTCCCTATTATAAAATCTTATAACAGGACAATCTCTTCAATTCAGGCATGTGCATACACTACAAACAATTTCACGCATTTGCCTCAGCTGGAAGTCATTAATTTATTTGTTGCTCATGTATGTTTTGGTTTCGTGTTCATAGGTAAAGATCCGAAACTTTACGGGCCGGAGAAATATAAATGTTGAAAATATTGCACCTACACACACACACACACACACACACACACACACACACACACACACACACACACACACAACTACAAATTCAACTAAAAATCACGTTTAACGTAGAGGAAAGTAATTGGTTATTGTGTAGAAATTTATCACATACAATAATAAACATTTTTGGTTTATATCCATTTACCGTATGGCCACCACCAAGCCATCGTCAATTCGGTGGAAGAAGAGAAGAGACGGTAGGAATCCTTCGTCATAGAGATTATCCACTCATTTAATGCTTCGTTAAGAGTCCTTTTCATTTTAAACCGTTTGTAAGTCAAGATATGTGTTTAAATGTATGTCTTTTGCGTTGACATGAGATGCAAATTTTACAGCTAGTGTTAAGGTATAAAAATACAAATATCACTATTTGCAGTCACTTGAAATATTTACAGTGAAACTCGTAGTATCAAGAGCTCGATTTAGTGTTTTACTTTTGCACTATTAACATAACACATCCAAAAACTATACGTATTTACCTTTGCCCAAATACTGGTTGTACAAGAAAAAGTTTATGCGACCATTTTTTTAGTTCCTCTTTGGCCACCATTTGCTTTTTGTGTGCACAGTAACTTAAATATGCTTTTGGTGTTTGCAACTCATTTCAAAAAGTAAATATTTTGCATATTCTTCTGCCTCAGTGGATTTCCCAGCAGTTTACGCTGTATTTGGCTCTATTTGCTTTCATTCTGTGAAAGCATTGACCTTGTTATCCTTGTTTGCAATGTAGATTCACAGTTCCCATACATAGCGTCTGATTGTGTGGTTTTCACTTTGTGCCATTTGCAGAGTAAAATGGCTGCAAATGTCTCTCGGAAATTCCTACATATTTAGATATACAACAGAGCAACATGAAAATAATTTGCCTTGTAAAATATATGCGTTGGGATGGAGAAGTGCGCAAGAGGCGTTCACAATATGGGCGTTTAGTGTTTTAATAGATGCATAGAAATAGAGGTCTGTGCGAGCAGCCCAAACACAGCTGCCCTCGTCACCCTACCCAAATAGATGCTGTGGTTTATGGGTACCCAGAAGTGTTTGTCTGCCATATCAAAAGTGGGTTTGCATAAATGAAGGTGTAAACTTAGACACAGATAGTGACTGGATTGTCTATGCTGTGTAGATAGATTGTAATGTGGATCTCTTGGGAGAGAGCTGTCCAAAAGGCTGTTGCACCTCTATGTGTAAAGCATTAATCGGTGCCGTGCATTGTGTCGCCATGTTGAGGCAGCCGTGACATGTAGAATACGTTGGATGCACAACTCACCTCGCCCCAGGAAAAAAGCACCAGACCAATTACTGTCAAATTTGGTTTATATTCAGCCTTTAGATGTCTCAAGAGCCCCAATACATTTAAAGAAACTATCAAACAACTAGGCGCTAGTCATAGGGACGTCAGTTTTACAAGCTGCTGGTGTCTGGTGAGCAAACATCACATGCAGTACGATTCCCTGTATCTTAGTGCATAACCAAAGACTAAGCAAAATGGCAAACCCATTGAATGTCACGTTATTTAGTCTTACGACAGGGTACTTAATGGCGAGTTCTCCTTCCGCGTACGACCATTTACTCTCTAATGTATTGTGGCTCATCGATATCTACATGTTGCCCCCCACACCAATAAGAAAGTAATGAAAACACATTTCTCTTATGTTGTAATTTAGTTCCCGTGATTTTTTGTCGGCACTTATATTTCAAATGAGACAGGCATTCAGTGCCATAAATGAAAATGCATGGATTAAGAGGACCTGTTGATCTTAGCTAAGCAAATATTACATTATATAAACATAAATACATGTTTACACATAGCGACACACAGTTCCCCCTCTTTCTCTCTTTGTGTGTCTCTCTCTCTCTCTATATATATATGGATAGAGGAAGTATTTGGATAGGTTTTTACAAATATACAAAATGGCAGACGTTCACGAGATTGATTCATCCATACATATACAAGCACCAGCAAAAGATACAGACAGGTTAACCGGAGAAATTAGCAAATGTTTACATATACTGGTATTACGGTTTTTGACATGTCCAATGTTCCTTACCTTGAACAGAGAGGGTATATGTAAGGATTAAGAGAGCTATTTGCCAGCCCTAGAAGATATAGGTTAAACGGCATATTATAGCTGGTGCCTTTTTTCATTAATGTTTCTGGCACAATCCATAGTTCTATGAGGAAATTTAACGTTATTGCAGGTGTCCAACAAAAGAAAAAACACAAAACTATCAGAAGCATCATCTTTATGACCTATAACAGTAAAACGAACAATTATTCAAAATCACAATGAAAGCGGTGACGACTTCTTGGACATAGATGTTTTGCAAACAATATTATCTCTGTGTCTATCATTTGCCCATTCGAGGTAATATAAGAAAATCGATTTTCACGCTTAAAAGAGCCTTGGAGAAATAATGGCTGAATTTAAATAATTTCGCTGTACAATGGTTACCAAAAGTCCCCGAAACGCAAAAGGAGTCACTCCTTTGTGTGGTTTTTAAAAACTTAACGCATTATATGATACATATGTCATTTATGTTATTGGACTCTCGTTTGTCCTTGGATATTTGGTACTAGCTGCATTCAGTCTCAGTATCCAAGGAAACAACACTCTATTGACAGGGAAGCTAGGATCCTATATGTATAAAACTCTGTCAATAAAGTTTCTCTTTATTTGCACTGTTACCGTGATATGAGCGTTAAAGATGTGCTGCTTACCTTTATTCTCCCCTTTAGTACCATGTTTTGTGCCGTCGAAGAGCTGGGTCCGCAGGTGTTACCTTTAATACTGTAATAATTTCAGTTTTAATCTTACATGTTGTAGTAAAACGTTAACCCCCTGTGTGCCGGAATAAAAACAGTTAGCACCTCCCATGGTGTGAGAAACACAGCATGGATCGAGCTTAATGTAAGAAGCACTTTGCATGCTGCAATAAACATTGTCTGACTTTGACCTAATTTTCAACCACAAAAAGTTGCGTGTTTTGAAAACGGTTTCTAAGCGATGACATGTGAACAACCTAACAAAAGGAAGCAACCTAGGTTGAGATGTTTACTTGAGGACCGTTGCCTAAGCTGAAGTTCACAGAGTTACTTGTCCGAAATCGGTTTCCATGTAAAAATCACTGAAACGTAATGTAACTGTGGGATTATGTTCCCAGTGTGGACCCTTGTTTTAGATTATGCTATATCTTAGCGAGCGTAACTAATTTCCAAGATTGCACTGTCATGTATGCAGGATTGATATTCGTCCTAGGGTATTATCATTTTTTTATGAGAGACAAAATGATTCACCGGGAGGCATTTTGGGTTGGCGCAAAATGAGTATTTCTTACATGTTTGGTAGGTGAAAAGTGTACAGAGTGGATGTGGTGTAGAGTTCCTATTTCTTCTCAAAATGATCAATGGCCTTGAGTCAAGAACTTAGTTATAAAGTCAATAATATAGTACAAAATCATTATTTATGACTGACCTGCTTATGATAAATCTGGATGCATATGATAAGAATTAATCCCTCTTACAATGTCTATATTTTATCGCAGAAAAAGAAATAAATCTTGTTTTGTCGCGCGCCTAATGTATTTTACTCTACTAATGGGTGATGGTGTTATAAACTGTGTGTTTAGAGGTGTATTTAGTCATACATAATAAAAAAAAGTCTGTCCACTGAGGTGCATGAATGTGCCAATATACAGGAAACACCTACCACAACATAAGCCTTGGTCCTCAGTCAACAGTTTTTTTTGTTTTTTGTGTTTGTTTTGGAGGGGGGGGGGGATTTCTGATGCCTCAAAAGTGAGAGAGTTGTAATTTGAATAGGCGATGTTGCCAGAGGGAGAAGGTTCCAATCCCAAAGGAGGCTGACAGAGAATTGTGGTATTTTCATTTTTGAAAAGCCTCTTAATTGAAATATATGTGATGTCGCTTATATAATGATTGTGTAATGTCAATGTTTATAAGGTAATAACCAATGTGTCTAAAAGTGACCAATATTGATGTCAACAATTTTTTAATCGGGTTTCTTTGTCTAAAACGTTTAGTGCGAGATTTGTAGCAAACTGAAATTAATATACTGCGAGCTAAAAATCCATATCTGAAGGTTCAGTCGTTTGTTTTTGTTGATGAACACGTATTTGTAAAGTAAGCTTATGATACACTGGATATACTGTGATATTGACGGATTTTTTTTATTTGTTTTTGTTTTTCATCTGTTACATGCTGGTAAAGTTCCACTATAAGTAGGGGCCAAGAAAATTGCAATATATATTTCTTATATATTTCCCGAATGGACCCACATATTTCTGTTGTATATAAGTACTTCAGTCCATGTGACCAATGCATTTTGTGTTTCAGATAGGTCACAACCCCTACGATTTCGTCACCAGGGAAATTAATGACAATGCTTATCAGATTAATTAGCATAAATAAATCTTAGAGACTAGACCAGTGATTTTATCTATACCCGAGTTGGCCTTTGAAGCACTCCAGGTAAGACTGGTAGAATTATGAAAAAAGTGTAACCAACATGAATGCAACTGTACAATACGTTTATTACAAACACTTATGTTGACCAAAAACAATTCTTTTTTAATCTATAATACGACGTTTTCAAAATCTTACGACTAGTTTAAAAATGGATATCCGCCCCCCCCCCCCCCAAAAAGAAGAGCCACCAGAATCACTTAAAAAGGTGCTTATAATTTTGGTGATGCAATGCACACTATCTAGATTTTATTCAAATTTGTGCAAATTGAAACGAAACTGATCACTGGTGTAGAGGTTGTGAAAACATTTTTCGAAATACCAAAGATGAATACTTATGTTTCAATCAACTGAGACAGGATATGTTTTCGCTTTACAATTATACATTCCACAATGCGACCTTATTTCGAGTCGAAACGAGTTTATAAACTGTAGCAAGCATGTTCTTATTATTATGCTATTTTTTGTTTTACTTACTCAACAGTTTTCTTTTTTATTTGTGTTTTTCATTTTTTAAAATAATCTAAGCCACTGCAAACCGCATTGTACCCACGAAGTGTGAAATATGTTGCTGTAATGACATATCAGTGCACTATAGAACTGGATTAAATGTTATGTTTGCTTGCTTCCGAAACCATTTTCAAGACAATGGAAAAGGGTTAAACCATATCATTCTCATAAACGAATGTAAAATCTAAGTACATTTTACGCATTAAATTGACATTTACTGGAAATTTCAAAATCGGAAATATACATATTTGTTTTTGCACATTTCATGCTGTTTCATAATTACGATGATCCTGTGCAAACCGGAATTATTTAATTCAAAACTTGTAGATTGAAACTTTTAGTGATGTAAATGTTTTGAAAGTATATTTTCGGAGATAAATATTAACTTTACAGGGTGGTGGAATTCCGGTTTTATAACTATGATAAACTGGATACAATATGCGCATAAAATGGGGTTTTTATAGGAGATCGCGTGTAAGAGACTTGGCTGTATAATCCATAAAATGTTCACCTAATCCCTTTTTGCAAAGCCTGATAACATACCTTTCACCACAACTTGAGAGGGCAATGCATTGTTTCAAACTTTTCAAAATGACCAAACAAGACCTGCTGTAAGTATACGTCATCACAATAACTGGTAAGGCTACTTGCGCGATAACTGGGTACAGAGCTTTTATCAACTTTTCTACTCCTGGCGTGTTAATCATATGTTGGATACAATAGTGTGTTGAATATCCTGAGTCAAACAGGAAAGACAAATCAACCAATCCCTGAAAAAATAGAGAGAAAATGATCAGCTAATCATACTCAAGCTTTCAACAGAAAAGAAGCGACTGTTATGCTGCATGCTGACAACAAAACCAACTGCTTATTTCAGCCCACAAGTTAGACCCATTTGTTAAACAATCCGATCATGTGTACATTTAATGTATATCTGCATAACCATATTATCTCAGGTTGATTGCCTAGTAAATCATGAATATATACAAACAAATATAAACGACAGATAAACCACAATTTCTGCATACTTGTATTTTTAAATGAGCTGACTCGTCCATCAACTGTGATTTTGTTATGGTCCATAATCTGGCATACTGGATATCCATCAGCCATCAATCCTTTAGTCAACAATTTATATTGGTGACATCTGAAAAAATCCAGGCCGGGTTCTCTCGAAAATTGGTAGTGGTGCTCCATATGTGTGAATACACCTAGTATATTTAACTAGTCATACCCGAGCAACTGTTAAATGATTTCCATATTACTTTTTAGAAACATCCTCATCAATTGAGTGTCTTGAATTAATTAACTATTGCCTAGATGAGTTGCCAGATTTTGCGACACAGTACGAATGTAAATGAAAACGACTGAGTGGTGGAATAAGGAAGGATAATGACAGGAAGGCGGATTGTGAGACACTACGTGCAGGTGGATAGACAACCATTTTCGACATATTGTTTGATAATGTTGATCTAATTAGCAGCTGTTTTTCCTCTTGTACAAATGCATGCAGTTGCTGTCAATCTCTCTAGGAGCTGACGAATCACCCACCTTTATTTTTGGCATAGAAATATAGTAAATGATACATAACACCACTAAGATAGAAAATGTCAATATCCTTTTCCATAAGGGCTATATCAAGAGGGACACAATGAAGATGTTTGTACAGGATATCCAAATCGGGTTTTTAAAGTATATAGAGTTATCATGGCTTTCCTGGCAAGCGTTGATTATATGGTAAACTCCAGTATATAGTGGTTGGAATCTCTCAGGCTTACACTGACAGACATATCAGAAGATATTTCGGGTATTCTTGTTAATACTTAGGTTATTATTTTGAGACAAACGGTTTAGGTACCTGTGACCTGCGCAAGAGGATACCCTTGAGCAAGAGCACATGGTAATTATTGGTATAGGCGATGCATTTGTACAGCTAATGCTCAAGAAGTGCAGGAGTTATCAAAACACACAAACTAGATACAGTACCAGCAGAATCGACTTTTTGGTCCAGCACATTGTTTAATTTGATACTAAGATGTCACTTGTAGTCTTTAGGCGGCATCATAAGATTAAAAATTATCTTTTGATGTTTCAGGTTTGAGTTCAAAGACTAAAATTTCTCAATGAATTATAATATCATGGCGTCGATGCCTCTTGCCTGGCTACCGATCCTCTCCACTTGAAAAATGTATTTATGACAAACACATTCCCTTTTTTCAAAAGATATCCCCCCTCATAGTCTCCCATGGCCAGTTTGCGGATGAAGCACCTCTTGATCACGTATATCAGCTCAAAATTGATATTGCCACATATCGAATATTCTGTGTCGAAACACAAGTTCTGATAGGGAAGTTCATTCAATTCAAAGGGTTCTTATCTGTCTAGGAAGCATATCATGCTTTGTATTCAGCTGAAGTGGAATATCAATTACCAATGGGTCTCGAAAATGTGGTCCTGATTTTATCTGTCAGTTCAAATAAACCTGACTTGGGAAAATCCTAGAAGCATCGTCTGGTGGACATCAAACGCAACATTGTATATGGCTAAATAATTGATAATGAAAGAACAGAAGGGTAGTTTCATATTTTAGGTGCTACCTGCAACTGCTGTGGTTTGTAAGGCGCTAAAAGTATATGGGTGCCCTATTATCCATGTTACGAGTCTTTTGTAATATAATTGGACTGAGTATGACACTCCAATAAAAACTCGAAAAAAGGGCCATAATCGAGATTTGGGTTCAAGTGTACTTGGTTCTTTGAATTGATACACCTTTTTGACTTTTATTCATTCTTAGCATAAAACATCAATATTATAAAACGAAAGAGGCTGAGGAGTTCTAAGTTTTATTTTTGCTTGAGATGCCATCCTACTGCCTGCACATGACTAGAAATAAGTTTGTGCAGTGAGAAAGCAGCAGTACTTTCCTGTCCTCTAGACCACATGCATAACATAATTGTGCTGTTGTTGACAATGATGATGGTTATGATCATGGCTGTGTTTTTTTCTAAGCATTGCATTGCTATTGCCGCGGAACCATCAACCCCAAAACAGGTCAATGATCTTCACCAAAAAGGTACGCTAGAACACCTTTCATTGCCTTCTACACTGTTGCTGACCAATTTAACATTTGAAGTATTTGTGCAATTTAGGCTTTTGTATACTTTTATATTTCACACGGCCAAATTATACCTATATATAGCAACACCATTACCCACTTATTTTACATCATAAATTTAGCGTGTGTTCTAACAAAGTGCGGCAATGTTGAATTACTTCTGTGGAAAGTTTCTGTGATGCAATACATACCCAAAAATATATTTGCGGAAACGCTACAATTATGCCGGATGTCCACATAATGACACTTAAGATAAATATACGACCCGTAACACTCGTCTTCATGGAGCTAACTGGGTGACAAATGACAAGGTATCTACAATTATAAGTAAACAGTGTTCAACAAACCTATCTTTACCTTGACACCCCAACATTATTACGCCAGTTATCAACAAATATCAGTGTAGCTGGCAAGTCTTACGTAGTTTTATAACTTCGAGTAAACAATGATACATTTGCAATGACCTATTTCTAATATTATGTGCATTGAAAGTTCCACTCAATGAAGGTTAAATCGACCGTCTAATGGAGTAGAACTACAAAGCTCAGACTTACTGAAGGAAACTTACAAAAAATGTAAACAGAGGATAGAAATATGAAAGTTTATTTTTAAAGAAATGATTAAATGATGCACAAATACAGAAAACAAAAACATAGATCAAAGGCGTAATATAAAAGACAACCTGGGCGCAATTTAATTAATGTGAAATTATACTGCAATGGGCTCTAACTATATTATTACAATTCTTTGTATTATATCTTGGTAAACATTGCAACTTTGCATTCATTTGGGCATTTTTTAATTTATTCTTTTTGGTCATTCGTTGGTATTCAACTTTCTTTTTGCATATTCTTAGACATGATAGCTTTTGCAAGCTGAATGTAAATATTTATTTTCACATGCATATTTGTGTACTATTTAGATTCTGTTCCTCCCGTTTTATAGTATAGACCCCTGTTTAATATGAATCATCCACCTATACTAGTATTCAAGTACAACATAATGTACATGGTAACTGTGGGGATAGCGTTCAGCCCGTGAAGTCATTTGATTCAGCCACTCTTTTGGGATAATGTGGTGGTTCTGAGTCTGTGAAGTCTGCTACCAGTGATCCACACGTAGGGATATGTCAGCTTCAAAGTACATTGACATGCTTCCAGGGAGCTCATTTTAAAGCCCTCGTGAATCTCAATGGCAGACATAATGATCACTGAATTCTGAGCTTTATCCGATTTCAAGTGTAATGATTTGTACTACACTTGATCAGGCGTTATCTAGTGTTCCTTGATCACTTTGCATAAGATTACATGTATCTAATTCCACATAAAACACCAAAGGAAGCTTACTCTCCTTTTTGCTGAAGTATATTATTGTACTTTATTTTACCGACTGGAATGCATGTTAATATCCTTGACAATATCACACACTGGAACGCGAATGGAAATACGAGAAATACTGTGATTTTGCTCATCAATTGATGCAGACAACTGCAACACCATAAACAACGTACTTACATTGAAGTGGCAGGAGTTTTCTCCGAACGGTGCACTGAACAGAAATGACATTTATTGTAAAATGTATTCTTTATTCTTACATAATAGAGAGAGAGAGAGAGAGAGAGAGAGAGAGAGAGAGAGAAAACAAAAATGTAGTCTTTTTATGTCGCCACTAAAAATTAAGACAACTCACCTTTCAATACTAATGACAACCATTCCAGACATTGAAGAACATATGGCAAAATATTCTAAAAAGTGTATTAATTTACATTCCAGGGAAGATCGAATGACATCCGTAGGGAAAAAATTGTCCATGACCTGAAAGATATGAATGTTTTTACTGCTACATGTACATGAAAATAGAATATTCAAAAATTCATATCCTTTTGACTTTTTATCATCATCATCATCATCATCATCATCATCATCATCATCATCATCATCATCATCATCATCATCATCATCATCATCATCATCATCATCATCATCATCATCATCATCATCACTTGTTGGGGGAGGAGTATCATCTCTAAACCTCTTGGCCAATTGGTTTGAAGCTTTTACTTGTGATTTATAAGTCGTTTTGTTTCTTTTTTGTATTCTTTGATCTGTTGTGCAAAACAACTTGGTGGATTTACCTCACATCTGACGGGAAGATGCCTCAGGTAGATTACTAACAACAGCGAACATTAACTTCTGGCATTTACTGGTTTAAATCAAATTTTGATTTGCTGCACATTCAGTTACTATTGATTTATATACATATCAATCGCCAGGTAATGCTATTGCACGTGGCTATTCATTTCCTTCTTTGAACTTGGCATAGTTTTATGAAACTTAAAACGTAACTCTATCAGAACCCATTAATGTACCAGTTAAGGAAGGCATGTCTATAGGGCAAATATCCTGCACTATTTTCCATTAAGCAATAAATTCATTGTTCCTTGACTTTGTCTTCCCAAACGTCACACAGGCACATATCAGGAGTAAATACACGTAATGTATCAATGTTAGAGCACTTAATAAGTATATAGAACACGTTCATGTTTACGTATTTTTCATCTCCTATCACATAATGTATCTGTGTGACAGTGTTATCTTAATTAAGTGTCCTTCTGAGGTCTACATGCAACCCGTGCTTTCAGTTTCATGAAGGACTAATATCTAAGCTTTGTTGTCAGACTAGGTCACCTCGCTTTCAGCCAAGAGGTATGTTCAGCTCATCTACTCTCAGGTTTGCACTCTAATGTACATCTTTCAAAGTAGTAGGCAAACATATCCAAACATTGGAACATGATAAAATAGTTACCTTATATGGAAACGCAATAAAAAGCACTATAAAATCCGTGATTGTCAAATTCAGCAACAGAATATTTGTTGGCGTCCTCATAAACTTAAACTTTATTATGGACAAGATCACTAAGGCATTCCCTGTAAAAAAAAAAGTGACATAATTATTGAGGGTAATTGTAAAACGTTTCGGCAATAGCTTACTTACCCAATATTCACAAAGTAACATAAGCAGGTAAAGGTGACACAAATACGTGCAATTCAACAATAATGGCTCTACTGATTGAAAAGAAAGTTATGATACCCTCAGAGCTGGCTTTATAAAAGCATAACGCCTGGCATAGAAGAACTCTTTCTACCCAAAAAACTAAATTTAGAGCTAAAAAGCAGATCGAGCATTCCAAATGTCATGATTATGTTGTAATATTTTGTTGCTTACAACGAGTGATGATGCATTTCTCAGCAAATTGTCTCTTTTTTTTTCCTTAAAGTACAACTGGTAAGTGATTTGCAGTTTTTTATGCGTGGACGTCCAATCAGCACATGGGAAATAACCTCTACATCACTTTGCTTTGTGTATTCCCCCATTGAAGGACAGTGCAGCTGGTTGCTGTCTCTGCAACGTCGACCTGTTTTCATTTTGGAGTTGGGACCAGTCTGTCCCCTACCTACCACAACCGACCTTGCTGTCCAGCCAGCAGTGTGATTGGTTTCCCATGTACTTAAATTCTAATCAACTTTGATCTTAAATGTAGGCTAAGATAAACACATTATAAGATAATCAGAACTCTATCTATCTATCTATCTATCTATCTATCTATCTATCTATCTATCTATCTATCTATCTATCTATCTATCTATCTATCTATCTATCTATCTATCTATCTATCTATCTATCTATCTATCTATCTATCTATCTATCTATCTATCTATCCATCCATCCATCTATCCATCCATCCATCTATTTATCTATCTTATCCATTCATCGATCTATCTGTTTGCTTTCCTGTTGGGGGTGTCGGGATGGGGGTAAAACCGCGTAAAATGGAAACCTCGTACAAATATACTTACAGGCTTGACATTCCCCTGCATTTGAATAATGGAACTTTAGCTTGCCCTGCAGGCAAGAAAATAAAACTGACACAATAAAGACAACAGGAAGCACTTCAATAAGTTGCGTTACCATTCTTTTTAAGTCTCTCATTGGCACTATTAAACAGTTCCCTGTCAAATGTGAACATTTTGCAGACATATGTTGCAAAGGGTAACTTTGGTCTCAGACACTTTGGACCTGGTGGCGGCTTTGAAGAAGGACAAATCCAGTGATTCTCCATAAGCAGTCTGATATTCATAGCGGCACTGGCATTTCCCCTCTGGCCAAGTACAGAGGGTCACCAAGTAGGCAATAGATGACCGGAACCTGCAACCAATTTCCCTAATATATGTCATCAATTTCGTGCTTGTGCACATTGAAACTAATCGTTCTCTACCAATTTGCCACATTGTGTTCTTTCTTCTTAAACTCAGTTTACGCATTCAGCTGCGAAAACAGAGTATGCTTCACAGACATATTCTGCACATACATACACACACACAGACAGTTAACAACACGGTCGCTTAGCATGGTCAATAACATAGCCAAACCCATTAAAGGACAAGGACGTAATTTTGTGTTGTGATCATTTGTCATTGTATCGAAACTGTCGAAATAGACAAAATTTATCGTCAATGTTTGTCACAAATTACGGAGTAAAGAAGTTACATGCATGGATATGGAGGAGCGTTTCAAAATAATTATACCCCCCCTACCAAAAATTGAAGGCGCTTGAAGCGCCTGTATGGCGGACAAAAATGTACAAATCTGCAACACTTATTTTTTCATGAACACGGTGTGGTATATCGCACATAGTTTTTTATTATAGTGAGGCATATTTTCACATGGATTTTTATATAGTATTTTCAGCCCCTTACGTGACTCAACTTGAGTGCTACTCTAGATCAAATGGCGGCACACTGTACGGTTCACCAATATGAAAACGAAAGTTTTGGAATTGCCGAAAAGTGGAAAAGGTAGTTAAGAATTTTTTATTAAACTGTGTTGGCCTTAGTGAGTAAATTATATCTTGGTGTATATTGCCCCAGCCTCGTCATCCCATCATGGTTGGGACAGAAGAGGTATGTAACAACATATGTGCACAGTGAACACCCTTACGTCTTACAACTGGTGCTCAGGCTGTGGATTTTCTGGTGTGGGCAGAGTACCTCTGAATTCAGCTGATATTGATTATAATACCTCACGCTCCTTTCAGTTACAGACGAGGAAGTTTCGAAGACTCTACTCAGTTTTAATAATCCCTAGGCCATCAGAGCCCATGGTATTGAACAAAAAGCATTTAAACGAAGTTGCCCCTGTCTCATTTAATTTCTTGCAAAACTATTTAAGAGGACTCTCAATAGCAATGCGTTTCCCGCCGAATGGAAACAAGGAAATGTTATTCATTTCATAGGAAAGAAGCCAAAATCCTGAATAACAATTACAGGCCTGTTTCTTTACCAATGGTTTGGTAAAGTCATTGAAAAAAATAAATGAAGTATCTCTTCATTTCGTTCACAGAGAGCTTGCCTTTTTCTGCCAACCACTTTGGTTTGATGCCTTATGATTCTATCATCAATCAATTACTTGTTTTATACCATGAATTGCGTCTTACTTAAATCAATAGAAAAGCACAGCTTATTTCGTTACTAGAGTTTCGCAAAGTTTTATAACGTTTGGCATTCTAATTTGCTATCAAAACTTGAAAAAAATGGAATGTATGGAAATATACTTAGGTACTTTCCCCATAATCTGTCGGGCTGACAGTGACAGTTTGTAATCCCCTACCAGTCAATCTGTTAGGGAACAGGTCGAACTGGGGTCGCCAAAGAACCGTCCATGGCGGTACGGTTTCTTCCTGCTGTATATCAATATTCCGAACTTTGTCAAATGTAATGCATGCAGATGGCACAGATCTTTACTTAACTGTTGGTAATCCTGCAAGTGCAGGTGAAACTTTTGTTCCGATCTTACTTCTTTGAATGACTGGGCAGACAACTGGTTCATTACTTTCGATGCCCTTAATTTCTATAGAATACTATATTTTATGCAAGACTACTCCATCAAGGAATCTGCCACTAAGAATTCAGGGATAACATTGAATGGAGTCAACAGCCCCCCCCCCCCCCCAACAAAAATCATAAGGTTACTATTTTGAAAGTTGAATATACTGATCATATTGTGCATATGATTTTTAAAACAGCTAAAATACTTAATATGGTGGAATGTTTTCAAGGTCAACTTGCTAACGCAAAACCTGAAAATTATGAAGACAATGCAAACCTTTTTTGTCAAATCATTTTTAGAATACAAAAGTCCCATATGGCATGACTGATCAATGACTGACACTTAAAATCTGAAGGAGTACCACTGCTCTTTTTCTCGCATAGCTACCAAAGCACTCACAGGCACAGGAAATGCCAAATTAAACAATGAATTTGAACGAGAAACTACATCAATTCGCCGGAAATGTACAAAGTTAAGGTTGATGTATACAATAGTCAAGAAATTCGGTCAAAATTACTTGTAATCTATAATTTCAAAAGTCTAATGAATGCACAAACTCGGAATTATACCCCTGGGGGGCATTTGACTTGTTACATTTCAAAGCCGGAACAAATTTATTTTTGAACGCCTCCTTATCTTCAACTGTCCGTATTTTGAATGAGCTACCACTGGGTATCCATAACTTTTCATCTCTGTCGGGTTATGAATCAAAATTGTCTGAACATAAAGATCACAATGTATAGTCAGAGCTGTGTAAATTTGGAAGCAGACATGAGTCCATTCCACATGTTCATTTGCACGTGGTCAGCAATCAGCTAAACTCTCATCTTTACAAAATTGGTATTGAAGCTGGCCCAAGGTGCAAGTGTGGTGCTACATGGGAGGATATATGGCCCTATTTTTCGTTTGTGTGCTGCATGTCTTTTCACCTTCTAACCTCCATAAAATTGTTTCGAAATGAGCTTTTTTTTTATAAATTGTACTATATATTTCACCTGTCACTTTTACAAATATTCCAAATTGTTCTCAGCAGTTTAGTATCACATTATATATCTCCAAACTATTTCCACGATTCTGTATTGATGCATTATCTTCTCTCTTCAGCCGTTGCATCAACGACGTATGATACATAAACAATTTTGTTTTGTTGATCTGCAGGATAGTTGCTTATTTACCATTGTTCATTATGAATGTGTTTATTCAGTTGGTTTGGTGCTTAATAAGGTAGGCAACTTTAGTGCCCAGTTGATTGGGCTTCACTTTGTGGCCCTGTGTTGTCAATCTTATTTGCTGTATTCTTGCTACAAGAGGGATGAATGTAGGGCTTAGCCCTTTCCCATTTGTTGAGACATGATGGAAGTACGGTAAAATTCATTTAATTTAAACCAACTCTTATTTTCATCTGAAATGTTCCTACCCACTTTTTCCTTTTCATGACAGGGTCAGAGGCGAATTTATACTATATTCACAAACTGAGATAAGACTGCGTGAGACCAAAATAAGGCAGAATGTATTCTTTAGGATGTTTTCTATGCTCATAGTTCAAAATTAATTCAATATGGCACACGACGACACACTGATGTCAGAATTCAAAGATCTATTTCTGTTCCCTTTAATGCAAAGATCATACGCAAAGACATATTTCTGCCCAGGCTTCAGGGACTTTTAGTGTATCGTTAACGTGAATACGGCACTGATGATACAACTGTTGCTACTTTCATTCATGTCTTCTTGGTTAAGCCCAGAAGACAATATATTATTTTTACTCACACCCACATAGCATGTCAGTGGTATCTTTACCAATGCCCCCTTGACTTTTATAATAACACAATTTCTTTCGTTACTTTTTAGGCAAACAAAAATAGCTTCTTGAAATTATCCAGATTTTCTGTTCCTGCCAGAGCAAGCAGCCTTGTGTGTTCATTCAGCAACCTTACTTACCTACGATTCCTAGTAAAGTTATAATAATCCAGAGAGATATTGTCACTGAAAATGTAATAACAATGTTTGAAGAAATGCTAAATCTTTGATGATTTGAAGTTCTGTGCTTTCGAAGAACATGTGAGCGTGAATAAAGTTTGCACACTACATCTTTTGATATTCTTTTAACACCAAAAACTGGCTCGTTTATTCCCGGTAGCAATAAACAATATTGAACTGTTTCGTTACCACTTTGAACAAGGAGCATCATTGCAAGAGTGTAATTATCGTTCACAAACCACTCTTTCAACGAAGGAAAGTACAGTATATTATGAAAGTTGACTGTAATTTTCTCCACCAGCATATCGTTGATTTTCTGTTTGATTCTTTTCATGTTTGAAACGACTGTTATCGTTGTCGTTTTAGACGCTGCGAAACTTTGTGTAATTGAATATGAATTGTCTCTTGTTCCTGTTTCGTTGTGTCTTAAGGTTTCACTCTGTACATACATTGAAATTACTGAATGTTCGTCATAAGATAATACCAAATCTGGAACAGATTTTTAATAAATGACAGCTTCTTTTCAGAAACATGAAATACTAAACTTTAAACGTTAATAGCCATTCATGACCATGCTGTATACATCTTTCGAATATATATAAATAAATAAATAAATAAATAAATAAATATATATATATATATATTTATATATATATATATGTGTGTGTGTGTGTGTGTGTGTATCGCATTTTTGCATTATAGCAGAGTGATCTGTATTGCAGGGTCCGAGTTAGTAAGCCAGACCCTGCCATTGAAGCAATATCTCCCCCTTCCCGGCAAATTGGTGCAAATATCAGTTTAATACCTTTCTATGTTCATGTCTTGATAGTAAACATCAAATACACGATGAAAGAAAATCTAAATATTTTTGGAAGTTTGATATTATATTGTTATGTGGCTTTACAATAATGAAACAATCACAAATAGATCTATATTAAGGCGACACTTGATGGCTCCCTGTGGTAAAGGGATCTGTCAATCAATGAAACATTTGGGACACGAGCTGAAGCTACTGGCAGTAAAAATTGCACATTTCTACACTGCATGCCCACCTCTAGGGAAATTAAAACGAAGGCATATCCCTGCAACAGAAAAAACACCTAATAACGGACAGGAACATGAAAGTTTCGGGACCAGTAGTGGGCCGTGAAGTGACATAGAAATCTCCTCAAACGCCCAAGACAAACACAAGCCAATGCGACTGCTTATCAATAAAATAAAGGCTCGATGGGGTGTTTGCATACTGAAAGGTACATAATGTGATAAATGTAAAGACTACACACAGATAATTTCAAAAGACACCTAAAAAATTCGACTAAGCTGGTCCTATTCCTTGTCTTCAGAAACTCATCTTTTCTGATACTTTTCGAGTAAGTAGTCTAGTTAAGAAACCAATTGTTTGCTGTTTACCTAATACCAAGTAGGTTAAATATTAAATTCAAACAACATTGGTGTTATTAGCATCTAAATTCTTTCCATAAAAGGGAATCAAATGTGCACATTTTGTTTACATCTGCAGCTATTGGCGGTACTCGGGGATTCACCCTTAAGTCTTTGTTTGATCGTTGTCCCGTTAAAAAAAATCATGTGACCCAGTTCACTAGCGACTCAGCAAAAAGAGAATCACAATGCTGGAACAGGAAATATCTTCCTGAATCTGAATAGTGTTAGTTCTTTGTTAAGTGGAGCAGTCTTCAATGGGCCTATATCCATTCACCCCCACATTCATCAAATGTAAATGGTATAATGCCAGATCCATTAACTTAATCGTGCCAAAGCTGTATTGCTATAAGAAGGAATTCACTAGTTTTTTTCTTTGTTTCTTATTTCTAATTGTCACAAACTACTATTTGTATTATCTAATGTGTCAATACATGTTATGATTGTCGCAACCTCATGGAGAGAGAGTGTAATCCATCTGCTACATAATGGACTGATAAGCTACTCTTTGCTGACAAGAAAACATTGAATGTACCCATTTTGCAATACCCAGCTAAGAAGTTACTGCTACGCAACCCACAATGCTTATAATTAATGGAGCAATTATTTATGACTTCATTGATCCATATTTAGACTTCATATACAAAGTTGTATTATGAGATGCTTCTCTATTTTGCTTTGATCTATGTTTTGAGTGTGTGTTTGCAGAAAAATGCAGTTAGGTCTACATATATCCATAAATGAAATGATAGGGTATAGAATTCAAGGCAGCTTCTTTTGGAGCCTTATATCCCTTCCGGGCAGGACATCAGTGATGGGGTGAGCTCAACAGGTTTGGCTTCCGGGCCAGGTTTTCCACGAGTCCCTGGAGGAATTAGGGCCAATGAACCTCACTCAGCACACAAAGTGAACTAACTACTTATATATATATATATATACATATATATATATATATATATATATATATATATATATATATATATATATATATATATATATATATATATATATATATATATATATATATATATATAGTCAGCAGGTGAAATTACATTGATGTAACATAGGAGCAGGGAAAATCAAGTTAACACACGATAGAGTCTTTTAAAAATAAGATCATGGACATCATTCTGCATATTGAAACAAACAGTGATGTCAAATATTGATAATTAGAACAAAGGGGTAAAAATTTGAATTAAAATGCTTCAATAATTGTGGCAACTGATCGTTTGCATTTCAGCCCAATGGTGTGCTATTAAGAGCGTTAAAAACGTTTAGGACAGTGGCAATAGTGAGCAAAATGGTTGGCTTTAAACCCAATTTACGCACGTAGCCTATATTTAAATGACAAAAATACTGAAGAAGCAGTAAGGCTCAAAGGTATTCTATTAAATTGCACTAAAATTTAGTTTATGCCTACTCAATCACAGACCTACTTTTCTGTGGAAAGAACTTTCCGTTCGTGCAGGTACCCTTTGATTTTTTTCTTGAGAACGATACGAATATATCTACTCCTTGTAAAATCTATCCTGCTTAACGAGACCAGCACTGGCACTGCTCAGCACGGCAACCTATTTCAGCTGTTGAAGACTGTTCGGAAAAGTGATAAAATATTTATACACAGCTGGGCTATTTATAACAAATACAACCTTTAAGTTGTACACCCTTGCTGGAATTTTGGTTACTACATTGTTTCTTTTTATAATCATTGATAAGCTTATTGTGCATTATTGAACAAAAAGGTGTAAGGGAAGCTTGTCAGTAAAAATCAGCTAATTTACAAATTATCTTAAGGCCAAAATTAAAATTTGAATTTTTAAATCTGGATTTTATAGCAAGAACATTTCTTGTTAAGACGTAAATAAGGAGATCATTGTGGTTCCATTATAAATGCTAAATTACGATTCTATTGAGGCTACTTTGACTTTGTGTCAATGTCACAGGAAAACCTGAATAAAACTGAATCAACCACATTCTGCCCAATTCATATTCTCAAAACCAGATTCTCTTTTATTGCTACAATCATTCATAGTCTAGATCAAGTTAGACAGTGTCATTACCATATGCAAACCGTAGTCCAAACAAAACAAATCCAAGTCAATTCCGACCAAAGGCAATGTTCCTTGGTATGTATAGCTGAAAAATATAAATTTATAGTTCGTATTTACCCAAAAGAGACCAAAACGTAAGTGCAAAGGTCCATAGGGGAAAAAACTTTATCTGGTTTTCACATAACAGAATGCAAAAAGTTTTGTTTAAAATTATAGGCCTATTTCAGTAAATTGGCTTAAACATTTGCATCATTCATGCATATACAGGACCATACAACTTATGAAAAGGGACCAAAATTTGCAGCACATCAGAGAATTTGTAAGTGGAGGTTCTTAACTTGTTGAAAATGTCAATAAAATTCAGTATTTAAAAAAGTACTACTTGCAACCACCATCTCACAATGATCATCATCCATATAAGTCCACAAAGCGACACCAACACCAACATCAATCCATCAGAAAAGCCCTCTAGGCCTAAAATGACCATCAATAAGAATCTAAACAACATGATTATATAATTCGATGTGTTTTAGGCATGTAGTTAAAGACATGATGTTGTTTTAAAGGAGATAAACTAAGAGTATTTCAAAAAGAAAAGTGTTTGAATTTCCAAATATAGTAAGTACATTGGTTCAAATGTTAAACATCAGCCAGAAGCAAGTGACATTAGGCTATATTAGTATATTAGCAAGATGAAAAGTAAAAGGGTGAGAATTATCAACCAGCACATAACAAATCAGTTGAAAACATGATATTATGACAAGGTAGTTGTGGTATTTTGGCTATAAACTAATTAAAGTCGTTGTTTTGCTATACAAAGTAGTTCCCGCACATGTGCCATTTTCAGTGTATACCATGACTAGTGCCCACAGACAAAGGCATACTGTAGTACAATTCATTTCCTATCAGTTAACATATTTTGCATATCATTTATCGCGGTCGGTCTTGCAACCACGTTTTCTTGGTCAAGAAATCCAGGCTATACAGGCAGGTCCAACTGTACTTTTAAACTGGGTTTTCAACATAGAGGGTGGAATACATTGTTTTTTTTTTTTTTCTGAAATGTTTATGATAAAAATATTTGTAATATGTGGTTTAAGGTTTTCAGACTCCAGATTTTTCTTAATGCTACCCTATACTCTGTCAGCTGAATGAGGTGTGTGAGTTTATGTTTTTAAATTTGACTGTCTTCCAGCCTCACAGCATAATCCTTTGGGCTGAGTTAGTTGTTAGATATCAGTTGCCATTGTACATATTAGTATATGTACAATATCAAGAAGGTGTTGTTTCATGTCAAACGTAGCCATCGAATTTTTGTTCTGCCAAACAGTATTTTTAATTTTATATCAAACTGAATGCAGTTCATCCTATACAGTTCACAAGAGAACCGAAATTATACAAGAGGACTATGACAGTCCAATCCTGTGACCTTCAGATTACTATCACTGAAGTTTGCAATATCAAATAGAGTCAATGGTAATGAGAAATGTAACATCAATCCATTTTCTGCCCCGCAGTTGGTTCTCTGGGACCATTAAAACCCAAGATCACATTAAAAGTCAACATCACAAACAATAATGCAAAACGTTATGTAGATATGACAATGTTGCCTTGTTGTCAGTATCAGTATTTGTCACTCTGAACACAAAGATATACAGTTATGTTGACAACATTTTCCTACATCGATCCCATATACAGCCTACCGTCTGTTCTTATTCCGCATATTGTAACATGACTTCTGCATGATTATTATCTATTTTTCGTGTGCCTCCTTGTGAGGGCGTCATCTAAAATTATAATAGTACAGTATATTATGTCACATCTTATCTTATAATACATAATATCATATTATAGTATTTATTAAGTTGTATTAGCATTTATAATTACCTGAAACTATCTCTTAGTCACAAATACATCCTCACACTATCTGCAAATATACTGATCCTACCTTTGTTACAGGCATCATGCATCAACTCATGCTACTAACGGAAAAGAATGTTTCACCAAAATCTTCCAGCCTTGATAATAATGAAGGAGCTTTCTTTGCATAGTTTATGGAGCTGAAAGTCTGTGATGACATCCTGGGATATCATACTCTTAATATTTATTTAAACGGTACTTGGGCTAACAGATTTGGGTTTGGTAAGTTTCTCTTTATATTGCATATGTGTCTTCAAATATGTGCTCTTTATTTGCATCCCTGAGGTGGTGTTCCAAAGATTATTTACAAACATATTTATCGCAAATACTGAATTTAGTTCATTTGGAAAGATGTTTCCATTATCCTGTACAGAAGACCACTTACATGATATTATTCAACATAGATTGTGAGACTCAAAATATGACTTGGCTTGCATAATATCATGTTCCATTGAAATCTTGATGTAAGTGATAGTTGCACGCAACAGGTGCTCTCAATGATAATTATTATTTAAGGTTTTTAATGTCCACGGTAGTAACTGTCTCCACGTACACATTGGAGTAATGTATTCCTCTGTATGTCAGTCAGAATTATTGTTCGGTCTACAGGATTACAATATGCGAAAGTGAGGAACTTTCTCTCTTTCAGGCTGTCAGTTATTTTGATTCCCTGAAAATAAAGATCAAATATAAACACACATGTGTCGTGGCACAATTACAGGTGTGTTGGAACACATGGAATTTTTGTGCTTGTTTTTTCTTCTTACTCTCTTTCCTTTTTTGTTTATATTACATACAACTAGGAAATATGATGGTTGGGGCCCTTTATCAATTGGCAGTAGCCATGACTTGACCAAGACCTCCAGTTTCCGTAGCTGAAGCTAAGTACCATCTTTCCAACTTTGCTCAAACATCGAACACTCAAACACAGACTTCGTGAATAAACGTAATATCAAGCAATTGAATCAGACTGGTGTGTTATCACTATTAGGGCTGATCCCAAGCCTGTCGGATAACCAAGTGCAATGATACCATAGTTGCACATTGGTTGCATAAAGAGGGGCGGAATTAAAGAATATTATCAAATTACAAAGAAAACAGTTTATTGTCAAGTGTCTGAAAGACGTACAGTTGATTGGAATTAAAAATGCCAGGAAAGAATAAGGCTATAATCAAATTGCAAAGAAAACAGTTCATTGTCAAGTGTCTGAAAGACGTACAGTTGATTCGAATTAAAAATGCCAGGAAAGAACAAGGCGATATGATAACCAAATACCACCAAATACAGGTTCAGATGGCATAAGAATAAAACATTCCACTGTGCATTCTGCCAATGAATTACCACTAAGTAGTGCGAAAATGTTGAATGCACAAATCCCACGATTACACCATGGCTAACTTTCTCCACAAAGTCTTAAGTACATAGATGCAAATGTTGCGCAATTAGCGTCACTTCCCAGCGTCCTATTGTGCATCTGCACTGTTTGACCAATGGGATCTGCATGGCACGCTAGGCAGCTTGCCCATCCAAAGAACGGGAGACGCCGATGAGAGCACATCAGAAACATATAGCGATCTAGGGGGATCTTGTGGAGGCAACTTTTATCGCGTTGAACTAGAAATTTATTCACATGAAGCTTAATTATGTGTCCAGAAATAACTGCTTACTTTAAATGAATAGATGGTTTTAAAATATGCAACGAAATGTATGTTGTATTTCATCATGAAAATAGTTCCTGTACAATGTAACTAATTTGATGATACGTCTCTTATATTTTAGCTATGCAGTAAAGCAATTCCATCCTTATTCGCTTGTTTGTTGAGCGAAGGCAGGTAATTTGTCTTTACTCTTTTTTTCATGTATCCACATTCAGAAAGATGTTCGTATAAAGGAAAGCTATAATATCGCCAGAAACAAATTGAATGGAAAAGGGGCACTGACGGCATATGGACACTCCGGTTTTGGTTGTATCATACTTGAGACTTGATAAAGGGTATCTATTCTGTTTGACATCATGAACGGGCCACTCAAATTTTAATTCAAAGTATGATTTTAAAAGAAAATTCAGTTGCAATAAGATTTCTAGGATTTAACGGACACAGAAAAAATACTATCATATTTTTTTAGTTATATTTCAAATTCCAACGTAGGTTCAATGCTAACTATGGTCTGACTGAGTACCCTTCCCATGGGAAATTCACATAAATGCTTATATGAGATTGAATAAAATATATCAATGATACAGGCCTACCTTTATTTCATTTCACCATTGGTTAAGACTTAGACCAGAAATATGCATAGAATGTAAATATAACGAGGAAAATTGCTTAGAATGTAACAATTGTTATTGCCCCATTATATATATATATATATATACTATCAAAATGCATTTGGGGCGCACATGACATTTTTGAAGGGGCCTTTGAAAACTAATTAATGAAAAAAGAACATCTGTTTTGAAGCTCTGCATCACAGTTTATCGTGACACCCACTGTTCAACAGTACGACAATCTTTATAATTCTAGTACTTGTAACAGAATTCAGGGCCTAAAACGTTGCAGTTTCAGTTATATTTGTTACGAAAGTTTACACGTGGTCTCTTTTATAGCAATTTCAATTACTCTTTCCAAATCCTGTCTACGTACGTCTTATCTGAACCACAAGTCCTGTCTTTTAATATTGGGTTATATATAGTTCATTCGCCTGATAAATGAAGTCGACAGAATGGTAGTTGAGTGACCGTATAACAAGGACTTCACTTACTGTTTGGACACATGTACTTGTTAAATGCTATATCCATTATTACTTCTCATAATCATTTCTATACCTAACATTACCTCTTACGTTTATGTTCAAATGTACATGTGGTATTGATCATGAATATCGTGGAAATTAGAACATACATATTGTACAAATTACATAAAGGAAATCCACTTTTGTGGTATTTTACAACTATCATGATTTGGCGATGGTTTCTGAACAGATGTCAGGTACAGGTCATATCAAATTTACTCAGAATCAAGCCTACATCATCGGAATTCCAATTTTTTTTCATAAAGCAAAGGGACAGACCACAATTATCTTGTATGCAAACACTTCTACAATGAAAACCTGGGTCTATTTGATGGAAAATATTTTTGACAACAAAATTTGCTTCAGTGTCTGGATATGGGGCAAAACCTTGATCTCTCTCTTGGAAAGTCACTTGAAACACAATCAATGTTTGTCCCATTGTCAGAACATGGGGTTTTGTATTACATAGAATGTGGACATCTTGTTGCTCGTTTCTCCTAGATTACTCTTTGCAATATATACAAGGTTGACTACTCCCTAACACCTGTACGTCCTCTCAAGTATTGTTTACTGCTTTCAGTTGCACCTCTGAGCACTTGTATGGTTAAACGTCTTTAAAAGTGCTTGTTCAAATTCCCTCATTAACTTCCTATAGATTTTAGCTTCGACAGTCTTCTTTCACGTACCTATGGATTTTGATTGGAACTATGACTTAAGGACATTCATGTGTTTTGTAATTGCTCTTAACAATATGTGCCTAACAGCTTCCATAATGCTTGAGGAATAGTGTTTGGAAAGTGCTTTGGAAGATTCTAATTAGTGGCTCAGTACTGTTCCTCAGTAATAGCTCCATCCTGTGTCACACTGCTTCATCCGTTGTTCACTGGACTTTAATTCCCACACTTACAATTGGCTCAGTATATAGCCTACATCTTCATAGTATCTGATTTATCCGACTTTTAAACCTAGATCCCCAATGGCTCAGTGTAATTCCATGATCACACAAGGTTGCCCACATTCACTTGACCATTAATCAAAGATTCGCATATATATATATACTTGGCTCGTATTGATAAAAAGACTGACAATCACTCAACATTTGGTTGCACCTCCAAGCACCGAAAAAAATGAACAATGTGTTTGCTCCTATGACCGCAAACAATGACAAAGCTAAATAAGCACACATTTGTGTATACACATTTGACCCGCCCCCAACATCAAAACAAAGAAGGAAATGTTAATCGAAAAATATTTTATGAGCACTGTCTCACTTTAAACATTTTTAGAAACTGTGTTTAGAATGCACAAACTAAATTTTATATCACAAAAATGCCATCTTGCAAATCAGCATGAGAGTGTGTTCTTGCAAAATATAAATATTAACACTGTATATTTCCGTCAAGAGTCCTGCAGTATGCTGCCCTCTTTATGAGGGGGGGGGGGGGGTCTCTCCAAGTGGTGCAGTTTCTCCACGTAACAATTTGGTTCAAAATATACACCAACATCTGTACCATGCAAGGTGACTCATATTTGCTTCGCCTACTGTTCAATCTATGTAAAATATTCGAGTCTGTAGTTGAACAATATTGAACGGGTAGCAACGTGGTTTAAAACTGACCTCGCTAATGATAACCACAAGTGACTATCGAGTAAGGTGATCTGAACATTACTGCAACTACTACTACTGCTCCTCCTCCTACTACTGCTCCTCCTCCTACTACTACTGTATACGTAAACAAGACACTCAAATATTGCTGGACCATAAATATTTGAACTTATTTGGTACCTTCCCTTAGTGCCAGAAAACAATCTGGTCAACAATTTTCAGAAGAAATCTTTAATTTACATTGCAGATGAACATTGGATAGACTATGAACAAACTACAGCTCCAGTAGCATCCATTATATTAACCTGACTGCCGATTCAACATAAAGAAAAACAAACGTAACAAGAAAACGGACAGACAAAAAACAAACAAACAAACAAACAAACAAACAAACAAACAAACAAACAAACAAAGTACAACAGAGAAAAAAAAGGAAACAAGGACACAAACTTGATTGCTCTGGACGTTTCTGCAGTTACATGGTATTTTAGCCCGACTTATATTCTACAAAAGAGCGCCTTTGGTGACAAACGTTTTGCGTTTATTTAGAAGCACTGGCAGGAAGGCGTACCGCTATATGAGAAAGCTAACTGTAATGCTGCTGCACAGCATGACATATGGTAATATGCCTTCCTTGGAGTGACTCCTAACAATACAGCCAACTCAACCACCAATAATCCTCCATCAGCCATGTATGATGTGATGAGCTGTCGCAAGGACGAAACATGATTGATAAAAGTTAATTGAGGAGCCATCATCAGTTGGTGCGGCTGTTATACAATTATAATCCATCGATTATAGTATGTATATTAGTGCAATATGTTTGGGACAAATATTTAGTTAAAGGACCACGATGTTTATGATACATGTGTATTTTCTTTAGGCAAAGATAATGACAGTACAGGAGTCACTGGGCCAGAGAAAACACACAATAAGGCATTCCAGGTTTTGATAACATGGGAATCAGTTATGTTATGTAGGCCTGCATCATGGTGCATATGATCAAGCATTTCAGAACGTAGAGCCTAATATACCATCTATTGTGGCAGGAAAATAGTGCAGAATCATTCCACTTTTGTTTGAGAAAACGTGAGTATGGCAGTTTTAGCAGAAGCTTTTCTCTTAAATGTCAGATGCAATGTATTGGATGCATTAGCAATTGAAAAGACATGTGCACAGCATGCTTGTCTTAAAAATCGATTTATAAAGGTATGTGTACTAATAGAAAAACATTTACTTAAGGCTGAAAAGTTAGGACCTATATCTGTCATTACCTAAGTGTCTGTACAAATGGTAAGTGTAACAGAAAGGTATCCATATCCCATAATAATGTTAGCTTTAATTTGCTAGTGTAGTTTTGTGGCTTCTTATTTAATCATGCTTAGTGCTTCACAGTTTAACTGTGTGTGATCTTATGGATGACGTGTTCCTATTCCGCTGCTTTTCAATAATGATAGTAATCTAATTTCAAATTGACAAATAACACTTGTATGCAGTTTAATTTGTGATCATGTATTTGTGCGATATGAGCTTTGACTTCCCATGCAAAGTGGTCCTGGACAAAAAACAAACGTCTAAAAATTTTCAAAGAAAAGACTAAATGGCCAAGGTAACTAAAATGTTGCCTTGAAGGTGCACCGTCGGCAAATTGTGACCAAGCATGATCAGTCATGGACGTTGGAATCGAGGTGATGTTAAAATTAATTTAAACTTGAACTACGTTCAAGTAGGAATTGATCAGGCTTTTTTTTTTATAAAAGGAACTGTAATTCTTGATATGTCTGTAGCTAACATCTTGTATTGAAGCTTTTTACATCATGCTTCAGGACAGAAGTTCCAACATGATTACCAAATTTTCTTCATAATACGAGAGTGTAATTTTTAAGGTAATCAAATAAGTTCACGGCATATGCAATAATTTTAAGAGTTGTTCCTCATGCACTCCTAACTAGGTCTTATATTTGGCCCAGAAATGGCTGCAATAGGGATCCAGTACCCTAGGTTCATCAACCACAAGAACTCAGAGTGGGTGGTCTTGTTTTTTGGTCTAACAACGCTACAGTAGATGGGTTGGTTTACTTGACAATGATGATGATGGTGATTATTATTATTATTATTATTATTATTATTATTATTATTATTATTATTATTATTATTATTATTATTATTATTATTATTATTATTATCACCACAGAGTAACTGACAAATGCCTGTACCTTCTCACTCTATGAGGGGGCTGCTTGTGGTGGTCCCATATTAGGAGTCTACAATAACTGATAATGCACAGCCTGCAACAATAATTATACCGACATTTTAAGCACTCGGTATTTTAAAAAAGACAAACTTCCAGTGCTTGACGTACTGTGCAAGAACATTCTGGTTGAAGGCCATTTCCACAAACCACATACATTTCACATTCGTGAGAGTGGACAACACTCTTGGTAGTTTTCACGTCAAGGGGCAATCAAATTTCCATAAAAAGAACACTGTCAGCGGAAGATATTGTAATGTTACTGAGCCATAGACTCGTCCCCAAACAGGAGAGTGACTTTCTTCCTTTTTTAGTGAGCCCAACTTCCTCCCCTCTACGAGATACCATCGGGACTATCAGCGGTATCCTCGAGCTAAAAGCCCGGAGCGGAACATCAATACGTAACAAATGTTATAAATCTGCAACAGATATTGTGTGTGTGTGGAATTTCATAAGATAAGTCACTTCTTGATACTTGAAAAAGTGATTTTGTAACTGGTCCACATTACTTATATACACATTGATTTTACAGATATATCGACTAGCATTTTCGTCACGTTAAACAAATGACCAAGTATGTTTGGTTTGCATAGTGAACTAGATTTCTACGTGCTGTAGGAGCTGAACCAACGAGCGTTTAAAAGGCTGGAAGTATATTTCCATTACTCTTAAAAAAGGACTAGTAGGCCATAACATGGGCGTAGCCACAAAGACCCATTGTTCATATCATTCGAAAGATTCCTGTCTGACTGATGCAAATGTTAGTCCGTTTTCATCACACATCCGACGCATTTCAAGCTATCTGACTATTTTATTCTTTACAAAATGGCTGACTTTGAAAAAGACATATCACGCACCTTGCTTTCTTCGATGGCAGATGTTATATCCATGTTAGCATCTATGACCATGCAATATACACTGATGAGCATGCGTTCTTAATATTTTGAAAGGTATCAATTATATATTATGCTATTTGAGCCTGCACTCACTTATTTGTATTTTTTCACTCTGGGAATTTATGCAAGGCACTTAAAAATGGAGGTATATTTGCAATTGTCTGTACGTCCATCTTCAGCCCATAATTAACTTTTGGGGTCTCCAGAACCATTGGCCACATCCATTTCAAACTTCCTCTTCGTGTACCTTGGTGTATTTCTTTTAATCTTATTTAAATGGTCTCTGTTCTTTGACTTTTTTCACAGCCTACTTCCAGTTGGGTACTCGGTAAGCCCAAAGCAACAACCATAGCAGCAATTTCATTAATAGGCTTTTGAATGTTCCAGTGAAATCCCCAATTCTTCCGAGGTGTATAACTATTGCTTATTATTTATTTTTTGTAACCTAAATTTACCTGCCAGTCAGCTGAGGACACAGGGTGCTTAATCATTCCCCGTCAATCAGTCTCCCTGCCCAGCCTCTGTCCATATTGCACCTTTGGTTTCTGCAAAATCATTGGCCAGTTCTATTTCAAACTTTATTTTAAGGTACCTTGTTTGAATGGACACCCTCCAGGGTTTTTTCAACGTATGATTTGTAATTAAACTTATGGGGAAAATTAAACAAAATTATTACATCTACTTGACTGAGAGCTTCAAAAATGCATGGAAACACTTGTTGATATAACAAAACCTTCATTATTTAAAGGGTGACAGTGCAAGTTTTCGTCCATTTTTAGAAATATTTGTGGCTACCTCGTTATTTTTTTAAATTCCTGGAAAAATGTCAATCAGGTTATAATTAATTTGGTAGGAATGTACCAAGTGGAAGGTTCAACAGGGTTGTTCAATATGTGGGATGCCTAGGATTACACACACACACACACACACACACTCACACACACACACACACACACACACATACATACATATATATATATATATATATATATATATATATATATATATATATATATATATATATATATATATACATGCGGATTTCTTTCAAACTCGGTGGAGAGCCCTTTGCGTGAAGCTATTTCAAAATTATGAAAATGCTCAGCTTGCATGATCTTCTTTTTACCTGCAAGTTTCATTGTTAGTATTTCATGTTTACGGAGCACTGACATAGGCATGTGGTGGATATTATTGTTGGATTGAAATGTATGATAATGGGTGATGTTTTACTGAAGTATTTGCTGTCTGTGGAGCCCTGGGAACGCTGTACATGTATTTGACCATGTCTTATTGTTTGTTACCAGTATCGTAATTTTGGTAAAGAGCTTGAAAAATGAGTAAAAATCCGAATTTCACTAAACCACTTAACGGCCGTTGATCCAAATAGTGGGATTTGTTACCGTCAAGATTGCATGTGTTTAAATCCCAGTTAGAGAGTGTGCAGATTGGGTTTATCAAATAACCATTTCCTGTTTATGTCTTAATAATTACTTTAAATATAAAAAATGTCGTTTTCAAACTTTGTCTCGAACTGAATTGTTTGTATTCTGACATTTCTGCTAATGGCAGTGTAACAAAAACATGTAGCAGAAAGTATCACCACACATTCTGTTTTAATTATCATTTCATGTGCTATCGGATATGAAGGTTTTAGCTGGAGGAAACCATAGCCTATTGCGAACGGTGACATTATACATTTATGATTAAGTTTCAAATTGAAAACAAAAAAGACAAAAAGACAAAAAAAAAAAAAAAAAAAAAAAAAAAAATTCGTGATGATTTTTTTTAAACTCAAACATGTATTTTCATTGTCATAGATATGAAAAAACACCTGTATAAGTAAAACAATTAAAGTTTACTTTGTGAGCGAAACAAGAAACTAATGATGTGCAAATGCAATGTTTTCATTTTGCCTTCCCGCCTTTCAGATACAAGGATTATATGTATGACGTGTAATCATTTTGCAATATAAAGAATGTTGCTCATCGTATATTGCATTTATTCACATTCAATCTGAGTCATGCGAGGAAAGAAACATTTCATCACCAGAGATGAAAATGGTCTGGTCAACTTATGTTGTCCCTTCAAATTGGCCAAATTTCTTCACACAATGTGCATATGTTTTAATGAAGTGTACTGCTTACGGAATGAGTAGTCCGCCATATGGACCCCATCTTCAATCTTCGGGGATTTTACCTGGCACTGAATTGTTATAGGTGGACTTCAATAAATAGTAGACATATTAAAAGTATCAAGTGTATTCATACAGAAGCTTCGTTAAGATTCGTCTTTGCTGCATTAATAAAGGTGTTTTGAAATAAACATGTAGTCCACAGTTATACATAATACCAATCTACATGGACATTTGCCTAGGCGTAACTCCTTGCCTCATTTTTGCCTGACGGATTTCCCCCCTCTTATATAGGTAAATAGAGATAAAGATGGTAACATGGTCCAATGTAATCATAAGCTCATTTAGTAACATATACAGTAACATTTCCAACATATACAATTGTATAATCGTACAAATATAGGCGTAAGTAAAGCCTCTCTGGTGAGCTTTATATCTGATCCGATGATTAAAATACTACACACTCACGTATGGCGCCACAATTACACGTAAGCATTTGCAGTGTCACCTGTTCAGTGGACTTATTTGTACTGCAGAAACGTACGACCTAACCAGGTCTTAAATGTAGAGCATTATTTCTATTATCTATCATGGACTTCCGGTCAGCCTGCATATGTAATGCTCGTATCAGAAGGGATTCACTCTAGCATTCCAAAGCTGCAGCTGGTAGGCAAAGCAGCTACCTGTAGATGAATAGTTATTTTCAGATGTGTTTTCACAGCCAAGGTTTTTTTTGTTATCACGTATATGAACCATAGACTACTGGAGACCTAAGCAGAAGAGCAATGCTGCTGATGACAATATGGCCGGATCAAATTGATATACAGGCAATGTGAAGTTGACCATTCGTGAATACTTGAATGGCTCTGCCATTGTGATATGATAAAGAGTATCGAAAATGGTCCAAAATCATTTTTGATAATGAATCAGTTACTCTTGTACCTGAAATCTTGAACATATAATGGCCATTCTACTTATACACTGAGCTTTACGTCGAGGAATATGGTGTTCCTGCAAACATTGATCGTGAATATATTGGTTATTGAGCTACAAATTACAAGAGAAATAATGGAAACAGACGTATCTATCTTTGCGGCCTGAAGCACGCTCTGAAGGATGAACCGAAGTGTGTAAATTTTATTTTTTGTTTACACTATTTGTTTGAGCATATAATACTGATCAGTTTGTTATTACAGAATGGCTGGGTTTCGAACCAGCAGCCTTCATACATTTACCCTTATGGTATTTCAGTTACACTTAACTGATTTTCGGGCACACAAGTTGTTATCGTCAGGACAGGGTGTCAGGCTGGTAAACCTTGCTTATCTGTACTCACAGTGACACTTGGACACAGATATCTTTGTGACTGATCAGATGATAATTGTTTGGCAACCAGCCGCAATGTGTAGAAATTGATTGTGAATGCTGATGTGATGAACACAGAAATACATGATTTTATATCACCAATGGGCGTTTGGTGCCCGAATGGATATTCACAAATGTTTTGACAGCATGGGCTTCAAAGTGCAAGGCTCTACCGGCTCATAACGCAAACTCATAAGCACATCTCACAGCACATTTTTTTTTGTCGTTCAGATTTTTCTGCAGGTGTCTGCGATGTAATTTATTTACTGCCAAATTAAGTCAGTTTACACATTCAGAAATTGATCAGTGTATATGTCTCTTTTACATCTACGGAACATTTATACCTGTTATGAAATAGTTGCAATTGCCAAGGAAATGCTTGCATGGACCACTGCTTAGTATTTAGCTTTGTTATAACCAGTCAAAATGTTAGCCTTAAAATGTACTTGTGTACCAAATTTAGATTAAAAAGATAAAACACCCACACACATGCACCAAAACCGTGCCTGATGGTTTTTAAACAGCAGATCTGACCCGATGAAAGGACAGAAGAATCGATGGATAATAAATAAACGTCGTAGCATTGTGCAGATGGTAAACATGTTCGTTGATAATAATGCTAGGGGCGGCATATAAAGTTTGCTGGAAATATTGACCTGCCAATCAAATCATACTAACACGAATTCACTTGTTCTTGACTTGTTTTAAATTTGCATGGTATTGTAATCCGTTAGCAGTCCTAGGCCAATTGACTCTTTGTTTCATAATGATGCCATACCTAACAATGATTGGGTATATTCGCATAAGATCTGGGATAAGGCTTGTTTTTGTTTTTCTGTCTCATAGAAAGTGCACTACAGAGAAACAAGGAGTATCTCTCATGCACAGGATGATAAGTCATATGTACGAGATAAGAAGATGCAAATGCGAGAAAGTTAGTCATACATAGGTAAAACAATGTGTGTTTGAAATTCTAAGTTGTATTTCCCAGAAAAAAAATGCCGTCCACTTTCGCTACACTCCATATCCAAATCAGTCA
Organism: Hermodice carunculata; assembly: GCA_964020975.1. Classification (NCBI taxonomy): domain Eukaryota; kingdom Metazoa; phylum Annelida; class Polychaeta; order Eunicida; family Amphinomidae; genus Hermodice; species Hermodice carunculata. Next base: position 71,655,848 of record OZ026627.1, read on the forward strand.
CTCTCCAAGTCCAAACCTGCATATTAATTCATAAATGTTATTATCGTCAATTCAAGAAATTTGAAGGCTTCAAAAAGCTAAATAAATTTGAAAATGAGATACTAGGTTGCACAGTGAAAACATTAAGCTGCGCACACACAGACACACACACACACACACTATATATATATATATATATATATATATATATATATATATATATATATATATATATATATATATATATATATATATATATATAAACATGTGCGTTTGCAATGCACAAATATACTTCATGTTAATATTCTACACATATTTGTGCCACAAATGTACTTAACACACACGTGCAGATATGTATGTGTTCATGTACTTCTATGCGCCTCTGCATTCTTATGCCCGCATAAAGAGTACGTCTATCATAATAGGCAGTAATTTGACCTAAACCTGAATCTGGAGCACTTGTAATGCCTTGTTGGGGTTATTGCTGTACCACTGAGTCAGTTATACAACGTATGCACACACCTAACTGCTTTTTTTTTGCTGATTGCTCTCAGCCAAAACTCTGATTGGCTGCTTATGTTCTCCTCAAGTACGTTAGAGTAGAAAAGTTTGCCCTATTTAATGGGGTAGATTGAAAGAGATCAAGGATACATTTTTTACATTTTTAGGACCTATTTTGTCATGTTTTTTTTTTTTTTATCTCCTGGCCTTATGCGTTGAGAAATTAATATTTTTGTGACTTCAAAACAGGCTTGGGAGAGCAACCTTTCAATATAGTGAAAATTAATTTATAATAAATGAGTCACTTTTTGGAGGTGATTAATTTGTACTAATATTGCATATAGGCAGTAAACATTGCAAATTGTGGAGTAATAAATAATAGATACGGACTGTCCCATGCTATGTTATCTCATCATTTGATTTAAATTGAACGCTAACGGGATAGCCAGTGTACACACACGTACGTTGATGCCTTACATTTGGAAGTAAGTCGCTCTGAATCATCTCTAATATTGTCTGAGGTACTGAAATTTTGTAGTAATGGTACAACTATTATCATACAACCTGCATGACGGAGCATGCATTACACATTCCGTATCATAGTATTACTAATTACATAGCACGGATTCGGCTCTGCTTAGCATGTGTTTACTGAAAATACCAGCTTTTACTAGAAATGCAATATCATTGACCATTTCTTGATCCATTTTTATGGAGAGATTGCCGATGGTCCAACCTGTGTGTTTATGTGAACACGTAATAGTGATCGTATGCAACCTGAAATGTATTGAAAGTGTCATCATTTATGGTATGATTGCATTTTATCAAGATTCATTTATGGCGTTATCCGTTACCGTAGATCAAATGCCAACAAAGCTTCAAAAATCATCATGAAGATTATCTGGGCATTGGTCCAGTCATCCTATGGCCCGCATGATGACATAACTATTGATTCATAATTTACATAATAATTGTGTAAGTATATGTTGAAATGGACGCACTTTTATATACCTATAGTGTTGAATTAAAAACAAGCAAAGTCACGGGCCAATAGAGCTGTACGCATGTGTAAACTATGTAATTTAATGTTTATGTATACATTCATAGAACACTGGGCTTATAGAAGTTTTTATACAAATTGCAGAAATAGTAATGCGATTGTTCTAGTGAACATTTTGTTTACATGTTTTACTGGGGTACACTCCGAAGGAAGTTTGAAAAAAAGTCCAGCACAATTTTGGAGCATTGTTAGTCTGTGCAAAACACACACAAAAAAGGAATAAACAATGCAGCATCAATTAAGAATAAGGAATCTCCAGACATTTCTCATCGATGGTATTGCAAGAAAAATGCCTAGGCATTTAGAAGACAGTTGTCAGAAATTTACCTGAATAGTAAAATGAAACGAAAAAACATGAACACAAAAATGAAACGAATCGTGAAAATTTGAAAATCGCTGGAACATAGCCATAAAAATACAAATGATAAAGAGCACTGAAGGTGTATCCCAATGCAATATGCAATGCGTCTGCTGTAATTTTCTAGCAAAATATGTCTCTGGCGAAACTAGAGAGGGGGACGTACTGATAACCAATGATATACAAATAATATATTGTTCAATATATATCCCTAGCAAATTTGACATACACATTATCTCGTGGTAAAAACTGGGGACACATAATGTTTGACAACCCATTTTTGTATCTTCAGTTTGTGGTTGTTGTTCTTCTTTTTCAAGAGTTTGGCTTAGGAATTAGGTAGCGAAATAAGCTACCATAACACCTCACTCATGTAAAGTGTTGCACATTTCAGCTACTTTTATAACGCAATTCAACATGTGGCTGAACTGTTTATTTGTGTAACTTTGCATTACCAATTTGTGTGGATCGACAATAGTGATGTTACTCTTTATAAAGTATTTACTCAATAATTATATATTATAGCTTAAGCACACAATTGTGTATGTTTCTGTTTTCCCTTGCATTTAAATGGTCTACATCCACACTTAATCCATAATGTCCATCTTCCGGGATTTAGCATTACTTTGTAAACATGTGGAAAATTGTTGTGATACAGGTACGTATTTCTTGTACAGCAATGTGCTTTTGTTTTGTTTTCTATTCTATATGATTAGATTAGAAGAACCGTGGATTTGTGTGGACTATGGATTTTCGGGTGGTTTCCACGCTATCTAGCTCCAGTATCAGAGGAATAATGCTGTGGGATGTAGGGTGATATTCGTTTATGGACAAAGTGACCTGATTTCTACTTCATAACTATAACGCAGTATGCTTATGCTGCGGTCAATTGTGGTTTCTCTCTTCGTTTTCTTTATTTATTATGTAATCAAGAAAACTCCCAGATCAATCACGGTCAAATGTATGACATTTTTTTTCAAGTTAAGAATTTTGTTTTGATTTTTTCAGACTTCCAGCCATAACAGACACTCACTATCTCAGTTAATTATATTATGAGTTTGTTCTTCAAATTGACAATTGTTTAAGAAATCGAAATTTGTTATGTAGTATTCGTGGAATTACACTCTTTCTTTATCCTTGTAAACACTTATGTGATTGATCTAGACGAAACTATACTTAGTAATTTCGAATGCTTGCATGAAAATAATCTTATAAATACAATGCACGCGAACCCAGATTCTGCATCCGATAGTGGACATATTTAGATGAGGCAAATCGAAACCGTTCCTTTATTTGGGAAAAATCCCTTTTCTTCGCAGATTTTTCTACATCAGATAATTTCTGGTAATGTTCCAAATAATGATTTTCATGATGATCTTCAAACTTCACTGCTTTCAAATAAAGTGGCTATTTGGAGTATATGTATCAATACCTGGGTGAAAATTGACACAGGAAATCTGTTTGTAGATACATTTTGGTATTCAAGGTCATTTGGAGGTGAAATGAAGGTCCAGTTGTATATATTTATGGCATACTTCACTATCTGCCAAGTTTAATGAAGATTGACAATTCAATGCAGACGATAATGTAAAATGTATGTGAACAGAAATTGGTCATTTGTCCCCACAGTGATTGCAAGTCGGCGCTATATGCATACAGGTAACATGGCTGCCTGACAATGCTGATCTCTCCAAACTATAGTTGGATCACTTTGATGGAATCAATCAGGCGAAGCGTTGATTTGGCCAAGGCGGTCGCATAACGTAAGTCCATAGAAATTATGCTTATAAAGTTATGGATTTTTACACCGCATCTGACATATGGGAAGTTCCTTTCTTAAAATTATCTGGGAAAAATATATGTAATGACCTCGTTTTTGCCAATACCAACAAACCACCCCCCCCCCCCCAATAACAACAATAACAGCAGCAACCACAACGACAATAACATAAACATATATTTATTTATTGAAGAATAAACACCAGTTATAGATAAGCTTAAACATTTAAAATTAAATATTGTGTTTGCTGGCGACCTTAATATTGATTTACTCAAAATAAATGAAAGGAAACGTTTTGGTATGTGTTTTTAATCTCGTTTACAAATAGTGTTTATCCCTCTTTAACGTTACCAACTCGATTTTTGTAGAGAAAATGGTAGTTCAATAGATAATGTATGTGTATTGTATCGCCCCTGCGGAAAAGACTATAGTTTCTCGAGTCTTCTGATTTTTAATATATCAGATCATTTTCTTTTCCATTTTTAACATGTCTCAGTTTAACCATGCCCCAAATTGCCGTCCCAAAATCTGAATTGTGAAAAAAAAAACAAACCCAAAATCAAGCAACCATACAGTGACTTCTATAATGAGCAAGCCTCATTAAATGTTTCACATAAATTGGATAATGAATTAGATACACGCCCAAATTAAAATTATAACAAACTTGCTGAAACATTTAAGTTAGTTAAACCAAAACATTTTTACGGCCTATAAGGTGAAATGCTAGAAGCACAAACAAAAAGAGTCGAAATGGATTACCACAGGAATTACTAAATCTATTAATTATCGCGATAAGCTGTATATAACTTTGATATCCTCTGTATATACTAATTCCGACTGCTATGATATATAGATAATACGTTTAGCTACAGATAACCATATTCTAAATAGGAATATCGGGCAAGCTAAATCTATGTTTTATCCACGGGAGTTCAACAAATATGAATTCGACACAAAAAAACATTGGATTCAATTAAAATATCTTTTATAATTTGCCTTATAAAAAGAGTTCAAAGAATATTTTGATGTGAATGGTCAACATATTATTGATATGTTAGCAACTGCTACAGAATTTAATATTTTTTTCACCAAGTACAGGTGTTAATCTGGATAGAGTGTTGATATCAGTTGGAAATTGGAAATTATTTGTTAAGGATCCCGAATTACCTAAGTTAATGCTACTGAGGTAGAAAAAATAATTTAAAATCTTAAGACAAGAGCTAGCAGCGGATATGATGAAGGTTCAACAAAACTCATTTAATATATTGCATCGCTAGTCAGTCGGAGCTTAGCCCACATAATTAATCAGTCTTTAATACTGGGATTTTCCCAGGTCAGTTAAAGATAGCAAAAGTTAAACCTATTTATAAAAAGGGTGACCATCATATATTCTGCAATGACAGAACAATATCAATGTTCTCATCGAAAATGTTTGAAAAACGTTTTGCAAATCAACTATACCAATATTTAAAAAAATATACATAATAAAGTGACAGCCCATACGGATTTTGAAAGCAACACTCCACAGAACTTGCATAGTTAGAAATAACTAAAAAAGGTTTAACACCAAATCGACACCAAAAATATCGCAATTTCAGTATTTTTAGATTTATCGAAAGTATTCGACACCCTTGATCGTGATGTCTTACTTTAGGAACTTAATTATTATGGAATTCAAGATAATCACCTTCAATGGTCTACACGTTTTCTCACTAATCGCACACAATATGTAGAATTCGATGGTATTAAATATACTTTTTCCGGTGCTCATGCAGTTATAACTGAGGAGTTCATTCTTGGATTTCTTTGGTTGATAATTTAGATTAACAATTTAGTCAATGCAACATTACTTTTACACGTCAACACATATTATGCAGATTACACACCTATGTAAAGGAAATCAGAATATTTAAATCTATGAAACAACAAAGCAAGTAAATCAGATAAAATCAATCCGAAACTAAATAATATAGATGATTAGTTATAGGTCAATAAAATATCGTTGAATGTGAATAAAACTGAATACAGGTTTTTTGACAAAACACGGAAAAAAGTTGATAAAATGCATAATATGATAAAACCGAAATTGCTTACATACAGATTTTGTCGGCTGAAATATACAGAGAATTGTATTAGAAGCTAAGCTTCTCAATGCTAGTAAAGAATGTATAATGTGTAAAATCAGTGCACATAGTTGTAAGATTTTTTTCTAACTATGTCAGATATTTGTAGCTTAGTCAGCATAATTTTGTGTGCACTCTTACGGATTTCTACGAGTATATATGTAAGAATTTTTCCGGATGTTTATATGCACAATAGCTATTTGATTTTATGACTGGCACATTATTCAGTCCGGTATTTCGAAAGCTTTAAAGCAGTTCTCAGGAGTTCAACATTGACATTTTTATAGATAACGTAACCTCTTCTTCTGCAAAGTGGCAAGCATGATAGCGACAGTTACTTCTATGTCTTAATAGGTTGTCTCCTGGCAGCCTTCGCACAGTACCAATTAAAACTTTCAATTAATGTCAAGTAAATATCTTCTTAGTGTGAGTCTGGTTCTTGTCCAATAAAACTTGGAGAACCCAGCAAAACTTTAAGAAATATGGTAGAAATGTGTATATTTGTAAGACATATTTTGGGATTGGATACAAGAGAGCTTGATTTATTTCTTAAGATCACCGAGTCACCAATGTAAAATCATTTCTGTGCAATTACCACTCACTTATTAAATTAAGTAGAACTTGGTTGGATTAGTTACCTAGGTGACATGTGATATAGAATTGTATCTGGGTCAAGGTATCCTAGTTCTGAAGGTCCGACGGTGGCCCATGTCAAATCAGATTCCTTCACAAATTTCAGATGGAAGCATTTTTTTTAATGATTATGTACATCTCTCTCTGTCTCTCTCTGTCTCTCTCTGTCTCTCTCATTGCTTTTACTTTAATAGAAAAACTACTTGAACTTCATCTTTTCAGCTTGATAGCTGATCAACACAATACATTTGATGCAGTTAATATATACTATATTATGTTGTTCTACAAACATAAATATACTATTATTTCAACTTTATTTTGCTCTGTTCTCATTCCTCACTCCTAGATGTTACATCATGATCGAATGGCTGTTTTAGCAGTCAGCTCACTGAAATAAAGTCACATCGAATGTGATTAAATTTTATGTGATTTAAACTAATGTCCTATTTTTTATTTCATCTGAAATATACATGTCAATTTTGATTCTTGCACATCAAGTAAGAATGAGCTCATCTGATGGTTCATTATGTGTGTGACATTCTATGTGGCACCACGGGGACCGTTGACGACGGGTGACAGTTTTTCGATCTATCACATGCCTAAGTGCATGAGCCCAAGTCATGCACTTGTCCTTGAACAATCACCGATTATCGGTGTGGATCTTATCTATTTACATTTGAAATAACAATCTGTGTCCTAGATTAATGTTTTTCATTGAAGGATTATATCCGTCCTCATACTCTCATCTATGATGCACTTGAATAAATCAAATATTGCCATATTTATCTGAGAATCGATCAGCGAAGTGAAGCCAATGTCCGCCATTTTGATATCTCGGCTTTAAGTGATTACATCATTGTATGTCACAGGGTAATCCCTCAGTGGTCATCGAAAGCAATCTAATTTGGCCCTCTGTAATAATTCAGGTGCTCTTATTAGCAACCACGTACATTGATGCATTCAGGTTTGCCGTACCTTCCACAATCTCCGCGCTCTATGGGATCACCTAAGGGACCTGCAGTTCGATCCAGAAGCGTCTGGTATTATGAAAATGTGAGGTCGCAAACCAATCAGAGCCCATATATGTAAATCAAGGCGGAGCCGAGTATGTCTCTGGACCACGAGGCATGCTGGACAGAGAAGTATGGCTACGGGATGTGGCCAAGAGGCACAAGAGAAAGAGGGACTCACGGTTGACGTTGCAGAATGGTGAAACACTAAGGTCTAAGAAAATGAAGATCTACAAAGAAAGAACTGCTCTACATTGCTCCTAACCCTGTCCCAAAAGCTTTAATGAAAGCTATCTACATAACATGGTGAAGAATTCCGGACAATTTCGCTTGCTTTGGGGGAGTAATATGCATGTATGGAGAGTACGATCTATTAGAGGGATGAAGACACCAAAATCAAGAACCAAGCACATGGACCCCAAACTTTCGTAACAGTGCTACATTATAGTTTCATAATTTGCCTTATCTGCGACATCCTGCACAGCGCGTTGTGGCTCCCAACTGTACATCCCCAATGTGCTTCAACAAGATCCAACAAGTGAAGTGTGTTCATACAAACACTGGACCTCTCGAGGAGTACGCCACGCCGCAAATGACCTTTAGTTCAAGATTTTTAGTACGTTCGCAGGCTCGTGACCCAGGTATGTGCATGTACACTATATAGTCTAACTCTCTAAATTTGGTGGCACGGACAAAAATATATATAAGGCAGATTATTTGTTTGTTTGTTTGTTTTTCTTAAAATGGTACCAGTTTTAGCATAATGCCAAACCCAAGGGAAACAGACGATTTGCTGCTGTATTAGCGAACCTGAAACATTCTGAATTTCTACCCAACAAAGTACGATTGTACACGTTAGGACGACAGGTTGGTACACATTTTGTCTTTTGAGGATTATCGTGAGATCCATGGTCATAGGGATGAAGCTAAAGAGATTGCAAACAACATTCAGTGGCCAAACTCGTTCATGGATAGAAAATATACAGGTATCAATTTGGTCGGAGCTGACGTCGAAATTCCACAAAAAATTTCTCGATATACAGACGTGAGGGGCAGCCCTCTGAGCCTTCCATGACAGTACACATCGCTGCAGCGAATCCCAGGACATAACCTACGGGCCCTGACATCGTGCCAGGGAGAAATTCCTCGAGGAAAATAAATGCCAATTAGACTTTGCTTCGCAAACACTGAGGTTTAAGGCGACATGGGTTACGTTACATGCAGTCCACAACTACACGGTCAGACCAGGGGAAAGTAAGAGTATAACACTCAAGGCCAAAGTTCCGTCGTTCAGTACCAATAGAGAAATCGCCATTCAGTTGACTAATTTCGGAAGGCCATTTGCACCCTGAGATGTAATTGTCAAATCCTGAAAAGGTAACACACCCCTTCTCATTTACAAGAGTAGTTATACAAATGTAAAAATAAAGTCCACTTTGCCAGTTGGACACCTCAATCACTGTTGGTGACATTCATTTTTTTTATTTATGAATCTAAGTGTTAGGTACAAAGTCACAGCATAGTTCAGATATGACACAGGTGTTAGTGAAGTACATGTCACACAGGAAACTTTCGATATGGTTGAACGGTGTAAACTTCAACGAACTGACGCCAAATCGTACATAATTGATCAATTCACATCCGCAAAAAAAAAAAAAAATCAATTCACATCCGCGACTGGAGCAGAATTAAGACACCAAAAAATTCCCATTCTTTGATCATAGTAACCACAGACATGAATTGACGGATCGAGAAGTTATAAAACGTGATATCTATCTCGACAAATGAGTTCTTTCAACAGATAGCGAAACACGGCTAGAGAGAATACAATTCGAAAATCCAGAAGCGTTCTCCTTACACGGTGAACAAAATGGGAGACTGTCCGAACCACGTGGTGGACTTAAATGTAAAAGACAGAAGCCCTTTCTATATAAGGCCATATTTCATCAGTGATCAAAAGCAAGGGCTTGTCGAAAGGGAAATCCAAAAACCTGTAAAGAAGCGCGTTTTTTTGAGGATAGATGCGTACATACAGTCCCCTTCTTTTTTCAAAACAAAAATTCGGTAAATACAGAGGTGGCTGATTTCCGTTATCTAAACAACAAGGTAGTAAAACAAAATTTCCCCTTTCCCCTGATAAAAGAAGCCATACAAATTCCTGGTGGTACTGGTGCAACGATCCAGAGGGCGGTAGATGTGTTTATGGCGTACTTCGCTTTACACCGTGGCGAAATACGCAAAAAATATACAGGAGTAGCAGATTACTTTGCAGGTAAGACATTTGTACATTACAGACTACCGATAGGTCTGAATATATCACCACCAGTGTGGCTATCTTACTGTGCTGATTTACTAAGCAGGAATATAGAAAACAGATGATATAATATTTTATGACTTATTATAAATTGCTCAAAAATAACCGATTGAAAGCATCCCGACAAATATCAAATTGCACACAACCTGTTCATGTGCACCGGAATGTGGTTGTAAAAGAGGATGAATTGTATTATATCACCACTTAAAGATAGAACGGACGCATTCAGGAACTTCCTTGCACCAAAACCTGTGCATGCAGTGCAAAGATTCTGCGAAATGGTTTAGTAGCTGAGTTCCTGTATCATAAAATTGCAGACACTTCTACACCCGACACACAGTCTCACCAAACGCAACGCGAGAACTGAATGGTCTGAGATACATGAACGTAACTTTGAAACAACCAAGGAGTTAATTCCGAACCCTCCTGTTTAGGCAAAGCCATCCAAACATGAAAAAAAATGTACTTTATTGCAACAAATCGCAAATAGCGATCTTAGGTATCTTGTGGCAAGTAAGGGAAGGTCGTGTGTACCTCCTGGGGTACAGTTCTGAGTCTATTCCAATCCGCGTGTAAGCGCTGAAGTCTGACAGAGCTAGAGCTTTATGGTATTTTGGTTAACGTAAAAATTTGGAAATACTTACCATAACTCCACACACATACAAATATGCACAGACAATTCAAGTATGGTCCACATTCTAAAATCAAAGACAGAACCACCTACCCCTCGAATCAGTAGAATTCTAGAGAGACGACTGTCGGGGTATTCTTTTTCCATGGGCTATCAGAAGGGCTCGTCAATGGTCACTTGCAACCTATTTTCCCGTCATCCCGCGACGATGACTCGGCTGGCGCAGGAGTGCTACTGGTTGCATTCTGAAACCTAGAATAGCTAGAATCTGATAAAAGCAGTCATGAAGAGGATAGTTTAACGAAAATTGCATTTCCTATATTAAACCAAAGTGGCAGGCCGGAGACTCGTGCGTACGCAAAGCACACGTTGTTAGTATACCCACGCTTTTTCAACAGCAGCCGCTATAGAGGGTAAATAACGAACGGACAAGTCGAGGGCAAACAGCGCAAACTTGTCACATGGTCAACGAGGCAACTACTGCAGATTCAGTAAGTACCGAACCTATGGCATTTGAGTCCAAGCTCACCGGCATGAATTAAAACACAACACAGACACCCAAGAGAATCATACAGATTGGCAGCTTGCCAAATATCATAAATCCAATGTCAGCAAATAAAAGTTCCAGGTGCTTCGCTGCCTAAACCAAATCGTGAACATGTAACACAATCGAAAATGACGCTGACACAAGTTCATCAAGCACCACAAGGATTTTCAGACAACTAGCAAATCACTATTTAATGATACCAATGGCAAAGCGTTATAGCACGTACTATGCAACAAGACACATTGGACAGATTCCCAAATCAAATAAAGGGAAAACATATCTTAGAGTTTACCAGATGCCACATGAGCGCAGAGAGCTGTCAAAATGCAACAGAGACCCGCATTTTGGGAGTCTATATTATATGATTTTGTACCACATGGCGTCACCCCAAACAACGAAAATGCGGCAAATCGCGTTAATAAGTTAGCGCAGAACTTTGTTTTGATTCAAGAATCTGTGTCGTCTACTTATTAACAAGGCGGATGGCGCTAAATTGACCCCATGCGTCCCAAAAGAATTAGTGCCGACCACTGTACATATGTATCACTCAGGCTTACTTGCATGTCACTGAAGGATTCAACGCATTTATGCGATCATCCGCAAATTGTACTATATCCCAAACTTGTATGCGAAAATTATAGCGTATGTGAGAACTTGCTCAATTTCCCAAGGAAGATCATAATTTACCCATGGTACACCGCATCCCAACATATTACACGACAATCTCATCTATACCATTTGAGCTCAAATTCATGCCTCCAGGTAACCGAGGACACAAATAAAGTGCGCACAAATTGATAGTGATATTTATTTACCAGTATATATTTAAGAATATCAGAAACTCTCAAACTGATTATTAGGTAACACAATATACAATGTACCTTTAATGACATCTCTGCTGGAAGAAAAACAAAACTGAAAAATGACAATTGATCCAAATCAATGGAATAGGGACACCATGATGTAAATCAGGGTTGTAGATAGAATTGGAAAAAAAAAAAAAAAAGATTATCACCGGGTGCGTATCATGCAGTCCCGCTGTATCACAGTATGTTCTCTAGTAAACAAACTCTTCTGTCATTTAATCAGACATTGGGTAAGAAGTATTGTCCTCTCTGTGAAAAGAGTGTAAATGCAGATTCTCTTAGATAACGATTTCATATGGCCACAGAAACAGCAATGTAGATACCAATGAAAAACTAGCATTGGCAAGAGGTCAAATCTAAACTGAAAAGTGAGAACACCCTGTCCAGATATTAAGTTGGCACTTCAGTATACCTTCTTTGTCCCACTTCGTCAGCACTAAGGTTACCGTCGAAAAGCATAATGTTGATATATTATGGACCGCTTTAATTAATTGCGCAATATGATGCAAATTATTTGCAAATTGCGATGGCACAAGGACTAATTCTAGCTACTATCGTACACGTAAGACGCGTAAAACCTGCGTTTATACATATGCATTTGGGTCTCGTCACCAAGATGTAAAAACTCAAGCAAGCAGTTGCATGGAACGTTAAAGTTGCACTGACAGCAGTTGATGAAAATGGCCACGTGTAGAACATACTAACCGTAGAAAGTATCAACAACTGCGGAGAGATAGACCCTACGCTAGGAGAGCCAAAATGCTGAGAAAGGGCCACTTTGGGCGCTTTTTGCAGGGAAATACCAAGGTAATTTGCACAAAATTCCTTTTCCCGGCATCTCTCCGCATTTTTGCCGACAAACGTAGAGGTGTACTGCAATGCTACTTTCCCTTGGCGTTTCTCGGCAAGAATGGCGAGAAACGCCGAAGTACCTTTCTCCCTGATTTTTAGCTCGGCGTTTGTCGAAAAAATGGCGCGAAAATCCGAGGTACCTTTCACCCTACTTCTCCGCTCGGCGTTTCTCGGCATTTTCGCCACGAAATGCCGAGGTAATGGCTAGAGGGAAAGGCATATTGGCGCTCCTTGGCATTTTTGCCGAGAAATGCAAAGGTATAGACTAAAGACTTGAATTCTCTGGCGTTTTCCAACACTATAGGAAGAAGATAGAATTCGTATACATTTTGTAGGGTAATGCAAAACAAGAAGGACACCATATGTTCATTGTACAACATAAATAATTGTACTTTACTTCATGTATTTATTAACATTAATACTGGGGAGTATGAGATGTTCCTGAATGAATCTGAATGAAGGGTTTGCAACTCTCATATTCCTTGGCCTGGGCAAAATTGAAATTGGAATTTATGTGCATATTTTGAACATAAGATTGGAAGTCTCTTTTCTATGCACGTCTATTTTCTGTGCCAATTTGGGACCAATATAGACAAAGAAATCAGCAATTTGAGATGCAATGTCTTGTGTGTCTGATACCTTTTTGTTGCCAATACGGAAATGTTTAGGGAGCTCTTTATTCTCATTAGATTTATTATACACTTCTTTCATGTTTTTCGAAGTATTTTTAATATCATCTTTGTGTTTCTCAACTGCAGTGTGATAGTAGGCATATTTTGCTCTTCTAATCATAGAGCGGACCTCATTCGAGCATTCTTGAAGTTTTCTACGTAGATTATTGTGTCTTTCATTTTCAGGTGTTATGGCATGAACTTTCTTATATAAGATATCTCTATGTTTTATTTTGTGAAGAATATCCTGGGTGATCCATTTTGTTTGGTATGTTTATATTTTTTAATCTTTTTCTTTTTAAGGCAAAGTGTTTGTTAATCAAATCCTCCAATTTAATTGCAAAAATCCTGAGCATACGTTATTTGTGGGTTTGCATTAACATGATGATCAAAGACAGATTCCCAGTCTGTGTTGTTTAACTCATCAAGGAAGTCATGGGTGGCATTGCAGGTGAATGCTCTAAAATGTATTTGTTTTTGTTGTTGTTGGTTTTTTTTTTTTTTTTGGTTAATATGATTTGCATCTGTGGCAAAATTAGTGGCTGAGATTGTTGCCATATGATAGGATAGTTTATGAACTAAAATTCGAATTTCAACAGGGTTACAGACATTTGAATTTTTGCTAAAAATGTTATCAGCCAGTGCGGCATTTCTTTTAGACAATGCAGTTGGCAGTGATATATTTGGTAACATGTTATGTTCGGTTATGAAATCATAAAATTCTTAGTATTTTCAATTAATGTTAATTTTAAGTAGATCGATGTTAAAGTCTCCAGGTAAAATGAGGTTATCACTATGGTTATCAATGAGATTAATAACTGGACAGAATTCTTGCAGAAAGGAATCTATAGAAGTATGATTATTGTCCCCCCCCCTTTTTTTTGGGGGGGGCGATATATGTTGCCTATTATTTTTATCCTTTTTATTATTATCTTAAATGTTGATGAATAAACATTCCCAATTTTGGAATGCATTGTAATTTTCTTGTTTCTTTGCATCTAAGTTGCTTCTCACATTTGTGATTAGTACTCCCTTTTTGGAGCATTCATGATTGTGGCATAGTAAAGACAGGTAATATTGTTGGAGCTCAAATTGACTGGAGTCGATATTTTCAGTGAGCCAAGCCTCTTGAATACAAATTGCGCTAAAGAAGGCATTTCTCTCTACTAAACTTTCTATAAAAATATTCATCAAATTTTGCATCCCTTGATTCTATTTTGAGACTAAAAATTGTTAATAGATCTTTGTGCCTAGTTAACAAATCATGTAATTCCTCAAAATTAAGATATTTAGTTTTAGCTCCAGAGTATTAAATTTCAATGGAATCCAGGTTAATAATTTTGGTGAAATCATTTTCGATCACCTCACATTTGTAGTTCAGTATTTCTTCACATAAGATAGGCATTTTTAACTAGAATAAAAGAAAAAATAGCTTGCACATATTCCATCCCTAACCCAAGGCTAAGCAGGCCAACATGAAGCAACAATTGCAATAACCATACACCATGTGCTAAAGCTAGCTGCGAGATATGCGTCTGACTTTTGTAATTAAAGTTATACGACATCAACTACTGTGTAAATTCTGATCTTAAGTTAACTTGCCAAGGTTCATATTTTAAAGATACGACTGACTTCAGATCGATCCAGTAGGGTTGATATTGATTGTTCATGGGAAAAAAATAAAACAAAGTCAGATAAAAATGGAAAAAGACATAATAGAAAAGGAGAGAATCCAAAACCAAAAGAGAGACCATGGATATCGGTCGAACATGTCGATTATCGGTAACAGAATGATCGAACCTTAGAACTGTCAACTTGTTCAGGATATATATTATGGTAATCCAAGATGATGAGTTGCAGTTATCATATTTTTTCTGATTAAACGGCTGATAGTTTTCAGTATTTTTTAACTTGGAATCAACGTTCCGGTAATTCTTATCCGCTCCAGATTGTTTATTCAGTGCGGGGCTGTAATGAACAATGTGACTATGTGGCGCACGGATACGATGTGTACAAAGGCTGTAATCCGGCGATCCCTAACAACGGCAACTAAGTGACATCGGCGGTTGGGGAAAAGCTCTCTCTTACAACGTCCAAGGTGCATTTCTTTACGTTTTTGTCATATTTGCAGAGGTCGAGTCTAGGAAGGCATTTAACCAGGTCATCTTTAGATATAATTATAACATCAGTTGCGTTTAGGCGCTTGATATAAATCCAACCGTTCATTGACCACGTGGTCTTTATGGGTCTATCTTGTTTTGCCTTCCAGGCGTAAAAGAATGTTTCTGTTTGTTCTTTTGCGATATCCTCATTGACAAACACTGCTTGCATTCCTTTGTTATCCAGTTCCATCCTTTGAGAATAAAGTTTACGTTTATGCCAATGAGATAAGAATCTAATCAGGATGGGTCTAATCTTGCCCGGTTGATTTTTCCCTAATCTTTCCGCCGTTAAAGTACTTAGGAACTGAACGTCCAGCTTAGGACCGAGATCGCGTATGGTTTCTGTTATGTTTTTTGTCGTTTTCTTTCAATCCCCAAAAACTAAATGGTTATGTTTGCCAGTGGCGGTCATCTCTTGTTGAACTGAACATCCAGCTTTTTCTTTAACGAGGGAATCTAACAACTCATTATGCCTCTCTATGGTCGTTTTTAAATTGTAAAGGTAAAGTTTTACAGGTTCCAGTTTTTCATCCAGATGATTTTAATTGTTACTTCAATTGCTGGAAGAAGAGCCTCCTTTGGGGTTGAAAAAACACCAGGACCTCCGAGGGCATGTTGAACTGCAAGTTTAATTTGAGACCGTAGGTCACTCTTAGCATAGGTATCACCAGATCTATTACTCTCCGACTCCAGACTTTGCTGACTCCCCTTACGCTTTTTGTCGCTTTTTTCTCGCCCCATATTTCGACTCAAGTTTTCATCAGACATAATAGACCTGTTCATACCGACTTGTACCGAACTTTTCCGAACCCTGATTAATTATGCATTCCATTGTCGGCCTGGTTGTCCAATCAGCAAGTGGCCGAGTCGGGAACACGCTTTCATATATACACGATGTATGCCACGGCTAACGCCAGTGATTACAGCATGGATTGTGCTGAACAGTGCAAATCTTTTGCCTAAAATGTGACATCAGTGGTGAAATGTGCATGTTTAGTTTGCTGACGGTTTAATTTTTATTAAACCCAAGCACATCCTGTGTTTTACTTTCTGATCCTTCCACGTTAAATCCAACCAGCGTGGGCGAGCACAAAATGTAAACAAAGCAGGGTGCACTTCGCGAACTTGGGCCGGAGTGAACCGAATAAAGCCGAGTCCTAAGAACAGGTATATTATGGGAGGCTCACAAACTGGTGTATCGCCTATAAAACCAAAGAGTTCTCCCCCTGATATTGATTCGGTCGATGAAGATTCAAAAATATTTGTATAAATAGAATATGAGTGACTCGCACTTCTCACTTTCCCATCCACTAGCTTCTCCAGTCAGTCCACCTTCGCTCGTTGTTCGTGGCGATGTTGACAGGTACATATGGTAGCGTGGTTACGTAGATACCGGGGGGGGGGGGCACTCCCCAAAATTCAGGGTAGGTAGGCCCCACTGAGGGTTCAAAATACAGACCCAATGGGAGCTGAAACCAAAACAGAAAGAGGGGGTCTTTGGGAGCTGACACCAACAAACTTGTTCCTATCTCATTGATGATTTTTCCCTTTTTCCCGCACGCTTGGCCGAGCACGCTAGCGATTGACAGATATCTTCGAAATAAGTTGGGCCGCGAAGCGGCTCTCGCTGTCAGCTTGGGTAATTAGCAGATAAGGAGTTCTTTATCGGGTTTGAAGCCTCTGCCTGACTGACCACAAAGGGGTGTCTTCCAGAGTGAGCGGAGATCAGAAAACCAGGGTCTTTGGGAGTGAAGTAAATTGAAAAACAGGGGGCTTTGAGAGCGACCGGCAAGGAAAAGTAGGGGTCTTTCCCGCGGCGCGTACCTGTATAGCCAAGTATAGAAAGTACCCCCCCCCCCCCCGGCGTAGATACCGATGTAGGCTCATCAAACTCCAGATTATAATATCAGAATTTAAGTGCAAACTTTCTCATCATTTGATAGAGAGGTGCTATACACCAAATCAAACATGTCCAGTTGATTTTGAAAGTTTGTACCCGCAAGTTTAAGTAATTTAACAGCTCTAAAGCGATGAAAATTAATTAACTTACCGTCATTGTCGGCGTATGCGTTTTTCTGCAGAATTGCCAAGAGATGCCAAGAAAACGATTTCTGTAAAAATTTCTTCGGCATATATCGGCAAAATGGGTTGCCGTTTCTAAGCGTTTTAGCTCTACTAGTGTTAGCAAAGAAGAAAACGGGGGGGGGGGGGGCAATTCGAAGCAAACTCGCACCCATTTCCACAAAACAAATATTAAAACGTGTGATAAATGCCCCGCAAAACGCAAACAGGTTCGAAATGCCTGTACGCTATGAACAGGGGAAGGTACAAAAATGGGGTATTTTAACTTCTGGTACCTTGCGCACAGAATCCCCAAATAAGCATTTGGTTCTCTTAACATGATTTTCCACAGATCAGAAGCAGCTCAGCTCAAAGCGCTGAAACTAGCGTGAGGGAGACAGGTTATGTACAACTATAATGTACCCATGATATATATATATATATATATATATATATATATATATATATATATATATATATATATATATATATATATAATAGTTGTATATGAGATAAGTTAAGGTATTCCAGTATGATGAAAACAAATATATTGTTTTGCTGAATTTTGCCGACACAGACGTGCAACTTCTGACTTGGAGGCAAGTTATATTTGGAGTATTCTGAACGATGAATTTATATATAGACCTGCTACGCAAATCATGCAGTGGCTGTTCAGAAAAAGCCAGAGATAAATGAGACATAATCTTGTATCTTGTTATGCCGGACTTATAAAACATCCGTGGGATTCCTAGGTCAATAGGAAAGGTCAGAATTAGCTCTGAATTGTGTATTTGCCCCAATATATATATTTATATATATATATATATATATATATATATATATATATATGCATATATATATATATATATATATATATATATATATATATATATATATATATATATATATATATATATATATATAAATATGTACATTGTATACATAATTTTGCCAGACAGAGAAACAAATCTGGCACCCTAAATTGGCCCTGAGATCATCGGAATGATTACTAGTGCATCCGTTTTCAAGACGCTTGTCATTGTTTTGCAATAGAAAATTTTCCCTCACCAAGCTAAAGGGTCCTTAAAATCAAACAGAAAGCGACCACAAACGCTATTACGAGATGCAAGCCAATACAACAGTGTCACCATTCATGTTCACCCTAGGAACCCCCCCCCCCCTAATACAAAACAAAAACAAAACATGAAAAAAAACTCAAAAGGTACCTTTCTACAAGTACCGGATGGTAACCATGTTTCTAGCATTCACCATCATCGAGATATAGTCCAACATGATTGTAAGATCTTTCAAGGTCTCTCAATAGCAAACTCAAACAAGCGAAACCCTCTAGGTACTTTGCAATTTGTGTTTAATAGTTACCACTGGATTCAGACCGAATTGTAACCAGACATAAGCCAATATGTTGAACTTACCGCTATACAATGCTAACATTTCTATTCTATCATTGCCAATTAGGGAAAAATGAATTTTTTTTTAATATCACGAATTCGAACAGCTCCACGCAATAAACAAATTGGTAAATGATCGAATTAACATCAGAGTTAAAAACAACAACCGAAACCATATAGGTACTTTTCGGTGTTGTGTTTGGTAGTAAGCACTGGCCCAGGATCCACCATTGAACAAACAAGAGCCAATATGTTGGACCTACCGCTATCTCTATTATTACAATGCAACATGGACATATGTTCTTACAAATTCCTACTAAATTTAGAAATTCCTTGAATATGAGGAAAATTCGAATAGCACAAATTAATGCAGTAAACAATTTGGCGAGGGTCTAATACAGGAACATTCGCGGCAAGTTTGATTAAAATCCATCATGCCGTTGGGGAAAATTGAAAACAGCACAAAGGTACAAAATCTTACAGCGTATTATTAAAAAGTCACTGGGGAATGACAAATTCAACAGTTCTGTAAACGCCCATACAAGGTACATCACGACAGATTTGGAAGTGAATCTAACAGGTGTTTTGGAACAATAAAAACGTGATTTATCATTTCAGTCCCCATCCACTTATATAGTAATAATTGGTCATGTGCATAATAACACCAGAATAAGGCATTACGTAAAACATAAGAGCTGAGCTGTAAAAACATCGAATGAATTACTTTGTTTGACGCTCCACAAGGGACATTTCTATCAAGTTTTGAACATTTTGGAGAAGTCGAAAGCTATAAATCTTCTTTTTTTTTTAGTTTTATTAGCATTAATTGGCCAAATGGTCTCAGTGAAAAAGATTCTTAAAGATTTTGACAAAATATGAAAAAAGATAATGAAAATTGAAAAGAAAATAAGGAAGATGAAGAAAAATAATTTTAAAAACTACTAAGAGAACTACACATGGCACATCTCTACAAGGCACAACTCTACCAAGTTTGAAGTGGATCTTGTCAACAGTTTGGAGGAAAAGGTGGAAATATGTGTTTCCATTGCATGCCCCATCACATTACCAAGTACTAAAAATTAAAGTATGAACGTATGCGTTAACCGATAATTACCCACCAAGTCCAGGAGCCTAATGAAAAAAACAAAAACAAAAACAAACACACACACACACACACACACACACACACACACACACACAAAACTGTACTAATCTGTAGCCATATCCATATATGTCAACCTAAACAGCTCATTAAAAACATTACCAGTATTCAAAATTATAGCAAAGTTAAACACAGGAAAAAGGTATAGATTCAAGAATTATTATAAGGCGCATAACCACGAGATATTTGTTTGGCACCTCTGTCGTGTAAGAAGTCAAAATAGCAAAAACACCCAAAATTATTAAAAAATGAAAAGTAAATTACAGTGGCATCTGTTGAACAAATGTAGGTCTAGGGGTCGCTGAATATGTTCCTATGCAATTTTAGGCTATTTGCGGACAAGTTTCAGAGATATTTATTTTAAATTCTGCCAAAGAATGAAAAAAGAAGTATTACAGTTTTCCAACGTACTGGTGCAACTTAACAAAGTAGAAACCCACCCAAGGCAGATCCTCACCACATTGAAAAAGGATTCAGCCTTCGGTTTTGGGCAAGACAAATTTGTATATATAAAGAGATGATGTCACCACACCTAAAATCACAAAGATCAGTGTTAGTTAACGATACACATATCTGCCATAATGACAAAAATTGTTTAATTGCGTGGTACCACAACAGAAGACATTATTGAAATACATGTACATGTGTAATCTTAGTTAAAGTGTGTGTGTCAGCACACACTTTTCTGTTTTACTAGGAATTCTTTCTTTCTTTCTTTCTTTCTTTCTTTCTTTCTTTCTTTACAGGCAAATTTGTCCGACATTTCATTTGAAAAGTATAATATGTAGAAACTCCAAACTTGGCACAATTATACTTCTATGGATAGAGTCTGGCCTTTTTATAATGAGAGGTCATGCTTTTCAAAATTATGCAAATGAGGGCTAATTAAAGTTTTGAATCTTCAATATCTTATATACTATAGTAGATGTGGTTCTGAGTGTATAGGAGTTCGATCATAGCAAGGTAAAGGTCATCTCAGATGTCAAGGTCATGTCAAGGTCAAAGGTCATATCAAGGTCAAAGGTCAATTTTAAGCCAAAATGTCATTTTTGAGGTCAAGGTTCACTTCAGGTAGAGGTCCTTTCAAGGTCAAAGGTCATTTCAAGGTCAGAGGCTACTTTCGAGGGTGGCTTTCTTCTAACCATAACTTGGTCAATTTTTATCCAATTTTGATCATGTTGGGCTCAAATTGTAGCCATTGTAACCGTGCAAATTTTTTAAATTTACATGTGACCTCTAAAGTTCAAAGATCAAGGTCATGTAGACCTTTGAAAGTTTCATCCAGTCATAACTTGGCCAATCTGCATCCAATTCTAATCATGTTGGTCTCAAATTGTAGGTATTGCTACACTGGACATTTTTATAAGAACATGTTACCTCAAAAAGGCAAAGGTCAAGGTCATTGGCCCTTTGAAAGTTTCATGTTGTCATAACTTGGTCAATTTTCATCCGATTTGGTTCATGTTTGGCTTAAATTGTGAGTATTGTAACACTGCAATTCACATGTGACCTGTAAAGGTCAAAGATCAAGGTCATTTGGACTTTGAAATTTGCATGCAGCCATAAGCTTAATGGAATGTGAAGTACCAAAGGATAAAGGTTGCAGCAATTTTAAATATGCTACATAGCACCATTAGAAAGTTTAAATCTTGAATAACTTCAAAGCTATAATACATAGAGATACCATTCCAACTTCTGCTCCTGTGTTATGGAATAGTTGTACATTGCCATACTTATATGCTTTGAAGACACACACACTGATTTGCTATGCAGCAAATCATCTTTCCTAGTTTTAATTTGTGACCTTTAGAAGGTACGATAAAGCATCTCACGCATAATGTATGATCATTTTTGGATAATATTGAAATAAGAAAATAATAAATCCCATCTATATTTTCGACATCTTACCCAAATAAAAATTTAAATATCATGGGTTGAAGGCTAGTTCTGCAATAGTTTTAGAAGACGTATCATTTGTAAAAGGAAACAAAATAAACAAGCCAAAACAAAAAAAAAAACAAAAAAAAAAAAAAAAAAAAAAAAAAAAAAAAAAACAAACAAACAAAAAAAAAAAAAAAAAACAACCATGGTCTTCATGAGAGTGATTTATGTTATCTTACACAAATAGAAATTTAAATATCAAAGACTTAAAGGTACAACTGCAACATTAAAAAAAACAAACAAATAAATAGCAAATCAAAACACACAAAAACAAAAACAAAGCAAAAAACACCAAAAACACAAAATCCAATGGAAAAAAACCAACAAAGAAACAAACAAACCCCCCAACCCCCCTCCCACCCGAACATGGACTTTATGAAAATAATAAATATGCATCTTTCACTAGATGTCAAATGACCTGAAAGGCCTCAAATTAGTACAAAGTAAGATATGGTCCTATAATTCAAAACTGTGAAAATGGAAGCAGCATCTGGAAGTTAGGTCATTCTTATTTGTTTCTGCTTGTACATTTTTGATATCAAATTAAAAGATACAGCTGCGGGGCCTCCACAGGTACGAGACATAGTACTAATATTCTCCATACAGATTCATACATACACACACATTCATACCTTTTATAACAGAGCAGTAAAATCACTGGGCTACAAAGTGTTTTTTGTCTAGGAATAAAAACATACAATATATATATATATATATATATATATATATATATATATATATATATATATATATATATATATATATATGTGTGTATATATATATACATATATATATATGTATATATATGTGTATATATATATATACATATATATCTATACATATACATACATACATATATACATATATATATATATATATATATATATATATATATATATATATATATATATATATATATATATATATATATATATATATATATATATATATATATATATATATAGTCTCTCTTATTCATCATCTTGTCACCGCATCCATCAGGCCATCGTCAATTCCCTGTAAACAAAGAAGAGATAACCACCCAAACTGTTAACATTATGCTTAGGGCGTATAAAAATACAACCTATGCAGGGTGCATTGACTTGAACTGTTTATAGTAATTTCCTTGAGAGCGTCGTAGCGAAAAATAGTTGTTTCACGCAAAGGAGTTTTAACTTGGCTCAGGCGCCTTTTACCCCCGATAATGATTAAAATTTATCGTTGTTCTTAATACTGTTTATCGTGGCAGAAGACTACGCAGCCATTTTTACATTTTCTTTCAACAGGTTTGTACTTATTCTGCCCACCAGCATAAAAACATTGCAATCTTTGTGTCTTACTTTGGTAATAAATTTATTGCATAATTTTGTGCCTGAGTCCAATTCACAGTGGTTTTCCCTATATTCCATTCATCATTCTTTTCTCTCATTCTCTAAAACCATTGTTCCTGTCATCCTTGTTGGTAATGAGGAGTCACAGTTTCCGAAATTAGCGTGTGAGTCTGTTCCCGAAGTTCTCTGCCATTTACAATGTAAAATTGCTGAAAATGTCTCACGGAACTTTCTGAAATTGCAAATGCAGATAATGTAGATGATAATTTGTCTTCTAAAATATATCTGTTTATTATTAAGTAAAATCGAGGAGGCTTTTAGAAAGCAAGTGTTTAGTGGTTGAATATATATATATATATATATATATATATATATATATATATATATATATATATATATATATATATTTATTTATATACATATTTATATTTATATAAAGAGGGCCGCCCATCCTCACCAGCTCGCCTTGTCTTCAATCTCAAAAAAGTCACACTCTTGTTCTCGCATGCCTGGATGTATTTGTCTACAACTTGAAAGCAATTGGGAAACTGCTTTTAGAAAAGATATAATTAATGGGATATTTCACAAAAGTGACAAAAATCACACACACACACACACACACACACACACACACACACACACACACACACACACACACACACTTCTCAATATATTTATATCGAGAGAGATAGAGAGAGAGAAAGAGCAAGAGAAAGCATGACCATTTGAGGAGAGTGTAAGGTTTCTCTATATATGCTCGCACGAAGTTTGATGTCATGTAGTTTGGAAGTAATATATATATATATATATATGTATATATATATATATATATATATATATATATATATATATATATATATATATATATATATATATATATATATAAGTATCCCTATTCTTACTATGCTATCATGTACTCTTTCCATACAGTATGTTATTCATAGCATTTTTTAACACTCAACATAAGACATTAAATCCACCTAATGAATAAGCCTGATGGACGTCGACTGATGGTATAATATCTCGAAAATGTGTGGAAAGATTCTAGATTGTTTAAAGTCATCACAAATTTTTTAGAAGAAATGACATTCTTTAACAAAAAGAGACAAATCATGAAAGAATCAAAACAGCAGCTGCTAAACAAGTGAAGACCTAGGGGGTATCAATGTGTTCCAGTGCAGTTTCGAATCAATTGCCTCAGTGGTTTTGTAAAATTCTCAGTGATGATGATGATGATGATGATGATGATGATGATGATGATGATGACGACGACGACGACGACGATGATGACTGTGCTGCTGATGATGACTAAAAGGTCAGTGCAACATGGACATTCGTACACGATTGATGAAGACCCATGGAAGGTTGGTCCCTACACGTTTGACGTCAACATGCCCAAAATCGTTTATTTCGTTCCACATTAATTACATTCCCGGATAAATATACGGGTATGATTCATTATCAAGGCCGTCCTGACTGGTCAATTGCTCGAGTGCTAATAGACCCCTGATGGAGTAATTACAGTGGGAACTGCCAAGTCCATGCTGTGGAACACAGGACTTGGCACATGAGTAACTACATTGCGCACTCGTAGGCAGCGTATTTACATAAGTAGGTAATGCCTACAGTCAAAACATCTGACCATATATTGTATACCACAATTATGCGACAAATAAAGGAAGATTCACTTCACACTAATCATGCATATTTTTTGCAAACTACTTTTACAAAGTACTTAATCGGCACTATCGCATATGAACGTTGCTGCCGCGTTTATAATTTTTGTTAATTTTGCGCTCGCTGGCTTGTGAAAAAGAAAAGCTATATTCATTGGCTATCCAAATGATATGAGACAATATTAATTATTATTATTATTATTATTATTATTATTATTATTATTATTATTATTATTATTATTATTATTATTATTAATATTATTATTATTATTATTATTATTATTATTATTATTATTATTATTATTATTTTTATATTCCAAAGCATCAGAAGTAATAACTAACAGGAACCAACAATGAGGAAATATCACCATTCTTGAAAAAAAAAATGGTTCCATGCATATATATATGCGTGAATGCCACTATGTATGTATTTGTATTCCGGTACACCCAATTCAAAAGCCTATAATTTGTTGAATTCATATTTTAAAACCAGTTGTTTATTTGGGCGTGTAATTTGTACTACCTGGGACATCAAAATGAAAAAAAAAAACAAAAACAAACAAACAACAAAACAAAACAAAAACAAAACAAGAAAAAACAAAGAAAACAAACAAACAAACAAACAAACAAACAAACAAACAAACAAACAAACAAACAAACAAACCGCCCTCCCCTACCAAAAAAAAAAAAAAAAAAAAAAAAAACACGGCCCAATACTCACATTTCCTCGGAATTTTTTCATTTCTGATTACAAAAATAGGTCTGCACTGATCAATTTTTTTTCCACTAACAAGTCCATTGAGCTTTGGAATAAATATACTTGAGACAGCTAATTATGTATCCTTAAAAAACCCATATTTCATTAAACTGTTGCTGCTTGAAATTCCTAGAATGTATAGGGAGTCAATTCAGTTATTGGGTCCAATTGTACAGGGTATCAAAATTGCAGGTGAATGTATATCAGCGGCAATTAGAAAGTCAAAACACATTTTCCCCTTCTGTTGTAGTTCCACAGTTTTCCTAACAGAATAACACAATGGTTATTGGTATGTTGAAAAGTGGTTTTAATAATAGATATAAGCTAGGAAAGTGAGCAAATTTAACATAAAAGCGAATGGGAACTTGAATTGGTGTCCACCAGCCTCAGTCTGGTTTCTGTCACCAAAGATCAGTAGTTCTCCAAATATGGCAGAGACTTTTGAATACGGTGTATTCAAGACACTAAAATGGCCCAGTTCTTTGTATTTAGTCCTGTACAATTACTGTGCTGTATTCAGAGCTGTCCCAGTTTATCAGAGTGAAATAAGAA
This sequence comes from Hermodice carunculata, assembly GCA_964020975.1. Taxonomy (NCBI): domain Eukaryota; kingdom Metazoa; phylum Annelida; class Polychaeta; order Eunicida; family Amphinomidae; genus Hermodice; species Hermodice carunculata. Next base: position 71,682,224 of record OZ026627.1, read on the forward strand.
CATTTCACTGGATTTCCTTTCGGTTTGAGGTAGGATTTTAAGTACGTTATTTTGGAAAAATTGCTGAAACATGTGTATCTTGTAACAAATATCCTTCGTTTGAATTGATGCTTGGAGCACAGCTGGAGGGACGTTTGACAATTTGGGAAAATTACACTATATCACTCCCTATTAATACTTTAGGCTTGGGCTATGTCTAATCACATCAATTGAGCCTGTGTGACTTTAGCCATTCCATAACACTGCCCTGGCAGTTCCTTCTTGTGCCAAAGTGAGACAACCATAACATGAACAACACACTCAATACACAGTCATCATAAGAATACTCGTCAACTTGCAATGCCTGCTACATATAGATGGTTTGAGGCACGAAAGGCCTTTGCTTAATATCCGGCGGAAATAACAAAACAACAATGCAAAACAGCCACTTCTAGTGTTTTAACTTGTTGACATATCCCCGACAATAACATGTAAAACGATGTAACAATAGGGTCCGAGACAAGAAGAAAGCCCAGCAACAAGTGGCGCAGCCACCTTGTTAATTGGAAATTAAGTGCTAAAGGTGAACCCTCTTCATGTTAAAATTCAAAAAAGGTAAAACACTGTCGCTTGAATATTGGTAGGTTGCCACTTAGGTTTTTCCGAAAAAGTATGACATTTTTCTGTTAAAAGGTCTTGGAGTAATAAAAACCTGTGAATTCTCATTAAAACCTACATTGAATTGCAAAGTAATAATAAGAAAGTATGCATTAAAGACAAGGGGAGGAAATTATCTATATCTAAAGTATAAATCTTTGCGACTTTTGAAATCGCAGATGTAACTGCTCTTCACAAGGTAATACACAAAGCATTCAAAAGAACGACAATGAAGTCGATTGTGATGACAGATTTTTACAAGGCTCACATGCTTACTCCAGCAATCAATAGCTCATGTTTGAGTTAAATGCAACAGGTTTTAAATAATCCTAAAAACAAAGAGGCTTGGTTGTTAAACCAATTAGGAAAGACCCACTAGTGTTACATACTAAGGTTTAGGTAGTTCTGGCTCATGATTTTAGAGGAAAATCTGTGCCTCTTGTGGACGCGAAAGGCCGTTAGACAGATGTCAGACAAACAAACTATGGGCGACGAATGGAACATTGTATAAGTTTAAATTGTAATACAGACTTACGGTAGTAATAATAAAAAGTGTAAGTGTAATTGGTAATAGGCACAGCGTTGTTGCGCATGTGCTCGTGCTAGGGGCATCACTTGCAATACCTGTTGGTGTCTTGTAAATAGGGATCAAGTACAAAGTACATACTTGTTCCCGATATTTTAGTCCACAAATCTAAAACCAGGCAATATAGGAATCCCAAGTAACGCAAGCAGAAAGTATAGAAATAATAAGAACTGTTGATGTTATGTGACCAAACACAACCCTTTATATATATATATATATATATATATATGCATGTATGTATGGACAAAAAAGGTATGTGTATAGGTTTCGGCAGATGTACAAAATGGCAGACGTCGATTTGATGGAAATATCCATACTTCCAGACATTCACAAAAGACGCACAAAGGATAACAATAGATATATAAAGTGGCATATGTTTGCATACACTGCGATCAATTTTCCTGACACCGCCAAAGTCCCTTACCTTGAACACAGAGGGTATATGTAAGGATTGATGGAGCTATTCGCCAGTCCCAGATTGTATAAGTTAAATTGTATACCATATTTGTTGCTAATTTGTATTACTCTATATGGCACAATCCACAGCCCTACAAGGATATTGTAAACTGTTGCAGGCGCCCAACAAAGGAAAAAGCACAACACTACCAGAAGCATCATCTTTATGACCTGCAACAGTAAAACGAAATCTTTTTTGGAAACACAGTCCATGCAATGACGACAGTGTAGATCTAGATGTTTTGCAAAGAACGGCATTATTTGTTATCAAAGGTTTCCCTTCCTTGCGTGCTGTTAACCATAATCCTTCAAATTCAATTTCAAATCTATCAGGTATGTTCGGCATGCACTCACAATATCCTTCTAAAACATACATGGAAGCAAATGCAATAATCATTAAGCAAGTGTGTGAAAAGTGGCCGAGGGAATAATGAAACACGAATGTCTAGTGTTACAATTTATGTTCAAAGTTTATGGTGTCTCTCATAGTTTATTAACATTGGATACCATATCAGAAATTCGATTATCATGCTTTGAAAAAAATGAGAGTTATAGTCGTAAGATCCTAACAATTTTGCTGAGTTCTTGGCTACTAGAATACCTAACATGCCCACGAAATCCCTATTTTGTGAGCTTTTATAAACTTATCGGATTTAAATTATAAATATTTTGATAGCCATCGTTTCAGGAGATTCTTGCACGTCCTTAGGATTTATTTTTAGTCGTGTTTATTACCATTATTTGAACAAACAGCACTCTTGTGAAAATATGGCTAGGATGCTGTATGCTAAATCATAGAAAATCTGTAATAGAAATATGTCCGTTTATTACGTGCTTGCTGCAATTTGAGCCTTGAAAGCATGCTGCTTACCTTTATTCTCCCCCGTATTACCACATTTTGCGCCGCCAAAGACTGCAATCCATATCTTGTGCCTTGAATGCTGTAATAAGCATATTTTTCATCTTGTATGCCATAAAAACAGTTTGCACAGTGCTTCCCTTACAGGCACAAGTTGCTCCTTGTATACTCTAACGGACAGAGGTTGCTCCTTGCAAACTTCAATGAGCGCCATGCTGTAATAAACACAATGTGACCTTAACCTAACGCTAAGGTCACATAGTCGCTTGTGTTAGATCGGTTTCTGTGCAGTTAGTATACAAGGACTTATCAAAACATGGTGGAAAATGGTAGAAGTGTGTCTGGATATGTATGATCCTGGTGAACGTGGTCTACAATCATGGTCACACAGTTACATGTATGGAATTGGTTTCCATAAAATAACTACAGAAGGTAGCAAAACGCAATTAAACTGTGCAGGATAATGTATCTCATGGTGAAACCCGGGTTTACATTGTATCTGGGTATGTTGGATCAAAGTCCAAAATTCCCAGGTTCAAATATGTGAATTTGACTTCCTTCTGTATTATCGATGAACTTCGGATATTAAATGATTCATCGGGAGGCATTTGATTTCCTTTTGTTGTAAGTTAAGTATCTTCTGCTCCGAAATACTTCGATCGTGTTTCATTTACTACATATTTGAGCATGTTTTGATTGTTCTGAATATAAACATTTATAGCAAAATGAATGAAATGTTCCATTTAGTAGCTATCATAAAATGTATGATAAAAGAGCAAGTTGCTTGAAAACATGGGTTTTACGAGAAAAAATGTGGAAGTAGCTGCTACTCTACCATGATTATCTTTTGTGCTTAAAATGTTGGCCTACACACTGTTTGTAATAGCCCTTACCTTTTACCATTACTTGAGAGCCCAGTGCATTGCTTCAAGCTTTTTAAAATGACCAAACAAGACCTGGTGTATGTGTATGTCATCACAAATACTGGTATGATTACTTGGATCATGACTGGATAAAGGGCTTTCATTAGCTTTTCCACTGCTGGTGTGGTGATTGTATATATGATACAAGCGTATGATCCGTATCCTGAACCAACCAGAAAGGAATTATCAACGAATGTCTGAAAAATAGAAAACTACTTTCAACGAAGAAGTAGCAACCGTTATATCGTAAGTTAATAAAGAAATCAATTTCTTATTACAGGGCACCTACTGGTCCAATAGGTAAAACAAACAAAATCGTGTGGACATTTATGTAGACATGCTTAACAAGAGTACCATTGCCCACAACAATATAATGGTAAAAAGAACATAAAACGACAGATATACTTCACCTCTTGCATAATTCGAACCTGTCACTCTGTTGAGTTGTCAAACAACTAAGATTTTATTGTAATCTGTAGTCTGTCATCCCAGCTATCGATCAGTCGTCAATCCTTTGGTAGACAATTCATATTGTTGGCTTCTCGTAAACTAGTCACTGTATACTATTGAAACTTGGTGGGGATGTACCATGGTTGTAACTTCACCATATAAATTTGGTAGGTCATGCTACCCTGACTGTTTTAATTACTTGTCTCTTCAGTTGGAAGAAAAGCTTTTTTCTTTGTTCTCTTAAACCACTTTTCAATTGGTTTATAATTGCAAGGGAAAACTTTGATCAGGGACACATCCTGATATGCCCAGGCGTTGTGCACTGATTTTCTGTACTTGTTATGTGTACTTGTGTGTTCATGTGAATTTTGACTTCTTGTCTCAACGTGGAGACACGTTTTTTTTTAACTTCGGCTGAAAGGTTGTTTCTTTCAGCCTCCGCTATTATTCACTAGGTGCCGCCACTGTCATTGCCTGAATTACAACAAATTGTGGAGATATTTAATGACTGGCAAAATCAGATGTTTAAGTACGCAATATAAAAACAGAAGTGTGAATGCAAGGTAATACAGTTTCCTCTTATCCTTTGATTAATCAGACTCCAATCAAATGTGGTGCGATATACCTTTGATGTACCGCACAGTACATTGTAAACGCTATGTGTCATTATTTTCAAATTTCATGACGTTTTTGCTTTTTAAATAATTACATTTTTTTAGATACTCTTGTTTGAACGTGTTGGGACCAATTGCTTTGAACTCACATAGGCTCAGTTCTGTACAACTTAGCTCCATGATTTGTTCATGATTTATATTTTTATGGTGTATATATTTTGTCTACTTTTTATCAAATTATCCTATTTTCCGCAGATAATTGCTCAATTTTTTCAGCATTTGTAAGAATCTTCACCCATTTCCTTGGTACCATTTTTCCCGAGATGGAAAGTGTGCATTTACTGAATTTTACCACTTTCAATGTTAATTTTTGATAACAATTTTGGTATCGTTAGTACTTCTCGCATATTGAAGTAATTTTGCTTGTCATCTTTTTCAAAATCTTTTAAAGTAGAATCCTTCCTGAATGCGCTTTAATTTACTAATTGCCAATGTAAACACCTGTGTAGCTCTAAACGTTAATTTACCCTGCAGGCGTAATATTATAACGCTCCCTTTTGATAATGGCAGAAACTTGTGTCTCTGTAATTGAGTTTTCAAAGGCACACTACGTTGTTAATAAATCGCAAAGCCTGAGTTTAACAGACTTAAGTCTCCATAGGGTAGTCTTTGATGTAAGCCCTCAAATACCTGAACCACATCGAATATGGTTTCTTTCTTACGAAAAGTAGAGTTGGTTAGTAACATTAAATAAGGAGCTCTATGACAACATGTCGTTTTCATAAGACCAAGGTCTTTTTAAAACCCTAGCCCATGGAACAATTCGATTCACCAGTTGAGGAAACATGAAACTTGGGTCATTTTGAGATGAGACATCGACTCAGTGAAGTGTTGCCAGTACAAAAATTAGATTATAGTTACGCCCGGCTAAAAGTTAACAGCCATACGCTTTTTTCGCGTTTTGATGGTGTTTGGCTTGTGTTTGGAAACGATGGAAAACGTTTTGAATGTGTTTGGAAAGTGTTTGGAATGTGTTTGGAAAGCGTTTGGGAAAAATCTCAAACACTTTTACAAAACGTTCGAACACTTTCACAAAGCTAGCGAACACTTCTCCAAACGCGTTCAACACTTTCCAAACGCGTTGAACAATTACCCGAACGATTTCAAACACTTTCAAAAATGCATTCAAACATTATGCATTTCAAACACTTCCATTTGAATGATGAAGAATCTCCAAACGTATTTTCAACAGGTCCAGCAATATATGATGTACCTACATGTAAATGTGCACTCATCCAGCATTATAGGTTGTATATATTATATAAAACACGATCCAAATACGTTTACCCAAGTGTCTACTTCAACTAAAATTAATTAAAGACTTAATTCTTCATTTAAGATGTCATGAATACTTCATCTTTCAAAATCAGTTTCGGAGTAAATCCATAGGCAATATCATGATCAGATCATGATTCATGATCTAATCATGATATTGCCTATAAATTTACTCCGAAATAGATCCTAAGTTTCAATTAAAATATATAAAATTACTCCAACGACAAATGGAGTATCGCCTGGCTTACTCCACTGGAGCTAATTCTATTGCTTGGCTTAGTAAGCCAAACAATACTTAAATTGAGCTGCTTCTGTATTTCCATTCGAAATTTTAAAACTTAGCCTTTTTCAAGAACTTCACTTTCAGAAAAGGTATGATAGCGACTGGGTATACTTGCTACTGAAAGATCTGTAACTTTTTAATAAATGAAGTGTTAAACCTGTTAATGTAAGCATATTGTTTGTTTTCTTCTGCCTATACTTATTTTCTTCCTTAATTAGGTATTACCATGTCATAATATTGTTGATTACCAGTAACAATATAAATATTAGCAGGTAAAGGTGACAAATACATATTTCCAGGAATTATTTGTCACTGACTCATTTTTCCTTTCTTCATTTCATGTTAATTTGAATCAGATATAAAGCGGGATTTGATTTGTGGAGCCCGGATTAGTGATGTTTGCATCCCTGAAAATCCAAATAGTCCGTATGAAAATACAGTGGCAAATGCCAGGAAAACATCTATTTTTGATAATTTTCTGGGGGAGGCCCCCCAGACCCCCAAAAAGCTTCGTGCCGTCGGCACTCGCATTCGGGCTTCGCCTTCAAGTCGCTGACAACCCCCCCCCCCCCAAAAAAAAGAAATTCTGGATCCGCCCTTGAAGCCAGTATATCTAAGGCTTTAACACTTTTTAGTCTGAGTCAAACGCTTTCCTCGGCCCGCTCTAGGCGCGGGCGCCCAGAGCGCGCCGATAAAAGCTGTTGACCAGTCGCTAATGGCAGATATGACATGTTGGTATTCGTTGGAAATGTCTTTTGATGAGGAATTCAAATATGAAATCTATTGATAGTATATCATCTGTGCGAGTCCGCATATATGTGGACTCAGACTGCAAAGTGTTAATTTTGTGTCCCCACCAAACAATCAAATAACTTATGGGCTGCTCATACCTAAATTCAAATCGAATAGACTGAAATTGCGACATTTTAAAAACAACACAAACTGGTTATCGTGAAACATTTTTAGGTGATACTGTATGTGGTATGTTCCAAAATATCACTTGCCGACCCATTTGGCACTTTCCCGTGACCTGCAGGACATACTTTGAAAGCGTTTGGGAATGTTTTTGAAAACGTTTGGCTTTCACCAATCGCGTTCGGCAAAGTGTTTGAAAGCGTTTGGAAAAGTGTTTGTAAAGCGTTTGGAAAGTGTTTGGAAAGTGTTTGCTACGCGTTTGCAAAACGTTTGACATTCACTGAAAGTGTTTGGGAAACGTTTGGGAAACGTTGATGCGTCTGGCGTTTGTTAACTTGAACGCGAGCGTACCTGTAAATGGTGTTCTTTAGTATATATGCAATTAGAACAGTACTTGCAGACACATGTAAGTCCGTTCCCCATTTTAGTCCATAAGTGTACCATTTTCTACAGTATAATAGCATTGTGAGGATAACACTTTAGCAATCAGGAAAAGATTATAAGCGTATTACCAGACAATATAATGCTGCTAACACTTCCAATAGATTGCAGAATAAGGTTGTATGGCATGTACAGATATGGTTAAATAATTCAAAACAGCATTCCCCGGGACCTCAAAATACATTGAAAAGGACAAGATGGTATTATTGGACAGTTCTATTTTATTATTTTTTTTAAAGACATATTACATTTGTTTTGAGCGAATGTGTAGGCAGATTTATATATCTGTAGAAAAAGGGCCTCAGAATAGAGATTGGGCATTAGCACATTACCTGAAAATCCTTCGCAGCAAATCACCATGAGCTTATGCCATATCGTGATATGAGTTATTTAAAAAAAATTACAAATTTCGTTTGTCGAAAAATTATATGGGACAAACAGACAAAGGTACTCATTAGGCCAACGCATACACGGGACTCTTTATTAATGGTTGGTAGTTCATTTGACAGGTAACATAATCTCTTGTTAACGAGGAATATTTTAAAAGTTGCCCAGGACTGGTATAAAAACCAGTTGGATTTTATGTGTAACCAGCTGTGTTAAGTCAGCAGTGAAATTTATTTTTTCGCACAGGTATTGGAAAATGCATTTTTGTATCTCTGCTTTTTGTTGTATTTACCTTTGCTCTCATTGTTCGGTTGAAATTTTGAACATGGATAATGTTTGGTGATCTTTTACCAAAAAAATCATTGATTATCTTTTACTGTGGGTTGTGTTCTCCTACTGGGTATAATGGAGGTAGAGTGTTTTGATAATGTTCCAGATTCATAAAAATCACGAAAACAATGTAGGCCTAATTTCTCCTTTTGCAGTTAACTCAGGTGACTGACAAGTCAGAAGTACCTACAAATACTAGGCCTACCATGTCTCCTCTTATCTCTGGCATAAGTTCTGAGTTTTGGGTTGTTATTGGTTTGTCTTATGTGTTTTGAAAAAGGAAATTAAAGTGGTTTTTTTTTGTAAATGAAGACTTTTTCAAAGGTTTGGAGGACCGCCTTAAAACCACCAGTTGGCCTTTATAGGTGACTGCATATGTCAAGTCAGGGGTGAAATATATCTGTCACATTGGTATTGGAAGAGGCATGTTGATGTTGTGGTAATTCTTGTGTCTCTGCATTTTGCTGAATCTTACTTTGGTCTCATTGTTCGATTGAAATTTATGATAGTGGGCAATGTTTGCTGATCTATACAGCTTGTCTGCCGTGTATTGATAACTACTGCATTTTTGTCATTCACAGTATAATTTCTACTGTATAATTGATGTGATTGGCATCAATATATCGTAATATTTATTCTTAATCATGACCTTTAGTTTTGATATAAAATGTAGTAAATGAGAAATCGCCCCTCTAAACGTCAATGGTTAAGCCACGTGTGCAATCTCGAGAGAAACATAGGACACAGTTTCAAATAGGCTATCCCAGTCGGTTTATTACTGCGAGAATATATTGAGATAGCTTGGCTCTCCTCGCCAGGTACGAGTGTTTGGTGAATACCAGCATGTAATGCTTGAAGGAATGTCGCTGGTAAATATATCAGGAAATATCTCGCATGTGGAAATACGAATTTTAAAATTTCAAGACAAGTGGCTAGGTGCAGTATGAGCAGCGTAAGAGGGAATTCAAGAGCTAAATCAACTGTGACCAGGGGTCGAGGTGAAGTATCTTGTTTTATCTTCGAGCTGAATTAGAATATTAATTTAAAATTGCAACCTTTTATGCGTGTAGTATGGCTCCCCAGAAACCATGTCTTTACAAAGTGTCATCTCATTTCAATGGAAAATGGTAACGAAAAAGTCGACACATGTGTCTTGACAGACAGCAAACATAGCATAGTTCATGCTGAAAAAAAGCATTATCAAAGGAAAGCACTTTTCTTATAATTTAGCTTCAGCTTTACCCACTACCTGGCATTCCTTCAAGTGTTGTGGTGTACACCTTTCCATAAAGTAAAGGAATAACTGTTGTTCTGATTTTGCCTTTTCTCTGATGTAAGTTGAGTATATCTGGCACTATGTATGTTTCCCTTGCATTTAAAAAGTAGCTGTAAGGTGACAAAATAGCTTCCAGATGCGGAATCATCTTGCGCTGTTGAAATTTCAAGAGGTTTCGTCTATAATTCCTACTTACATATTTTGATGCAATATCATTCCATTCATATTTGCCTAGGAGGCTGTGATCCTGAACGTAGTGGCATTATCTTTAATATCACAGGAGCAAGTATTGGCATATAATGACTGTGAGCAAGTTATAGATTTTTTGTACTTGGTGCTGTGAATTGATGCAATGTGTAACTGTTCTAATTCAATCATAACACGGTATGTTATTATAACTAATTAATGATTTCTCAGGAGGGGAACAGCCACACATAAGACCCGAGGAAGACAAGCTTCTGAGGGTGACAATTCTGGCTGTTCACCTCCTGAAAAAACAATGATCATTTTATTATAGTGTAAGTATACTTATTGTCGCGTGTATAAATTTTTACATTTTTGGCATTTTCGGCATTTCACTGAATATTTTGTTTCACTATTCTGAACATAATTTCTATGAAATCAATGTCACTGTATTTTTATTTTCACAATTTTGTGCCATCAGCAAAATAAGCAAAAAATACAAAAAGGGAAATACAGCAAAATGAAAGCAAGTTTCAATATAAAAAAAATTTCCGTCCCTTTTTTTGGTGTGTCAACATAGAAATTTCGAAGTAATTCACAGACGGCATCAACAGAACCATCTATTAGTAGGGTAGCATCTGGATACGGTTCCACAAAACATTGCATTGAGGTCTGCACTACTACTTTTGTGGCTTTTATTGTGTTCTCTGGGCCCTTTCCATGCAACAGCTATGCGGTTGTTTCGCATCAGCAGGACAAAAACCTTTTCTCCTTTGCGGCCATTCTTAATGTTCTTTTTGTAGCATTGCAGCCTGGTTCACGTGCGAGCTTTATTCCACTTCACACAACTAGGCATGAAGATATTAAAGTGCCCTCTGTCAGAAAGGACAAGGTGATAAGAGTATTGTCACGCTCCAATTAAAGTGACACAATAACATTGTCTCCGCTACGGAAGATCTGTTTAGGTTGTTAGGCAACTCTCAGGTGACACACATAGTTGCCTTATTCTTGGCATCAATCAGAATTCTCTATTTCTATTTCAGGAGTAATAATAATAATAATAATAATAATAATAATAATAATAATAATAATAATAATAATAATAATAATAATAATAATAATTATAATTATTGTTATTATTATTATAAGTATTATTATTATCATTATCATAATTTTTATTATGACAAGAAAAACGAGGTCATAACTTTGATTTTCGGTAGATGTGACCTCTTGCTGCCTGTATATGTCCAAAAATTGGATGGTAAGGTCGCGAAGCAGTGTTACTTGCGAACCTGTTATTTGGCGCATGTCTCTTGCATGGTGATAATTGTGACGATACCTCTTATTTTTTAGACTTCCTTTGCTGCTGGTTTGACATCTAAAACTGTGCCAAAGAATTTCTGGCCTTGGCATAGTTTGTTTTGTCATCTAGTCATGTCAAGCAAGCTGCAATTTTAATCACCTGTGCCATTCAGGCATTGGTTTGCTTTTCTCTTTCATTAGGATATATTTGCCTCCAAAGCTACATGCATGCATAACTATTTTATTTTCCAGTCATTTTAAGTCATAGAAGAATGTGTGTTGGAAAAATCTTCATGCATTCGAAAGTTGCCATTCTGTCAACTTTAGTTGTAATGCAACACATACCCAGAAATGTACTTGTGGTAACGCCGTAATTATACCAGATATCCACATAATGCCACTCAACAAATATATTCGCCCTGAGGTACTCATTTGTAGGGTGCTAACAGGATGACAAATTACAAGGTATCTACAATAACAGAAACAATGTAACATTAAACCACCCCTCTATTAAAATATAATGCTGTCGTCATGCTTCTCTGTGTTGCATTTTTTTTTAAAATCCAAAATAAACAATGATATATAGAGAATATTTTATTTTCAATTTCATATGCATCTAAATTCGTGGCAATACATATGAGAGCTGAACAGAATTGAAACTACAATGCAGAGGTAAAATCAGGCAAAAGTTCGGACCTGTTGACAAAGGGTCCAACACAGGCTAATTTATCATAAGTGGAAGTAGAAAAGTGACAAATCACATTGATTCTAATATGTGATGAAAAGACAAAGTTGCTAAAAGAAAGTATATTTTAAGTTTGATTATAATTTGCATTATGTATACAATCTCTATTTCTTGTTTTTGTATTCCATCTCTCTCTCTCTCTCTGTATATATAGATATATATAAATATATATATATATATATATATATATATATATATATATATATATATATATATATATATATATATATATATATATATATATATATATATATATATATATATATATGTTTATATCTTTATTCAACATGAAGTGAATTCATGCCTGTGTAGCATCAGCACAAAAAGCAAGACAAACATTATCAACATTTTAGCGATTTTAAAAACTTCGGTCGCTGACACCCGTCTGAAATGTGACATTCTTTCGGACACTGTTTAACTTATTTTCAATGGTATTTCGGTGATATTCACAGCTTACGTTTTGAACATAACAGCATGTGCAAACGGAGTTGTAATTATTAATTTTTTACGTGCATATTTCTGTGTCGAGAAGATTATTTTGTTCGCTTCTGTTGTATTATATTATTAATTGGTTAGTTATAGACTGGAGTGCAAGGTGCTATTCCTCACAACATAATGCCTGGAACAGCAAATGTAGATATCAGAATACTGTGATGTTGCTGATCATTAATAGCAGGCAGCATGGGTACTGTATATAATCTTCTTTCTTTATGATGTCTCAATCCTGTGTTTTTAAGTTTTTCTGCGCTGCAATAACACTTTATTATCTTATTCTGTATATTCGCACCCAACTGAAATAGTTTAGAAAAACATTACCCATGTTCATAAACTTCAACCAAACAATGACAGCAAAATCAATTAGAGCAGAAGACAGAGATCAATGAAAAGAAAAGAAAAAAGTCAAAAAACTTTCAACGAAAATTTTGACATCTCACCTTTCAATACTGATTACAACCATTCCAGACATTGAAGACCCTATTGCAAAATATTCTATAAAGTGTACGAATTTACATTCTAATGAAGAGCGAATCACATCGTGGGGGAAAAAATAGTTCAGGATCTGAAAGATACAGATTTCATGCTGACTGACACATAAATTACATTATTGCATGACTGAATATTTGCTCCCCATGTGCCATCCATACACTCACAAGTTGAACTTGTCAAATACTTTTGGTTTGGGGGTGGATCCTCTTCAAACTTGGTGGTTGCAAGAGGGACTTATATAGGGCTTTGCCCTGTTTCCCAATTGTATCCTTACAGAAATAAAAAATATGTTTCAACCAACTTGGTGGTTGTTTATCATACATGTTTTCACAATTTGTCCATATGTTCATTTTCCAAGATATATTTGAATTTCATATTCCTTTTTTACTTTTGACAAAATCTCTACAAATCTGCTATCATATCTCATGGCAAAATTTCTTTGCAACTGCACAGGGATACTCCCTGTATGCCTCTTTGCAATATTTGTTAATTAGGCAGCGCTGCCCATTTTTCCATACTGACTGATTGATTGTGTTTAAGTTCTTTTAGACATTCAATGTCCTCCACTTTCGTCAGAGTATACGTTTGGGTCATTGTACGCCAAACCTCCATATTGCCTAATGCCATCATAATATGTTGGTTTTGTATATATTATAGCAATTATATGATGAGGATAGGAGCAAATGTGGGAGTGTTTGGTGTAGTTTACCAGTGTACATAAATGTATATAAATTTGATAGGAAAAAAACATTAACCAGACTTCTTTAACATGGTATAACAGATAATATTTAGCGGAATAGTTCATTTTATTTCAAAAGTCCATGCCCTGGTGATTTCTCCGTTTTTGTGTGGATGGGGTAGGGTAAATATCATCTTCTCTTAGACCTCTTGGCCAAATATGTGAATGTTTTACTTGTGCTTAATGGGCGGATCTGTTTGATTTTGTTATTATTTGAATATGATACTTGTGCTTGACGGTTCTTCTTGATTTTGTAATTGTTGCCTTGTTCTACCAAAGGACCTACATGGATTTCTCACAACTGGGGGTCAAATACTTAAAGTAAATCTAGCCAAATGGTATTTACTGCAAATGACGGGTGCCATTTAAAAAAAAATGATTTCAAGTATTTATGATTGCAAACTGCTTAATTTACATCTGTGGTAAAATAAGTTGCCTGCCTTTTAAGGTGCAACTTTGAAATGCACACATTGATTTTTCCAGTGCCAGTGGAAGGGCAGGGTGCTGAAGTCGCAAACGCAACATAATGAAGCGAACAGAGAGCAAGCATGGTGAGTAAACAGAGTACTGCCTATCAAAGCGTCACCTCTGTCTCTCTTACAAGACTAGAAATAATAAATGTTGATTTCCATGTCATTATCCCTCATTGTTGCGTTGCTAACAGGTGCAGAAACAGCAAAAGTTCCACTGTGAGCCATTTTCAATTTCCAAAGAACCCGCATATTTGCCGTGCATAAAATTTATTTGACATTGTCACATACAACCCATTACTACAATTGGATTGTGTTCTCAGTATGATAGGAAAAGGGTTGGCCCTCACTCATTTCGGTACGTCGTATTGTCGTGTGCAAGCCACAGACACTGAAAGTCAGACCATAGAGTGATCAAGAGACTTGCTGTGACAAAGTTTGTTGAATGTCCTATTGGATAAATGGCTACAAATGTGTGACATTGTAGGTTTCATAACTATGAAGTAAATGACCAGAGGTATCTACTTTGACTTTGGATGCTTGTTGTCTAACATTAGGTCCCACTTTATTTTGATGGTTTTCTCAAGCTGACGAACCCATGGCTAAATATGATACAGAAAAAAGCCCATAACTTCATTACGATAGTTGCATATGTAAGCACTCACCGCAGCTATTAACCCTACTGCCTTGTGTGTACTTGCGGTATATGATTGCAAACCTTGACCGCTCCACGGCATATCTTTTGATCTCAATCAAATTGGTTGCTGCAGCTTCACCATTAGTGCTTGCTCTGAGATATGGATCGGTTGTATAAGATAAACTGCCGCAGTGACAAATAATCAACTGGAGTTTACAGTCAGCAAAATGAAAAACAGGTATTTTGTAAAACCTTACGATATTAATCCAAAAATCCAATGATTTGTGAAGATCAGACCAAATATCTTACGGATCCTGTTTTACCAGCCTTTTTTACTAGCACTTTGAGTGACACCAAATCCTGCCCGCCCCCTCCAAACCTTATACATTGGCCATGTTCTGTAACAGTTACTACAACTGTTCGATATTTATTAACAGAAACTTCTATACAGCTGAGACCACTTCCTTACCACCTGGTAAACCCCCTGTTAAACCTAAAATTCATGCAACAGTTCTCCCTCCTAATCGCCGAACTTCCTCTAAGCCCTTACATTTGTGATCCTCATTCTGCCTTTTCCTTAACACTTTAGCCTCATTTCTGATATGCATCAAACCTACCAACCAATGGTTTACCACTTCATCTGCCTCCAAGCAATAACATCTTACAGTTACCATTGCTACCAGCAGTCATTTTCTTTCTTTTAGTTTCTAAAGTGCTAACACCTACCCTATTCCGAAACAAAAGTTTGGATGAGACTCAGACATGAGGGCAATATTATCAGCAAACATGAGGGCTGATTGAACAGCCCATACTCAGCTAATCTTCATATTCATCAGACTTGCAGCTCTATGAACCTGGGAAAGGATCAACGTCACCCATGTTTTGAGTAAGTCTGACATTTATAGAAGAACACTAACATGCGCAACATCAAGGTTCAAGTAGTTCTCAAGTTATAATGAAGAGTAAAATTCATGTATGTAGCACTGTGACCCCGGACACGAGGTCAAGGTCATTCATGTACTGTCTAAGCATGACCTTCGCACAGAAACTTTAACATGTGCAGCATCACAGTACGAACCCAAAACAGATCTCTGGTTATCAAGTAAACAGTACATTTCGTGTCAGTTGTCCTGTGAATTAGCATCGGAATGCTCATTGACTTACATACTAATCAATAGGAACGCTGCATTGACCGACAAGTACCCGAATTGAAAATCCTTAAAAAATCAGGAATCTAAAGCAGTGCCATCTAATAAACAACTTCGTTTGACCCTTCCACAAAAATAAACCCATCACATTTCAGCTTAATCTGAGTGACACTTCTGAAAACAAGTGAAAAATAGCAAAGCCGTACCAAAAATTCATTAAAAAATTATAAAAAAAAGTTGCAGCTCCACCTGGCGAACAAATTGGGAACTAGGTGTCCCTGAGAGTGTCTATGTACGATATGCAAGCAAGTGGATGAGCGGCTTCAGAGGAGAAGAGTTTTAAAGGTTTGCCCTCGAAAAGAACAAAAAACAAAGACAAAAAAATCAATAGAGCATGCCCATTTGAACAAACCTGGTAGAGATCTACCCAAGGCACATCCCCACCAAGTTTGATATAAATCTTGCCAAAATTATTTCAGTTATAACTATTACAAGAAATTACCATGTTAAACTTCCCTATCAAAACTTTTGTAGATTTTTGAAAAAAATAATCCAAAATTCATTGGAAGATGACCGTTGGATCAAACCTGGTAAACACCCACCCAAGGTACATCCCCACTAAGTTTGAAGTAAATCTGGACGACGGTTTTCGAGAAAAAGTCGAAAATGTGAATAAGCATTAGGATGGACGTACATGGTAATCAATAGGAAAGGTGCATTTACCGAAAAGGAGACGAATTGAAAAAATTGTTAAACATTAGGAATCGACAGCATTCCCACATAGTGAACGACATTGTTTGACCCTTCAACAAGGAACATATCCACCACTTTCATGCTCAATCTGAGTGACGGTTCTGGCGAAGAAGTCGAGAATAGCGATAACACACACACACACACACACACACACACACACACACACACACACAAAACACCTTAAAAAATTAGAAAAAATTGCAGGGCCACCGAGTGAACAAATTAAGAACAAAGAGTCCCTAGGTTTCTTCCTGTATGATATCAAAGCAATTGTTTTTTGAATAAAATACGTTTAAACCAAAGCAATTGGGTAAGTGGTTTCGTAGAAGATTTTTTAAGATTTGCCCAAAAAAAGAACAAAAAACAAATTCATTAAAAATCCAAAAATTACTGGAGCATGACTATTTGAACAAACATGGTAGAACCCCCGCCCCCAAGGTACATTGCCACCAAGTTTGAAGTAAATCTAAATGACGAATTTGGAGAAGTCGAAAATGTGAATAAGCATTAAAATGCTCGTTGACTTCCACAGTAATCAATAGGAAAGCTGCATTGACCGATAAGTGCCCGAATTGAAAAAAAAAAAAATGTTAAAAATCAGCAATCCGCAGCATTCCCACATAGTGAACAACTTTGTTTGACCCTTCTACAAGGAACATATCCACCGTGTTTAAGCTTAGTCTGAGTGACGGTTCTGGAGAAGAAGTCGAAAATAGCTATAGCACACAAAAATTCATTAAAAATTGGAAAAAAATTGCAGCGCCACCTGGTGAACAAAATAAGAACAAAGAGTCCCTAGGTGTCTTCCTGTATGATATCAAAGCAATTAGGTAAGAGGTTTCGGAAAAGATTTTTAAGATTTGTCCCAAAAAAGAACAAAAAGTTCATTAAAAATCCAAAAATCACTAGACTGTTATCATTTAAGAAACTTGGTAGAGATCCACCCAAGGCACATCCCCCCCCCCGCAATTTTGAAGTAGACCTGGCTGATGGTTTCGGAGAAGAAGTCAAAAATGTGAATTGTTGACGGACGACGGACAGACGTCTCTAGTATGATACACTTTTGTAGAAAAACATTATCCATATTCACAAATATCAAACCCAACAATGACAGCAAAGAGATTCCAGAGTAACCAAAGCATCAACATTCATCTTCCAATACCAATGTAAATAAACAAATTTCACTCGTGACTTGAGACATGCAGTCACCCACAAAAGGCAACTGGTGGACGGACGGACGGACGACAAATGGAGGACCATAAGATAAGCTCACCTGACTGACGAGTCAGCTGAGCTAGAAATTGCCCAGGAATTTCCTGGTGCCCCATTGTAAGTCTCTTATCACAATCAACTAGTTGGTCACCTAAGTCGTTAATATGTGAAGCAAACAAAATATAGGTAAGCATGGACTCTTGTTGCAGGCCT
This sequence comes from Hermodice carunculata, assembly GCA_964020975.1. Classification (NCBI taxonomy): domain Eukaryota; kingdom Metazoa; phylum Annelida; class Polychaeta; order Eunicida; family Amphinomidae; genus Hermodice; species Hermodice carunculata. The sequence continues at coordinate 71,700,104 of OZ026627.1, forward strand.
ATGCCCAACTGTGTTTTTTAAGTTCTCCATTCACCAGTCAAAGGATGCATTCTATATCCTTGTATAGGGCTTTCACTATTTGTGAAATATTGCCTCCGAATCCTAACCTACAAAGTTTTCATCATACAGCATCTCCCCAATCCTTATCATATGCCTTTCTCACATTTTAGAAAACGCGTGAAAACCTTTCTCTGCCCTTGCTTTGCCAATTCCAAAACCTGAGTCAGTGTACATATGTTTTCACCAACCCGTCTTCCTGGTCTAAAATGGTTTTGATTTTTTTTCCAGACGCGAAAGCCTTTCAACTATTCTGCTCAGTGTACAGTGCATTATCAGTCAAGTGCCTGCACTAATGCAATTCTGTAGGCTAGTGTATACTTGCTGGGAGAAAGGTTGCGTTTGCGACGTCAGTAGCAGTTTCTCACCAATAACCGCGATCTGGTGGGCTTCCTGCTAATGGCTTGCAAAGGACGCCCATTTTAATGCATGAAAATCATCATTAGGAATTAAGATATTTGAGAAAAAATTCCCGAATATATTTCTAAGACATGTGAGCCCAAACCTTGCAGCAGGTTAGACCCCATCAATCGATAGGATCTAAATTATTCTTTCGATCAGCATTCAATTACCATTGATTTCTTATATGCCAATTAGGTATTCTATCCATAATGGACAGTCTACATCATTGGATTCAGCTGACTTCGGATCAGCTTTGCTGTCTGTCTGTCTCCCTCTCTTTCATCTGAGTTCAGGCTAAAGATGAAACTGAAGCATAGCTCAGGTCAGGACATGGGACTCTTTATTGGTGAATACTCCTTGGTCAGCTGAGCACAGCCGTTTTTCTTTTCCAAGGTTCCAGGTTCGGCTTTACACCAACCTTGTTATGCGTAGGAGTGCAGTAACTTGACAAGAGCTGGTTCATTTATACACCCGCACCCATATTTTGGGGGTGGGGTTGGGGTGGCGGTGAGGTGGCTAGGTGTCCTTTTTTGTACAAATATTCTGGCACTCTTAACTTCTGAGGAACCATATAGTTTGCACAACTTCAAAAAGTAAGGCCCCAAATGTGTAACATTCCGCGAGTATAAACAGGAAAGATTTATGACACTAATGATCAGCATTCAAAACCACAATAAATTGTCATAAACGTAAAAAGAGATGAGTCATGATTTACATACTAGGGATTTAGCACCATCTTTGCTATATACCTGTAAAGATATCAACATTTTTCTGGTTTCTTGTCAAACCTTGTTACTCACAGGTAAATGTTCTCTTTTTCTCAAATTTACTTCAATATTATGTATAAGGGCCCTTTTTATAGAGAAGCATGACCAATTTTAAAGAGAGATCTGCTATTTTTATTACATATAATAGACACAAATATATGTTTGTGTTTCAGTGTAGTAAGAAGGCAGACCCGAGCCTTTAATCATGAACAGCAGTTACCTTATATGGAAATGCGATCAAAAGCAAAATATAGTCAGTAATTGTTAAGTTCAGCAAGAGGAAGTTTGTTGGTGTCCTCATACATTTAAACTTTATTACAGACATCATCACCAAGGAATTTCCTGCAATTAAAAAAACATAGTTTCGTTAGGTTTAGGGCTACGTTAAGAATTCACGCCAAGGTTTTATTGAATATTTAGACGTAAATTGGGTATAAGGGTGATACAAATATGAGCATTTTAACACTGTCAAGGTTTGTATACTAACCGTGAAGCCTTTATTACATTTGAAGCTGGGTCTTAGCGTGCCAAAACACTATGCGACAAAGTATCCCCCCTTCAAACAAAATGTATTGCAGAGAGTAGGTCGCTATTTGATTCGATCATTTTTGTTGCACAGCGTGTAAAGCAGCTTGTGTGAGCCTACATTTTTTAGACAAAGTAAGGGCTTTTTTGTCAGTTTTTACACACATAAAAATATATGCAGTTTGAACCAATATTTGTGCCTTTAAAAAAATATATATCAGTATTTGGTACTCCATGTGAACTTGGGGGAGAAAATCCGAAATGGAATCAAAGAATTATTCCATCCGAACTTTAGAAGTGCCCATACTATAAGAGTGGGTGCATGTAGCAACAAAGGTCCTTTGTAACATATATGTATTGAAATGTACGCTGTATCTAACATGCTCAATTTGTATGCTTGACATAGCGTTTGTGTGTAAGGAGTGTCCATGGGTGTTAACATTTGGTACATATCTGAACATTCGGGGACTTCCTCCACACATATAAGGTCCTTGTGCACAGCTGAAATGTAAATGCCTCGAGCACAGTTCTTCATACGACATTGCCTAATTTTCCTCGGAAATGAAGCTATGTGCCTATTGTGTGATGCATTGACCTGATTGTTTGTCTCATTATTTGGGAACTAGGGAAACGATATGTCTCCTTGCACTGGTTCAGGACAGAAATTTCTATTAAGCTATGGACCACTGTTTTCTGTTGTTAATCCTTGACTTGCACAAACTATGCGATCAGGCACCGTGTATGACTCCATAGACGGATCTCCCTTTGATGTTATGTTTGAGTTGAAATGTCGAGGTTCTCTACCGAATGGCCATCATACATTGGCAATTCAGCATCCACTGATGAATTTGTTGGATGTCCGGGCGGAATGCCGTACTGTTTTGCGACCCTTCAAAATGCATCTCTCTGCCTCTCTCTATTGACTGGAACTTTAGTGTTGCGTTTATATTCGTATCTTATATAAAGAGAAACTTATCAGAGCCAAATCTGCAAGCACAATCAAGTACCGTTTGAACACTATCAAGTCCCATATTCCAAGAGCAGGTCCTGTTCCGTACCCTCACTGACAAAACTGTCTTGATTCATGCTTGGCTGTGTTGTCACTCTGTGTGAATCTAAACTTAACTATTACACTCTGATCTTTATCCTGGAATATGCATCAACTCACCACCTTCAACTTAAACACCCAGAGGGTTATTGAGCCTGTCAGAGAGTCTTTGCACTGGCATGATCATGAGCATGGATTTTCCTTTTACCATAAAAAAATGTTGAAATTCGGGAGCTTTAGTTTCTTGTCCTGATAGCTAAGTACACAGTAAGAAGGATTCTTTTAATTGATTAAAGCAATCACCAAATTTAAGAATGGATAATACAGAGAAGTGAATGTGCACCACAGTGAATTAAGACTTGGTATAACAGAAAGGCACAAGCATGCCTGAGACATGCCACTTGGAATTACGTCTAAATGATCATAAATATATACCTTTTCACGTGAATTTTCTGTTCTCATGTTAAATTGGTAAATGGAGTGGGGCGTGCAGAAGAATAAAATATTCGCTATTAGCTCTAGAAACGTTTACACCCGCAACATAAAAATATAGGATATAAATCTCAGCTATAGCATATTTTAAAGCAGGATGGGCAACACTTTTTGTTCAAGGCACTTAATGTCTCTTTGGTTTGCAACCACAGCAAATTAATGTATATTGATCAAACAAGTTTTGCCTGCAATTGTATATGGTTAATCCAGGACCTGAATGAATACACCAACTAGCTGTATTCTTGATGTGCTTAATTTTGATGCACGTTTAATGAGTAAATGCTATTTCATTATTATTCTGTAGGTCCCTATTGTTTTCCATCTTCAGAGTATTGCCTATTTTTATATGAGCCTAAAATATATAATGAATATGTTTTGAAAGTTTGATCCATGTGGCATTGTGTACTTAGGCTTCAAGGTTTATTACTTTTATCATGATATACATATGTTTTGATAGCTATTGGAACACATGGCAAAATCATAATAGCTCAGAATACGACTATTGAACATAAGCAATTCGAAAAATTTATCCATAAAAGAAAGAATACCATAAACCGTTGCGTAGGCCCTGAGGGCAACAGTGTTTTACAACATGAACCAGTTAATTTTAGCTGTCAAGTTTGCATGCTCAGGAAGCGAGGTACTTTTCATGCATGAAAAGTATCTCCTGCTCCGGACAGATGAGCGAGGTCTGGATCATGGAGAGATGACACGAAAGCTAGCTAGCTTTCACGGTGCATCAAGCCTTCGTGGTGTCTTGAAGTGGTAGACTGGTGAAAGCTATGTCGCTTTCATGGGCAAGGCACCCATCACGAAGCACCCAGCACAGTGGTCAATTACCACATTAAGGGTAGCCGCAGGATTTGAATAATTCTTCTGTGGGGGGTTCCCCGTATCTCAACTGGGAGTGGATTCCACCTGATGGGACCTCTGTGGGACATTCTGCTCTTGCTAGCATAAAAATAAAACAAAGGCAAACTTATATGAAGTGGATCTTATACTGCTAAAGTGATAATGTGGGGCTTATCTCGGAATTTTGAAGCACTGCAGTCAGACAGGAGAGCGTTAACAGCTTTATACATGAGCACATCTGTATAGAAGTCTTTTCATTGCTCGAAAGTAAGGAATTTAGTATCTTTTGTAGTTCTCGTACAGAAGTACATCTGTAACATTTGGTAACAATACAGATGATACAGTTTTGACAGGACTGACGTTGCTGTTTATATTAGTAAGACCAGGAGCAAAAACAAGGTCGCAATAGTCAAAGCATGGTACTACAGCATGGCGCAGTAAAACATCCCTATTGATAAATTTCAACCCAATTATGTCAGGAAAGTTGCCATAACATCAACATTCATCTTCCACCCCCTATGTGAAAAAAAATACTCCCAACTTAGGTGGTCACCCACAAAAGGCATCTGGTGGTTTAAACAGGTTCTTTCAACCTTTGAAGTATTCTTCAGCAACATATACAGACTAAAAATGTTCCAAAACACATGGGCCTAACCGCTGCCACAAATATTGTCAATTGTGTCACAGATAAAAAGAGACAAGGTAGACCTGTCACTGTTTAAAAACTTATAGTTCCTCAGACTGGTCTTGGCACATGATACTTTCGTAAGTCTTCTTAACATTCATATTCAGTATTTGCTGAGAAAGACAAATATAAGTGTAGTAAGAAGCCAACGTATTTAGAAGTAGACGCATATTCCATTTTATCTTTACCACAAACAACGTCAAGTGGAGAAAGCCTTTTTAGCCGTTTGGAAGTACCAAGAAGGATTACTTTGTTTTACTCCATGCTAAAGGTTAGTTATTAGCCATGAATTACTCTGAGACGTTGAGCATCTCAAACGTGGGTGCGTTGTTGATGTGAGTAAGAATACTGCATGTGTTTTCTTTAGTTTGCGATAGTGCACCATTGACAAGCGTTGTCTGATATATATATATATATATATATATATATATATATATATATGTATTAAACTATGAAGAGAACCAAGTCAGTCCAATGCCTCAAAACAGTATAGCTCTCGATTTCCTTAATGACATTCTCATCATCCACAGTGTTGAAGGCCTATTTTAAATCAAAAATGATATTCTAAAGCAGTTTGAACAATCAATGAACCGTCGCATGGTGTCCATTAGACACAAAAGTGCAGTGTTGGTGGAGTACCATTTACGAAAACCTGACTCGTGGGGTGTCAGCACGTTTTGCTTGGTCAGGAAAACATAGAACTGATAATGAGGAGTTCTCCTAAAGTCAGAGAGCTTTATATAGCATTTACACACTTCCATAACTGCATAAAAATTCCCATAAGTACCGATTTATAATAGGTGCCAAATTTTGTTCCATTAAAGAGTTGTCAGTTTTGTTGTTTCGAGGCTTGAGGAAAGTATAAGAATTTTGGTTTAATTGTGGTTGCCATATAGAAGCATCTTCTGGTATTAACGGGTTTGGGATTTTACCTATTTTGTAGATCCTGTTGGTAGTCGAATTGTAGTGATAATCATTTACCATTTAAACAGATTTCTTCTTGGGACTTCTCAACTTTGTATACAACTATCCCTCATTTTGATTTGAAAGAATGTATCAAATCTCTTATATATAAAACACATGAGAAAAATAACTTTCAAAGAGTGATCATATTCTATAGAGGCGCCGAATTTCAGTAATGATATAAAAGATGTAAAGTCTGCATTTGAATATAATCCGTTTACTGAGTTGTTAAACATTTTAATTGATGACATATATGTAAATATCGGAGATTCCATGTTTAGACAGACAATTGGTATTTCAATGGGTACCTATTTTACACCCCTTTTTTGCCAATTTATATTTATTTTGCTAAGAGTGTAAGTTTTTTGTAAAGCTGCTAAAAGAGAAGAAATTTTATGATAAACGTTTTACATTGACATTTAGATATATTCATAACCTATTAAGTATATTTAATCAACTTTTAAGAACGTACTTCACAAATATACCCTGATACAATAGTGTATGTACTTGGAATGCATGAGTGAACATCAAGAACAATAGACAGTCCTACACTCATTGATAAATTTGAATAAAGCTTACACTCCAACATTGACTGATCGTTTCTAAATCTAAGAATGTAAAGCAGTAAGTGTGAATGAAAAACGTTCTTTACATCATTTCCCATATAAAGTGTATCCCTGGTTTCTAAGGGCAGTTTTTATGGAAAACGTGCGTCTTCTTAGTGGGTTTCTATGCAAAATATCCACACTTTTGTAGGACACCAGGCAAGACCACTGGGGCGTTACCTGTGGAGTCAGTTATTAACAGGCCAATTGAGCCATTGTTCTTGTATACTCGCACATAGGTTACTAAAAGAAACTACGACAAAGTGACATGGGGTGCTCGTTTCCAGACATCGTCATCATCATCATAATAATTATAACAACAATAATAATAATAATAATAATAATAATAATAATAATAATAATAATAATAATAATAATGATAATAACAATAACAATAATGATACCAATAATAATAATAATAACAATAATCACAATAACAACAACAACAATAATATTAATAATAATAATAATAATAATAATAATAATAATGATAATAATAATAATAATAATAATAACAACAACAACAACAACAATAATAATAATAATAATAATAATAATAGTAATAATAATAGTGAATTGAAGTTTAAATTAAACAACAGACGGGATGATTCTGAATTTAACATAGTAAAAGTAACCTAAAATGGTAGTAACATTCCACACAGGCCAGCATATGGTGTCTGTGTTGCAAGGTTAATTGCCTTTGCTAAAGAATGCACTGATTTTGACAACACTGATTCCAATCATTCACTGATATTTCAAAAAACTTGTGAAGCAGGATATTTGAAGATGAATTTATCGCGATCGTATTTAAGTATCTCGCTAAAAATGAAAATGTATTTAAATTTAATTAAAATTTAAGATGTTATGTAAATGATGTAGTAAATATATAAATTTAACAAGTGTAACCAGTAATTTATACAATGGTTGTTTCAGGCAACATATTCCTCCAAATTGATAGTTGCTAACATCAAATGGTTTTAAATTACTGCTAACTATTATTGGTACCTGTCTCAAACCAGGACAGAGATGTTTTCCTTCATACTGCATTTTGTAGTCGTTGTCAGATATATGACACATATCGTAAACTTGTTGGTATATCTACCTTGAGGTTGTGAATTTTGACCTGGATTGTTTGATGACTGAAAGATTTTGATCATGGGTGGTTCTTGTTTATTTGGATTTTCGGTGCAGCTTCGCTAACATTGAGGAAAACTGCTGTCTGCTTCTATTTTCCATGACATTCATTATTTCTATGTTGTCAACATGGCATCGTATCCTGTTGAGGTGTTCAGTGAACAATGTATTGTTTGATGGCCTTTCACGTTTTGCTGTAATATCATGTTAATGGACTTGTCAAGATTTGGACGGTTTGTGACTTGGACTGAGTTTAGGACAATGATATTGACACGTATGCTCTCCCTACTACTTGGTTCTTTCTAAAATGACACCTTACCCTCTTAATCGGTGTCAACAAAACTGTGTGGGATTTGAATAAGGCAGAAAATACTCATGCGGCGGATTCATATGCTTATAGTGACACATTACTTCACTGTGTCACCTGTGAATACATTGATTCTAGCATTTAAAGAGCTTGTTATGTACTCGTTTTTACTCAAACATTATAAGCAACGTTGTTTCTGCCCACTTGTTCTAGTTTTCCAATGCATAGTTGGCCAGAGCTTAGACGATTAAATCCTGTGATCACATGAGGTGGCAGGGACAGTTTCTGAAAAGTATTCTTGAAGGCAGTACGTTGAATAATATATTTTATGTACATTCACGAAATAACCAGAACACAAACATTAACCTTGTTATGCAGGATTCTGTTAACATAAAGCTACACAAATGATAGGCCGTTTGACGGGCAGTGTGGGTTAAAACATTATTATAGGTACACCTAAGTATTAAGACGATAAAGATGCCAAACTTTTGCATGTTCATTCATGTCTTCCTGACTTAGCCAAGTAGGAAACTATTATTTGTACTCATACCCAAGTACCATTTCATTGTCATTTCTCTCAACATCCATTTAATATTCCCGCAAACATCATACATGTGTCTCTTCAGTAGTTTAGAGACAAATAATTTGTTTGAAAATTGATTGAAATTTTGAATGCATTTTCACCAGAGCAAGCAACCAGGATGCGTACATACAGCAAGTTGACTTACCTACAATTCCTACTAACGTTACAAGAATCCAGAGCGATGTTATTAATGAAAATACAATAACTTTGTTCGACGAAATGCTAAACCTTTTTCGAGTTGCAGTTCTGAGCCTTTGAAGAACATCTAAGCGTGAATAAAGTTTACAAGCAACATCTGTTGATATTCTTTCAACACCAGGAACTTGCTTTATAATTCCTGGTAGTGTTAAACAATACTGAATCGTTTCATTCCCGCTTTCATCAAGGAGAATCTTGGCAAGAGTATAATTTTCGTGCACATGCCACAGTTTTAACGAGGGAAAGTAGAATATATAATGGAAGTTGACCCAGAGTTTCTCCACCACCAACCCATTGATTCTCTGTTTGATTCTGTGTAAACTTGGTGTTGCTGATATCGTTGTCGTTTTAGATGCTGATATCATCTGCCAGATTGAAAATAACTTATCTGTTATTTCTTTTGGCCTCTGTCCAAATCTTTCCTTCCTTAAATATATTGGAAATGTTTCAGGTTCCTCAAAAGGTAATACCAAATCTGAGAAAAAGATTGTTAGCAACTGACAACATCTGAATGGGCACACAATGCTTAACATCATAGACTACATAGTGAAATTGGGAACGTTTATAGTTATGATTTTTGTCATTGATTTTCTACACTATAAACAAATCTCAATAGCCGCATAAACCAATGGAGTTGTACATATTATTGCCCAAGTGCTCTGCATATTTGTGGATTATGAAATATGCATTCTTATTCGAATACTATTTTGAAAAAAGGTAACTATTGATGTAATGGGAGTTTACTATGAAAAATAATTAAAAGAAATCAAGCACAAAATATGAATATATTAGGGTTACTCAGCAGGTCACAAAAATTTCATTGATGTAACATATAGTGGATAGATTGAAACCTAGACCTTATTTTACATCGCACAGAGTAAGATCACCAGTATGTGCAAAACTTATGAATGGGACATGAGGTTGACAATTTGTATTCTGGTGCTGAAAGGACAACAGCATATAATTTTTTGCCTGTCAGCTCACTGATTTGAGAGTTGTTATGTTTAAGAAGTTGCTATGTTTAACTGGTGTCTTTTATTTGGATTGCACATGCATGAATGTGTCTTGTGTGTTGTCAAATTCAGCATGGTGAAGACAAAAATATGCAGACTATGATTTTGATAATACAGACAATGATGATACTCTGAGAGGGCCTAAAACGAAGCGACATATGAACGACCTTAATCACAGTCCCACAGTTCTGGAGCCACATAAATGATACTATGCAATCATGACCCTGGTCCTTTGCAATGACTAGTTTACCTTGAGTTACCCTGGCCTAGGTTTCAAGGTCACCTGGAACTGGTAAGTATATGAATTGTATTGCTCATTGAATTACCTTTGCTAAGACTAGTATTGAACACGAAGATAATTCTATTTAAAGGATAAATTATGACTGAATTTGGGTACTTTGCAATACGTCTTACGATCAAGGGGTAAATTTGGATTTTTGAATCATGATTTTAAAGCAAGAAACATTGGTCCTGAAACAAAGACATTGCTCTTGAAGATCTTTCCCTTTAAAGGCTATGTTATGATTATACAATAGTGATTCTTCACTTTGCTTCAAAGGCATAAGACGACCTGAGTACATTTGAACAAACTGCCTTGTACCTACCTCCTTATCTGAAACATATATTTTCATCGCAACAAAAGCAAGGCCCAAATGGGTCAATTGTGTATCAACACATACATCGAGTATTGTCTAGCCGTGGTAATCACTAGTCTGTACATAAAAGATCAGCTGACAACAGGAATGTATACATTCATGGCGGCATCGTTTTGGTTACCACTGATATAAATATTTTATGCTGCACAAAAGCAGCACCAAAGCGCATTTGTGTGATATGCAATGCTTGATATTACCTGTGATGACAGGGAAATACGCATGCATAACAGAATGTCCTACTGGGAGTTTACTTTCCCTGGTTTAGCTAACCATAAGCTCCGGTGCGTAACTGATTAGGTGAGCTAAAATTGAACACATTGTAGAGGGGCAACGCATGATGTAGAGACAAATGACAGACACAGCCCCATCTAATATCCAGTGGACTGACAAGACACCTGATTCACAAACAGGGAAAGAAAGTCAACTGCGCTGAATGTTTTAGCAGACAATGCTATTTTAGCCTGATACATATTCAACAAAATGGCTGTTTGAAAGGCAAACTGTTTCACTTATTAAGAGGCTCTGGCTGGAAGGAGCACTGCCACATGACAAGACACGAATGTGATGCTGCTGCACAGTATAACATATGGCAATATACCTTCCTGTTGGTGACTCTTATATAACATCCAAAGCAAACATATGTAATCCTCCAGCGACCATCTAGCTGGAGTGATGTGCAGGCAAGGGGAAAATATGATGACTATGGAGGGAATCAGAATCAGATAAACAAGTTCTCAGCGTACTTCTGTGCTTCACATTTTAATTATCATATAAAATCAATTGTACCAAATGATAAGAACAAATTGTTAGTTTTATAAACACAACATTTAAGCATGTGGTTGTATGTTGTGCAAGTATGGATAATTACCGTGAATGAGCCATTGTACCAGGAAACGCTATTACCTTGGACAAAGTTTTGACAACTTGAGATTCCACATTGTTATATGGGACCACTTGATAGTGTACATGATCAGCAATTTCAGAATGCAGAATTAAAATGTGACATGTATTGTGGAGAAGACCTGTACAAAATGAGGCCATTTTGCCTAGATGAAAATACGAAAAATGATTTCTTTCCTATTTGGAACTGAACCCTATCTTATTTGTGTATATCTGATTGCAGCACGACCGGCTGGTTCAGTGCTTTTTTGCGGATGCTTGCAAAGATTCTATCACAAAATAATCAATATGCATAAAAGCTGCAACAAGCTATACATTTTTGGAAACCTAAAAACAACTGATTCGTTGTCTCCCATTGCCCTGTTTATTTGATAACCTATGGTTATACAGCAATCGTACCAGGTCCCGTCCCCTTGTTCAAAGAACCTTGGAGGAGCTTGCATTGAACTTTTTTTCAATTGTAGAGCCATTACATATTTGCCAAACCATTTGTAACAATGTAAACTAAAAAGCACAAGTTCATTCTTACTATATTTTTTTCCAAAAAATCTTACTCTGCTATCTTTATCAGACGCTTTCGCAAGCGTCAAATAAGCTACATTTCATGAATAAGCAATTAGATATATATACGCACAATGTACTTTTCATACCAATGTCGACGTATGTATTCTTATTAACAATTATTGAAAATAAAAAAAAGCGTTATATTGGTATATGCACAACTGGTAAATGTAACAGTAAGGCATGTCAATATGCAGTTAGCTGTTTACATTCTAGTACTACCGTAAGATTTTAAATTATATCATGGTTTGTGCTTCACTGTGTTATAATGTGGTCATATGAAATACGTGTTCCTATTCAGTTGGCTCTGTCAAATATTACTTTATGATCGTTAACGGTCATACCGATCTTATTTCAAATTGAAAAATAACACTTTTGTGTAATCCAGTCATAATGGTGTGGAAGACCAGCTTGTATAATTAGATCTCTGACATGGCAAGAAGAAAATATGGAACATCTATATGCATATGGCAACAGGAATTCGTGAACGAATACCTGTGTAATGACATCAATTGTTTACTTCGCAATGTTTAAGCTATCGACTAGACAGATAGAATAACACTTTGCAGTTTTCAAATTCCAGCGTGGAACTCAAATATATTTTATGATTCATTATAAGCTTTAACTCAGGAGTGTGGTCATGGGGCTATGATTTTACCGAAATAATGTACGCACTTTATACAAAATGAAGGATGTAGATGTATAAATATTTCATGTTAATTCATATGTTCATATATTCATGCAACATGAGCTTTGACGTTCTATTTTAAGAGTTACAATGAAACATACAAATTGTTACGTTCACTGTGATGTTGTGTTCAAGGTATCTCCTATTGTACAACATGGGACCAGGGTGACATAAACGTTAGAATCAATGCGAAGCTGAAAATAATCCAAAACTTCAACTAACTGAAATTATGGATCAGCAAAATGGTTTGTTTTGTTTTTTTTCGGACAAATACCTGTAATTTCTGATCTTTCCACAGTCGATATCTTATTTTGATGGTTCTTCAGCATGGGGCATGGGAGTGATTATAATCGAATTCCCGTTCTAATAGAATAGTGAACTCTTTAATGCAATTAAATAATTCCACACCATATAACAGTCCAGTTTCATTACTCTTGTCAATTTGACCTAATAATTACATAAAGTTGTCTTAACATGCCTAAGAGTGCATGAATTATATGAGTTAGTAAACCCAAATTGTGATTTATCAGGGAGTTTGTCAAACTTACCTCCATCATCTCACAAAGCTGAGTGTCGCCTCCCTCTAACTAAAGCATTAAATTTTACAAAAGGAAAGCCATAACCAACGATAAACACACAAAAAAGAACGTTTGCCCATTCCTTCACAATTATCAGAGCCTTATAAAATTAATGCCTTCCAAATATTTGGAATAAAGCTATTATTAAGGTGTTTATCATGGCGATATCTTTTGTACACTTATACCTAGGTCTGCTTTATGGCTCAGCAAGGTCTCCAACAGGCATCTTTTGCCTTAGGTGTATCGGTCACTTGAAAGCAGCGCAGATGCCCTTGCATACCTCACAAACATCACAACAGCAGTTATCCTGCTTGATATGATTTTTTTTCAGGAAGCTTCAGCAGTCAATGGAACTTATGTGGTTACCATGTAAAATTTAAACAAAGGTTTGTCGCATCATGCAAAGACGTATGAAATAATCCACTTGTGCCTACTGCTTTGATCATAATAATAATAGCAGGATAACGGCAACATAGTAACTTGCAAAATATTGTTTCACATTTTATGAGAGGGACTGGTATGGGTAATCACACATCGGAAGCCTACGCTTACTGAAAAGGAATAGCATGTGATAATACTAATATCCTTATTATCAACACGTAATACAAGACAAACTCCTAGCCTTTTATGTACCGTGTGAGAAGCTCCAGCAACAGTCCAGAACCAGGAACCACATACATTTCACATCAGTGACATTGCTCGGCAAACTCTCTGGAGCATTCCAGCAGCCAAACGTCCATGAGTGAACATTATGAATTGAATAAATATGGTAATATAGTTCAGCCAGACTCTCATGGTAGCAGAAGAGTGACTCTTATCTCCTCTTAGCAAGTGCGACCTGGCCCTCCACCCACGGAATACCACTGGAGTTATAAATGGTATCCCCATAGGTAACGGATTTGAGTCCCACTTCTGTACACATGAAATATTACCAAGCTGCAAAGGATAGTGTCAATGCGTTATTTTGTGAGACAGGTCGCTTTTTGAAATTGATCTATTATTTTTTCCCTGACACAGATTCAGTAGACATGAATCGAAATTACCCGAAATTGCTTCGAATTTTTCTTATATTTACCAAATGAACAGGTATGTTTGCCGTCTATTATTGTGTGTTGATATAATCACTCCTGTAGGCAATTTGAAACTATTATATCTGGTTTCATCGGAAGTCAGCTATAAATCCACGTTGCATCCTTACAAATTACTATAACAATAATTACATAGAAGATGGACATATGACCATGCATCTGGTGGTAAGACAGCAAAAGGACTTGTACCAGTAGATTCTTACTTTATGATTCGTGAATGCCACTTTTGTAATCCAGAATATACTGATTATTGTCCTTTCTCCATAGCCATATAAATGACCAACTAGGGTTAGAATGTTTGGGAAAATGTTTGTGTCCCTCTTAAAAATGAAATACTATAATACTGTTGCACTTCCCAGCCAAAAGGCTTCATTGTGGGTAGCAGTTTTGATTTTTATCAGAGCAATGGGAATGCTAGCCCGTTTCCCTCTTCACACTTCTGACAACCTTCTTGCTCCGTAGCACCGCTACATATTATTTTCTGATAATGTCTCTGTTTTAGCATTTATGACCATATGATATACCCTGATTTCTAACTATGCATCTTTAATGTCTTGCATGGTATCAACGATAACGAGACGTATAGTACAGTGCATCGAACATACGTAATTTGAGCCTGCATGCACTTATAATTTTTTATTCTTGCAACGTGTCTATCTATGCCACGCACTGCATTTATTAAGGTAGATATGCAACAGTTTCTCCAGTCTGGCACCGACAAACCAGCACTACCCCAAAGACAGATATTTAGTGTTAGCGCCCACATTGCTATTCTACCATAGAATGTCAAACCTATGATTTCTTTTTTATAAAAAATAACATCAGGCAACAGTATCTGTTTTCAATTGGTAAATAGTACCTAAAAACAAATCACATAAGGTATGAAGCTGACGGTACGTTATAAATAGCTGTCAAAGTTTCCCAACACACACCTATATGCTTGTATCCATTGGAAAGGAATATTACCCATAGTTGCGGCAATTCTGAATCAATAAGTTGTCATTTGAGATTCTGTATGCTACACAACAGCAAATTATGTTTCACTGAATGAAATTGAAATCTTGTTGCGGTTTTACTGTTCTGATATACTGTATTAGGCTAATTCTTGGAGTTTCTGTGCTTAGATACCTCATTTTTTATAATACCACTAGACAGTTGTTTGGGTCTTATAAAGTTGAAATTTTTATTTTAATTCAAAAATAGTGCTGGTAAGTTTTGCATATTGAATTAGCAGCTTTAACTTGGTTCACTCATGGAGGTTGTATAAATGTATAATTTACCAAGGATCTTTAGACTTGTTACAGTACAGTTCCTTCCTCATGACCAGGTTGAAGAATGTGAATATTAAAGCTGCATTGAGCAATAGCGACTCAAAGCTAGATGGAAAAAGGTTTCTAAGTACGTTAGGGAGCAATGTCAGTGCCTAAAATACAGGTTTTGATGATTATGTTTTGAATTTACATTTTGGCAACCCTTATGATAGTATACTAACTACAACATATATAATAACTGCCAACGGATATAAAACCGGCTGAGAACCAAAACACCAGAAGCCATCACAAACAGTGATTTTTCTCCTGACAACAAAGGTGCTATGAAATCTGGGAACTCTTTTTGTGTACTGAAACCGTTCGTCTTTAGAATGGCTTCCGTCATGAAGGATCCCCATTGTTTAATAAGTGATTTTGGATGAGTTGCCATTTTCGATTTTCGTCATGCATTTCTACGCGTCTTGTGACAGTTTAGAAATAAATCAAATATTTTGTTATTCAAGCTATAAAACATGACAATGGCATGGATTTAAGGGGCAACTAATTGGTCCTAACACATACAATTAGCTTCCAGTTGGGTACCTCTTTACCCCAAGCCAACGAAGAAACCACTACAGCAACAATTGCATTTAGACTCTTGAATATTTAAGTAAAATCCCTTATTCTTTCCAGATGCAACTGACCCGTCCCTTCATGTACAGACAGCCGAGACCCACTATTTTGAATACATATAAAGATGTAGCACGTTACAAGCTAGACAATTGTGGGAGGAAATAACCCTGGTCCTAATCAAATATCCATGTTATCAAGTCATATGCCTCTTTTTAATCTGTGCTCACAAGAATATCATGACAAACACCCTGAATACCTCGAGTCAAAGCAACCAAGTCCTTTTGAAAAGGAAGCAAAGCCGACTTATGAGTGCATAGAATGGTTAATGACAGGCAGGAATTTTGGAAGGTGCAATATTGGTAAAAGCGCAATAACGAGAGATGGGGTCGGGTGGAGACTCACATCCCCAAATTTAGGCTGGGTGTGGGTGGGTGCACATCAGACATTTTCATTTGCTACCCTATTTTAATGTCACAGAAGGTGTAACATTAAAACTAAGGCAAAGTCCTACCATTTGGGGGAGGGGTCCATAGGTATGCTTCTTTGGGAAAGGTGGAAAGATAACATGAATATGGAAAGTCGATCTACATGTTTCCAAATATGTCATTGTCTTTGGGTGAACATACGATTTAAGTGTACAACCTGAGCGGACAGTCAAACTCGAAGTGTGCACCCAGATTCTACCAATGCTCCGCGATGTTACAGTGCGTGAACAATTTTTATTGGATAGCGTTCCTGTGGCTCACCTGGGTCGAAGTGTGTGCGATAAGTGTGACCTTTCCTAATATTCAAGTCACACCTGCGTAATATTAAAAGCGTATATACTACTCCAATGACAGCAAATGGGCGCCAAAGTGTTGTGGCTGATCGGTGGCCAACAGTGTAAATGCAACAACCCTGACAGAAAGGAATGCTATAATCTAAATATATTGTGACCTTACGACAAATAGACAAATGCTATCATGTGCTAAGCACTTGGTACAGACATTGATGTAAGATTGAAGATTCAGTATGCAAGTTCTTCGACTTTAAAACTGCAACTTGTGCTGTTGTCATCAAGTGCTGGTCGAGATCCTGTCACACTGCCAAAATAATAGTGATCTATGAGCATTCTACCTCAGCCATTCAAGGTCGAACTTTGCATAACTGGTGTAGGAATAGACTCTCATTCAATACATTAATTGTGGACCAGCTATGCATATGTATTTGTGTTGTTAATAGATTGATTTTTCATGATTCACTAAAGTCCGTTCGACTAAATGTGGGTTCCATATATTTTAAAGTGTGACTTTCGCTGTCACTCATCTGAGACTACTCTCGATTATGTCAAACAGTCAATGACAGCAGTGCCGTGCGCATTCCACTCCATTCATTGCAGGTCGGAGTTAGTGTCACAGCGACTGATGTGAGACTACCAGTACCACTTTCATTTAAGGCATGGGTCGTCGATGATCAATGTTTGATTAATACTATTTGGCACAACCTTAAATAATAAAGCACTCGATCAACAGTTTTGACAAAAAACAATAGTATTTCCCCCCCCCCCCCCAAAAAAAAACACACAAAAAAAGAAGTTTCAAAGTTGCTGTGGCACAAGGTTCACAGTCATAGAATCAATCGTGGTGTTCTATCTTTCCGTACCTGTGCAATGTTTGTTGCCCATATATCTGCATCTTCAGTTACTATATTTGTCGTGAGGTCTTAACAACTTATATAGTTTTGAACGTGATTCAAATCATCATGAAATGAAATTGCTTTGCGTTAATATTTTTTAAAGCCGTTCTTTGCCTTCACTCTAAAAGGATATTTTTCGTGAAAAGGGGATGACAAGTGTTGACATCATGTATTCGTACTCATTCCAAATGATTTTGATTGATTTCAATTTTTAGTGAACCCTTGCTTCTTGGCCTGGATTAATCATCTATGTCCATTACAACAGAGAAACTCACTTGCGTTGATGTGTTTGTGCTGAAACACGTTTTACACTTGATTCAATGTGAAAAACATCTTTTTTTTTGCATTTGTTTAGGATGATTTAAGAAAGATAGTCACGTGAACTAAGCCCAGGTAATTGTAAGAATTGCGAGACAGAGCTACAACAGCTGCTTCCATCCTCCACATACAAGTTAGCATACAAGGTCGTCCTTTCAATCGAAAAACAGCAGAAGTCCCAGATTTTTAAATAGGTCTATAATTACTAAGTACTGTACCTTCATACTTTAATGATAAGCAGTGCAGGTTTTCTTAAATTTTGTGTAAGTACGTGAGTATATTTTGTAATTTTTGACTTTGTTTAAACTGTCAAGCAACTTCTATCAAGGTTTGGTGGAAATGTGTTTGGTGGAAGGGTCTACAAAGTTGTTCCATATACGGTCCTGCTTACGGTCCACATATCCACACAGTATATGTATGTATATCTATATATATATATACTGGGTATTCAATGCATGCTGTTGATTCCAAAGTAAATGGGGATTACAATGGCAATTTAACTTCTTCACCTTTTTCCCCAAATAAGTCCGCTGGATTACCTTTAAAGTAGGTGGACTGAACCTTGGCTGAATCTCTGATAAATTTGTTCAAATGTTCAGACTGCAGGGAGAGGGGGTTGAAGTCATAAAGCCTATATGTTTCGGAAAACTTACAGTCAATAGTAAATGATAGATTTGGCAAAATATTTTAGAGGACTGGTTTACATCCACCATTTGCCTTTTGTACGTGACTACCTGTATCACATTCGTGAAATTTATTTCTTCATATTGGTATTGGAAGATAAATATTGACATTTTTGTGCTCCTGCTGTAAGTAACTTTCATTGCTGGGTTGACTTTTAGGAACATGAGTAATGCTTTCCTAAACTAATTTCTGCCTGTTCGCTAAGAACGCTTTACATGTATATGACCACATTGTCTTATTACATGCTTACGAGCATTGTAATTTGATAAAGTGCTTGCAAAAATGATCAGGGTTAATATTGCAAAGTTCGGATTGCAACCAAACATACAGTCATCCAAATAATGGTATATGTTAGAGTTATGTTTGCATGTGTTTTTATCCCAGTTAAGGAATACGCCGAATTTGTTCGGATCTGGTGTAACTGAGTAAAGCATTGCTAAGCATATTTATCGATTAGGAAAAATGTGTTGATTTTTATGTCAACTGTTGAATATACTCAAGAAAATTTTACTCTCTTTCTGTTATCTCCTAGCATTAAATTTAAGTAATAAGTTTGAAATATTTTTCTGTTTTCATTAACAAAACAAAACTGTTGTTTCAAGCTATTTGCCTCGAAGTAATTTGGCTTTGTCAAACGTTGTATAGGTTTGAGATTTCTGCTCATGGTAAAGTAAATAAATATGTAGCAGGAACTCTAACCATTGGTTTGGTTTTGATTCTTAATTTATGTGAATGTGATAGAATGTGTATCATTATCTGTGTGATTTTCCACATCTGTGTTTGAGTACATATTCATACGTGTTCGTCAGTTGTTAACTTTGTGGAAGCCAGATATGAAATGACCCAATAACAGTATAAGTAGCAGCTGTTGGATTTGTGTGCTTTCCGAGAGCAAGATATGGCTTAAACAGCATTGCAGCTGCATTCATCATGCCTACTTTCTGTCCAAAATGATGACCCAAGAGGTGCCTTCTTGTCGAAAATGAAGGTTTATTAATATACAGCATCCTGCATGTCATATCTAGCATTATCTAACTAAAGCTACTGGCTGTTTTGAGCAACCCAGCAGATGTCAATTAACCACAATGGCTTTGGTGGCAGGTTATTTGGTGATGAAAAGGCGAATTACCTTTATCAGATAGGACTAGATAGCTGCCGCGGGAGGTTGCATGTTTACAAAAAAAAAACACAAAAAAACCCGTGGTGTATCAAACAAGGTACCTCCTTTCTAACGGAGAGTATTATATCACGTATTGTGAGTTTTATTGCATGTTTTTTCTGTGTTGAATACAAATCTCGATGCTCAGAGCTGCAGCAGCTGTAACAGCGCTTCTTGCCAGGATGAGTATAATACAACCTTCGTGTCACAAACAGTAGTGATGCTCCTAAATATCTTTACCGGATGGGGCAATCTTTCAATAAATGACTATTCAAATGCCCTCCACTAACAATACCCTTTCTATTTCCGTGCTTCTCTTTTATATAGAAGAGGGAACATTGAATATAGCCCATTTTGAACAGTGGTATTATATATTTAACACAGGTACAAAGTGCAAAAAAAAAAAAAAAAAAAAAAAATCATGCCGTAAATTTTAGTAACTTTGTCATCAATTATTACTGTAAGTTTAGTGAAAAGATCAGCACAATAAGGCAATAGGAAATATTGTTCAAATGCAAGGAATTTCATTTTGCTTTTCCGACTTTCAGATACAAGACCAGTAATCTACTTTCTGATGGAATGTAGATTGGAAATCGTTCATTGCAGTTTTTTTTCTATGGATCTGTGTGGACAGTGGAAACAAACGTTTCAGGACTGAAAATAAAAATATTACCATCAGTATATATTGACCTCCCAAATGGGTGAGTTTTCTTCATACCATGCGCATTATGTTCAAAAGCGATGTGCCGCTTATGG
Organism: Hermodice carunculata; assembly: GCA_964020975.1. Lineage (NCBI taxonomy): Eukaryota > Metazoa > Annelida > Polychaeta > Eunicida > Amphinomidae > Hermodice > Hermodice carunculata. Next base: position 71,720,680 of record OZ026627.1, read on the forward strand.
AATGAGCACTGAGTAACATAGGCCATAAAAGTTTCATGCTTGTGTAGTTTTACCTGACACTGAATTGTAATAGATGGACTTCAACCGATAGCACATATATAACAGCTATCACTATTAGTTATACAGGAAATTAGTTAAGATTCATCAGAACTGCATTAATAAGGTGACTTAAAGTGCAAATGCAGTCTATATTGGGATACAATACCAATTTACATGGGGCTTTGCCCAGAAGTAACCCCTTGCTCCATGCTCTCTAATGCAAAATGTATTTTCCAAGAATGTAAGTAAGGATAAAGAAGGATATAGTCGTTTGGATGATCAAAATGCGTAGTCGTCAGGATATTTAGTAACATCTGTATCAGATTTTTCTAGTAAGGAAGGGAAGTCTCTCTGGTAACCTTTATATCAGATATGATGATTAAAGTACTACACACATACGGATGATGTCAATTACACACTAGAATTTGCTGCGTCAGCTGTTCAGTGGACTAAGTTGTAGTTTAGAACATGCAACATAAGTAGCTCTTTATTTTAGAATATTAATTCTGTTGGCCATAATGTTATTCGGTCAGCTCGCCTTTTTGGTACTTGTATGGACAGGGATCCACTCTTCCATAAAAACAAAGAAACGAAAGACGCAAAGAAAACGCAAAGGGAACTCAACAACCCCAAGGATCCGGTGTGGAAGGAAAATAAAATTCAATCCAAAAGATCTGTTCGACGGAGTTCATCCAAATGACAAACTGAAAAAAATTTGGTTTGAAAGGGTGATCAATGTAACCATTAACGAACTTCAAAAAAGGAGTGCAGAACCGTCAACTGAAAGATCAATCTACCGACATATCCTTTAAAATATGATCACAGTGACACTAGTAACCACTTCAACAAAGCTCATTTATTTAATTGATTATTTTGTTTATTTCAAAATTTAAATATCATTTTTCCCAAAACTATTTTGTTATAGACGGCACCTTAATACTAATATATAACAAAAATATACATATATCACTTTGTCTGACCGACTCTAGGTGGCAGCGGTAGCGGCTACCAAACCAGGTTAGCACAATACAAATAATTCTTTATGTTATATGAACTGATTATTTTCAGAATAATAAGCTCTTTTATGGTAGCCAATATGGTTTCCGTGCTGGACATTCCACAGAATTTGCTGCCATAGAGCTTCTTGATAAAATAATACAACAAATGGACAATAACCAACTCCTAATTAGTATCTTCATAGACTTGTCTAAAGCATTTGATACTTTAGACCATCAAATTCTACTTGCAAAGTTAAAATACTATGGAATTAAAGGTCTCTCCTTAACGTTGTTTGAAAGTTATTTAAGTAGCCGTAAGCAATATGTAGAATTTGATGACACAAGGTTTGATCTGCTGCAAATTACTACTGGCGTACCACAAGGTTCTATTATAGGACCTCTCTTCTTTATTATTTATATCAATGATTTAGCACACGCAAGTGAAATATTTGACCTAATAATGTACGCAGATGACTCTACTCTTTCTACAACCCTAAATGTTTTCAACACAAACACGAACATGGACATAGACAACAACATAAACTTTGAATTTATGAAAATAACAGACTGGTTAAAAGCTAACAGATTATCATTAAATGCAACAAAAACAATATTTATGATATTTCATCAAATGAAGAAAAAATTTGAAATGCCTAACATCAAAATGCATACTGTGCCTTTAGAACATGTTGACTCTTTCAACTTTCTTGGAATCACAATCGATAAACATTTAAATTGGAATACCCATGTTGATAAAGTAGCTAGCAAATTTCAAGATCTCTTGGTATTCTTAATAAATTAAAAAATTATCTCCCACCAAGTGCCAAATTAAAAATTTACAACTCGCTAGTATTATCTCACATTTACTATGGAATCTTAATTTGGGGTTGTAAGTATTCCAAGATTCAAAAACTACAAAAGAAAGCCATAAGAGTTATATCATGTAAAAAATACAATGCCCATACAGATCCCCTATTTAAAAGCCTTAAATTACTCAAACTAGCAGACATTTTCACCTTATCCAAATTTAAATTCTATCACAAATATATAAACGTGGAACTACCAGAAAATCTACAAAGTTTGCCTTTCCAAACAAGTCAAGATATACATAGATATAATACAAGACAAACTGGTTACATTTATATACCTAGATACAAGCACAGTTATGCTAAAGACTGGTTACGTTGTGATGTGCCTGAGACTATTAACAAATCTCCAGCCAATTTACGTGAAAAACTATATACGCATAGTTATAATGGACTAGTAAATTACATAAAAAAATTCTATATTGAAAATTATCAGGAAAATTGCATAATTGAGAACTGCTACATTTGTTCCCGAGAAGGTTTACGTTGAAGATTATTTTAGAATTATTACTGCCTTCACCAGAGTGCATATGTAAGTACTTCATATTATCATAATTTATTGTTTCTTCGTGACTGAACATTTTTTTTTGGGGGGGGGGGGTTCCCTTCATTCTGCAAATACAGTCGCCATGAAAGATTTAGTTACTTTGTACAGGGTGGCCCCATGAGAGCGACAGTTGTCTCTGTCTTACTGGGAGTCTCCCTGACCACACAATATGTTCATTGATTATTACATTGTATTTTTGTAATTTTTGGTCGAATAAAACTGTCCTGAGTCCTGAGTTCTGCATAACAAACATGCAGCTAATAGTCAAAGTAGCTACATGTAGATGAATAGCTACATGTATTTTCAGATACGTTTTCACAGCCATTTTGTTCCATTTATATAAACCATAGAACACTGGGTACTCACTAGTTTAGAAACATTAACTTGTTCAAACAGAACAGCAAATAGTTCAGGAAGACATTAGGGAGGCTGCTGACAACAATGGCTGGACCAAATTGATATATGGGCAATGTGAAGCTAACTGCTTCAGATATACCTAAAAGGTCTCTGCCATTATAAAATGATCAATAATAATGAAACTGACCAACTCTAGAAAATTCGTTTTTGATAATGAACCTGTTACTCTTGTATCTGAAAACTTTAACAAATAATTTACATTCTACTTATACATTGAGCTTTTCGCTGAATAATATGGTGTCCCTAGAAACATTGAGAGTGAATTTATTTCTTATTGAGCTACAAATTACCACTGAAGAAATGGGAACAGGCGTCCTTTGCCTTCCTGTATGGGGCACCCTCTCTAGGGTGAATGTCAGGGCATTAATTTGCTTTTTTGCTTAACGTACGATGTTGATTTGTATTGTTGCCTTGACAACAGACCAAAGGTATCAGCGTCAGGACAAGGTGTTAGGCTGGTAAACCTGTGTTCACTATAATCACAGTGACACAGGACACACATATATTTTTGTGACTAACCTGAAGATAATTGTTTGCCAACCTAGTGTTGTATATGTAGAAATTTATTGTGAAGTTTATTTACAATGGCCATCTACTGTCCAGTGTATATTCACGAACTATGTTGTCAAAAAAAAATGAGGAATAATATTTTTCTTGATGGAAAACCAGTTGAAAAGGTGGAATTATTTGTACATCGTGGGCATACCGTTGGACCAACTTTCTTTGCTTCATCCATTGAACGAAATGTTGGAAAACGATTTTCTGAGGCAAACTTGTTTATGGCGCAATTTAAAAAAACAAAATCTGCCTGCTTACGTCACAAATTGTTTCAGTCCTACTGTATGTCTTTGTATGGGTAACAACTCTGGGATTATTCAAATAAGGAAGTCGCTAAGATATTCGTTTCCTGGCGTAAAGCAGTTAGGTTTTTATGGAAAGTATCCAGAAGACCTCGCTCTGTCCTTCTTCTATTCATTTCACATGATGTGCCGATAGAAGAACGAATGTACAGACGATCACTTAAATTAATTCACAGCGTAACTCACAGTGATAACCATGTTTTAAATACATACGGTAAGTATGTGTTTCAAGGATCCCGTTCTCCTGTGGGAAGATCATTTAATTTCCTGTTAAACGTACATAAAATTGATAGAGGTACCATGTTGGATGAAGAATCTGTTTCGAAGTTTTTTTGTTGAAACCTGTGTACATGGCCCTGATAAAGTAAAAGCAAATGCATATGTCATCCGGTAACTATGCGACAACGCGACCAGTATACCACGGTTGTCTTGCGGCCATATGAGGCAAAGTTAGTCATTAAAGAATTGTACACAGAGATGTAGTTTAATGTATATGTTATGATATAACTGTGACACCTGTTCTATTTTTCTTATTGTTTACCCTCTTATTTATCTTTTTTTTTAAACAAACATACCTGTGTACGATGAATACAAAATAAGGGATATATATATATTTATTGACCAACAATGAGAAACTGGTGTCCGTGCGCAAATTGTGGACGGAACAGCATTTTAATAAGAGATGAGTCAATGACATATAGCCATTCGAAACATAAGAGTCATAATGCTAATTTTTCTAACCAGTTTGGCATTTATATTTTTTGTGAATGTTGATTCAATGTAGTGGCATTGTGCAGATGGTCTTCATCTTGACTGCTAATGATGCCAATGATGACACCTGCAACTGGACGGGGATTTGGGGCTTTCCAATCAAACATGAGAACCACTAATTCACCCATCCTGTTCTTGTTTTGCCTTGAATCTGTCTGTTAATGTAATCCATTACAGGTCAGCAGAGTGCTAGGCAATGTATTTCTTGTTTTTTAATGATGTTATACACATAGTACAGCTCTCGCCAAACGGACCAAATTGCTAGCCCGTCGAGCACGCTGGCTTGCAAACAGAAAAAGACCTAGCCTTGTGTAGCATGCTCAAAAAAGATGCTCGCACCATGCAAATGCGTGCTCGTCCCTCTTCACATTTGGCTAGCAATGTGTCTGGCTGCATGCCAACGGACGAGCATCGTCCGAATTGCAAGCGAGCATCGTGCAAGTGGCGACCGCATCGTCCGACATGCCAGATGCTTTACACTTGCAGTCACCCTGCGCATTTGACAAAGTGGGTTGTCCTGCATGGCTCGCATCTTAAATTTGCATCAACGATAAAAATAAAACCCTGGTATTGCAAAGTTGTAAAAAGGCATACAACGAAATTTATTTATTTATTTAACTCAGAACTAGAAAAAACACTTAACAAAGCTTACAGTACCGTTTCAAGTTCCCGTGCATAACTACTATGTACGATTTTGACATCGCGGACGACCGGCAGCTTTTTCGTAACTTCTGACAGTAACAGCTAGTTAATGAAATTGGGCTATAATAGGGGTGTGAGTTGTAAAAACGTTCCTTTTGTCTTAAAGCGTAATTTTGCTTGGAATTTGAGTGTAGAAATAATTCGCACTACCTGCTGGTGAACAAATAATGGTTAATGGCTCTGCACACAACATATTACGATCGAAATTTAGTTTTCAAGTTGTTATTTTCATTGACGGCAATCGTACCGTTCCAGTGCCCCTGTGATATCGATCAGGCCGAGAGCGTGGTGTCACAAACATTGCCCGCAGATTTCAATGACTAGAAATACTTGCCAATTTCGCCACAAAATGCTTCATTTTTAATCCATTTCGAGTTTTTCAAACGGGAGAAATTGGGCAGGGCCTATCGGAAACGTTGGCCGAAGTTCTGAATCCACGTGGCTCATTAATAATGAATAAGAATTCACGCAGGGCTTACAAATTCTATTTCACACTGGTCATACAAGGTCACTGCAGCTGGTGATCAGCCTTAATGAAAATCTCTAAAGAAAATGAGCTGCTACGTGGGGACTTAATATTTGTTAGAACGTGACAGAAATGTGCCTTGGAAAGCAGTGAACAACAAAAATGTTTTGATGACTGACCATGGTAAATTCACTGACTTTCAGCAAATTTCCTGTCTCAACACCAGTGGCAGTGTCTCGGCAGAAAAAAATATTTGACACTACAAACTATCACAGGTTCGTCCGATTAAGATAACCTCATTAAGTCGGGGGTGGGGGTGGGGTGGGGTTAAGATCTTGTGTATAGTAATTGAGTAGGCCTACTCAGACACGATAAGAAGCAAACAATGGGGGAAGCAATTCACCCATGCATGTGTGTGTTATGGAGCCACTCTGATTACATGAATGTTTTTTTGATGACCGCAAACGAAAGCAGCTTCTCTCATTCGTTTTCTTTCCCTTTTTCAATTATATACTTTTAAAGATAGTTAATATTTAATTCTTGGAAAAAATAATCCTTCGTCGCTATGGCGCTAAGAAGATGCTTGTCAACAACTTCTGTTCGATGTAGCCTACTCACATTGCATTTATGAAATAATTATATCTAGCTGAGGTTCGGTGACGGACACATTGTCGAATTCCACTCCGCCAATGTCAATTTACTAGATCTTTAGTTTCTTCCAAATCAAACTGCGTCAGGAATTAAAATAATCGAAGACAAGAACAGCCGAATGATCAATGATGTCGAACACAATTTTGGGCGAAAAGTGCTAGTCATTTTAATTAAAATTTCTGCGATAGTTCAACAAGTGTCTACAGAATTGAAAGACGACTGTACCACTGGATAGTGGGCCTTCAACCTGTAGGCTGTAGACCCTAGCGTTTCGTTTATTCCTGAGCTGTGCGAAAGCCAACAGTATAAAAATGGAAAAATTAAAAACCTCTGTTTATCTCATTTTATTATATGTCAGCAGACGGAGAAATCTGAATTATTGTTTTGTCAATCAATTATCACATCAGTCGAGAAACCGCCTTCTTCAGAAATAATTGAAATACACTGATCACTTTCCCACCATGCATGACGGAAAGGGGGTGTACCTCGATCAAAGACAACCTGCTACCTACTATTCCCAGAGAAAACAAAACAAAACACCCTCCTGCCCCGCCCCCCCCCCCCCCCGCCAACCAAAAGGTCTGAGTGCCTATAAGCGTGAATGACAGGTTTTTTTCATGGAACTTCTAACAAATCTTCGGAAGAAAAATTCTAATAAATTTGCATTCGCCAGTAATAACTTTTCTGCCAATTTATCATTGGACCATATCTAATTTCGCCGTGATGTTTTTCGCCTTCATTGAGTTTTCGACGAAGTTGGTTTCGGCAATGGGGTATTTTGGGTTCCAAATTTTCATTTTGAATCCGTTAAATCTTTCTTGACGAATTTATTGAGCCTCTTTATCCAATCAAAACTTATCAGCTTTGGGCCTAAATCAATTTTACATTCATAACCGTGACCAGGAGATTTCCAGCTGCGAGATAAGAAAAGAATTGTGAATATCCTAAAACATGCATTTATAGTGTGAAGCTTTGTGCCTTTGATTTTGCTTCAACCCAACCCAGCCCAACCAAACCCACCCACCCACCCAAAATAAATAAAGATACCCTCCTCAAAAAAAAAAAATCGCTCATAATAGTGCAAATCAAACATCTATTCGGTTTCAAATGCTTTATTTGATATTAGTTTCATTCATGCACTCCAAACAAAGTTTTTTCTCGGCCTTTTTAATAACCCCCTGTCAGTCAGTATCCTTCAAGATTTGGTAAATATAAGGGACAAAAGGAGTTTTTTAGTTTTTTCTTTCCAAGAAGTCGCTGAAATCTTTCGTTTGTAAGCACCTCATAGCCAATATATTTATCTCCTTGATGGTGCCGTATTCACATGTCAATAAATCTAATGGTTCTCTAATCTGATTTGTTTGCGTTATGAGATTCTTGTATTTGTTTTGATTAATATTTTACTGCTCGTTATTTTATAATGATTTTTTAAAGGTAATCCAAATCTGCATTGTATATGGTATAAATAACCTAGATGTATGTGATCCCCCCCCCCCCCCAAAAAAAAAACAAACACTGTGCGTGGTACCTGTGTGTAGACCGCTAGTATACTGTTGTGATAACTCACAGTATTTGTTACCTGTCACCGAGAAGATGGTGGCATGCACTTAGCAAATCCTGACCTAGTTACAGGGCTGCAATTAGTAAAAAAACAACACCCTGCCTGGGCCAGGCTCACATGGACACCCTGCATGTGCTAGTCAGCTGTTGTTTTTTGTTCTTTTCCCGATCTGTACCAAATGTATTTGTTTTGATAACCCATTCATTACCAATTTGTTGAAAAAGTATACATATCCTGTGCTGTAGCGGCACATACACAGATACTAACCAATGGCAGCCCCCCCCCCCCCCCCCCCCCCCGCGGCTTTGCACCTTCACCCTCACTCCTGTCACTGCTGGGAGTTCCCCTTCCTCAACCCTCATCTCCCGAAGCAAGTGACACTTTGCTCCAACTTGTAATATGCTGTGTTTTCAGATTTTTTTTGGTGTTATGTGGGATGTGATGTGCGTATTGCATATATCTTGTTTTGTCGTGTTGTGTTGGCAGACATATTACCTTGTTGTGTATACGGTGCAGTCAAATAAAGTCCTTTGTTCATGTCGTACATCTTATTTAATATTAGGAACAATGGCACACTCATAACTATGACCACTTAAAGTGGAACGCATAGGAATATCTTGTCATCTCTGAGTTAAACCATGCAGGTAGACTTTCTACCTCCGTGGTTAAACATATATATCGTACGAACCCAATGGAATCCGCGACTGATTTTTTAAAATACATCATTGCTACTTTGTCAATCCTGCCCTCTCATCAAAATCTTAATGCATCTACATGTATGCCTTCTAAATCAGTAGTTTCCATATATGCTGACACACTGTCTCTTTCTCTATAAAGAGATCATTGTTCTGGCCATCTAAAGGTTACACTCTACACTCTTAAACAGCGGGGAGCAATTAACACATGCATGTGTGTTATGCGGCCAGGCTGCTCTGATTTGCATGAATGTGTGTTTTGTTTGTTTGTTGGTTGTTTTTTTTTTTTTTGTGATAAACCCAAATGAAAAGCTGCTTCTCTCATTCATTTTGTTCCCTTTTTCAATTACATTAGGCCTACATCACTGAAAAGGTTCTCTGTTTTGAAAAAATCCATTTTCCCTACGACCTTTCTCTTATAATTTGGCTTTTATAGGGAGACAGACAGACAGACAGACAGACAGACAGACAGACAGACAGACAGAAGCACTAACTGAATTTATTACAAGGGGAATCATTTGTCTCATCTATTTATTTCCTTTCTTTGAAATTACATTACTGAAAGATATTGATTTCTTTTGTTTAGCTTCAGTTGCGAATTCTTTCTGTGTGTGTATTTAGAGAAAATGAGTGGTTTGAATTTTAATTTTAGCAGTGGGAATTTTAACTAAGCTCAAACAACGGAAAGAGAGGAGTGGAAGAATACAGGCGACATCAGGTAAGAGTTTGTTTTTTTTTAATTTTGTATATTCAACTTATAGCAAATTTATTAACGGCGTCAAGCCACTGGACTCTTCAGGGAGGAACTGTTGGGGTACAATATCTGTTGAGGGCTAATGGTGCTGCTGTGCTGGTTGGATTGGGGGGGGGGGGGTGCAAGGGGCCCATGAATGCTTTGTTCATGTACAACTTAACAAACATACAAGATTGCTATAGGCCTACAATACATGACTATGTAAGTTTGAGGAGCGGCATAACCTGGGTGTTCCCCCCCCCCCCCCCGCCCTTTTTTTTCTCGTGGGACGACCTCTCATAATCTGTGCAAACTGGTGCAAATGTGCGCCGCCATAACTGTTTTGATGGAATTTTTGTGTGTTTTTTATTTTGTTTTTGTTTTTTTGTTTGTTTTTTGTTTTGCTCCTTTTACTAGAAGCATTACTAAAATAACATAAATATCGCCGACCAATTAACAGTTTTCATACCGGGGAAACATTTTTTCACGTCCGTTACAAATGTGTTATGTACAGATAATAATTAATATTCGTAACAATTAACACAGCCAGTGCCATGGCAATGGCATAAGCAACTTTGCCTAGGCTGGTTTTGTAGAACAAAAGTATCTATCCTTGGGTGTTCAGATATACTGCCACAGTACATCCAGATGTACTTAAAGAGGGAATACAACGAAACGACAATTGCAATAAATGTGCTCTGTGACTGTGGGTGTGGCTGCGTGAGGCCGTATGCATCCCTAGTCAGGGTGAACTTCCAGACTGATTTCCAGGCGTTACTGACCCCACGAGGGAAGACTACCCTCCTTGCTAACGGTGAGCTTGTGAATCGCAAAGCCTGCACACTGAATTTGATGAGAAAGCACAAAGAAATTTTCCACGGCTACTGCAAAGATAATAACAAAACTTTCGACTTGTTTGCCGGGGGCACGCCAGGCACGCCAGGCACGCAGCTTTCGTTTCTTAGTGCCTGGGAAATTTCGATCACATAGCCAACCGTGCCCCAGAAAAATTCTCTTCGTAGTCATGCTGTGGTCACCCATGACAACGAACGAATCCATCAATGCCCACAGGGCATCACGGCTAGTATTTTCTTCAACAATTTTTATACAGAAGAATTAATATTAACTTCGACATAACTGTACATGAATATATATATATATATACACACATATATACACACACACACACACACACACACATATATATATAGGCATATATATATATATATATATATATAGGCCTATATATATATATATATATATATATATATATATATATATATATATATATATATATATATATATTATTTGACATGCGATAGCCCTCTTCTTCTGGTCTATTTTGACAAGAGTCCCATATGCAACTGTTTCGGGCCTACCGGGAAGCCTACTGACACTGTATCCCCTCCGTGAGCAAAATGATAACAACGGACTGGCATTTTTCATTCGCCTGCATTTGATTTTGATGGCTGTATTAAGTGTGGAATCATTGATATAGATATACGGGGGTGCCTTATTGTCGGACATCTGAGCGCAAGATAGCGTTCCTTGCCAGGCTGAAAATTAAATTACATTTACTGATGTTGTATGGCAGTGCCGCTGTAAGAGCAGCAAGTTAGTTAGTAAGGTGTGCCCAAATGTCAGACATGGAAAGGTATAATTGGCTCCACGTTATTTTTGTTCACCTTCTAGCTGGAAATTAAACTCCAGTCCTTGAGGGGAGAACCTCTATAATCATTGTAATACACATGTTAGATTTACAACTTTATTTTGCAAACTGCGTCGCAGGGGGTTGAATAACACTTGCCGACTATAATGGATATCTAAAAGCTGACATTGTGTCTGAAAATTTGCAAATTTAAAAAATAGTCTACTTGTCTTCGATCCCAAATTAGTCTCTTGGTGCTTATTAAATTAATTTTTTGACACATCTTGTCAATCAATGGCAAAACTAGACCTATCAACGCTTTTCCGACAATCGGGCACGTCCGACATTTGGGCACGCCTCTAGAGTATTAGAGGCCTACATAGTTACACATGTCATGGGGCCTCAATTGAATACATTTCTGAGTCGCCGTATCTTTTTACAATCACAGTTACTCGGCAAGGAAGAGAAGCAAACACACACACACACACAAACAAATCCATAATTAAATGGGAAATCAAGGATGGATACATTGTAATGTCAAAATACTGACTGGCCAGATGACTATTCAAGTTTTGACTGATGCCGACACTTCAAATGGCCATCACCATACATGTACTAGCTGCGACAATACTGGTCATGTAACTGGCAAGATCTGAAACTTTGTGCAAGTGCACAAGCAAGAAATTGTATGTGTGATATTTCGATCATCAGGCAGTGGTCATCATCCGGCACAAGTTAGCCCCGGGACCGGTGCTTGAATGGGTTGATCAGTTGTCAGCCATATTTCAATTTGTCGTATTTCGGCATCAAAGTGTATCAGCCATTTTTTTTTTTTTTTTTTTTTTTTTTTTTTTTTGGACATGTCGGCATATTAGTATGACCAGCGAAAGTCTGAAGCCATGGCCAGTTCTTTGCAATCAACGCTACTTCAAACAGCCCCAAATCAAATGATACAGTGTGGTCATGTTGGCACCTTGCCAATTGCCTACGTCACGAAATTCTCCATGACGGCAGGCAAATGATTAACAGCTCTGCAGACCAGACTTCCAGCTGCATGGTCCAGACCGTGTATGCAAGTCATGGTGACTCGGTCTTGGGTTATTTATTTATTTATTTATTTATTTATTTATTTATTTATTTATTTATTTATTTATTTATTTATTTTTTTATTTATTTATTTATTTACCAGGGTTACCGTGGCATGTATGGGCTAACTGATCAGAAAGGTACTGATTCAACAGCACCATGTTACTTTTGAACCTACTACATTTTACATTAAAAAGGGTGGTGAAATATCGCCGAGAAACAGAAAGAATTCCTAACAATGTGATGTTGTTGACGGGTGCCACAGAAATTAACAGATCAGCATCTGAAATTGATCGATGTTCTTATGACTTTTAATCGGGAGAGAACAGCTGGTGACATACAAAAACTTCTACAAGATTTGGGTGCTTTGTCGCCCCGGCCCCCGCACTAATACCAAACATGTACGCTTGATCGTTCCAAATTTCGCGGAAAAAGGGGTAAATTTCGAGCCTCGACGCCGTCCGCGAAATCGGAAATTAAGGTTTTTTTTTTCATCGGTCAAAATCCACGAAATCTTAAACTAGGGTATGTTTTGTACAACTTTCGCGTTTTTATGAAATACCGGAAGGGGGTATAAAAATAAAAGAACTCGATTTCCCCCAGGCGAAGGCTGTAAACTAAAGCTATGTCTTGCGATGTTTACAAATTGCGGTGCGGCACAACTTTCTCCATATACTGCATAATGCAGATTTTAAGGCATGGACCACTACATTTTGATTGAAATTGAAAAAATAGGGGTACTTTTTGAGGGTCAAAATCTCCTTGTTTTCAAAAATAGGGGTACTTTTCCAGGGCAAAAATCTCATTGTTTTCATCAAAATAGGGGGCTAAAGTTCAGGAAAAAATCCTTGAAAAGGGGATGCATTTTAATTTATGGAACTATCATGTGCTACCACTTTTATGGAGAGTGACAGGAGCGGGTTTGTCGCTGTCCATATCGCACATACAACGGTTAAGACGAGGCCTTGGTTGGAGCATGGAGGTATTTTACAGCAAGATCTTGCCATGGATGTTTACCATTTTTGTGTCATGATTTGGTCAGGCAGAAAATCAGCCTTGAAATAGGTGAATCTTGTCCCTCAACACCTCGAAGATTACCGAAATGTCCTAAATACCGATGAACGCCGAGCGCTAATAGCCTCTGTGTTGAAACAAGCCGTGCCAGGCTAGCCGCACAGTAGCAGCAGTGTGCGAGTTCAATTGCCACCCTCACCCTCGCCCTCGCCCCCATAAAACTTGGCGGTTTCAGAGCTGGAACCTTTGAAGTGGCCGGCGTGCTCTCTCCTTCTGTATAATACCTCTATGGTTGGAGCTGGGGAGGAATAGAAACTATTGTGTGTTGTGGCCCTGACACCGCCGGTTCCCTTATGTTCGTCCATGATGCATTTTGTAGGTCGAGGTCAACATTGTTATGATTGGTTCAAATCAAGTACTAGGAAGTGAAAGTGTCGAACGGGTTCTCCTCATACCAAGAATGATTGACAGGCAATGCTAGCATTGCGCGCATGGTTTTAAAAGCTGATTCAGCCTCGCCAGACAGGCATGGAACATCGTGCGATAGACTTAACGCATTTAGTAGCACGCCAGTCGCCAGATGCGAGAAATAAATGAGCACTAAAACGCATGCTTGAAAAGGTATGCGCGCACGTTGGAGCACGCCGGCAAGCATATCTCGCTGGCGGCATGCGAGATGCATGGCGCAATGCTCAAGCATGCGTAAAACTGTGCGAGTTTGGGTGGTCCATGATGCGAGAGCTGTACTGTAATAATTATTGGACAATGTTTGCATAGGACCTGGAATGATGTACTTGTCTTTGCCTTTCTTTGTTATACAAAGCGTATTTTTGCAACAGAGAAACATGTTATGTCTCGTGCAAAACTGAATGAGGAGAACTTGCTATGCCCTGCTGGGGATCATGCTGAATTAGAATTGTATCTGGATTAACTTGACTTACTTCTGAAGGTAGACGATTGCAAATGTCAAATTAAATTACATCGCAAATTTCAATGACAAGAAAAATATAAAATAATTAAATATATACACTTGCCTCATACTGTGTCATGTTAGAGATACAACTGGTAGTTAACCTACATTTTTGACAAAGACATCGTTTGATTGTATTCCAAAAATACCATTCACTCCCTGGACTGTGATGTGACAGGCAAGAAAGAAACAACTTCCGGCCATCTAACACCTGAACGACTCCTGCTTCTAGGCATGCCTTATTATGTGGGTGTCAGGATACAGGAACGAATCCTGCCTTAACGCCTTCAGCTACCCTTGTTCCACTGTACAGACTTAATATGAGAAATACTGGGTCTAAAATCACAGGTGCCACCGCAGTGATCCCTGTCCTTTAAAATTTGCTGCCTGCCCGCATGGATAACTGGCAATTGTTGCCATTGCCACCAGAACTTCAATGTGTCACCAGTGACTGTTCAGATGCACCCAGTGTGTTCCAGTTTGATCGTATGGCTTCTCCGTCAGCGTGCCTTACTTAAAGAAAATTTCTCGACCGGAATTGTGATAGAATTTATCTACATTTAAACTAATATCCTATTTCATATTTACTCAAAATATATATGTGAATTTTGAAAGTCGTGTTTGTTTCATTCATGTCAGCTATGGAAGACAGATGCATGATGTTCAATTTGTAATTGTACCCACAACGTCTTGTAATATATTATCAGAACAGATATTTTAACCATGGGCTGAAACTGGAAACGCAAGCCAAATAAAGCACCCTGCAATAATATATCTTTTTTTTGTTCAGGCTCATAAAGACAATACCTATAAAAAACATATTGTTCCTATGGGGAACATGAAATTAAGTTGTAAACCTTGAACTTCGTATCACATATAATTTCATATTTAAGGGTAGTCCTATGTAAACCAAGTTAATATGTATTCTTGCTAATACCTAATTTTACATGTATTCGTACTGATACGTAATTTTATACTGTAAAACGGTCACAGTCCTGTTTTCAGTTGACTTTTCACGCGCAAAAGAAAAAATGTCCTGTGCAATTAGGTCAAGGCCCCGTTTTTGAAGTCAGGTATGCGCAAATATTAATAGTAATACTACTATCTGAATAGTCAGTCCAAGCTCAAAGAGACCGTATGTCATATACATTTCAAGTCATTAAGTGAACAGTAAAAATTATGAAAGTAACCAATGGACCTTGTACACGAATGTAAGGTTACTGATGTACTTTTTAAATGTATCCCACTTGGATAACCTCCAATGTCCTGCTCAAACTTGTCTGACGTTAAGGTGTGAACAGTACAACTCAGCAAATGGCCCTTGTATCTAAGCAGTGTATTCTGTTGCACCAATGTAAGTCAAAAGCCGCCAAAGGCACTTTGTACAAGTGTTCAATGGTAATCATGGGCCTAGAATTCGTTATTACCGAGACATGAGCCAATATGTCTATTTGATCTCTCAAGGTCACTTGATATCAAAATGATGCAGGGGAGTTTGTTTAAAAACACGATAAACATCGGCACAAGAAATGTCAGAAGGATTGATGTGCAACAAAAGTGACAATTCCACTTTCTCTCCTGTTGAAAAGTGTGATGGTAGGCTTAAAGAGTTTGCACATGTATGGGTAGAGTACACTTCAGACCCAAATATTTATGGATGTTAAAAGAGAACATTTTTAACAAACTAGTAGATATTTGGGAAGTATCTTATATTGACTTATTTTCATTAAGACTTAACTGTCAGATGAACAACTTTATTGCCTGGAAACCAGACCCAGAAGCTATATGTTTTGATGCGTTTATTGTGAAAAGGGACAAATTTTCATGCTTTTGTGCATTTCCACCTTTCAGCCTGCTGGATTGCTGCCTACAAAAAATACAGCGTAAAAAGAACCAGGCATCTTGATTGTTCCCAGACCGCCAACAAGACCATGGTGGTCCATGCTAACGCATATGTTGGTGGACCATCCCAGAGTGATAGGAAAGGCAAGGAAGCATCTGGAGTTACCATGGAATCCCAATCAACAACATCCCTTGAAAAAACTCACATTAGTGGCATGCAAGTTATCAGGCAAGCAATGGAATCACACAACTTGCCTAAAGCCACGGTGGATCTCTTTATAAGTTCCTGGAGACCAGGGACACAAAAACAGTGCAGTGTATATGCAAAGAAATGGCACAAATTATGTCAAAAGCACAATGTTGACTTAGTAAATCCCTCAATTGAGTTGATTTTAATATTTGTAATAGAATTGTCCGAGTCGGGCATTCAGTACAGCGGTTTAAACACTGAAAGGGGTGCGTTGTCGGCTATATTATCAGTCAATAAACGAAGTACAATAGGAGAGCACCCTCTTGTAAGATGTTTTAGGAAGGGAGTGTTTGAATGCAATCCACCCACACCTCGTTACAGTGCCACATGGGACGTATCGTTTGTGTTGGATTGTCTCAAGGAAATGTCTCCGTCTGGCAGCCTTCCGTTAAAGGGCTTGACATTAAAATTGTGCATGCTACTGGCATTAGTCACAGCTCAGAGAGTGCAGACTTTACAGCTCTGTGATCTTAAAAACTTATGAAAGGGACTGTCTTACCGCTTTAGGTTTTCTGAACATTTAAAACAATCTAGACCGGGTAAAAAGTTATTAGTGGTAGAACTGACACCATATACAACAGATAGAAGACTGTGTAGTTCATGTACTAAACGAATATATAAAGAAAACCGCTAGCCTGAGAGGGAAGGAAACCAGACTTTTTATTAGTCATGTAAAACCGCACAAGGGAGTGGCGAGAGATACAATTGAAAGGTGGCTAAAGTCAGTCATGAGAAAGTCGGGCATAGATACATCCGTGTATAAGGCACACAGCACTAGAGCCGCATCAACATCCCGGGCAGCTAGGGGTAATTTGCCCATGGCAGACGTTTCTAAGACAGCTGGCTGGGCTTCTGCCACAACTTTCTGCAAGTTTTATCATGGAGCCTTGGAGGAAAAGTTTGCAGATGCTGTGCTGCAGTAAAGTATATTGATATGTGAAGTTAGAAAATCGTATAGTGTAGACACAGCGCATGAATAAATAGGAAAAAAGAAAAAGTTGTTGCATTTGTATTGTGGATATAGTCACAGGAAAGGGTTTGGTTCAAGATTGAAAATGTGAAAAGGTGATGGGCATTTGTGCTTTGCAATCTCGTAGAATCTCGTATCACGAGATAGAATTCAAAGTTAGACGAAACTTAACTGGGTAGAGTTGAAGTTTGACGGGGATTCTATCGAGTGATATAAATGAGTAGAGATGATACGCCCTCCCACTGCCACCCTTGCTGCATGCAAATATCGCGTTTGCCAGCACTGAGTGATGGTTTGATCACGGAGCCATTATGCTTTATATTATAGTTTGATGTATCTCAAAACCCTGGAACATGGACTTAACACATTACCATCACCATTGGTGAAGAATGACTACACACTAGCAGAGCGCATTCTCGTATAATCTCTACTCACTTATATCACTCGATAGAATTCCCGTCAAACTTCAACTATACCCAGGTAAGTTTTATTTAACTTTGCATTAAATTGGCTTGCAACAGCAACTGTAGGACCCAAACATCTAAAAGATCTTGGTGTCTAACCCGAAAGCCCGGCCTCACAAATTCTCTTTTTAGAATTTTGCTTATAGAATCAACTTGAATGCAACGGAATGATGCTTTCACTGTAATGAAGAGGAAATAGTCAGTTGTGGATCAATGGCACTGTTTTCTCATTACATATTCTTGCAGGCAATAGACGGGTCAATCATGACATTTACGGAATGCGGCAGTCTAAAAACCTGAACGATCATCATTATTCTAAACGCCAAAGAACAACATAGTCAAATTGCTATCCATATTGAATACAATTTGATCCTCGGAGATCATTATAGGACGTCTGTTGTACTTTTAAGGTTCAACAACTTATATAAAAGAAGCCAAGTCAGATGGGCGAGCTTTTGCCACTAATTGCAGACACTCAATAGCTTTTTGCCTAAGCTTATCTATAGAGAGATCACTGTTGGAGAACCATGACTGAAATAAGTCATAGAATTGTTTGCTGTGCATGCCCTTTGTCCGTCATGCAGAGCATTTAGTTCCAGATTTGACTAAGTGAGACATCAAATTCTAAATGTTACTGATTCAAAAGTGTCACTCTACAATAAATCTAATGTTTTTCTAATTGATCATGCACGAAAAACAAGATACTGGTCTATAGTTCTTTGTGGTCACCCTGATTGTTTAAACTTGCGCTTCCACAAAATCTCCAAAATAATAAAGCCCACCTGTTTAATTTTTCATCAGCTTTGCTAACCTATGACATACATTTGCGCACACTTGGGACTTGTTCAGAATTTTAATTGATGCACACACTGCCATTTCCCTTAGTTTTTGGACCATAGTTTTGCTGGCCACTTTAGGGTTAAAACTGTTGCCGACTCTCCCTGGTGTTTGATATTACCCCCTCTAATGTCTAGAAGACGGAATGGGACATGTATAAAAATTTGTGTCCATGGACAAGTCTGCTGTGTGAATGGGTCCCACAAAATGTGTGATGTATTGTGGAATTTGATCTGTTGCCATAGACGCAAAATGGTGTATGTTGTGAGGAGCCAAAAGCCTGTCTAAATAGTTGAATGGTCTGCGATGTAACTTTCACTCATATTGCACAGGTCACACGTGAGTAACTGTCGGCCTCCATACAGAGACGACCCACTGAGAAATTTATGGAAGTTGGTTCAATTGTTCTCGAGTGCTATCATCCATACCTTGATGCTCCCTGACTGGTTCTACCTTGGGAGTTTATGTACGCAGCTGCTCTTTCATTGTTTTGTTATAATCTGGAATGATTTCCCCTTTAAAGTGATTAAAAAGCTCTTAATCCTTGTAGAATGGCCATTATTTCATGGCAATTTGACAGTTTGTTTCTGAGGAAGCCTAGAATTCAAAAGCCACGGAGCCACATTGTTTTGAAATAAATCTGCCTATGTAATACCAGAGGCATCAGTGACCATTTGAACTTGCTCCCCCCTGTCTTATGCTGTTCGACTGTTCCATGAGAGCTGTATTCCACCATTCACCAAGTCACTTCTGGTGCCCAAGTCCAAACCCCAAGTTGCCCTGCCTTGATGAAGGTTATTTTAAAAGCCTGTAAACATTTCTGAATAACAGATTAGCTGGTATAATGGCTTTGGGCATGAAGACCTGGCTATGCACGCTCAGTTCCGACATGAAGTGATATTTTTAGATAACGTTCATGTAATATCACGTCTCAATTTATGCAATCTGTCCAACGGAATTTCGACCCACACCAGGCCATCTTTATTGTCTGTTTCAACGGTATAAATAATGGAAGTCTGCCATGTGTCTGGTAACAGGTTACACAAATCAAAGTTGACCAGCAGGCCAAGCCTGTCGAGTAAGTCTGAGATATATCCTCTTTGGTCATTTTGTTCAGTACCTCACACAAAAACAGATTATTTCAAAAAAAAAAAAAAAGCTTGTTCTGAAGTGAGAGGTATGGGTCCCCCTTGAGGTAGCCAGTCAAGCACAGTATCTGGCACACAAATGTTTTTCCCTTTCTTCGATTCTGTTTGCTACATTACCACTGATTAACGTGTTGGCATTTGGATAAACATCCGTAGTTGAATACATTATAATCTCAGCTGTTGTAGTTTTGATGCCATCCATTATATCGACTGTTGGACAAATTGCCTCTGTTATTGAATCTTCCCAGACCCCGACTGCCTGGGGGTTAACTCTTTAACCACGGAAAGAGACTGTAGTCGAGTTCAAAGATGGGTGCCAAATTATATGACATTTGACCTTTATAATGACCTTCTGATATCGCATTCTGAAACTGACCTTACTAAAAAGTGCATGATGTACGCAAGTAGTTTTTTTACTTAAAGTTAATTTGTTTTTTAACTTTTTTTTTATATGAACTGTTGGTTTGTATGAGGGGGAAGGTTTTATAACTTGCCTTGCCCGTATGAACTAACAAGGTTGGCAAAAAGTCCCATGTAACAAAATCGAAAAACCATGTTAACATAATATTGCCTACCTTTATTTATTATATTTAATACTATAAATATATATAATTGGTTAAAAGGAACAAAAATGGATTAGTTTAGATGGAATAAATGGCAACATCAGAGACAGCTCACGTTCTGTGTGTTTTAGGTCCTTAGTTTCAACATAGCTACTGCATGTTATGACCTTGGCCCTTGAAAGTTACTTTATGACCTTCAATTATATATTGCAAAATAAAAACTATGATGCATATCGCTAGTGCTATCTGGTTGAAATAAATACCATGAAAACCTTTTAAGATACAAAATGTAGTATCAAATTATTCAAAATAGTTGAAAAAATGCTTAGAAATTTAGCTGTCAGCGTTTAACCGGGGTAAAAGTCACCAGTGAAAGAATTAAACTGGGACCCTACCCAGTGATTATTGAAGGAAGCTAGTTCTGCAGCTACACGTACCTTGTGTAGAGCTTCTGATGAGAGCGCGGCTTGGCTTGAATAAAAAAAAAACTCTTAAATACTTAAATGTGACACCATCAACGTTTGACTTGACAACGACACCTGAGTACTCAGACCGCAAAACATTTATCTCTGCAAAGATTCATGCCGAACGGATGACTCAGGTAAAAGAGGGAATAAGTATCCTCACCTGCTTATTTAGACACATACACTGAAACTACCTAACTCAAAGGAGTTTTCTGAATAATGAGCACATTTGGACACAAACTTTAGTGTACCTTTCAAGTTCTCTTTGATGCCAGTTTGGTTATCCAACACTTTATGGATTTTTTTAGGTGCATCCTGTTTGTTCAGTTTCTCCCGGACCTTTTCAAACTCTCATTGAACAGTGGCAGCACTTTATACAGCTGCTGCAGCAAATCCTGGGGCAGGATTTTATAAAAATTCGCTGATCCAATTGAATGATTTTTTAAAAAAATAAATACCCTCCAAAGGTAGATCCCCACCAAACTTATAAATAATCCCGCCGACGCTTTTGGACAAGTCACAAATGTAACTGTGAATGGATGACGCCACCAAATCAAATTACCAAGGTCACTGACATTGTACTATACACACATTTGGTACCATTACACATTTTTTATACTGGGGCCAAATGGCAAAAAGTGGAACCGCCAGTCCCCTCGAAACACTCTTGGTGATAGCTTTTGAGCCTGATCAAATATCTGCATGAAAATAGTCATGTGGATAGGATATGCACTGACATATATGATCATTTAATCTTTAAATAATATTACTGTAAGAAAAGTATTTAAATTCTCATATCTGCCCTATGTTTCTCACATATGCGCACAGCTACTATAAAAATGATGACAATATTTAATAGTGACAGAATCTCGGGATATTTCTAAGAAAATGGAGCTCTATAACTCAAATTATGCCCTTTTCTTAAATTCTACAAAAAGGCGCAATTTCCAAAATATCGCGATAGATTGCGAAATTGGTGATCAGATATGTACACTTAACGATAGAGCTTAAAGAGTAGATGATTCTGAAAGAAAAGTCTGTCAACAATAATTAAAGCTCCAGAGTTGCTTTTTTTACTTACCCTTTGTCAGTCAAGGTCATTTCAATGAATTTAGTTCGGTTTAAAAACAAAGCCTCGTTTCGGCTGCATCGATGATTGAACCCGAAGTTTATAAAATTGGGTATAACTCCCCTTAAAGTTCAGATATAATGATTTTTTTTCTTAAAACATACAATTACTTTTTTAGCCCTGGTTGCTAGTTGTACTCTTATCATATTTCTCTTGGCGTTGCCTGGCAGCTACATTAGAATTAATGGCGCATTATATCCCTTGAACCTTTTTCTTCATTTTTGGTCCAAATTCGAACTTCTCTTTTTTTTTTTAATTCTACAGAAAATTTCTGACAACTTGACCTTTTCGATTTTGTTTTATTTTCTGCAACAAAGTGGTCAGAGGCGAAAAAAGCTCCAGAGTTGCTTTTTTTACTTACCCTTTGTCAGTCAAGGTCATATGAAGGCACATTATGAGCAATAGATTTGTGTAATTTTCATGTTCCCCAACGGATTATCATAATCATGCAAAGTAGAATTGGACGACACTCTATGGAACCAGTTGGATATACATGACGTCCCATGTTTTGCCACTTGGCCCCAGTGTACTGTTATATTTCTTTATTTACATGTCAGGCAAATGAACATGGAAACTTAGTATTTCAATTTGCTATCCTTCAAAGGTAAAATAAACCTTTTTGCAAGTAACTTACAACGGACTGATACATAGAAAAAATACCGCATGGTCCTTGTGGGACCATATTTGAAAACAAAAATGAAAAAAAGAAAAAATTTTTTCATTTTTTCCCATTTCCTATGCAAGCCGAAATTCAAGAAAAAAATTGGCGGTCTGGAATTTCTTCAGCAGCATAATTTAAAGAGACACATCTTATGTAAAAGGGAACTTTTTGAACGTAATCACTGTTCATCTCTTACTATGTTTCAACATAAGAACAAAGACATAAAATTAATAGTTTGCAAGACATGGGTCCTTATTTTAGAATCTTATGGCGGGAAAATCCTTTCAATTCCAGGCATATGAACACTTTTCAGCAAAAAATCACGCATTTGCCTCATCTAGAAGCTATTATTCTACTTGCTGTGCATATATGCGTTAAAGTTGAAGCTTGGAAGCCTCACCAGGCCGGAGATAATTTACTGTTTGGAATATTCTGCATATACATACACGGATACATACGTACATAAATACATAAATACATAAATACATACATACATACATACATACATACATACATACATACATACATACACACATACACACATACATACATACATAAATACATACATACATACATACATACATACATATTTTCGTACGAAAATCATATTTAACTCAGGGAAGCAATTGTTCTTTGCACATCAATTTAATAATACAATGACATTTTTTGGATCTATGTCAATTAAGGTCTGACGCCATTTCCACCAAGCCATCGACAGTTCCATGTAAGAAGAGAAGAAAAGATAGGAATCATCAGTCATAAAAAATATCGGCCCGTTTTCTCATTCCAAAAAGTCTTTTTTATTTTGGACTATACCAGTATACATGTACAAAATTTATTTGTTTTGCGTCGACATAAAATATAAACTTTACAGCTGGTGTTAATATTAAAAAAATAATACAAATATCAAAATTTGCAATCGCTTGAAATATTTACAATAATTGTTTGCAAAGGATCAGGATATCAAATGCTTGATTTAGTGCCTTATTTTTGCACAATCAACATACAACATTGAAAAGTTATATATTCGTTTTGTCTCTGTCTCTAATACTGGTCGTTGATGGAAAAGATTGTACGATCATTCATATGCCGTGCTTGGCCACCATTTGCATTTTGTGTTCTTACAAACTTAGATATGTTTTTGATGTTTTCATCTTACTTTGAAAATTAAATTCTTTGCAAATTTTGGTACGTCAGTGAAACCTCAAGTAGTTCTCCCTATGTACCATGTGCCTTTATTTTAGTTCATTCTGTGAAAGCATTGACTTTGTTATCCTTGTTGGCAATGTAGAGTCAGAGTTTCTACAAACAGCATCTGATTGTGTAGTTGTCACTTTCTGCCATTTACAAAGTAAAATGGCTGAGAACGTCTTGCGGAAATTTCTGAAATTTCAGAAGTAAGCGTACATAACCTTATAATAGTTTGTCTTCTAAACTATATCCTTTGTCACGGAGTAATGTACAAGAGGCCTTCTGATTCGGGTATTTAGTGCTCTAATGGATGCATAGAAAGAGAGTCATGTTAAAACAGCCCAAACCTTAACACCCTTGTCTGCAATTTCAAAAGTGGTTTGCATAAATCAAGGTGTATGACTGTTTATATACTGGCAGTGACTGGATTGGCAATGTTATGTAAATCTATTGTGTTGTGCTTCTCTTGGAAGGGGTTTCTTTGGAACATCCTAGTGTAAAAGCATTATCAGGGGCAGTGCATTGTGTCTTGAAGTTGAGGCAACAGAAACATGTACAGTAAATTTGATGCACAAATCGCCCCCCCCCCCGGGCAAAACAATAGACAAATTGTCACATTTGTTTCATATATTTAATTTTTTGATGTTCCAGGAGCCCCGATAGGTTTAAGGAAGCTATCAAACAACAGGTAATAGTGCTAGGAGCGTCAGTTTCAACCCTGTTGGTACCTAGTAAGTGAGGACCTTATTCAGTATTATTTCCTCTATCTAAGATGCGATCAAAGACTAGCAAAAAGGCAAACCCATTGAATGTCATGACATCAAGTCTTACGACTAGGTGGTAAAGTACGAATCCTCTTTTCCTATACAGGCGTTTGATGTATGTAGCTCATTGCTATCTGCACGTTTCCCCCCACTCCCCAATGAACACTGCTTTTATACTATAATGTTAGTTCCCGTGAATTGCAAAATTGATGTGATAACGACCTGCCGATTTTCTAATGGTCCGTAAAGTTCTATTCATTTTGTTGGTAGTTGTGGTTTAAATCAGACAGGCATTAAGAAGCATAAATTAGAAAGCGTGGAAGTAAGACGGGGTCTGTTGATGTCAGGGGGCAAATATTACAGTATACAAACATAGTTACATGTGTGTATACACACACACGCTCAGACACACATGTATATATATATATATATATACCAAGCGATTTTGTGGATGTGTGTACAGATATGCAAAATGGCAAACGTTCATAAGATGCATACCCACGTACAAGCACCAGCAATAAACGCAAAGAGGATAACCCTACAAAGTAGCAGATGTTAACATATATTAAAATTACTGATTTTTACACCGCCGATGTCCCTTACCTTGAACAAAGAGGGTATATGTAGGGATTAAAGGAGCTGTTTGCCAACCCTACAAGGTATAAGTTGAACGGTATAGCGTAGTTGCTGCCTCGACTCATTACTTTCATAGGCACCATCCCCAGTTCTATGAGGAAATTCAAAATTATTGCAGGTGTCCAACAAAAGAAAAAACACAAAACTACCAGAAGCATCATCTTTATGACCTACAACAGTAAAATTAAACTGTTATTCATAATCCATGGCAACCTTTCCTTGCATACTTACACCCGTAAGCACTCAATCATATTCAATGGAACATAGGTCTATCGATGGTATAATGCATAGACACGCTATAATCCTGGTAAAGCATATTTAAAACCGGAGCCAATAATCACGAACAGACCCTTAGAAAAAAGATAAAAGTTGAAATGAAACATAAACGTCAAGTGTCGAAAAAATATTTGTTCACTGCTTGAAGTGACTCTTATTCGATCACAAGTCATATAATTAAAAAAAATCGATTTTCACGCTTGAAATAACCTTTGAATAATAATGATGATGATAATTATGATGATGATCATAATAATAATAGTAATAATTATTATTATTATTATTGAATACTTTACTGTATAGTGGCTACCATGAGTAGCTTACATGCAAGCTCATTAATGTGTTGTGGTAAACTAAGGGCATTTAAAGGATACGTATTTTTATGGCTTTCATTACAGTGAACACTGATTTTTCCTTTAGATTTTTGATACTACCTGCATTCAATCTCAGTGTCAAAAGGAAAAAAAGAAACAAACAATTAAGCAAAAAAAAAAAAAAAAAAAAAAACTGTACTGACAAGTACGTTACCATAATATATGCCAAAATAATTGGAGAAAAGGCGGTATTACAAATTGTTCGCGTAGTCACCGCGATGTGAGTGTTGATGTTATGCTCCTAACCTTTATTCTTCCTCGCAGTACCGTGTTTTGTGCCGTCGAAAACTGCAGTCCAGAGGTTTTATTTTGAACACTGTAATGAATACAGTTTAAATCTTACATGTTGAAGTAAACAGTTTGCACCATGTTTGCTGCAGTAAACACATTGTGCACCTTGCATGCTTTGAGATACACAGTGTGCACTTAGCTTCCTGTGATAAACACTTTGCTAGATCATAAACACTATGTGACATTGACCTAATTGTCAACCTCGTATGGTTTTGTGTTTGAAAATGATATCAAAAGTTAGGGGAAAAGGGGGATGATATATCAGGCACAAACTAGGTTAGCTTGTTGTGCTGGTATAGTTATAACATTAATAGTTACATCATAAATATTTCTTGGTTTTATTGTGCTCACACCTTTAGGTGCTTTTTTCAGCTAAACTAAAACAAGAAGTTATCAGACTGTTTATATTGCTTTTTCAGCTAGTGTATCACATAAAGTTATCAGCTTGTTTTTGTCTAATACGCACATATTTCTTGCATCAGGCATTTGGTAAACGGAGGGCGAATCACATATTTCATACACAGTGTCGTAATGCTGGGAAGTCATGCTCGGAGCACGTGTTTCCTGGATATAACAGATAAACACTGCCAAACCTTTTAATTCTCGTTACAAACTCGCCTTTCATTTTGCATGTATTCAATGAAAGGTGTACAACGCCTATTGCAGACTTTATTGTAAAAAGTGACACAACAAAAGTTATACGCCTTTATGCTTATATGTAAATGTACCGAAAATGTTATGATCGATTTAGCCCTCGTGGGGACCGCAGCCAAATCAGAAGGTCACATAGCTAACTTTGTGAAAACAGTTTTCATATGATATAACTACTGAAGAAACGACAAACAGAAATGAAACTATGGGATTATGTAGCTGTGTAGACCCTAGTTTTGGTTCATATCTTGGTGAGCTTGACATGAATATCAAGATCACATGTGCACCTATGTGAATTTTATATATGTACCATAATATTATCAATTATCTCCATCAAAGACAAAATGGTCCACTGGGAGACGCATTTTTAGGTCTTGCACAATGAGTATCTCTGAGTCTTTCGAAAAGATATTAAACGGATGTTGGGTGGAATTCTCACTCATTCTTAAACTAACCGTATATGGTAGCAATGTATGTCTGTCATTAAGTCAATAATGTAAAATCGTTTTTATAACTGTTCTGCGCATGATAAATCTGGATTAAAAATGGTCGGAATTAGTCCTTCCTATAATGTCCTTATTTTACAGAAAAATGGGATACATTGAGTATTGAGAATACTATGGGTATAAAAGATTCTTCCAATCCTATTGTATGAAACGGTGGCCATAAACTATACGCTCAGAGGTTTAATAAATTATATATAATATAAATTGTCAATCCATTGAAGTGCACGCCTGTGTCAATATACAAACTAGACCTATTACAATATATACCTGGTTTCTCAGTCAACCCTTTGACCGGTCCGTGGTCATAGATTTGGACTTAACATTTGAATGTGCAATGGTGCCAGGGGTCGAGGTTTCAAATTCCAAATAAGGCTAACGAATAAGTATGGTATTTTCCTTATTTGAAAAGCCTGTAAATTGGAAATGTATTTGACGTCGCTTACATAATAAGTGTTTTTGTCAATATTAACACCGGAATAAATAACGTGCCCAAAGGTGATCAATATTGATTCAAACATGTGTTGAACCATGTTTCTTGGTCAAAAATGTTTATTATTTGTACCAAAGTGAAAAAAAATCCCAGCTAACTTAAAATATTTGTCCCAGTTTCCAGTTTTTGCATGCTGGTAACTTTTCTTTAGAAAGTAGAAGGGCATTCAATTAGTTACTCAGTACCAGATAACAGCAGATGTTAATTACTTGCTTTGACTAGCACATTGTACTAGGCTCCCCGCTGTTGTTAGCAGCATAATAAACATGACGCACGTCAAGGAACAGATGAAAGCTTAACCTGGACCCCGCTTTGTACCCGACCTGGCCTTTCATCTGCTTGGGGTATGGGGCTACCCTTCCTCTAAAGCAGTGTTTCCATCACATTGTTCTTGTTGATGAACACTTATATGTGAAATAAGCTTATAATACACTGTAATCACAGTAAGGCAAATGGAGCCAAACATGGACATTAGAACAGCCATAGTTGGTGATAAACTGAATAATTATGGCAGAAAAATCTATATCTGAGGAAACCTGGCATGCTCATGGATTATACAAGTAGAAAAAAGTTGGACAAGTTTAGTGACCTTGAGATGACCTTGAGGTGACCTTGGTGGTCACTGCAGTGATCTGGCCAGGTCGGTTTTTCTTTCCTTTTTTGCCTTGTTCACACATTTTTAACAAGAAATCGCCAAAGGCGAAGAAAGCAAGCTGTGTAAACATTTGCAAATAACATTTTAAAAATGATACCAGCTCCAGATGAACGATATATTGTGCGAGGTGTTTATTGCAATAGTGTATTCCTTTTTACATAGAAAGCATAAATATGTATATAAGATGGTGAAACACAAAGATTACGCGCATTTATTTCTTTTTTTAATTATTATTTTTAAATCACCCCAAAATCTTATGTGTGAAAGATAATCTGTCAATTTGAATTTTTAACAAATTATTCCATTGTTGGGGGGCCATCTTGGATTGGAAATCGAAACCGAGGCTCTGACTTCAAATTGATATAATTACATGACAATTAAACACATTCATGTGAACTTTTTTTTCTGAAATCGACTACTCTTTTTGCAGCATCTGATGGTGTGCATATTATAATGAAGCAATTAGAAACTCTTCTGTTATATGAGAAAAATATATTTTCTGTCCAGCATGTTCCAAATCAGTTAATGTTTGATTATATGCCAAAAATATTTTTCAAGATTATCCTCTCAGACTTCTGTTCTAAAATAAAATGATCACTTTGAGTATATCTATCAATATCTGGGTGAATATTTACACAACAATCTGTTTATAGCTATATTTTGGAATCCAAGGTGATTTCAAGGTTAAATGAAGATTAACGTTTATGTATTATATTTTTTATATGGACAACATATCTCAATATTTGCCAAGTTCCATGAAGATGGCATTTTACTTAAGAAGGTAATGCCTAATGTATTAATAGATTAGCAAAAATTGTTCATTAGATGTAATAGTGAATATAAAGGAAAAAAACCTTGTCCATTGGTAATTCAACTATAAATAAAGCTCATGATATATTGTAATATTGACGAAAAACAAATCACTTTTCCATCAGTAATTAAACGTTAAAAAATAAGGAAGAGGAGACACCTAATGCTGGATATTTCCATTTAAATTTTCACAGGGATCACCAATATCATTCTGCTGCAATATTTAAGTGATTTAGGGCAAATCATAATGATTTCATGCAGAATTGTGTTACCTAAAATAATCAGTTTATAAAGCTTGTAATTGTTTTTTTTCCAAAGCCCAAAAAAATATGTGGTAATCAATCTAGACAGGTTATTATATTGCTTTACAATTATACTTTCCACACCAGGCTTAACTTGAAAGAGAGAAAAAGATTTTACAACCTCTTGCAAGCATTTTTGTTATTTCTATATTTTTGTTTTACTTACTAGCCATTTCCTCTTTTATTAATGTTTTTCATTTTGTTAATTCACACTCTAGTAAACTGTATTCTATACATAAATTGTGAATTTTGTTTCGCTGAAGAGATATCTGTGAAATGAAGAACTCGATTAAAAAAAGACATTGGCCTGCTGCCAAAGCCACTTTTAAGACAGTTGAATATGGTTTGACCAAATCATTCTGGTTACTGTATAAAAAGGAACTTACATTATTTTTATTTGTAATTGTAATAAATTGAGGGGAAATTTCAAAATTGGAAACATGCATATTTATTATTACATGCGTCATGTTGCTTTATAATTAAGGTAAACCGGTGCACACTTGAATTTTTCTATTCAAAAACTTATGTAGATTGGAACTATCACTGATGTTGTAAGACAATATTTATGGAAATAAATATTAGCTTTATCAGCCGGAAACCTTTCAAGTTTATAACTATTATAAACTGTATGCTTATAGACAAAATGCTTATCAAACAAGAGTTTTATGGGGCGACGAGTGGAAGCCGCTCTACCGAATAATCCCAAAAAATGTTGTACTACCCAATATTTCTAAAGCCTCATACTATACCTTTTGCAATTAGTTGAGAGGGCAATACGTTGTTTCAAACTTTTAAGAATGACCAAACAACACCTGCTGTATGTGTATGTCATCACAATAACTGGTATGGCAACTTGCACAATGACCGGATAGAAAGCTTTAATGAACTTTTCCACCAGCGGTGTGTTGACCATATGTTGGATGCAATGATGTGTGGGATATCCTGAGTCAAACAAAATAGTCATGTCAACAAATCTCTGAAAATAGAGAAAAAAATGATCAGAAAAAATCACTAAAACGTTTGAGAGGAAAGTGGAAACTGTAATGCTATATACTGACTGCAAAGTTAACTGCTTATTTCACCGCAAACACTGGACACATGAGTAAAGCAATCAGATATTATGTACATTTTGTACATTTACATCATCACAACAGAGATTATCTTATATTTATTGCGCACTAGATCATAAATATGTATACAAAATATAAATGATAGCCATATCACAGTTCTTGTATATTTGCACTTCCGAATGAGCTGACTGATCCATCAACTGGTACTTTGTTATGGTCCGTAATTTGGCTTACTGGACATCGGTCAGCCGTCAATCCTTGATCCAACAACTTACATCACTGACTCCTAAAACCGTATTGGCTAAGTTCTCAAAATCGATACTGGTGCCCCACGGCTGTGAATTCACCTTGTCTATTCAACTGGTTATGCTCCACTTACTTTTTGAGTGATTTTCATATTCAGTTTTAGAAAAATCCCCAAAGATTCTTTAACCAGTTGCCTATTAGTTTAAAATTGCGACAAAACACTTTGAGCACCTACACACAGAATATGTCCAAGGAATTGTGTCTTATTTATCAACCTTATACTGAATTCGACTGTATAAGTGAATTTTGAGTTGTTTGTTTCAAATTGTGAATGGTATCCTGTTGCACACTGCTTACAATGTAGCTTCATAGGCTCCCCACCACCACTAGCTAGGTGGTACTACTGTTAGTGCCGGAGTTTTGTAAAATTCTTGAAAATATGAAATGACTGATAAGGCTAAAACAGTGTTCAACGTAAGGACCTTAAGTGTATGTGTAGGCTAATGCAGGTTTTTTAAACCCTCGGTAAGATTCCCCTCAAAATTAATGCGATATACCGTGTATATGTCTCTGGGCAGTATATTCAATTGGTTTTGTGCTAGATATACTTTTTTTTATTAAATTCTATGGCTTTTCCCTCTTCTATATATTTCAAAAAATAAGTTTGTCTTAAAGTGCTAGACAATTTGCACAATAATTTGTGAAGGCGCACCTTTACCACCACACCTTATTCTTTTTATCAAATTCATTTCAGAATGGAATACATATTTGCGTGTTTTTTGTTTGTTTGTTTGTTTGTTATTTTGGCTGTTTTTTGGACCTTTTTTCCAAATGTGCTCTCTGAGTTATCTTCAAAATTCATAGGAATGACCGTTCAATTACATTGCACCAAGTACCTGCTTTGTGACCAGCTATTTTACCATAACGATTTTTGGCTAGTTTCTCCAATTCATTTATACTGAAGATCAATGTTGTTTAACATTAACATAGTGTAATTTGCTAATGGAATTAATATTTTCTATTATTAATGCAGCATGGGTTGCATTAATTTCATATTTTAACGTCATTATAACCTGATACTACTTTATTGAACTTATGTTCATTTCATGTTCAAGACATTTCAAGGCTATGGTATTTCAGATGATGATGGTCTTGTACAAAGGCAGGGACCTTCACTTTATTTTCAAGGCTACACAGCCACCATACTGGACTTCATTATTCACACGATTACTCGAACAATCGGAGTAATGGTGATTCTCTGTGCAAACCAGGTAGAAAATGAGCTCAGTTCATTGTGGGAAGTTACACTGGAATTTAACTTTATCCAAAACCAGCATGATATATCAATACATTTGGTGTGGATGAAATGTACTTTGAAATAAATTAATCCGATATGTAGGCAATCAGAATTTTTGTAGATCTTTTTAGTAATGTAGAACGGGATCAGTACTGGTAAAATTTCATAATCCTATTGTGAAAAAATATGCTATCAGAGTGTTGAAAAGCACCTGGTTTATTAATGTAATACCAGCATTCCAGTAAAGGCACATTTTGCAATTAAATTTATTTTAAAATGGCAAACCAAGCTTTCTTTCAGATTTTGTGAGACAGTAAGAATCCACATGAAAAGGGCAGAGTTGTGGGGGAAAATGAGATAGTGACAGGAAGGCTGATTGTGAGACATAACGTAGCGTGCTGATAGATTGATAACCATTTAAAACAGTTTGTGTACTTATACCGACCTTATTAAGTAGCTGTCATGTAATTATTCACACAATAACGTTCAACCTGGTATGTGTTTGCGGTGTAGAATTAAGATCTACATGTGCAAAACCTACCCTTTACCAACCATCAAGCATAAGCATTAGTATTTAAGTTGAGTCGAAATAAAAAAAAAGAAAAAAAAAAAAAAAAAACTAGCCAGGAAGGAGGTAAAACATACCCCCCCCCCCCGGCTCTTTAACCAGTTGCCTATTGGTATAAAATCGCAAAGCGGTTACACATTCCTATATGTCCAACCTGTTGTGGCCTATGTGCCCTACTTAAAATGAATTTGTGTGTATGTCAGTGAATTTTGAGTCATTGTCCCCAATTACGGAATGGATTCTGTTGAACGCTGCATGCATTGTAGCTTTTTTAACTCGTCATCACTGTTTACTGGGTGTTCCTACTGTTAGTTCCTGAGTTATATCGACTTCTTGAAAATAATGTAGTTACCGGTAAGGGCTAAAGCTGCAGTGCATAACGTAAGGACCCTAATATATATATATATATATATATATATATATATATATATATATATATATATATATATATATATATATATATATATATATATATATATATATATATATATATGTATGTATGTATATATCATTTACCTTGTTGCTAAGGACCGAATAACTGTAAAGCAGGATTCGATATTCATACGCGCTGCTGCATGTGCCGTTCAGGTGATTAAGTTGAGTTGTGTAGGTTCGTCTTTTCAACTATTTGGCGACTTTTGACAGCTCAATACGGGATACACTGGGAATCAAAATAGAGTGTAGCTTTTGTATAGAATGATAAAGTTTAATAGACATTCTTGGAGAAAACGTCTCACCAAAGTAATCGCTTACGGCAATTAGTAGCTTCAGCAAAGCGTTTTTCCGCGGATGTCTAATAAATATCGTTCTGCACAGAAGGTACATTCTTTTATGATATAGACAGGAGACTAGGCCAATAGACAGGTAGCTCAGTATATAGCTAGATGACGTCAGATCCCCATAACTGGTTTAAGGTGTGAAATTAGTTTGATCATTTGACGTTTAAGGAATTTTCTTCTATTTCATTCTGAAATGACATATTTTTATGTTGTAACATTAATTCAGTTATCTTATCCCTTTGCATACAGGTAATGGAGCGATTTCTAAATGTATAGAGGGCCGATTTAAAACCACCAGTTGTATGTAGGGGTGACTGCCTCTCTCAAGTCAGGAGACAAAATGCACATCTGCACATTTGTATGGAATACGAATGTTGTTGGTTTTCGGAATTTATCGAATCTCTGCCTTTTGCTGTAATTGACGTTGCTCTCATTGTTGGGTTGGAACTTATGGGTTATATATTTTGAGCTAACTGATGTGAATATACGTTTTTTAGTGTCATATTCAGTATCAAGAGAACAGGAAACTCGTCAAAATGGCGGTGATAAAGATCTGCATTCTAGTGTACCCTGTTCTATGAATTTGTACAGCTATAAGGCTGTTATTGAATCCCACCATGATATATTTTTTATTGTAATACAAAAGAGGCCATGGATTGTTATGTTTGACTGTTGGTTGAGATGCAATATCACTACCTGTACATGCAGTGAGGAGGCCACACTCCTTGCGAGCCTGTACCTTTGACCACATTACTGTGTTGTTGTTGTTGTTGTTGTTGTTGTTGTTGTTGTTGGTGGTGGTGGTGGTGATGATGATGATGATGATGATGATGATGATGATGATGATGATGATGATGATGATGATGATGATGATGATGATGATGATGATGATGATGATGATGATGATTGTTTCTAAGCCTTGCATTGCTCTTGCTTCGGAACCATCAACATAAGAAAAGGAATAATGATCTTAAATCTCGTCATTTTCTACAGTGGTGTTGACCAAGTCATCATTTGAAACATTTGTGGTATTTAGGCGTCTATATGTCTCCGTATTTCATACGGCCTAATTAAACCAATGTATAACAACATCATTACCTGGTGACTTTAAATCATAAATATAGCGTGTGTTGTAATCGTATACTGTAAAGTTAAATTACTTTTCTGGAACGTTTTCTGTGATGCAATACATACCCAAAAATGTATTTGTGGTAACGCCACAATTATGCCAGATACCCATATCATGACACTCAATCTAAATATTCGACTCGAGGCACTCTTTTTAATGGAGCTAACTGGATGACATATGACAAGGTATCTACAATTATAGATAAACAGTGTTCAACTAACCCACCACAACCTTGATACTCCAATATTCTGGCGCCAGTTAATGACAAATATCACTGTAGTTGCCAAGCTTTTCTATGCTGCAGTTTAAAAACCACGAGTAAACAATGACGCAGACAGGCCTGTAGCAAGACTTTGATAAGGCGTATCTCTGTTCCAAAATTTTAAACCTGTTATGTATAATGGCTAACCATACTCTAGAAATACAAAGTCATTGAAGCATATGCCTAGATGTATGACGTATGATGTCATGCATACATAGTGTATACATCGGTCCTGTATTCAACAAATATACATATATATATATATATATATATATATATATATATATATATATATATATATATATATATATATATATATATAATGTACATGTCAGAGCGTGGATAGAAATTGAAAAGCAAACACTAAGTTGCAAATTAAATGAAATATTCGCCCTCTACATCTTAGCTTATTTCTCATTCAATTATTTTTTACAAATCATCGTATAATCGTACATATATTTTACGATATTATCACATGTATAAAAGCTTATCTGCAATGAACCAACAAGAAACCCATTGCATTGAAAATACATTCACATTCTGAGGCTGAAGAATGTTTCACAATATAAGGACATGATATATATATATATATATGAAAGGTGGCTTCTGCTGCCAAATGAAGAAACTGCATAAACTGTCAATTTTCATGTTAAGACAGAATATTAATAGTAGCTATGTTTTTATTTAAAAGTGAAAAGGCCATCATTGCAAAATGTTGGTTCTGATTTGGTTAGCCTTTTCGGAAGGTAGTTACGCTATGCCGCGTAAACTATGTACACTATCTCCTTTTTTGCTGCATAAACTGAAAATTGTCCACATACGTATAAGAAAGTTTATATATTATAAAACAAACTTAAGTAGTCCCCTTTAAAAAATATTGTACAAAGAGCAACCTGTTTGATGAGAGATTACAATGTAATATAACATCAATTTACAAATGTGGAAGTAACATCATAATGGCTTTATCAAACAGCAAACTGTTTTCAGGTAATCATCGGCGATATGTGGGTGAAATGGTGTCATCTAGAATGTTTATCTGTGCTTGTTTCGCAGGAATGTTACTGCGCTTCAAAGTTGATGCTACTGTACATTGTAGGTTTGTTTGATATAGCTTTAAAATTCCAAAAAACAAACACAAATACAAAACATCCTTTGGCCACTTTTTAGGTATGCGTGCTAGGGGCAATTCAGTGAAACAGTACGAAGTACTGTTGAACGGATAACAAGTAATTTACACATTTTTTGCATACCCATGCCACATCCTTAATTTAAATTCAAAGCAGATGACACCAATTAAAAGAAAAGGGTCGTACTGTTAAGATATTCATGATATATTGAGAATGGCCTTTGCACCAAGGTATCCTTTGCTTATGTATATGTGAATTCTTTATTCATGGGCTCGAGCGAATGATAGTGGACTCTGTTTTCTAGGGCGTAGCTCGATTAAATTAAAACACGTCTTTGCAATTGTCCGGGGCATAGCTCCATTACCTTAAAATTACCTTTTATGGTGATACAGCTGTAAAACCTTAGTAAAACTGTTATTACTTTACCGGACATACTTTGAATAAAGAGTAAAAGGTGAAAAATGCACTTTTTGAATTTGAATACTTCAGTTTTTTTTCGGTATTTCCAGTCTTTTTCTTTTTTTTTTTTTACCTCATTTTATGTGCTTTGTTTCTTCTTCGTTTTTTTTTTCTTTTTTTCGGTTACTTGATTCACTATTTTGTTGGTTGATTTTCGATTAAAAAATACCTTTTTACGGAGTCTTCCAGTCAGGCCGACATACTAATAATGCTGCTATGGTGAAAGAAATGCTATTCAATGTGAACCTAAATATATCGAAAATGTCCGATATTGGATAAATTAAGCTTTTAAAGGGTCCAGTATTACTAAACCAAGTTTCGACATGAATCTTTAAGGCTCAATATCAGAGAACCAAGTTTTGACATAACAGATGTTGAATATCAAACTCCTCTTGTTCATTCCTGCAATAAATGAAAGGTACTCATTCAGTTCTTTCTCACAGAGTATTTCTGAAGCTGGGTTTAATCTATTAACAAAATGGCAATAAATGAAATAAAGGTCCAAGAAAATCAGTTGAGCAAGTTAAATGGTCCCACAGGTTTCTTTGAATGGTGTGTTGTTGTTTTTTCTACCATCAATGGTATGCTTTCCAATTGGAAGAGTGTTATGCGAACATGGACCATTAACAGGCCTTGAAATAATGAAGAAATGTGAACCTTGTAAAATGATTTCTTCCGCTCTCCAGAGTGCTACTATCAATCAGAATAAGTATGGTGGGTACTCTTGGTTGAATGAATTATTACTGGCACCTTATGCAGAAAATAATTATTATTGCAAACATCTATTACAGAGACATCGTCTTCCTTTCCGTTTTTGTTGTTTTTTGTTTTGTTTTTTGTTTGTTTGTTTGTTTGTTTGTTTGTTTTTTGGTGTTGTTGTTTTATTTGATTGATTTATATTTTTGGTTGGGGGGATATACTTGGAACGTTTGGCGCTGATGGGGATATTGATCGCCACCCCCGCCACCCCTCTTACAATCATTCATTTTCAATATCATTCCCATAGAGAAAAATATCCACGTTATAAATTTTCAATCGAGTACTGTACGTAGTAAAACTACAAAAATCTGTCATAGTGAATGAAACTCAGAAAAATGCAAACCTGGAATCCGAAACATGGTCGTTTTTCTTTAACGAAAATTGATAAATATGCACAAGTACAGAAGAAAACATTGATCCCAATTTGCCATATGGCAAGCAATATGGGCGCTATTGAATGAACCTGCAATTTGCTCTAACTATATCAACCCAAACCCTTTCATTGTATCTTGGTCCCCAGCATAATACTAGAACTTTGCATTCCTTTAGGCACTGTTCAATTTTTTTTCTCCTCGGTAGTTCGTTGATACTTTAACGATTTCATATTTTGTGACGTGATGGCTTTTGCCAGGTGATTCAAATATGTTTTTCACACATATATTTGTAAATTATCGGGGGTTTGTTATTTCCGTTTTGTAATAGAGATTCTGCTTAAACATGAAAAACTTTCCCCTGGCATTTGGGCACAATGCAATGTAGAGGGAAACTGTAGGGATATTTTTTGGCCTGCGAAGCCACTTCTTTAGCCACTCTTTTGGGATAGTGCCGTGGTCCTGAATCTGTGAAGTATGATAGCGGTTCGCCCGTAGGGACACACTGGCTTCAAACAGCATTGATATGCTTCTTTGGAGCTCATTTAAAAACCCCTGTGAGTCATAATGGCAGGCAGATTGATCACTTAATTCTGAACTGTGTCCGATTTCAAGCAAAATCATTTGTACTACACGTGGTCAAACGTTATCTAGTGTTCATTGACCACATTGCATAAAGTCGCAGTGGTATTGTAATTCCACATAAATCTGTATGTATCATTCACCATTGTAAAGTAATGGGGGATTTCTGTTTCTTGTGCAAGGGTAAATCATTTGAAATTATTCTGCATGTTATCCGTGACAACTTCATGCAGTTGAAAGTGAGTGTAGGTACAACAAATAACGTGATGTTGCTTATCATTTTTTGTAGGGCAACAATAACACGATACGCAATTCACGTTAAGTCTTGGAAATTATCTCTCAACGCTCCACTCTACGGTGATGAAATTTTACGATAAGTATTTCGTTTATTCTTACTTAAAATAAAATAAAATATAATAATAAAATAAAATAAAATAAAATAAAATAAAATAAAATAATAAATAAATAGATAAATAAAATCACATGAAAATAGTCTTTTTCTGTCGCCAATGAAATTTAGGCAACTCACCTTTCAATGCTAATGAAGACCATTCCAGTCATTGAAGAACATAGAGCAGAATACTCTAAAAAGTGTATTAATTTACATTGCAAGGAAGAATGAATAACATCCACAGGGAAAAAATAGTCCATGACCTGTAAATACGCATTTTGTGCTTACTGGTAAATGAAAAAAGAATGCACAGACATAAACATTGGGCGTCCCTCTGCAAGAATTGCAGAAATTCCTACCCTTTTGAGTTTTTTATCATCATCATCATCATCATCATGATCATCATCATCATCATCATCATGATCATCATCATCGTCATCAGCATCGTCGTCGTCGTCGTCATCATCAACATCGTCATTTTTTTGGGAGAGGGGTATTATATCTAAAACTCTTGGCCAGGTGGTTTGAAGATTTTACTTTCCATTAGCAGGTCGTTTCGTTTCTATTGTAATCTTTGGTCTGTTCTATCCAAGCACTGGCTGGATTTTACCTAACAAATGACGGGAATATATCTAAGATCCTTCCTTGCCAACATGCTAGCTTACATTGACTGCAGGTATTTCCTGGTTAAAAAGATAATTTGCCCAACTTTCGGTTACGATTGATTAGTGTAGGTTCCAATTGAGCAGGTAATCCTGATGCCCATGGGTAGTCTATTCCTTGACAAAGTTGCATGTAACTTGAAAGATAAATGTATCAGAGCCCATTGGTGTCCCAAGATAGGCAGGCCACTAAATCAATTATCCTGTAGTTCTTACCCTCAAGCAATAAATTCTTTCTTCCTTAGCTTACTGTTATAAGACCTCAAACAGGCAAATATCTGGTCTAAACACACATTTTGTATTAAAGCTGGGTTATGGATGAACATTAGCCCCCCAACTACCACATCATGTATCTGTGTTTCTATGAATTAACCATATTTGATTTACATATTCCCTGTGTTTCCAGTTTCATGAAGCCTCAGACAACCCACGAGTGAGGAATAATACAAAAGTTTGTTGTTAGACTATGTCAAATATATGGATCTCAGATATATTGCTATCAGCCAAAAGTTTCATAAAACAGGAATGGCACATGATTTAAAAATGAGGATTTAGCATAATGTTTGCTAAGCACATGTAAAAGCATAACAATTTTACCTGACTTTTTTCCATACTTGCCTAGCTGCAAGTAAATCTTCCGTCCTTTTTTTTTTTTTTTTTTTTTTTTTTTGAAATTCGCCTTGCCAATGCATAAGGGGCCTTTTTACTTTGGGTACATGACAAATTGTAAGATGGGAAGACCATTGCTTCAGGTGATCATTTTGTAAAATATGACATTAAAATGGACACATGCCCATCTTTCAAGTACTAGGTAAACATATGCAAGCATTGGAGCACATAATGATAGTTACCTTATATGGAAATGCAATGAAAAGAACAATATAGTCCGTGATCGCCAAATTCAGCAAGAGAAAATTTGTTGGTGTCCTCATAAACGTAAATTTTATTACAGACAAAATCACTAGGGAATTCCCTGGAATAATAAAGTTTACGTGACATTATTATTCAGGATAACGGCACAATATTTAGCCCAAACTTGTACTTACTCAAAATTCAGAAATAACGTGAGGCGGTGAAGATGACACAAATAAGGGAATTTCAACAATAATTATTCTGGGGTTTGACATTTAAGTTATAATAGCTTTTGAGCTGGATTTTATAACGCAAAATGCCGGGCCGGGAACTTTTTCTGCTAAAAATCCCTCCATTTAGAGCAAAGAGTACGGAAACCACAACATGTCAATATCGTGGTTAATGATCAGTCGAAGTCTTAAACGGTCCATATCCTGTCACATCAATCAACAACAAGCAGGTCGGGTATTCTAAATGCCTTGGGTATATTATAATATTTTGTTTCCTTTAATGTGCACGGCATATCTAGTGTGGGCTCATATATTTTCTGCAGCGAAACGAGCAAAACCAATTTATGTCTATGTAGAAATGCCACACAGTTTGAAGAAATTATTCTCTTCTTTTCTCAAGTAAATGCACGTACCAGTTTATAAATTAAATAAATCATTTAGCAGTTTTTCATAATCAAAGCTAAAGAGAATTCCCTATGCACAACAATGAATTAGTGCCTTATCCTATTAAAAGGAAGATTTGTTTCTGCCTGTCAGCAGAAAGCTAGGTAACTGGTGATTGCATTGAGAAATTACATCTTGAATTAGGAGCAATTGCCTGTCAAGCATGTGATTGTATTGCTTTAAAGCGCAGAAGCATTTGGCCATGGGTAATTATCTCAGGACATGCTACCAATGACCAAATTTGAGTTTGTTGACATTTGATAATTACTACTGAAGAAAATTTGTTTTATCGAGGTACGTTTCACATTTCAACATAATTATGCTAGAGAAATGTCCAACTGTCAAAAGTATCTTGTCATCCCATCATCTGTTCATTGTACCGAGTAAAGTACATCGTAGACATCTGCAACATATTCCACGTTGTAAATGTCCATGTAAGAATGCAATGTAGTTTTCATTTGAAATTTTAATTTTCATGCCACACTGGCAAGCCGGTTGGCCCCGGTCGTATAATATAAAATGTACATTAAAATATTTTATTGTACAAGACCGGCCATACAGGGCATGGCATCTGTATAGTGAAATCCTATTCTTCCAGGCAGAATAGGCCATACTTGTTGGTGGCACACTATATCTGCATGGCTGTGACCCACAGCAAACTCAAGTGGATTGAAGAAAATTTCTTTTCATGCAATTGAATGTTGCCCATTCAGGGAACTAGTTGAGTAGAACAAGTGATTTGATTCTTGATAGACTTGATACATTTTGATGAATAACGTTTTTTCTGATCTAATATGTACTTATCTGTTATCAGAAGATTACGCTGGCTGCATGTAACCCATTTTACAGAATTTGTAACTTGCAAATGGAAGTGTTCACGAATGAAGTTTGGTGTACCTGAGTTGAGAAATTCATTTATTTTATCATTATAGGAATGTTTGTATAGCAACCAGTCATACTCAAAATAAAGGTAGCATTCAGGCATTTGTGGCCACGCTTCCTTGTAGATGGGAGCAAACCGCATTTCTGCTCGGAGACATCACAGATACTGGGAACAGTAGTTTTTGATGGGGCTTCAAGCATTTTGCAGCAACCACTTTATTCAAAACATATATCTAAGAATGGTATGTAGTACCTAGAACCGTGATATAACACTTATTGCGCATAATAGCACGTAAGCCAGGTAAACAGGAGTCCAGTTTTGATACAGTCTACCTGAGGCACGCATTGACATAGTAGCGTGAGTAGTAGAAGTTTGGCAAGTTCAAGAACTATGAAATGACTCTCTGGAATTCCTGGCCTTCATGCATGTGCGGTGTCATTCTGAACATACAAGAGTTAAGCGCAGTAGTAGTTCCCTTGAACTTGGCAAATGGTATTCCATTTTGCCACGCACTTTGTTTTTATTCCATTGACCAGTCAAGTCTTTGTACAAGCAGGTGGCTTGAACTTGAGAACCATATGGTGATTGTCATGATACCTTGAAGATCAATCTGAAGCAGTGCATGATGGCTCGTTCTACATAGATCATCAATGTTACTTATGATATCCAAGTTCAGTTGGTAGATTCCCAGATGTATATACTGCATCCGTCGTTAGCTGTTGTGCTTATAAGATTATGTGTTTTTCTGACCATGTTGCTGTTAAGTGCGATTCACGGATCCCTGTGACATATTTCTATATAGAGAAGTTACTGTATGTGGTTGTCTGCCTGTCTTGCTCTAACTCGTAAGCAACGTTTTTCTTCAAGTTTTCGTCCTCTTCATGGGCTGAACCTTTCCCCACAAATACGAAATCAAAGTGCAATAGTGTGTGTTACAACGGGCTGTGGAAGCTCTTTGTCCCATCTCAGTGTTCATATCAGAAAGTATGGCCCACCAATGGTAAGTGCTGAGGGACACTGATTTCCTGAGGAGTCTGGGAATGAATTCCCCAGTAAATTGACTCTTATATCTTTCAGGTACACCAAATGACCAGTAAGCCATTTACATTTTTCCATGACATTGACGCCCAATCAGCACAGGAACATAGGTTCTACGTCACTTTGCTATGTGACCCCCCCCCCCCCCCCTTTGAGGAAACGTGCAGCTGGTTGCACGCCTATGCAACGTCGACACGGTTTTATTCTGGAGTTGAGACGAGTCTTTCCCGACCCTATCAACACTGAACCTGATATTCAGTGAGCAGTGTGATTCGTTTCGCATTTAATATAATTTGAATGAGTTTCGATTTTTCATGAAAGGCAGGATAAAAACATTGTCAGATAACCAGAACAATATCAAAATTGTGACATATAAGCAATTTAAATCCAAACCAAAATGGGACTTCTGAAACGCAAAAGTAAAACTGATATACATTTGACATTTAAAGTAATTTTTCTATCTCTGAAACCAGAAATATGTATCCAAGTATTACACTGCGATGTAGCATTGACAGCACCAGCTCCTGGCAGAATGCACAGCCCACAAAATTGTCTGATTTTTCTTTTCATGAGAATGACAACGTAATTAATGTTTTTTTTCATGTATAAAATATTTAAAGTTTGGGAATCTGTCAACCTGAAAAATAATTTAGTTTCTTTGTTCTTGAACGTCAGACCCTAATACACCGATATCAGAATTGAAAGAATTCTTTCTAGTCCTTTCCATACAAACGTCATATGTAAAGAAAACACATGTTCTGTCTGGCGTCCAGGGATTTCCAGTGTATCCTTGGCAAAACAAAGAAGCTTAATTCTTGTGATTATAGCTGACAGCAGGTAAAGTTTATGTAAGGTATATATAAATAAGTTCATCTTTCAGCAGAAAGCAGACTGTTTCTAATTGGCATTTTCCTGAACACATGCCAGAGACTTTGACAAGCAATGTAGACTTAAACATTACAGGTGTACTATAGCTAAAACATTGATGTCCAGATGCCACTGGTGATAAAGTTGCTACTTTTATTCCTGTCTACTTGTTTAGCCAAAAAGACAAAATTGCTATGGTTACTTACACCCGCTCAACATTTTGGGTGGTATCTTTAACAAAATCCAC
This sequence comes from Hermodice carunculata, assembly GCA_964020975.1. Lineage (NCBI taxonomy): Eukaryota > Metazoa > Annelida > Polychaeta > Eunicida > Amphinomidae > Hermodice > Hermodice carunculata. Next base: position 71,764,241 of record OZ026627.1, read on the forward strand.
TTCATGTTTATCAGAACTGCACATCTGCTGGTAGTTTTGAGACAAGACACAATAAGCTTCGAAAAATGGACGATATTTTTCATGTATTTCTGCCAGAGCACGAAGCCGTCTGTGCTTACTTACCTACAATTCCAAATAAAGTTACAATAATCCAAAGAGATATCGTCAGTGAAAATGGAATAACAATATTTGAAGATATTCGAAATCTTTGATAATTTGCAGTTTTGTGCATTTGAAAAACACGTAAGCGTGAATAAAGTTTGCACACTACATCTTTTGATATTCTTTTATCACCGTAAACTGGCTCTTTTATTCCCGGTAGCAAAAAGCAATATTGAACTGTTTCATTACCACTTTCAACAAGAAGCGTCATTGCAAGAGTGTAATTATCTTCCACATACCACTTTTTCAAAGAAGGAAAGTAAAAAATATAATGAAAGTTGACTCTCATTTTCTCCACGAGCATACCGTTGACTTTCTGTTTGATTCTTTTTAATGTTGATGTAACTGTTACGGCTGTTGTTTGAGAGGCTGCTAAACGTTGTGTAATTGAATATGATCTTTCTCTTGCTTCTGTTCGGTTGTGTCTAAAGGTTTCACTCTGTACATACATTGGAAATGCTGAATGTTCGTCATGAGATAGTACCAAATCTGAAACAAATTTTTTAACAAATGACAGCTTCTTATAAGAGACTTAAAATACATCTGCAGTAAACTTTCAAATTTTTATCTACACAAGATGAACATATCACTAATGGCGATGTACATGCTGTGACATAGGTGTTGGGTACATCTTTTGAATATATGCATATATATATATATATATTGTGTTCGGAACGAGCGGGACTCGAACCTGCAAACTTTGGCACCAGTCGCCTAGCTGAAATGGGAAACGCACATATCCACTCGACCAAATTTGCATTCTTAAAAAAAGAATGGTTCAATAGAGGTAGTTATGTGCGAGTGCCATATCAACACGGTTATGCAGTATATTTACTGAGTCTGCATTTATTTCCAAAATCGGGCTCTTAAATCTACCAGCACTAAGGAAATGCCGAAAATATATATTTTGTCTTCGGAACGAGCGGGACTCGAACCTGCAACCTTTGGCACCAGTCGCCATGCTGAAATGGGAAAACACCTTCCCACTCGACCATATTCCCATTCTTAAAAAAAGAACGGTTCAATGGAGGTAGTTATGTGCGAGTGCCATATCAACACGGTTATGCAGTATATTTACTGAGTCGGCATTTATTTCCAGAGCTAATTAAGACTATATATATATATATATATATATATATATATATATATATATATTGTTAAGGCATGTACTTCAAGTAAAATACAGCAAAAAGGAACAAAATACAAAAATATTGGGTTTACTCATCAGGTGAAATCACGTTGATTTAGCGTATAGTCTATTAAAAACAATCACGGAGAGCATCCTACAGATTGAAACCAACAGCATGTCAAATAATCATAAATGAAACATAAAGGTCACACGTTGAATCAGAATGATACAATGATTGGAGCACCTTATCCTTTGCATTTCAGCTCAGTAAAGTGATATTTAGAACATTGCAAAAGTTTAAAAGCACTTGCAATTGTGAGCAAACTGGTTGGCCATAACCTCAATTTCAGCACGTAGCCTATGTTTAAATGGCAGTAATGCAACAGAAGCAGAACGACTAAAAGGTATTGATTTGCACCAAAATGTAACTTTGTACCCACCCAGTCATAAGCCCAACTTTCTTGAAAATGAAATTTTGCTTCCTTCGTTGAAACTTGATAGCGATGGTTTGTAAGGGCTAGTTTATGAGCACATATAAGTACGCTTAGCCTAATTTTGAAGATTGTGGTTTCCTTTAAAGGCTAAGTCATGAATATATATAGAGGTGACTTTGACTTCGTTTCAATCTTTTTAGGTAACCTGAGCAAACTTGCATCAACCCTCTTCTCGCTCATTTCATATCCTCAATACCAGGTTCTCTTCTCTTGCTGCGATCCTAAATATCAGGTGGTCTAGATCAAGGCTATTCTAGCATAGAAACAAGATGCAAAGAAGAGTGGTGATAAATAACAGGCTACATATAAAAGATTGATTAATAAAAGGGCATTATGAGGTTCCATTGTAGTTTACTCTACTACGGTGTGTGGCATGAATTATTTTGGTTTTCTGAACTGGCTATGATCTAAAGATTTGTAATATATGGTTTCAATTTTTCACGTTACAGACTTTACCTAAATGCTACCGTATACTCTGCTTGGTGAAAGACAAGACGGAGATGTGTGAGTTTATAACTTTACATTTGCTCATCTAGCAGCCCCCCCCCCCCCCTATCATCAGCCTGTGTGATTGCTGTTAGCAGATCTACTCGTTATACCAAACAATATATTCATTTTCATATCAAAATGAATGCAGTTGATTCTATATGATTCTCAAAAAAAACCACGATTATATATCTGCTACAAACCGCTTCAAACCTACTGGTATTGGCGAAACAATTTTGTTCTCTTATCTCAGGTTCAATTTCCAGGCTTTATCTTACTTGTGTGATTGTTGAAATCCATACTCTAATCTGGAAAGACATACACGGTAATATATGCCCCTCTATATGTCTCGTCCATATTGGCGTCTCCTCCACTCCCACCCATGTGTCTAGTCAGTTCTGTTCTCTGTCCTTTCCTTGCAAGAGGGATTCACATAGGGCAATGCCCTTTTTCGCAATTGCCAAAATTCAGTTAACCATATATGTACAAAGTATCGTCCCTGTAGCCTTCACAATAATATCAAGCTCAGCTTTCTTTAAGATCGTCATTGCAGTTTACAATATCAAATGTGGTCTATGTCAATCTCAAAATAAACAACATCAAACGAAACCCAAAAGGTACATTCCTAGCAGTGTTTAATAGAGTTTGCATTTTCTTCTCTGTGGTTGGGTTTCTAAAAATCAATAAATCAAACATCACAATTACTTATACAAAAGATACCCCAAAGGTACATTCTTATTATTATTTTTTACACTTTTTCGTTTTTTCCCTGTGATTGCGTATCTCGAGCAGTTAAAATCCAACAACACATCACAAATACTAATCAAAATATGTTTGTGGATATGGCAATGTAGCCTTGTTGACTGGTATCCATATTTACCACTCTTAACACAAGGGTGTGCGGATATATATATATATATATATATATATATATATATATATATATATATATATATATATATATATATATAACAAAATCTTTTTATACCAATACCATATACGCCATACTGTTAACATTATATGAATTGCTCAAATTGTATCATAACTTGCCTTTCAAGGAAAATTTATTTTCCGTGTGCCTCTCTTTGAGCACGTCATTGAACATTATTATATAACATCATTTCCTTTAAAAATTATTACACCGTATTTTAACATATATTTACCTAAAACCATCTCTAAGTCAAAAATACATGTCCAAACTGTCTGTGAATATATCAACCTTTGTTTATTTACAGGCACAATGCATACAACTGTTACCAGAAATGGCATAATGGCAAAAGGACGTTGTCACAAAAACTTTTGGCCTTGATGCCTATAATTTGCATCGTCTGTATGACTCAAAGTCTGTGGTGACATACATATCTTCACATATGTACTTTTCATTTGCAACCCCGAGTTTGCATTCCTTAGATTAGTTACAAACATACATATCGCAAATATTTGTGTTTAGGCCACTTACATACAGTTGTTAAACAAAGTTTGTGTTCATCTGGATATGATATGGTTTGCATAAAAACATGTCCTTATTTGTTTAATTTATATTTGTTCTCTATATATGTACATCAATGCGATGTCACACATACATATTACCAATTATGATAATGAAGATAATGTCATATAATTCAATTGTTGTAGTGAACAATTCTTTCTTAGATTGGTTGCATGATACTTGTGGTTCATTTTTAAATTTTGTATTTCAGATATGATAGAAAATGTACAAACAGTCTTTCATTTTTCTTACACGCTTGCACATGAATAAGTACTTTGCTTGTAAAAAGCAGTTGTTCAATGCATTTCATTTCTTCCTCTCATATAAACCGAAAATAATGTCAAATGAAGATACTGTAATGACTGAAGTGGTGTGAATAGTATTCCACTAATGCTGAGAGTATATATGTGTGTGATTTTTTTTTTTGTCATTTCGTTTTTTTTTTTCTTTTTCTTTTTATCCTTTGCTTTCAATTACACACAACTATGAATATGAAAGTTTGAGCATTTTGTCAAGTGTTTGTAGCCATAATCTCCAAAGGGCTAGCAAGGCAAGTGCAAAAATTTTAATCCCCCCCCCCCAAAGGAGCTCCGGGACACTTGCATGCAACTAAGTCCAACATTCAAGCCAGTGATCTATCTTGCACAGTTTGTTTGATGCATACATGTTTATAGGACGAGTGAATTCACCAGCCCTTATTAGTCTGCACAAAGACCTCCAATTTCCCAAGCTGAAGTTTTATACTCTCTTTGCAACTTTCCTCAACCATCAGACACACCAACAGTAACTTTTTGAGTGAACGTAATGTCAACGAATGAATCATACTGTTTTGTTATCACTTTTAGGACTGGTCCCAAACCTGTCGAGAACCTGGGTCATTTATACCCTAGCGGCACATTGACTGCACAAGGGGGAGTGGGGGCAGATGTGGCCTCCAAAGTGTGTCACTAAATTGCAAATAACACAGTTAATGGCAAAAATATTTCCCCAGGCCTCCTTATCTTCGCGTTTAACTACAAATATATCATCAGGGATTTGATGTCTGGAACTTAATTATGTGCTGGTCAAGAAATTGCCACAAGGATTGTTAATATTGTAAGAGATACTTCAGACTGTATAAAAATTCAACATACCCGGTCATTTTCTTTACGTCCTCTGTGGCAGGCTGATGCTGAGATTGGCAAAAGGACAAAACCACTGCTGCACATCATTGTAGTCGTATGCTTATAGACATACTTGTAAAACTATGTCTCAAACAAGTTTGGAGATGAATACCACGCAAGTTTAACATTAGACAATTGTCCTTGTCACTAATCGACAGCATCGGACTGTCTGATACACAGAGAAATGCAGAGACCATACGTGTGTATCTTCATTTGCTGATATATATGTCTGTAACGTGTCTTGACTTTAGGTGAAACATGTTTGTAGATACTTCTGAAATACATTTGACACTAAGCGATGGTCACCTTTACTGAGTCCATAGTGTGGGAAGAACGCACAGTCAGACTCACAAAGTAAATCACCAAGTGTGCATTTTCATGCGCTGATTAATCATCAAATAAAGGTTCATGGCAGTGAGTCAACCACTTTTAGATGATGCTTGGCAAACGTTTGATCGCAGGCAGTATGCCATTTTATCAAGCCAGGTGTTCGGACTGGACACAAAAATGGATGGACGAATATCGAAACTCAAAGGGCACATGTTTAAATGCTGGTTACTAATCCTGTACAGTTTCCTGACTGTAGTTTGGCAACTACATCCTTCTGTGGGTTGAGTGTACAACTAATATAATGCCATGTGTGTATTATGGAAACAGCGTTTTACCTGACTAGGTGCAGAGGTTCAACTAACAATCAGATAAAACAGATATTTACTTGTACAAAGACTCACTTCCACACGAGTATATTTGTGTCAAAATGTATCTGATCCGAGCATGAAAATTATCTATAGTGCCAAGACTGACAATTGTCTGGGTTTTTTTGTTGTTTTTTTGTTGTTGTTTTTTTGATCAAGATGCAAGATTGAAATAATGTCGTTCACTTCATTGTATTTGGGTATTTTCACAAAATCACGGCCCATTTCGATATCTGCAGAATTATAGAACATGACGAAGTTGGTTCAAGTGTGATATATAGGGCCTCATTAACCATATTTCTTATCTATTCTGTTTTCGAGACAATAAGGATGAAGTGCGAACCTTCCGTAGCAGTAAACTTCAAATTTTACAGAAGCATCTCTTATATGATGGAATATGGGAATATTTGAATGTGACAGTATTAAGATGGGATGAATTAATTTTACCCCTACTCCTGACAGTATTAACATCGATTTCGTATTTTTCTTGATTTCATCCTGATCAGCATTTCTTAGCTTTGGTGGTCCGTACAGCAAGCATATTATCCCAAAGTTTACATCGTATTTCAGCCTGGAAGTTTGAAGTTATCTATATTTAATGTATTTGTGTATCACGGCAGGTGTTACTGTGACATGAGGTTTTTCTAACTCGACCGAGGGCAGTGACCTAGCCTCAAAGGTACGATCAATTCTGAACTATTTGGAATATTGGAAAATATAAGACATGAATGTTCATTTCTTACAATGAACTTGTGTCGAAACCAATACAGTCTCTAACGGACAAATAATACGAGTGTTTCGAATGTATAAGGTTGACTAAAACAGCCATCATCCCCCCTTAGAGAAGATCAGCTAACATAATCACAAATGGGCTTGTGGATTTGGATTTTTACTCACTTTGGTACTCTGTGACTCTGTACTGGGTCCTTTGTTTTCTTATTGTATGTATATATATATATATATATATGATATGCCAAAGTGTTTGACACACTTAAGGATTTATATGCATGCCGACAATAATACTCAAAAGGTTTCTTATAGTTTTATTGAAGAAGTGGAAAACAAACTGTCAGAGGATTTTCGATTTGTGGGTTCATGGATGGACAGAAACAAGATGATTTCGCATGTCGGTAAAATAAATAATTAGTGATTGGCATGACTGAATGTCTGCTATTGGGCCAATATGTGACAAGTTCCCAATGCCTAGATAATGAGTGTTCATATTGATTCATATTTGGGCTGGCACTGCAACATAACTCAGTGTGCAAGAAAGTTTCAAGTAGGATTACACTTTCAAAATGAACGCGAAATTTGATTATACAAGATGTGTGCAGCCAAGATATTCAATGCACTGGCTCTACCATATTTAGATTTGTAATGTGCCTTTTGGCGACGGCCTGCATACAAAACATTAAACAGAAAGAATAAAACAGACATGCAGAAATGGGCAGCACATGTTATCCTTCAGTGTGGGAATGGAGATTACTGGAGTGACCAGCTATTTCACACAACAAAGCGGATGCCTTTTCAGGATAGCCTTAAATTTTAAACGGTTGTTTTAATGTTTAAATGTATGAATGGGCTATGTCCCAAATGTTTGCGAATGTTCTGTTTCCTATCAAGTCATCATACTTATAACACCAGAGCTGGAACTCGCAATAATTTATCAACTTCCAGAGTGAACCTGAGAGCATGCTCAAGAAGTTTTCAATACCAAAGGGGTGGGAGTGGGGTGGGGGGGTGGGGGTGGGGGTGGGTGGGTGGGGGGACTCTGGAACTCTGGAGGTATGAGCTGTAACAAGTCCTTCAAATACCAATATTGTAAACACGTATTTGGAATGTGATTTGTTTCACTTGTGATCGTATTTAATATGTCTTGTATATGACCTGATTATGTTTATATTATCTATAAGTCCTTTCCTGTATATTGTCTCTTCCATCCTTTATATATATATATATATGTTACTTTCCTGGGCCATGATGGAAACCAGCGATGTCACTAACATATGTCACCTGAATAAAGTAAAGGATCTTTCTATATATTTATGACTGAATACTACTACTACTATTACTACTGCTGCTTCTACTACTACTATTACTACTGCTGCTGCTACTTCTATGAATATTCAATAAACAAATCATTAAAATATCTCAACTTTGCTTGTCCAAGTGAACAAAACAAGGCAAAAACAACAAAACAAACAAATGCACACATATACCCAAAAAGGACCAAAAACAAAAAAAAACAAAAAACAAAGAAAAGAAAAACAAAATAATAAACAAACAAACAAACAAAAAAAAAACCCAGTGACACAAGCTTGATTGCTCTTGACGTTTTTGCACACAGTATTTTAGCCAGACACATCTTCGACAAAAGAAGGCTTATGGGGACAACCGTTTTTGTATTTGCTTAGAGGCACTGTCAGGAAGACGCACTGCCATATGAGAAAATCTGGCTGTAATGCTGCTGCACAGCATGACATATGGTAATATGCTTTCCTTGGAGTGACCCTTAACCATAAAGTCACCTCCTACACCAATAATTATCCATCGACCGTCCATGCTATGATGAGACGTCAAAAGGACGAAACTTGATAAATTTAAGTTATTTTACGGAGACGTCATCAGTCGATGCGGTTGTTATACAATTATAATTCATTCATTATAATAGGCATACCAATTAGTAAAAATGTTGGGGACGAATGTTTAGTTTGAGGGCTACAATGTTTACGCATACAAGTTTATATTCTTTTGGCAAAGATTATGACCGCACATGAGTCACCGGGACAAGGTACACGCACAGTACGGTAGTCATGGATTTGATAAAGTGGGAATCAATTATGTTATGTAGGCCTGCATCATGGTGAATATGATCAACAATTTCAGAACGTAGAACCAAATATACCATATGTTGTATAAGTCTGTAGTTAATGAATAATATTTCAAAGGTTAAGAAGACTAGTTTTAAACCACCAGTTGCCTTTTATGGGTAACTGCCTGTCTCAAGTCAGGAATGAAATTTGTTTCTTTACATTGGTATTGGAAGATGGATGTTGATGCTTTGGCAACTCTGGAATCTCTTTGCTGTCATTGTTTGGTTTGGAATGAATATGGATCATGTTTTTCTGTTCTATTCTATGTTAAAAGAAGCCTTATTGAGAAACAAAGGTCAGTGCTAACTGCCAATTGACACCAGTCATAAAATTTCTGAGCTCCACATGAAGTCCACTTATTTTTTACCAAACTCATCATTGCTTTCCATATGTTTTCAAAATAGGACTGTACAACGTATTATCACATTCATTTCAGGTGTGTTTGAGAACACGTGAGTATGTTTTTTTTTTTTTTTTACAAAAGCTTTCATCTCAAACGTCAGATGCACTGTGGTAGATGGATAAGCAATTGCGCAGAGACGTACACAACATGCTTTTCCCTAAAAAGTCGACTCATCGAGGTATGTGTACTAAAATTAAGGAATATTTACGAAAGGACGAGATGTTTGGACGTACAACTGGGATTGTTTAATATCTGCACAAATGGTATGTGTACGTGTCATGTATACATATGCCGTATTACTGTTAGGTTAAATTTGCAAGTGTACTTTTGTGGCCTCTAATTATATCAAGTTAAGTGCTTCACTGTTGAACCATGTGGCCTTAGGCATAACATATTCAGTTGCTTTTGAACAGTGATATTAATCTAATTTCAAATTTGTAAATAACACTCCCATGTAATCCTGTAAGGTCAGCAAAAACCGACTGTTGTATATCATATACAAGTGGGGTGAAGACATGCTCTGACTATAAGATTGGATGTAGGAATATTTTATATTAAGTACATTTTTATATTTGTATTTGTGCTACATCAGTTTTGACTTTCCATTTCTTCACAGTATATAGATATTTTTAAAGAAAAAATGAATGTCCAAGGTCACATATATGTTTCCTTCAATGTATCCCTGTCGCAGAATATGGACCCAGCATTATCTGTCATGGAAGTTGGAATCAAAGTGAGTCTAAAATCACCTTTAAACCAGAAGAAACTTAATGTAGGAATTCATGACCCCCCCCCCCCCTTTTTTTTTAAGGAAGAATCTTAATTCCTTATATCACCATGCGTAACATAGCATGACGATTTGTACAATTACATGCAATAGGACAGTAATTACAACCTAATTCCCGTTAAAATACGACAGTGTGATCTTTAAAGCAATCAAATAGGTTCAGGGAATATGCAATATTTTTGAGAGTTATTCCTCTTGCACTCATGACTAGGTCTTAGTTATGGCCCAGCAAGGGATCCTACATGGATCCTGTACCCTAGTTATATCAGCCACTAGAAGTCATAATGGATGTCCTTGTAAACTGGTGAAACGAAGCTACAGAAGAAAGCTTGGTTTATATGACAATGGTTATTATTATTATTATTATTATTATTATTATTATTATTATTATTATTATCATTATTATTATTATTATTATTATTATTATTATTATTATTATTATTATTATTATTATTATTATTGTTATTATTACGTCATTCTTGTTGTGGCGATCGCGTTTCAGGAGTCTGCAATGACTTCTGATAATGCACAACCAGCAACAAGAATTATACCAAAATCATGAGCACTTAGTAAAAGACAAATTCCTAGTGCTTCAGGTACCGGCACTGTGCAAGGACGTAATGACGGCAGACCATTACCACGAACCACTCACATTTCGCACCAATGAGAGTAAACAATACACTTTTTGCAGTTTCCACGTCAAGGAGCAAACAAATGTCCATGAAATGAACACTGTCAGTTAAATATATTGTAATGTTATTGAGCCGTACATTCGTCGATAAACCAGGAGAGTGTCTCTCTTCCCTTTTTATTGACACCAACCTCCTTCCTTCGATGAGATACCATCGGGACTATAAGCGGTATGTTCAAGCTAAGGGACTGGAGTGCCACATCAATACATAAGAAATGTTATAAATCTACGGAGGACACTGTGAATTCCAAGACTTGTTCTACTGTTTTTGTTACTGGTCAAAATTGATTAGACGTGTATTGGAACTACTGGTACATTGATCAACATTCTTTCCATGTTAACCAAACAAGATGAATATGCACGAAGTGCGTTGGAAGAATCATGCTCACTTTGGCATTTTAATTTGCACAGCTTTCACCTTGAGCATTTTATTTCAATAGACACGTGGTGGCTGTCACACTTGCTGGTGCCACAACCCTCCAACCCTGGTGTTCACTACCTCGGTGTTGCACCACTATGCACTGTCATTATATTTGAGGTGTGACTGTTTTGCACAGTAATTTAGTTGGTCGTGTAGATAAAAAAAAGTCTGTTGGAGCCTCAAAAACGTGGATATTAAACGCATTTTTATAAGTTAACTTGTTTTGTTTTTGTTGTGTATCTAGGGTTATTTCCATGTGTGATTGGGATTAAGCAGATGAATTCACCATTTGTCACACGGAGAGGCAGATTAAATTGATATCAGTATAACGTAAACGCAGCCACAGAATTTAAATATGAAATTGTAGGAGTCAAATACCTATTTTGGCCATATCTAAAACAGTTTCTACGACTAATTTTGAAGAGTGTGGTATCTTATTCAGCGGGGACTTACCTTGGTGCGTCTATTTAACTTTGGCACAAATGGGCATGTGCCAGTCCTTTTAGGATTTTTAGTGACCCTTTGGGTGAGGGGACATTTTGTGCAAAGGTTTTTTTTTAAAAAGATCGTCCCTGAAAGCTCTTGGCCTTTACTTTGAAGTTTTACGCTTTTGGTCGTCCATAAGTATGTACTAGTTGAATACCTTTGTTCGTGAATTTTTGCGTGTTTTTGGCTCTGCTGGCCGCAGATAGCATGACTCCGGCCATCTTTGTGTTGAATTAAAAATCAAAGCAAAAGACAAAATTTCAAGAATTAATAAAACATCAAAACTCTATGGCATATGAAGTCATTGTGCTACCACGTATAGTACTTATTAGAACTAACATAAAAGGCAAAATGTTAGATTTATTGTTCTAATAAATGAAATTAAACTACAAAATTACACCAAATATACCCAAGGCCAATAGTCCTTTTCGTAAACGTTTGGGTCACCTTATTTTGGTCATAAAGTACTTATTTAAAGGATACTGAGTTTAATATGTTGTAAGATAATACGGCTTATGATACCGAATGTAGCACTCAGTATTTTACATGTAGAAAATTCATATTACATAAATTAATGTGGGTGGTGGTGACCTAGTGTCTGAAGATCACAGAGGGAAAGCATTTTAGGAATGAAAAAAATGTTGCAACCATCACCTCTGAATTTGTAAACATATCCATTGGAGAAGCATTATGCAGACAAAATTGTTTGATACGTAGGGTCATGTTGACACCACTAGTGGTGTTACTTGGAACTAACTCCATAAGTGAAATTAATCATAGTGATAGCTAATCTTAAATCTTATAAAATTTCAGGTGAACTTTATCCAGCTTTCAAGAACATCAAGCAAGACTGCTAAGGACACAAAACTCAAATGGTTGAGAAAGAATAGTTCAGTTAAACTAAATGTACCACAAATGTGTATCATGTTGACGTTTGATATTGCACCATGTGAAATACCTTAACCGACTTTTTCAAGATCAGATCAGGATAACATTTCAAGAAATGATATCTTGTAGACTTTTGAATACAAACCAGTACAGAAATAGGCCCATGGGCCTTTTGTTTGAATGTTCGACAAAAAAATCACACGTGGCTAAGAACTTTAAAAAATATTAGACAAAAATTTCTTACCACCACCACCCGAAATTTTGTTGGGGTGGTGGTGATGTTGAACGTAAAAGTAAGCAGACAACGGGCTGGTCAGTCTTTTTTCTCAGTGACAGTATGAATAAGTGCTAGCGTGTGTGCGTTACCAGTGTGATTAAGTTCGAGAGTTGTGCTGATCACAAAATATACATTTATAAAAGAAATATGCGGCACAAATGGATCGTTAATGATCTTGTTTTCATTGTTAGTTAATGCAAACCCATTCACAATGTCATTTTGTTATGTATTTTATAGCTGTACAATTCTGTTCATGTATGTTTCAATAGAATTTATTATGTATTCATCAGCTAATTTTAGTCAGCTAATAACCACCCCACCCGCGCTCCCGAAAGAAAAAAAGTCGTTAATCTTCCTAACGTGTTTCACACAACTGAAAATTTTGAAACAATGTTTGCTTTTTATTCAGATTTTAATTCCATAGGTGTCTGTTTCTGGTGTCAGCAACCAATGCCAATACTTGGAGCTTTAGCATTTGCATCCGACTTTCTCGCGGAGATGGGTGTCGACAAATTTAAACCTTGAATATGGACTTTTAGCTTTCCATATCAACAATACTAGCAGTATTAGAACTGGTAAATAATATTACCACACTGACAAAAATGAAAATCCAAACTGCATCTCCTAAGGAGATTTTATCACCCCCCCAAAAACAAACAAACAAACAAACAAACAAACAAACAAACAAACAAACATACAAACATACAAACAAACAAACAAACCCGCCCTTGTTCAACATTATGTACGTTTTATTGGGATTTGTGATGGGAGTTACTTTATTATACTATTGCTGTTCAAATCTCTTTTGAAATCAAATGGTGGTTCAACAAATATTTGGTAGGGGACAGGTCTGGAGAGCGGGCTGGCCATGGCATGCGTCCCATCTGACTGTCTTGGTCGCTCGGATCCAGCCCTCCTCTTGCATCGTGTGGTTCCTGGACACGGTCCGACCACTTTTCACCGATGGCCTGGAGCACCCCATTATTCTGGAAACCTTCAGGTCGGAAAGGCCAGTCTCGAACATCCCAATTATTCTGGCCCTGTCAAAATCAGATAGTTATGGGTGACCCATACGCTGTGGCATTGCAGACGCACATTGATCCAAGTGGTGCCATGACCCTCATATCAAGGCCATTGGCACCCAAATATCAAACAAACTTTTAGAACCTCTCTGGCTGCTTTTTTTGTTTTCTTAGCATTGTATGTGTGTGTGTGTGTATGTGTGTGTGTGTGTGTGTGTGTGTGTGTGTGTGTGTGACTAACTGCTCAGGAATACCCCAAGCTATCCTGTTGATAATTCATAATATCACTCGCGACACCAATATGTTCCATATAAAGGCAGTTTTAAAGCGGGCCATGTTGCCAATGGGGGCGGCATCAATTATCTCAGCAGTATATATATATGTATATATACAATGTATACAATATATATATATATATATATATATATATTAGAGCCTGACCGAACATGCATTTTGAAACCGAACCGGACACCGGTCGGGTTCGGTACATGCAATTCAAGCATGCCATAAATAAACTTACACATATAAGAATGCTCATTTAAAGCTTTATGTAATCAGGGATTTATAGCTGTTACCCTTTTACACTGGGGCATTACTATTGCTAATGTAATTCGGGTGATTAATGCAACACATGTGACGCACTTAATTACAAAGTAGCGATAGTTGCTTGTTTAAAGATTATACAAGTACGAAAAGTAGCCTCAGTGCCCTTCTTACTTAACTTTATTGCCAACGTTTACAATGAAACAGGAACCCGAGCGTTTAGTAACTGTAAAAGCCGAACCCGAGCCGGGCTTCAATCCTGAAACCCGGTAAGCTCGGATTTGGTTGTTCGGGTTCGGTCAGGCTCATATATATATATATATGTATATATATATATATATATATATATATATATATATATATATATATATATATATATATATATATATGTATATATATATATATATATATATACACTCTGCATGGCAATTATTAATTTTCCATTAAGCTCTGGGATCATTCAACAGGTGTTTGTTTGAAGATATTGGTAAAGAATGAATATAGCAATAATATATGATAGGCGATAACAAATCACTCAATCAATCAATCAATAAATAACGCAGTGAAAAATATTTTTGAAGCAAATGTTTTCAGAGGAAAAGAGGAATCACGACAAAATCAATAAATAAGTCGTGTCATGCAAATATATAATATACCCTAGTATGGGGGTCAGAGCAATTACACATTCGCCGATTTAAGTAAACTTAACATATATGTGAGTAAAATATGACGATAAATAATACGTTTCATGCAGAGAACAGACCTTTTTAGGATAACTCTGAGCGCAAGGCTCGACCCATATGGAAATTGTCAGGAATTGATCTTCCAGAACTTGAATCATGTAAAAACGTCTGTGTACTGGATGATAGATCTGTAGAAGACATGCCATTTCACAGTATGAAGCTATATGGGCAAATGTACGAATACTAATCGTGGCGTTAACCTATTTTTCCTGGCAAGCATTGATTTGATAACCTGGAGTATTAATGTTGACCTTAGATTTCAGGTTTGGGACCCTGGTTTGCTATTGGCAAACTGATAAGAAATGGGTGGATGGGTTATGTTTGGAGTTTTCATTAATTACTTTAAAATGACATGTGTGAACCAACGGACATTGAACTTTACCCGGATATATCAATTACGCTGACAAATAATAAGTTACTGCTGTGATTTGTCATTCAGCTTCTCATTTGTGTATACTTGAGATAAAGAGTTGCATGCACACTTGTACCTGCCACCTTGAGAAAAAACGTGCTTTCATGAAACGGTATTTTCATCATTTCATGTGCTTCTTTTTGTGGTGTGCTAAAGTCTGATATCATAGGTGCCTGTTTTATCAACCATGGGGATGTCTTATCAGTTTTGGATTATTTCCTTGCAAGTTGTAGGCAAGTATTCATTTCACATTTGAGTTATACGCAAAACATTTGAACCGTAACACAAAAGTATAACATTTGAAAATGTGTCTCCTACCCACAAGCCACGGCTAGGTTGCCATGTCACTTGGCCCCTGGATGTACTTTAGGAAGCTATTCTTCCTCGTGCTCTTCTCATACATGCAATTCGGATTATTTACTAATATCCGCCGAATATATATGGTGAAAATGCAAGATCTTGAATTGAATAGTAATAAAGCCAATACAATGCAGAGCTTATTCGGAGCAGTACAAAGTACAATGATTTGGCCATGCAGAAAATATAACAATTTACTATCTGTCTAAAAAAGGTGACAAAAATGGTGAAAAACCCTAAGCTCATTTAACACAGCACATGGAGGACTCAGAAAGAAAGGAAGGTAAACTGGCCTACACATTTGTAGCGATTATGAGGAATGATGGCCATTTTTACTGAACTGTAGTTTTCGGCGATAATATCTGAAGGGATATAGCATCGTTAATGCAGTTTTGATGAAGGACAGGCAGAAGTAACACAAATCCCAGTGATGTTTTCCGATAAATAATGCTAAGACATTACATCGTGCAAAAAATATTCTCACCTACGAAACGCATGGAATCAAAGTGTACACTTATACTTTTCTAACTTGCAGCGTGCTATTAAGTTCACAGAAATGATTAATACGTATATGCGAATTAAGCATTTAGTAGACACCATCACTGCCTATATAACATTAGCTGAGACTATGCTAGAATCTTCCTTGCACCATATTGTATGTGAGTGTATGTGTGTGTGGGGGTGGGTGGGGGGGGGCGGTAGGGGGTGGCTGGGTGTGGGTGTGTGTATAGTGCCACCAGTACAGCTTTAAGAATGAGTTTATCATGCTGACGGACAAACGATATACGTGACACATGGTAATATTTTCTATATATCGCAATACCCCGCAATAGATTTGTTGCTGGAACCTGATTCCAACGATCGAACAAGGTGTCATGTCAGCGACAAGAAACCAATCTTGGTGAACGGAACCTTCAATTTCATCGAGTTCCTTAATAGTCATGCTACTATTTACAATGATCATAATAGGCCTGTTACTGATTATATAAATATTACTTTTTTTCCCACACATGGTCCAATTAAATAGCTTTCCTTCAAGCTCTATAATTTGCCTTTGGTCTCTTTGATGCAAATAAATGCTACGCTCCTACTTAAATCCAATATGAAAATATTAAGTAATTATATCAAATGATATAGCAAAAATAAGAAGCTACTAAAGGATGGGAGCAGTTAATTATTTTGTGCTTCGAGATTGGTTTATTCAGTGCATCAGTAGGTGTGTCAATAAAATTATAGCGTAGTACGCTAGCTGTGATTCCATATGGCACTTCTTATTTTGGAAAAAGTTAATACACATTTTTGTTTAAAATATACTTTATTTTTATTTTTATTTTTATCTATCTGTATATCTATCTATCTATCTATCTATCTATCTATCTATCTATCTATCTATCTATCTATCTATCTATCTATCTATCTATCTATCTATTAATCTATCCATCAATACGTCCATCCATTTGCTATGTATTTTCTAAGTAGTCAAGTAACATTATGCATTCTAAATCTGGTCATTAAACTTTGTATAAAGTAATATGCCGTCAATGTGTGCTGAATAATTTGCCAAAAAAAGAGTATTGATATGCTTGTTAATCATAAAGAGAAGTCTAAGTTGCATTCGCGTTGTTTTGATATAAAATAATCAGCTTAAATTTTGTTGTTGTTGTGTTTTTTTCTTTGTGTTGCTTTGATTGTGTGTGTATGTGTGTGTGTGTGTGTGTGTGTGTGTGTGTTTTGTGTGTTTTTCTGTGTTTTTTATTGAACCTGTGCCGACTTGCGTGCACCTACATTTGACATTAGCCTGTAATGTACTAGAATTCCCAAATATTTTGGCATACATATTTACTAGCAAATATTGAGTCCATTCTTTATTTTTTTTTATACCATAGACCTGAAATTTATATACATGCGACTGTTGTTGTCTCTCATTTATGCTTCTGTCCTCTTTTATGAACACGCTAATATTCGAACATTCGTATCTGGTAAAAATTGTAACCTTTCTTAGTGGCTCCCAAGACACATCACATGAGCCACTAAGAAAAGTTATAATGTTTAACAGATATACTGTTGTCATAAATTTCATATCATCTGCTGCCCAGATTCCCGTTTGGCACTGCCAACAAAAATTGTTGAAATAATAAAATGCCGAAAGTACATGCACTGACAAAATTCAATTCCCCGTTTGATTTTTTGGTCCTCATGGGCAATACTGTCCAAGACGCTTTAGGAGGGGCAAGCCTGCATCTTTTTGTTAAGAGTAAAATAGTTATATCCAATTAGTTTGTCATTTAAATTACTACTTTTAAATTCCCTGGAGATTTATTCACAGGTATAGTATATTTTAAGTATTGTAATTGAACATTGTAATCGTAAGTCAAACTCTGTAGCCCATATAATTTAGGACCAACTTCAACATTTATAAGAAGTCGTATTTTGAACCAATCATTCCAGTTATTCTTGTACGTGGTTACCAAGAGAAACATAAAATCTTATCAGTTGGAATGAAGCCTATGACTTGCATTCTTAAACAAGGTCATCGCGACCTGCAAAGGCTAGATGTGCTCAGACAGATCTGTGTCCTGACATTCACGAGGAAAACATGTGCCTTCCCATTCACGAGGAAAACATGTGCCTTCCCATTAACACAAGAGATTCCTAGTTAAACAAGAGTTAAGTAAATTATCATGAAGTATATTGCAATAGTTAAGCGACAAAGACCACCCTACATTTTTCAGATCTGAAGGACCATATTATTTTCTATGCAACTTCATACCATCGAGATTTCGAGTATTGTATGCGGCACTTCCCAGCCTAGATAAACGACCAAAGCGGTTGTTTGAACATGGTAAAATATATTATCATGTTTTCGGTGTTTTAAAAGGGAATATTCTTTGGTATCAGTAATGGCCTGGCAACTCCCACAAATTTCGCTGAACTTTATTCAGAAGTAGGGCAAATTATAACTATAAAATATATATTTGCCATCTTATAACGTGACATATTTATGTGTGCTTATTTCATTTTATGTTATCCTATCTTATTATACTCTATTCTATCTTGTTTTTTTTTTTTTTCTGCTAAATGTAAGTGTTTGCACATCGAAAAGGTGAAAAAAGCAAGGAATGTATTTCTATTTGGACTGAACAACTCAAAAGGAGAAAAGTATCTCCCTTTTCCCTCCGTCACTTTTCTCTATAACGACTTCAGGTATATTATCTATCTATCTATCTATCTATCTATCTATCTATCTATCTATCTATCTATCTATCTATCTATCTATCTATCTATCTATCTATCTATCTATCTATCTATCTATCTATCTACCTATCTATCTATCTATCTATCTATCTATCTATATATATACATACATACATACATACATACATACATACATACACACACAGACATACATACATGCATGCATACATACATAAATACATGTATTTAATGGATTGTCGCTCTGGTCAGTGTGCTCGTGATCGATGATAACGCACTCGGACCTTAACTTTGACTTTAGAGTTCAAGTGTCAGATAAACGTTTACACCGGTCAAATTGGTAAGGATGAGCTGAACTGAGATATGCTAAAAATAATATCAAATAATAAACAAAGACGCAAGCAGACAAACAAATAAATATATGAACGTTTGCAATAAGGAATATGAAAAAAAGTTGATAGTTATACAAATGAATAAACTATGCTGCGAATTATTGACGCAGCTTCCTGCAGAAGTCAAAAAGTCTGTGTACTGTGATATGAACCCGTTTGCATAACAACAGTGTTATTTGGCAGACATTTTCAGTAAACAATATGCGTCTTGTCATGGCATAGAAACGCGTGACATTTCACGTGTCAATTGTCGAAATAGGGGGCTGTATTTCAACTTTGAGTTATTTCGGTACAACTTACAGGCAAGTATTCAATTACGTTTAACTGACGTGTTAAAATGTTGAAGTCAAATGGTGAAAAAGGAATTAAATTGAAAAGTTTCCCTGGTTCCCAGCAGTGACGAGAGCTGAAGCTTTTGCCTTGAACGTACTTAGAAGGCCACTACCCTCCTTGCAATTTCTTTATCTCACATCGGATTGATAAGTCAGATATTGCACGAACATGTATCATATTTTGATGCTGATAAATGTCATATTTAGAATACATTGTGATGAAATCCAAAATATTCCGGCAACAAATTGCCAAATACCACCCCATTAATTGGCAATCCAGGGAGTGAACATCCTTTTGCTAGCAAAATAACCATATGAATGAGACACAAGCGTTTAGAATGCATATTCGTAAAACATTTATGTTAGGAAGATCCGTAACTTTATCCTACATACACAACACAGTTTTTTTTTCTGTTACGAAAAGAAGCATAGCATAGTATCAATGTGAGCCTGCCAACTGAGATATTACAGTAGATAATGAGGCCCAAGTAATTGTGTGTACGAACCGTTTCTAGTCACTCAACATTAATACCAATATCTAGGCTGCCAGTTTTCTAACCTTTTCTTCATGTGCCGAACAACAAACACTAACATTTCGACACATTCAAATGGAGTTTGTTATACAAAACCATGATGAAGCTATATCAGGATCATACTTCTGAAGAATATCTTTAACCTGACTTAATTTGATATTTACTATATATCGTTTTGGACACTCATCCATTCCCCGGAAAGAAAAAAAAACAACAACAAAAAAACCAAACAAACAAACACCCCCCCCCAAAAAAAACCACACACACACACACACACACACACACAATGTATATATATTGTGATGAAATGGGATAATTCCATACTAAATAATTAAACCTGATACATGGTAACTGTGTAATTCTGCAATTAAATCTGTATATAGATGGCAGCACCTACTGGACAGGGTATTTTGTTAGTTCTTGGGGTTGTCTGTAGAGGGCAGATAGTTACAGCACTGTTCACAATATAAGTGATGTTTCAGTGGCCCAATTGTAAATTCTATTATGAGAAATATTGTGGGTAAGATGCAAGAACTCCCAAAGCAGAATTACGGTCCAGATGTTGGTAATAAAATGTGATCCCTTGTTCTTATATCTCTGCCTTCTAGAAATATATCTTAATGATTGTGTATGTCCATGTGTAAATGAGTGGCACCATACATTATAAGCATCTGAGTCAATGATCTCCCTCGATCCTCCCATGCTGTGAGGTCAAGTCCAGGTTTTCCCCTTGAAAGGGTTGGAGATAAGTATATCTGCCAAGGAGGATCCAGCAGAAGAGACCAGAGGACTGAAGGTAATCATTATTACTGAGTGTTTGCAGAAGTAAGCAGTCTGGACACCTGGGCCCATTAACCACTGGTAAGGGTGGTACTTGTAAGCTGTAGCAATTGGAGTGCAGGTGGCATACCAGGGACAGATAAGTGGTCTGTCAGGAAGCTGGTCACTGACCAATGGAGGTGGTTGGGTGACAGCCAAGGGTGAGAGCTGCCTGAATTGAAGTTCATCCACTCAGGAAAGGGTGGCACTCAGAGGCAGGGCAGTGGAGGTTTGTCCAGCTTTCAGCCACTCAGGAAAGGGTGGCACTCCAGAGGCAGACCAGTGGAGGTCTGTCCATCTTTCAGCCACTCAGGAAAGGGTGGCACTTCAGAGGCAGGCCAGTGGAGGTCTGTCCAGCTTTCAGCCACTCAGGAAAGGGTGGCACTCCAGAGGCAGACCAGTGAAGGTCTGTCCAGCTTTCAGCCACTCAGGAAAGGGTGGCACTCCAGAGGCAGACCAGTGAAGGTCTGTCCAGCTTTCAGCCACTCAGGAAAGGGTGACACTCCAGAGGCAGGGCAGTGAAGGTCTGTCCAGCTTTCAGCCACTCAAGAAAGGGTGGCACTCCAGAGGCAGACCAGTGGAGGTCTGTCCAGCTTTCAGCCACTCAGGAAAGGGTGGCACTCCAGAGGCAGGGCAGTGGAGGTCTGTCCAGCTTTCAGCCACTCAGGAAAGGGTGGCACTCCAGAAACAGACCAGTGGAGGTCTGTCCAGCTTCCAGCCACTCAGGAAAGGGTGACATTCCACAAATAGACCAGGAGAGGTTTATTTGGAGTCCAGCCACTCAGACAAGGATGGCATCCTAGTGGTATGCTACAGATGGCTTCTCCAGATTAGAGTCACTGGGAATAGGTAGACCTGGGAAGGTTTACTTATGGTTAAGCCCTTGCTATCCCAGTGTTTATAGGAGTCAGGAGATCAGAGTTCTGCCTGTATTAAAAGGTTATAATAGGACATAAGTTGAAATGCCAGACATAAATGTAGTATCTGTTCAAAAGAGGTAACATAACATTGTATCCAGGGTAGTGTGTACAGCTTTGCACATGGTATGTGATTGCAGTACAGTCACCAAATTGGTGTTACTAAATGGTGAACATTCAGGTAATCAGTAGTCTCTAACAAGTCAAGAGACAGGTAGTTATGTCCCCAATTTTATGAGTCCCTGATTTAGTGTGAGGTTTACCTTTAATAAAGGGATATATGTTTTAATTTGCCTTTTCATGGTTGTATGTTGAAGATTTTCAGATATCAAGACATTGCACCCAAATGTAACACTCACGCTACCATACCCGTTACAATATATATAGTGAGAGAGAGAGAGAGAGAGAGAGAGAGAGAGAGAGAGAGAGAGAGAGAGAGAGAGAGAGAGAGAGAGAGAGAGAGAGAGAGAGAAACATCACTAAAGTCACTTCGCCTTTTCAAATATAAACGGAGTTATATGTTTATGTCCATATATATCTTTGGCCAAGTATTTTGACATTAAATCCTATTTGTCGATTTCGCTAAATGGTGTCGTTTGTTGATATTCCTAAGTCATTTATCGATATATTCGTAAGTGATTTAGAGATATTTCTGAATAATTTAGTGATGAATCTAAATGATTCAGAGATTTCACTAAACTAGATGTATGGAGCGATGTTGCCAAACGATATGTTGCCAAACGATTAAGCGATATCGCCAAATAAGTTAACCGATGCATGCTACAAAATGTTGCTATGCCGGTGTAGTGAATGGTGCGAAGGAGCAAGCATTCATACCTGTAGGTCTGATCCTAAGGTTTGACGTGAAAAGTAATAATTAGCATACACTGCCTTGGCAGCATGATAATAAACGCCTTGAAAATGCCAGATGAGATGATCTCCACAGAACACTTTGGGAGGATCAAGTCATCGCACTTCCTTCGAAATTGACAGCCATATCGGACAAAAATAGATCGGGAAACAGATACACATTCACTGATATTGCTAAAAGATTTAGCGATATCATTAAATCATTTAACGATATCGGTGAATTATTTGACAAAGTGCATACCATACACTTTCAAGGATATCACTTAGTGGTTTGGCGGTATCTCTAAACGATTAAGCGATATCGCTAAATAACTGAGACACATCGCCAGTGATATTGCTTAATCATTTGGCGATATCACTCAAAGCTTTTCTAACATCCCTAAATATTTAGAGGTATTAATTGATATTTAGCCATATCCTTAAATATTTATCGATATCATTCAACGGTATTGTGATATCGCTAAACAGGATTAAATGTCGAAACGGCTTGCAATGCATATCAGTGAGACGTACAGTTGTGATCAATCCAGTTCTACTAAACTTGGCACCGTTCAAGGTGGGTTACTATTTCCAAGTCAGCGGAGCGCAGCGTGCATGTTCAACACTCTTATCATTTCCTTTGGATGACCAGGTACAAATAATTATCCGAGAAAAATTAACTTTCATGATAGATTTACTTTTTGATCCATTTAGTTGTTATTTCAGTCATAGTAAATACTCGGGATCAACAACAGAGTTAAATTCCGTGTAGATGTTCATTGTCTTGCATTATTATGCCACTTTACACAAGCTGGACATTATGGTTAATATGTACTCTAAGTAATTAAACATGGCGAGCATTGGGTACTTATTGCAAGAATATTTTACTCGTTTCTTGGTTTTTAATGTGCGATGACTGTAGTCATTTGACTCAAAGGAGACTATAAAATAATTATGGTATATAAATAGCTCCTACAGGGGCAAGCAAACTAAAACACCTGTTTATGTGTTCACAAGATATGCCACTGTTAATGAGATGATGACAGGAAATTATTTGTTCTTTTAGTTACTGATTGAAAGATTGGCTGCTTGATTGATTGATTGATTAATTGATTGATTGATCGATTTCAATATTGCCATACTGGGAATAAGTGCTGGTTCAATCTCAGCCACGTAATTCACATTAAAAGAGAGCACGAGGTATATCAACCAAAACGCATAGTATGTCTCGGCACAACAAAACAGTTGGGTATATATTTCTCATGTGCAATGACATAATCCGGTTTAAATGTAATTTCCCTTTAACCATTTGTGTTGCAGCTGTCGTGTCAAGACCAGACATCATAAAACCCCCTTCTGACCTTGCGGTAAAAGCAGGGGACGTACAGGCAAAGTTAATATGTCAAGCTCGTTTGGAAGGTGTAAGTATCTAAACTGATGTTTTCAAAAATATTATCATGAGCTGGTAAGTTACAGACAGGGTGATATACTGATAACCTCGCAGGACGGTAGGTTCCTGGTTGAGTCTCTCGGTGCAAACTGTGACTTAAGTCGAACTCCTTAACACAAACTGCTCTCAAGTAAAGTGAGGGGGCTAGATTCATGTATCTTACAAAAAAAACCCATTGCATTCAAGTAGCAGTGTGCCAGTAGTTACCAAAAAAAAAAAAAAAAAAAAAAAAATACCAGCCCAGGTCAAGAGCTTTTCCTGGCCAGCTTTTTGAGCATTCCACCCAAAGCGCGCCCAGGAAAGCTGTTGACTCAATCTAAAATGTAGTGCTGAATGGGTTAATACTCACTAAATCATTATAGTGATGCATTTGAATACATTCCGGGGGTTGTAATACTTGTGCACCCGACCAACCATATAAACAGGATACTGAGCAGATTTGTGAAAGGACAAGATTCATAACACACATATGCATACACCCATGTACCCATACACACACACACACACATATATATATATATATATATATATATATATATATATATATATATATATATATATATATATATATATATATATATATATATATATATATATATATATATAATATATATCACCAGTCTCAAATAAAACCAAATGTTACATGACGGTCTTTATACTAAATACCTTTTTTTTACAACGTGTTTCACTTGTCGGACTCTCTGCATAGTGGGGTGGGGGAATTGTACATATGCGGTAAGTTTCAGCAGGTGCCGCGACTAAGTAGTTTGTAAGATGTTTTCAACATGCTCAATTTTTTGTACAACTCGTCTTCCAGCTACTTATAAGACCAAATAGGGAGTGCATAGCACATTAGCCTGCAACCCTTTGTATTGTTCCATGCTAATTAAGCATTTGTGTATATTTACGATAATTAAGCATAAGTGATAGACGAATGTACACACTTCCTGACCTAACTAGCTCAAGCCCATATCATTGACAAGTTACCAACAGTTATGATTGAATATATTCTATAGGTCAAGGAAGCGCATGAATTTTTTATCTTATCCGGTTTCGTTTAAAAAATGAAAAGGCATTAAAATAAACTGTAACGTCATTAACTTATGTCCATCCTGCTAAACAAATAACCAATACAAACAACGATTGTCTTAATGCCATTTGTATTGTGACTTTTGCCGTACGTTCGTTTCCGCTTACGTTCTGCAAGATACAAATAAATTGCACATTTTAGAATCCATTTTTGAAAAACCATTAAAAAGGACCACAGAATCAATGTCTAAAATACTTGAACTTGTTTAATGTTAGCCTGTGTGGTTTTAGGTCATGCCCTTAGTCTGGGAGGTGGGTGATCGCGACCGTATCTACGATTCTCATAACGGAATCACAGAAAAACACAAAACAAAATTTGACGTTGAGAAATTACCGGGCGAATATTATAATCTCATCGTGAAGAAAGTGGACGTAAAGGATGGAAACAAATATACATGCAGGCTAATGGAGGCACCCACAAATCCAAAGCCAGGTCAACTGGTAGTGCTAAGTAAGAAATTTTATTTCACGTTTCATCGAGTAGTATAACATTAGCTGGAAATATGTTTTTAAACATGAAGATTGGTAGTTTGTGTACTTTTAGCTAAGAATAATCATCGCTGGATTTATTTGGGTGTATTGAATGTATCATGTGATATTGTAGTTGTCAGAGAAATCTTGAGGTGGTGCATGTTTATGTAATTGTAGAATGTCTGTATAGGTTGATAAATGGATAAACGGAAGAACGTATTAAATGTAACAATGGAAGCATAAATTAATGAAAGAAGAGTGGGGGGGGGGGGGGCTGGAGAAATGCGCATAGTAATGAGTAAAGATTGAAGCGGAGAGCGGGTAATAAGGGATCAGGAGGAGAAAGGAAGGAAAAAAAGGGACACTGACTTCTGCAGACAAGTAAATTGGAATTGCGTATTGTGCTGGTAATTCTGGGAAAATCCATGCAGTATGTCCGTTTGTGTTTATGAAACTCATATGAGGGCTGGCTGTAAAGTTCTAAGCCTAGCTGTGAAAGACCTGCACAAAGTCGATGATTTTCATTTATTTCTGTATATAGTCCCTTTCCAGGGTCCTACACTTTTGCCAGCGGTGCTGGAAGGTCAGGATGCCGGTCAAGAAGATTTTCTTCAGCCACCCTAAAAGTCTTTCACAGCGGAAATGAGTCATCATTACTAGGAATATGCCGACAAAAAGATTCCTATTTAATTTTAGGAAACAGTTGAAAGTCTGACGTAGCTAAATCGGGTGAATAAGAGGGGAGGTCAATAGGTTCGAGGCCACCGTCATGGATCGCTGACATTGCAACTGTCGATTTGTGAACAGGGGCATTGTCTTGGTGTAACAGGACTCCCTTAGTGAGCATTTCCCGTCACTTAGCTTTGATTGCTTCATGTAACTGTCTCAGTAGGTCAGCATACCCTTCATTGATAGTGTGGCCTTTTTCAAGATAGGACTCAGGACTCAGGACTCAGGACTCAGGACTCAGGATACTTTTATTGACCTTCATACAAATAACAAGTATACAAATCATTTAACAAACATATGTAACACAAATGTATGATGGTCAGGGAGACCCTCATTAAGACAATGTCATGTCGCTATCATGAGGGCCACCCTATAATGTAACTATAATAATAATAATAATAATAATAATAATAATAATAATAATAATAATAATAATAATAATAATAATAATAATAATAATAATAATAATAATAATAGAATGAATGGCAAAGTACATTTACATCGGTATTAGATAAATTCCTTTTTCATGTCGTGATTACAATTTAGTGTACATGAATAAATGTATAAACATCTGATGTGTACTGCTTACAAAGTTGGTTCATAAAAATTCAATTTGCACAAATATAACAGTTTGGGATATCACAAGATTCTTGGTAATTATTAATATATAAAGTTTTAGTATATCTGACTAATCCTTGGAGGCTGTGAGTGTAAAATTTATCGTGAATATTAGATGGCAGTTCGTTTATTGTTTTCGGTAAATCAAACCTAAGACATTGTTTTGCAAAGCTGTGAACATAGCGATGCATAAATAGATTTCCAGATTTTCTGGTATTGTGGGGATGAATATCAGTATTTAATAACAGAGGTAGATTTTGTAAGTTAGCAGGAATTATTTTATTTAAATATTTGAAGTAGAATTTGATTTTAGCAATCATAAAAATATCTTCAACCTTCAGTAGACCCATACTTTTAAATAATGGGTCCGTGTGCGCATTATATTTACTACAAGTTATAATTCTTACAGCTTTTTTTTGTTTGGTTTTCAACTTAGAGCATTTAAAACCCCACGTTAAAATTCCATAATTTATATGAGAAAGTATAATGGAATTGTATATTATCAATTTAGGGTCAATTGGTAATATTCTTTTTAGTTTGTTCAGAATCCCTAAAGATCTTGATATCTTACTGCTTATTTTTTCAACATGAGAGTTCAAATTCAGATGTGAATCTATTACAATTCCTAGAAAGTTAAAACTATTTACATGATCAATTTGAATGTTTTTCATTTTTATCTTGGGAATTCGAAATTTCTTTTGAGGTTGGTGGAAAACCGTAAATTTAGTCTTTCCAACATTAAGTGATAGTTTGTTTGCATCTAACCAGGTAGATATTTTGTTGAGTTCCAAATTAATGTTATGGTCAATTTCTAGACTGCTAGTATTATTACTGAAAATATTTAGGCTTGCAGATAGCGTAGAGTCATCAGCATACATAATCAGTTCAAATATTTTGCTAGCATAAGCAATATCGTTTATATATATGAGAAATAATAGAGGACCCAGTATCGAGCCCTGCGGTACTCTAGTTTTAATGTGTAATAATTCTGAGTCAACTTCATCATATTGAACATACTGTTGTCGATTTGTTAGGTAATTTTCAAGGAGGGTGGGTGATGTGCCGCTTAGGCCATAATATTTTAATTTATGTAGTAAAATTGTGTGGTTAAGTGTGTCAAATGCCTTTGACAGATCTAGAAAAATACATATTGGGAGGTTTCCTGTGTTCATTTCCTGTATTACCTTATCTACAAGTTCGATAGTAGCGAACTCGGTTGAATGATTTTTACGGAATCCATACTGACTGTTATAGAATAATTTATAGGTGACGAAGTAGTCATACAATTGGTTGAAAATAACTTTCTCAAAGACTTTAGAGAAAGCTGGTAGTTTTGATATGGGTCGATAGTTAGTAAAGAGATTTTCATCATCCTTTTTATAAATGGGAGTAACCTTTGCTATTTTCAATTTGGTTGGAAAAATTCCCGTTCTTACGGTTTGGTTTATACTTATAGCAAGAGGTTTTGTTACAGAGTCTTTTATAATTTTCAGTAGTTTCGTGGAAATACCATCCACGCCATAACTTGACTTTGTCCTTAAATTATCAATGATGGTGCTGATGCTTTCAGCATCAGTATTTTTAAAATGGAAATTATGAGAGTAAGTTTTGTTCAAATAATTTTTGTAACTATCTGCATGTGGTAAGTTTATTTGATTTGTTAAATTTGGGCCTATATTTGTGAAAAAGTTATTAAATTTATTGGCAATAACTATCTTATCTTTGATTTGCTGTCCATTATCGGAGAAATACTCAGGAATTTTTTTTTCTTTGTTAATGAAAGCATTTCATTTATCGTGGCCCATGTCTTTTTAATATCATTTTCATATCGTCTAAAACATAATTCATAGTAGTCTTTTTTAGCCCTGGTAATTGTCTTTTTCAGAATGTTATTGTAAGTCGATAAGTTTCTCTTTAAGGTAGGATGTAAGGGTGAAGTATCAGGAGTACATTTCAATCTTTTATACAGTTTATCTCTGAATTTAATAGACCGTAGAATGCCCATTGTTATCCACTTTTCTTTCCTATGTTTATGTTTGCGGAACTTTACATGTGTACAAGGAATGTGTTTTTCTTTTGCTTCTTTTATAATGTTGTGAAAAATGTTAAAAGTTTCATCGGGGTTTGCATATGGGTCTTTATTTATTGTGTTATCGATATTGGCATTTTTAAGCTCCTCATGGAATTTTGTAATATGAGACAATGATTGTTTATTTATCTTAATTAGTTTTGGTGATTTATATTTGGAGACATGGACATCTAAACAGATAAGATATGGTTGATGATCTGAGAATTTTTTTACCATAATTTCTGATGTTGACTTAAGGGAAACGTCGCTAATTTTACAAAATATGTTGTCTATTAAAGTTCCTCTAGTATTAGAAAATCTGGTTGGAAAAGTTATTTTGGGAAAAAAACTTTGTGACATTATGGTATCAAAAATTTCTTGAAATATATCTCGTTCATGTATCTTAAGTAAATCAATATTAAAATCGCCACAGATAGCGACTTCACAGTTTTTTTCTTGCAATCGTGATAAAACCTGTGAGAATTCATAACTAAATGTACGGTAATTATCCAGGATATCTCTCGGTGGTCTATACACATTACCAAGAACAATATGTTTTCTTAGTTCCCCACCAGTTACCTCAATAAATTGACCTTCCCAAACTTCAGATGTTTCTACAAGGATTGATGGTAAAAAATTATATTTGTCATTTAAGTATGTGATCAAACCTCCTTTTGCTGAACATGTTTGACCCTGTGGAATACAAGTATATCCTTCAAGTTGCAACAGAGTGAGATCAGTATCATTTTTTATATAGCACTCTTGCAAACAAATTGCACTGAATTCGATTTTTTTTTGACGCAACTCATCTATAAATGATTCTATTTCTGCAAATTTAGCATGAGCTGAATTAATATTAGTACTAAAAATTGTAAAGCTGTTTCGATTAGTGTTCAAAATAGATTCGAGGTCGTCAAAATAATAAGGAGAGTGAGTAATTATTGCTATCTGTTCATCATCATCATTATCATCATGTTTCTCTAATAAGTTTTTTAAAGAATTAATTTGTACACCACCAGAGTTAAAAAGTATGTCTTCAGTTGTGTTCATTTATCAATTTTGTGAAGATAATTTCACAGGGTATACAATGCAACTTAAACATTTTATAGTTGTAGACATGACATATATAATAATATGAGTAGATGATACACAGTTTTCAGGTTGCATTTGTACTCTATGACTGTGGCCTTCATTTGTCCTTTTAGTTTTTAAGCAAAACAAAATAGAAGAAAACAGAAAAAAAGTAGACAAATACAGCGCCATCATCGTCATGGTTCCACTTAAGAAATAATACCAAAAATACTCCGTATTTGCAAGTTCAATAGTGTATTCAAGATAGTAAATCGGCAAATACCCTTGGAATCCCAAAAGATTGAAGCCATCAACTTTCCAGCAGAAAGAACCGACTTTTTTGGGGTGGGGGTGGGGGTGGATCCCGGAGGCTTCCATTGCTGAGACTGAATTTCGGATTCTGGTCCAAAGTGAGGAATCCAGGCCTCATCCATGGTTACAAATCGGGACCACAAATCTGCGGGATCTGGTTCATAACGGCACAAATTGTCACGGGACCCCAGGTAACTGATGCGTTTCTGATCTGCCGTCAAGAGCTTTGGCACCTACCTTGCAGGAACTTTTGTCATGCTCAACTCTTTCTTGATTTGTGCTCAACCTTCTCACGAGAGATTCCCACACACTGGCAATATGCCGAGCAGTCAATCGTACATGAGCTATTACCATGTCATGCACCCGGGTTATATTTTCGGGAATAGTTGCTGTTGAAGGCCTTCCTGGACGCGCGGCATAGTCAAGGTTCTCTCTGCCACAATTGGATTCCGCAGCCCACTTCTTTACAATGGAAAAGGAAGGGGCATCATTCCCTAAAGTGGAGACCATGCCGGCATGTATCTGTGTTGAAGTTAGCCCTTTAAGTTGCAAGGACTTGATGACTGCCCTGTGGCTAGTGTTGTCCATTTGTGGTGATTTCAATGTGTAGGTTCACAGGATGGTCTTGTACAAAGTCATTAATCACACTATAGTTACAGTTCTTATGTTTAGATTTGTTTCAATCCGATTGAGATGTCTCACTTAGGCTTCGAACATTTCAGCCAGCCCTCAAATGCTCCAATTGAGGGCAAACGTATTTAGTGACCTATTATTATTATTATTATTATTATTATTATTATTATTATTATTATTATTATTATTATTATTATTATTATCATTACTGTTATTTTTTATTGTTTTTGTTATTGGTATTATTAGGCTGCCCCTGAATAATTTTCAATAAATTACAGAGACACCTAATCTTACTTGGAAGTCTACGGAGGAAGGAAAGTCGGTCATGCAACAGTGCAAAATAGAGTATGGAGCAGTGACTGAAGGAGAGTCAAACCCAGGAGTTTTGCCGCAAATGGAAATACACCTCGATAATCAAAAAATGACAGCCATACCAAAACGGGTAGCAGGGGTCCCGGGCAGCACACCTCATTCACTGACACTGGTACATCAGCCTAGTTTACGCTGCGCTGTCCACAACTATGTATATTGTATGTAAGAGATATACGGATAAAAATACCAGTGCAGGCAAAGTTAATTATCGTGTTATATTTTTTTTCGCTTATTGAAACTTTGCGAATACTCATTCGTAAAGTGTCACAGTAAGTTGAATAAATCTAAGCCTGTATATATGTCATGGAGATTGACTCGACGAGTCGACAACTGCATGCATTTACAATCCATGTAAAAAGGAACAGGCCAAGACTTCAATATGCACCTCGGCCCGATGGAGAGCACAAATAATAAGAAATAAAAGGGGAAAAGAAAAACTTCAAAATTGTGCAAACATTTCAACTATACTCAGTCGTCAACTAATACTGGCATATTATGTTTACTTGCTCAGTCTGTCAAGTACAACCCTAAAGCTGAGGACAACGATAAGAACGTCACATGCATCGCCTACACCAGCAGACCTTTATTCCGTTTAGAAACGAAACAGAAGGTGCAAGTGAAATGTAAGTATCATTTTAACTCAAGTTTGCACAGACACTACCTTCTTCGCATATTGCCTAAGATATTATTCCTCTAAAGCGAGTTGACATTACTTTTGTACATGTATCTCTCAAGTGAAATAAACGACTTGCATATATGTTTCACATCATCGGAATCGTGCTCCCATGAGAGAGAGAGAGAGAGAGAGAGAGAGAGTGAGAGGGAGAGAGAGAGAGAGAGAGAGAGAGAGAGACAGACAGACAGACAGACAGACAGGCAGACAGAGACACATTTGCGGTACGTACAGAAGCGTTTTTTTCAAATTTAAATACTATTAATCTAAATAGCCAATAGTCAAAGACTGAACATGAAGCACCATATAATATGTGCACTCGTTCCATAACAACGTGAAAAAAAGTGATTATGTATTCCTCCTGCACCTAACGGAATGTAGACCGTTTCCCTGTTACAACAAGGCATGCCAACAAATTTAAGGACAGGTAAGACACCAAAGCGAGATCCGGGTTCCTACCATAGATTTCATTGGTGTGAAGTTTTATTGGGTACGTGTGGAATGTATATATATCATAATGAAGATGATCCAAAGATTGGCTCGAGGAGTAATTAGACGCCACAATTTCTTCTTCTTATGATTCTTCTTTTCCTTCTCCTTCTCCTTTTTACATAGCAGTTTTAAGCAAGAAAAAAAAAAAATTATGCAAAAAAATATTAAAGAAAAATGTTCACCCACTTAGGCATTTTATTATTAAAAGAACGAAAATATCTGAAATATATTTTCAGTTCCTGCTAAGACCCCAATTGTTACTCCAAAGAAACACATTTACGGTTTAGGAGATGTGCTGAAGTGTACAGCAGAGGGCAACCCAACGCCTACGATTACCTGGAACAATTTAAGTGCAAACGACTCACGAGCCACTGGAGATCTCCATGTGGTACATGATATGGTAGGCCCCAACCTGTGGGAATGTTCTGCACAAAATGCACTGAATAAAATAGCCATGACCTTAACGGTTAATTTTACTGTGGGTAAGTACCTTTAAATATGTGGTATTCAGAGTCGCCATTAAACCTTGCCATTGTATTGGGCACCAGGTGCTTAAATTCTCTTCCATTCGTAGGTCACGTACTTTTTAAAATGAAAACATTTGTATGTATCTACTCACGATAATATCACTTACGGACCAACAGTTGCTCTTGGAAATCGCACTTGAACAAGCTTTCAAATTGGGCATATTTACACTGTGTTCTGAGCGATCCCCCTGTAAGGTTGGATGTTAGTTCGATAAAGCAACGACACCCAGAGAGGGCCTTAATCTGTATGACAGTAAACGCCTGTGCAGGACTGTTGGGTCATACTTTTAAATTTTCTTAAAAGGAAATGGCAAACGCGCTGTATCAAGATGAGCAATGAGGGATGAATCAGACATGAGACTAGGGAGTATGTCGTATTTTTATTGACGGATTGATCGATTCATTTACTTACATATTTATTTATTTATTTGGTTGACTAGTTGGTTGGTTCGTTGGTTTTTGGTTTGTTAGTTGATAAGTTTATTTAGTTTGTTACATATTGTTACGGCTAGTTAGACAGTTAGTAAGTAACTGCGTTAGCTAGTTAGTTAGTTACGTAGTTAGGTAACTACGTAGTTACAGAGTCAGTCAGTCAGTTAGTTATTTAGTAGTGATGATATGATTTTTATCTCTTTCAAGTTCCTTTTCAAATCACAACTACAACAACCGCAACAACCCCATCTGGACAAGCAAGCCATGTGGAGACGACATCCTTTGCGACTTTTTTGGGTGTTCTCTTCTTGACACTTTTTTGGTAGCTGCGAAGGCGTGTATTGCACACAGTGCTTGGGTAATACGTAGATTTATGAACTTGTGACATAATTCATGTCAGTCAAATTTCAACAGGCATCAATCCACAATACTCTGTTATGAGCAAAAGTTTAAGTGCATAGGATATTTTACGTCACGCTGAAAGGTAATATGAATATGTTAAAGATGCTGAAATTGCCCCTTGCTTACGCTAATGATTTAATGCTACTCACAAAATTTGCAAATGACTGACCAGTACTTGGTAGGAACTTCTCTTTCTTTATGACTGTTTGTTTGAAAAACGCATCTTAGTGTTCTGCAATATCTTAATCTTTATGTAATTGTGATAAATGAACCATCTTGCATCAAAGGTAAACATCATATAAAGAAACTCATATTAACTTATTCATAATGTTATTGTTATTATGTCTCAGAGCGAACCCAGACATTTTATTTTTCCAATAATTCGTTTCTTTTTTTCTTATGACTGGGTTGGTACTCAGACATATTTTTTTGCTTCCGATTCTTTACTTCTTTCTCTCTTTCCATTGTAATCAAAGTTTCGTACACTACTGTTTGCAAAATAATCAAGCTTGCCATTGTCACTGACCTACCCGTAATATTGTGCATATCGTTGGGAATTGTCTTGTCGTTTAAAAGAACGCAAATTCGGGGTAGTTAATATCTTACAAACTTTATAGATCCCAAAAATATCAAAGAAAGACACACACTTTTTACTTTAAATGTAGGTTTGAGACCTCTAGCAAATCCAATAGCATGAAAGCAAAAGTTGGGGAATTGTTATGTATGCTAAGTTCACCGAGTTCCCACACACTACACCAGTAATACATCCTTTCTACTGAACCTGTCTCACAGGCAGCCCTCTACCCAAGCATGCTAGGAATATGGTTTGGAAGGTTGTGGTCTTGTAGCAAATAGGGATGGGATGGGGGTGAGACTCACAACAACTGTGTAATGAGATCCTCAATAAAGTACAGAGCATCTCTTTTTGTTCATGTAGGAACAGATCTGCTCCTTTCTACTATATGTACCAGGCAAATTATAGTTCCCCCTATTGTTGGACAGAGCTGTCAGTGCACCGTGACTGAGACTAGTGTCCTGGCTGGTCTCTGTTTGCCTTGGGCTGTATTATGAGTCTGCTGTCCTTATCAATCCCAAGGAACTGCACTTTTGGGCAGAACAAGCGTGCTATGGGTACCCTCTACTGAACATAGACTACATAGAGTGCTGAGTTTGCTAGACACATCAAGTTATGGTCTTCCAGTCTTCAATGACTGTTTTCAAAACTTTCTGAATTTTGAAACACTGTGTGGGTTCTTGTTTATCTCAGTGGACACTTTCATGTCTTTGTTTTCTTGTTGCAAGTGAGATGAAGCCTGTTTTTTAAAAGCCAAGACAAGGCATAATGAGACAGTATAGAGCCTGACTCAGTTAACAGGTACATGCACATGTAGTTTTATAATAAAGGAAGAAGTTTTGTATTGTGTGTATACGCATCCTCTTTAATTATAATATGTATACATTGTTCATGTATATGTGCTTGTATGAACAGTGTACATCCAGATGAACATGTATTCATCCATATCGCTCAGAATGGCTACTCCTTTCAGTTTTGGCTATTTTTTCTCTGGTTTCAAGTGCGCTCACTGTAGAGAGGTATCACTATAAAAGAATACACTGGAATTGTATGTCGGAGTATTTTTTATGTTCTTCAAGTTTTAAGATGTGTAATGTCTTTGATTATCACATTTTGAGATGCCACGAGTTTTGTATAAGTGTTTCACATACACGTACACAACGTTCATGACTCTAACAGCACCAGTTGGAATGACACCTGTATCTATTATAGTTTTGACGAAATTCACGATTTTTGAAGTTGGAAACATGTGTAGTCTTAGCATGCATGCCATTATGTGAGTTTGTGCTGTTTTCAAATCCAATGGCAGAAAAACATAAATGTATAAGCGTATGTTATTGTCTTCAAACGCTTTATTCAAAAGAAAAAAAAAACAACACAAAAAAAAAAAAAAATCTTTCTTCATAGGTAATTAGTTTGGCGACATTTGAATTACTAATTTCTTTCTTTCTTTCTTTCTTTCTTTCTTTCTTTCTTTCTTTCTTTCTTTCTTTCTTTCTTTCTTTCTTTCTTTCTTTCTTTCTTTCTTTCTTTTTTTCTTTCTTTCTTTCTTTCCTTCCTTCCTTCCTTCCTTCCTTCTTTCTTTCTTTCTCTCTCTCTCTCTCTTTCTTTTTTTCTTTCTTTCGACTTTAGGCTGATATTTGCCCGGAATTTTTCAGAAGCCCCATTTTTCAGAAAACCACCAAATTTTGTCATGGTGACTGACCTACAAGTAAAATTCTGCATATCGTCTGAAATGGTCATGATGTTAAAAACTATACAAAATAGTTGCAATAAAGATTTAAAAGCTGTGTGTCGACACAAATTTGTAACTAACCTATGTATGTTTGAGACATCGGTCAACCCAACGGACAGTAAACAAAAGTTGTAAAATTTTCAATTATGCTATAAGAGGCACTTGACCAATTTTAAAGCATAATATGGCCAAAACTGTTATATATATATATATATATATATATATATATATATATATATATATATATGTATATATATATGTATATATATGTATATATATTTGTATATATGTATATGTATATATACATATACATCAATACCAATTTTAAAGCATAATATGGCCAAAACTCATATATATATATATATATATATATATATATATATATATATATATATATATATATATATGTATATATATATGTGTATATATATATACATATATATATATATACAAATATACATTGAAGGCAGAAAACTTGATTCATCATTATATAAGTATTTAAGTAACCCAAGCCCATCACAACATACCCCATACCCAAATAAATGAGAACAAAAACAATAAGAAAGATACTTTATTGACATGAATCTTATTACTGTACAAAAATAGATATATAGAACACACACACACAGAAAGAGAGCGATTTTTAATCTTGAATACTCTCGAAACTGTTCTTATTTTGAGGGTCCCAAGACAGATTTGATGTGAAGCAAATCTTCTTTTCTATTTAGTAATTATTATTATTATTATTATTATTATTATTATTATTATTATTATTATTATTAATTTTGATATAAGATTCTCCCAACATTTAAAGGAATGTCCCCGTCTCTGCGTACTCATGAATAAACAAATTATATGGCAGATGTACAAGAATACAACAATGGAGACTTGAATTGCATATAAAGGGAGCTGAATTACGTTTAGTGAGATGGTGTCATACCCATCAAATTGCACAGAACTGCAACTTTGTATCAATTTGGACAATAAAACCAGATACAACACAGTTACTTTGAGTACTCATTAATGATTCATGAAATAATAATCTAATTAGTGAATAAAGTCAGATGCCACTCACTTCAAACAAAACCTACCAACTATGTACTTCGTGGACACCATTTATTTAGAACTACAATTGTCATCTCATAGACAAACAGTTTAAACAAATGATGTGAACAATGACTAAGCGTGAATGAAAATGCATTTGCAAGGTGTACCTGATTTTCATCAAATACATCAATTTAAGTAAAGGCGGGAGAACAGATTAAAGATATTAATTTCGCAAGAAATCAAATCAGTTTTGGTACCATGCAGTCATCGGGCTCCAGCCTAAAACCGGACCTTTCCGTTGCGCCCCCCCCCCCCCCCCAGCCCGCGCCCCGCAAATACCAAAGTATCCCCTGTCAGGCTTTCCGTGGATTTGACCAGTTTGAACAGTTTCTGACTCGAATTTGAGTCACGTATAAGCCCATTTTGAACACTAACATACCATAGAAAGGTACGTGTAAGAAAAGCTACCTCTAACATAATCCACAAAGGTCCAGTAAGGACTTACCCGTGTAACCCACATGACCCATAGAGAACAGATGGTATGGTTGGTGAACAATTTAATGACCATCCATCAGGTGCACTCAGGCTCATGCTCACCGCTTGACCTTGACGGCCGGTGTTACCTAATTACCAAGTATCTCCATGAATGTCCTTCTATGAAGTGACGTAATGTCGGAAAATGGGTCTTGTTGACACTTCTTGGCAACTGGAAGCCAATAAACAAAGAAAATCACTTTCACAGGGTATGTGATTGTGTGATTTTCATGTCTTCCCCCAATGTGGACATATTCTAAATCCTTAAACCCTTGGCTTAAAGACGTCTAATGTAAATTGTAAACATGTGCGTTGTTTAAATTCTTATATTTTGAGCCCAACGTGATTGAAATTAGTTGAAAATTTAAAATGACCAAATAAGCTAGCCTTTGACGGTCAGCGGTGATATGTAAAGTGGTCTAGCTTCGAATTGAATAAGGTGATGCAATACACTTAACATTTTCAACATCCGATGATTTTGGGTTTTTTTCCTGGGGGGGGGGGGTAACTAACTTTTATTTCTTCCTATCAGCCAAAACGTGTTTTCTCTGACTAAGTAACGTCGCCCGCAAAATTAGGTCAAGATCAGAAATTTGCGGCCTCCAAATAAGAAAATAAGAGGATTCATTTACCCAACCTGTTGTTGTTTTGGTTTGAATCCGTGCTAGGCCGATGGACCCCCTTGTTTTATAATCATGCCATACCTTATAATTCTTAGGTTCACAGTTTTCTTGTTTTTTCATTATAATGATTAAATGGAATAAGATGGGTACACATGTGCATCTTTTATGACAGTCTATACAAGTTTATCTCCTTTGATACAAATGTACTCTGAGATCTTAAAAAGTTCAGCCCCTGCCTATTGTGGACACCTGTCTATTGCGGACACTTTTGCCAGAACCACAGGTGTCCGCAATAGGCAGGCTTTACTGTATATATATATATATATATATAAAAGATTGTTATTTTTACCGAGAAGCTTAAAAATGATCACTATTGTTTAATGTTTGAATATCCCTTTTTCTCAAGTTTTTTAAATACAAGTAGCTGACGACAAAGACCTAAAATTGCAACGCCATCTGCTAAAAACGTAAGCCGTAACAATCCTTAGACGTGGTCCAATACAATTTCGAGGCAATACGCCAAGCAATTCCGTGGAACCGATTTAAAAAAAAAAAAAAAGGTGTTGTGTTGGTGGCTCAGTCAGGGTACAGGCGCCAACCCCTCGTTGGCGGTATTAATCCGTAAAGCAAAATTTGAGCAAAATACATAAAGGTATTCTGTAGACACTGCGGTGATGTGAAAGTGTTCACATCTGGACTGACAGCCTGGAAACATAAAGGGTCCACCTGTGGGTTGGACTCTTAACAAATACATTCTAATATTCTGTCAAGGGTGAAAATGAAGTTGATCTGAGATCCAACCCTTACTGCTTGCATCATATGCCTGACTCAGGGTCATCTTTCAAGCATTCTGGCTTTAAATGGGATAGGTATTTGCCTGGGAAAGAAAATGCAAGGATTGCAAGAAACCTATCAAGGGACATTGCGGCATGACAGGGAAAGCATGTCAAGCAGAAGACATGGAGAGTCTCGAACCCTTTCTAGAAACCACCCCAGGAGTAAGGAGACAGTCATGGAGAATGTACCCCACATAGCCCAGATAAACGCCAGCATAGGGCTTGGTCGACAAGAGGTGCAAGCCCGGGCACCTTCGGAGTCATCTGAGTCAAAGCAGAACGGACATCACAACCTTCAGCATGTTCCTCTCTGTGGACCTTGGTCTGACTGTGGACTTGGGTCTCTGCCCAAATATACAAGATTCTTGGCAGAGACAGATGGGACCTCCCCTAATCAAGCCGGATAACAGGAGTGAGAGACGTGTGCACACTGCGGTCTGCCCCTTGGAGGAAATCACCACAAAAAAAAAAAAAACAAAAAAAAAACATGCATGAAATTCTATAAATGGTAAGTTCATATATCTTGATGAATTGTTGCCCAATAGATATATATCAGACGAGGCGGAATTAGCGACTTTTATGGATAGTAATGGAGTCCTGAATTATAAACCAAAATGCTCTTCACATAAGATAACTGACTTGATTTCCTGGCTCGAGACGTGGACTAACTACGAAATGCTAAAGGTTAGTGTACATGGTGTCGAAGTTTATTTCCACATGTGTGACTATAAAAATTCCATCAGGGAGGCAGAAGGGAGCTATAGTTGGCCCATAGTTGCCATATTCCACATCCTGCATTTAGCTTCGTTATCAGGTACATCCCTAGAATTAACAAAAAATGATATTGTGCTTGCCAGCACAATTCTTGACGCCTCGGTTTTGTAACCCATTACCTTGCAGTGCCTATGGTGCCGCGCCGACGATCACGTGGTCAGCGAGTGTCAGTTTTCCGTGCCCGCCACACAAGCGGTGGCACAAGGTAACAAAGCGGCAAAATCACAAGACATATGTAAAAATTTCAACCGCAATAAATGTACATTCCCAAAGTGTAGATGTAGACTTGTGTGCTAAGAATACCGAGGAGGATTACCACATGAAGAATGTGCCAAGGCCGGTCCATGTAGTTGGGACAATAACACTACATAACCGCCAATTTTGGGAAAAGCATCTTGACAGTTACAAGAAAAAAACTAAATTGCTGTATGATACACATAATTTTGTAAACATTGGATATACAGCTTCAAGGACAGGTCATATCTGTCCCAATTGGCCATCTGTTAGATAATATGAGACACACATGCCCTGCGGTCTTCAATGCTGAACAATGCTATACTTGGCAAAGCGTCAGGTCCCTTTCCATACCCTCCTTCACAACATTATATCGCTAGTCCCCTAGGCACGTTCGAGAACATGGATCGACCAAGGTTCAGACGATTCACGACTTGTCATGGCCGCCAGTTTGATCTATCAACGATGGAATTTCAGCAGAAGAGTGCTCATTGGAATACACTACAGTGGATAAAGCCGCTCAGCTATGTAAAATTTAAAAGATCAATATATGTGCAAAATTGACAAAGGTGATGCATTTCTACATTGTGCAATCCGAGAGGAGGATAGACATCTGCTTGTCTTCACCTAGCAGACCGAAACATGGCGCGAGTATTGGTATTCAAATGTAGTAGGTTTTGACCTTCGTTCCTGCCCTATGCTGTCTAATAATTTTGCATCTGGTTTAGAATACACAAATAAAGCATGTGGTGCCAGTCCTATAATAATAACTATCTTGACTATTTCTTCTATGTATGTGATGCTAAGGAGGCCTATGATAAAAAGCTTGGCCATAATGCTTGACACCTGTCGTCAAGCTGGGTTCACTGTGCAAGAAAAGAAAACCGTATCGGCAACAAAACACATTGAGATTCTGGGCATCATTACTGATCTAAATAAAGCAACACTAGAACTTTCCCAAGACTGAATGGGATAAATAACTACAGATCTTCAAACTTAGAAAGGTAGGACATGGTGCAGAAAACGTCAATCATTATCCATATTGGGCAAACTGGCATTTGCAGCCAAAGTCGTTCATGGTGCTAGGACATTCCTACGTTGATTGATCGAGTTATCCAAACGTGCTGGCCACTTGCGTTATCGTTTGCGTCTCAACAGGGAAGCACCAGCAGACATAAATTCGTGGCTACGATGTCTGCAGTCACATTGTTTCCTCAAGAGTGGTTGGAAAGTAACACCATACAAATATTTACTGACGCCTCTGACCTGGCATTGGCCGTTTTTGAGAAAATGGCTGGTTTATAGTCCCATTTACGGGAGATAATGCATGGGTGGCTTCAACACCCATAGCTCTCAGGGAACTTTTGGCTGCGTTGATATGTGCATGCACTTTTCCTGATAAATTGAAAAAATCAATAAGTGACATGAAATGTGAGCAACTCAGTAAGTTGCTACTGCATCAATATTGGTTACAGCAAAGACAAATCTTTGATGGTATTGATACGTGCATTGTTCTATATTACATCAGTACACCATATAGGTCATCAAGCATGTTGCATTGATCCACACGCTAAAGCAATCGCTGATAGCATCAGTAGATTGGACCTGGACCATTTCAAGAAGTTACATCCCTGTGCCGTTGGAATTAACAGGTCCGCTGCTGATGTGATGTACACCATAGGACTTGGTCGGTAACTTTATACCATACACTGGAAGCTACAGTGGACTTGGTACCTTAAATGATTCACACTTCTTCCTTGTTAAATAAGTGCCTGTTTGTTGCTGATCTTTTTGTGTGTTTGTTGTATCGCATTGGGATTGTATTGTTTTGAATCCTGATGGGGGTGTGTTTCTGTATTTTGCCGGTCTTGATTGGGCAGGCAAATTATTTGAAATCATGAGCCTTGCAGGACAATACCAATAGGTCTTATACGTCGGTTGAGATGGATATTGTTCGCTTCTGCCGCAGATTGTTAATTGCCCGCATCGGAAGACACGTTGTTGTGGCTTTTGTCAGCAGCCCATGGTAGGGGTGATAGTGCGGCCTCTTTATGAGAGTGTACTTAGCGGGGATAAGGTCACTTCACGTTCGGTTAGGAGTTGCTTTGCCTGTGCTCTACGTACCGTGAGTAATGTTGCTGCTGAAAGCTGTAGAAGAGACATCTCCCCAAGCTAACCAAAAACTACAATTACATATGACTTACTAAGTTCTATTTTGGCCACTTTGGGACAGAGTTTTGAAGATCATGTCTTTGCTTGACTGGTTTGGGGGCCTAAAGTGTCCAGATCACGCACTGCCTTCACCTAGTTCTTATGACCTACAGTATGTGCTTCAATGTGTTCATGCAGAAACGGGTACGCACCCATCAGGAGATAACGTCATATGTGTACGCATCCCTCGCACATAGACGTATAGGGCAGGTTATACTATAGTAGTAGAATGTTCAAGGACTGACATATGTGCATATTGTGCTGTCATTATCTGAAGTGTAGATGTATAGCGGTCAGTTGCCTACCTGAGGACCCTCTGTTTGTGATTGAAAATGAGCGAATTCTGACTTAGGCCATGTTAAATGCCAAAATAAAACAACCCATTTTTGCAATTGGGCTATTGCCAGATCATTTCACTTATCATTCCTTCGGGCTGGGTCCCCAGTTCAGCCACAAAGCTCGGCTTTCAAGACTGGAAAGTAAACATATTGGGTCATTGGTCCTCTGGCTGTTACTGGCGATATACAAATGCCTTGGTTTTGCTCGAACATAAGCGATACCACAAAATGGTCCCAAATAATATTATTTGTACTGTGTCTACTTGGTATTCTTTTCTACTTACATTAAGTAAACATACTCACAAAACCAAACATATTGGGCTTATCTCATTCCATTTGTATCAGCACACACGCCCAATTATATATATATATATATATATATATATATATATATATATATATATATAGAGAGAGAGAGAGAGAGAGAGAGAGAGAGAGAGAGAGAGAGAGAGAGAGAGAGATAGAGAGAGAGAGAGAGAGAGAGAGAGAGATAGAGAGAGAGACAGAAACCAAGAAAAATATAGGCCAGTTGGCACATCTTAATTTATTTGTTGAAAAGTTCCCCCCTCTGTCTACACAACCCTACCAATCTCCTATTTATTCCACAAATCCTACTGGCCTCCGATGCACCCATCCTATACCTTGGTAATATCCCCATTATCAGGGTTTCGCAGTGTAACTGCGCCAACCTCCCCACTAAAGCCCTGTATCTATATGCCACCTCATCTGTCCCTTTGAGGCCACCCAGGCTCCCTCTGTCGATCAGATCATTGGTCCCTGCCTGGACAATGATCCTTGGCTTCTCCCCGCTGCTCCCTGCTACCGCCTCTAACCTCTCCTCCACTTCCCTAATATTGGCATCTGGGAGACACACTCGGACCCTGTGTGCTCTATCTTCCCCACAAAAGACTCTATCAGTCTTCCTAATGATACTGCTCCCTACCACAACTGCTTCTGTAACAATCTCCCCTCCCCCTGGCTAGACTTTCCATGTATACTCTTCTCTTTGGTCTTCCTTGTCGGTCCCCTAAGTTTCCACTACCCCGTCTGTCCCCTCGGTCTCCACTTCCCCACCACCCGTGGTTGCTCCCCCCCCCCGCTGCCTCCCGACCACCCCCTTGTCCTCCACAGCCCTGATCCTGTCCCTAGCCTAATCCAACTCAAAGTTCAGGGCTGCCAACTGCAGCTCTAGGGTCTCCACCTTCCTGCACCTCCCACACCTGCACACAAAGATTTCCTCCTGCGCCTCCTCAAAAGTACGCGTTAACCCTGTTGCACTAAAGTG
Source organism: Hermodice carunculata (assembly GCA_964020975.1). Classification (NCBI taxonomy): domain Eukaryota; kingdom Metazoa; phylum Annelida; class Polychaeta; order Eunicida; family Amphinomidae; genus Hermodice; species Hermodice carunculata. The sequence goes on from OZ026627.1 coordinate 71,808,347, forward strand.
CTCCCACATAAAATACTTCCTGCACTCTATAAATCAATCCTACCCTGTACCCTCACCCTCCCTCCCACTCTCCTCTCGCCCTGGTCCCCTGCCCATGACCCTGCCCCTGCACACGAGAAACCCTCGCTCTTACCCTCCTTACCTGTCCCCTACTGCCTACCCTCCTGAACCCCTGCACCCTCCGTAACATCCTCAGTGACAACCCTCGGCCCGACATCGTTAGTTAGTCATGTGATGCGAGTTGTAATGGCGACCGGCTGGCCATCGATTGGATAATGTTTCGAATGACAGAATCAATTCTCGACTATCATGGAAGGTATTACGGCAAAAGTAGTTAAAAGACTTGTGTTAACACCTTCGTCTAAGCAAATATGCATAATATTCGGACTGAAGATTATGATACCAGACTATCGCTTAAGACTTTCCCGTGCGGTTTCTACCAAAACAGAAGCATGTGTAAATTTGGAAAACTGTTTCATGTTGACATACATAAGCATATTGCCACATGCATTAGTCGAAGCTGCTATTATAAGGTTGTGACACCTCTGAAAAAAAAAAAGAAATTCATTGCTATCATCGTACGAAGCGGTTGTTAATAAGCTACACCAATCGTGCAAAGCAGAGGCCCGTAAAAGGTCATTGCCGACTAGTGGCAGTCGTGGATCAGGAAGTAAACACGATGAGACTCGCAGAACTATAAGCACCTCTAACATTAATCCTAAAGCTAAGAGATCATTGGCATTTAGAGACTACAATAAGCAAGGAATGGGTCTTGGTGCTGACACAGAAACACCCCCAAAGACAAAATCTAAAATACCTATTCTTCAGATTAGTCAGGCCCAAAAATCTGCAGGAGACAACAGTTCAAGATCAAACAGAAAGTTCCATCCCTATGACAGATGTGAAGGTACGTATGATCTGTAGTTTAATTCATAATAATTCTGAATAATATCAAGCCATCTGTTTCACTGTCTATAACTATATTGATAGGGAAAACTTTCAAAATTTGGTGCTGAAGCTTAAAAAAATATCAAAACAACAGACTCACACTGTAAGGAATGGACTTGATGGATACGTGTATGCTGACATGCTTTAAGGATAAGTTAACCCTTGGCGGTAATGTCTACATAGGGCCAAATGAAACACAAACTATTCATATAATGTCCCACAATGTATACATTTTGGAAAAGCAAAGAACTTGGAAAATCTATTTTGACATTGTCATTTGTGTTATTGGATTTGTGCTTTTACAGCAATTGGACAAACTGAGCATGCCATTTCCTGAATTTTTCACAGAACAGTGGATTCAACTTTTTAAATTTTTTATTGTGTTAGAATTCTAGTGAAAAAATAATCTACAAATGTCAAATATCGAAACTATTCGGATGTAGCAGCAGCAAATCAGCGAGAACCTAATGCAGCAACAAAACCACAATGCATATATGCGTAAGTAACTTTTTTTCCTAACAGTTATGCAAGTTTTGTGAAATTACGTTTAGTCAGTAAATACCAAACAGGAGACTAAGGTCCATGGCAGTATTTTTCATGGACATTAGTAAATAATCTTGTCATAGTGATGTAGGATTGGTGTGCGAATATAGACGTGGGCAATAAAAGCACAAGTTAAGTCTACTTACTTCATGTAAATTAGCACACAAGGAAAGTGCATACTCATGGTATCATGCATACTCATGGCTTCATTTGTTTATCAAATCACATTCAGAGGGATTATATCTTTATGGATTGGTCGTTTTCATACTATTATTGAAGATAGTGTTGGGAAATACCCATGCAACACATTTTTGGGCAATTTATAAATCATTGTGCAGTATTTAATATTTTTCATCCAATAACATTTAATTTGATATAAAGAATCATACTATAATCTTTAAAAATGAAGCCTGAATGAAAGTGCACGTGCCAAATTAACATGATTTACATTCAAAAGCGTAAAAGCCATATGTTGAGCAATGATTTGATAATAAAGCACTTATGGTTTCTATTAAATATGGAATCAAAAATCAGATAGGTCATATCTTTCTACAATTAATTGTTTGATATTATCATTTAAAGTATTTATTGAAGGCACTTTCATATTTCTTTTTAGGGACGATTTATGAAATGTTGCTTTTATGAAATAACAGATTACAGTATTAATATTTTAAAAAATCTAATCAAACCTCGAAAATACTAAAATGATGATAAAGCTAAAAGCTAAGGTGCCAAATCGGTATTATTCACGTTCAAATAACAAAAAATATACATGGCCAAAAAACGTTTGTTTTAAGGCTTAACTAGTCATAAGTATATCAGTAAATACTCAGGATTGCATGTAACAAACCACGATAAAATGTAATAAAGATTTCAAGAATATCGAAAACTAATAACTTAAAACCTAACACATTTATTTCTTTTACCTTTTGCAATCTTTCCCAAAGTGTGAATCTTAAAGAAAAATTTTAATTGTACATGGATATTGCTCATGGATTTTTATTACTACATCCTTAAATTCCAGCATGATCGCCAAGATACCTTTCAGCAGACTGTACACTGAGTGACAAGGAGGCCATGACAAGTATATCTGAAGATAAAGATATGCTTCCAAAGAGACGAACAAAAGTCTATGACTATATTTTGGGGAAGATCATGCCATTAAAAGCAAATAAGCCCCTGCATTATGTTGGAATTATTATTGAGCCTTAATCAGATGATGAAGATGATGACTTAATGGTTTCCTTTTATCGGCAAAGCCAAAAAGAGAAAGGGACGTTAGTTGAACCTGGAGTTGAAAACATTGCTCCAATACAGCAAAATGATATTGTCATGTTTCTTTCTTGCCAAAAGAGTGTGGGTAGCACATGAAGAGTTGATAGATGTTTGCATTTCAATGTCGACCATGCCAAAAACAACTGTTATTAGAACTCAAATTCAAAAGCACTAGTCTAAAATCTGATTATGCGCTGGAAATAATGGAAATTGGTGCTGTAGTCTGCTTGTCATTGCAAACATGATAAGAAGCAGGGTGCTCAAATTTGCATTATATAATCTTTGAGGGACACTACGATTTGTGGTTCCATCAAGAACTAATAAGTGTTTTTGCAGATTTCTTTTTACGGGTTTTGCAGTGTTTGTTGCGATTGACTTTAAGGCGCAGTGAGCCAATTTTTGTACTAAGTGTACCATTAAAATCATATTTTCGAAACAAGAGACATGGTTTTCTACCTATAGGTACACTGATAGAATATTACTTTTAAAAATTAAACCATGGGTACGCGTGAAGCCGTGAGTATGCGTTGTTTTCTTTATTCCTGAAAACATATTTCGAAGAAACATTTTTTTCATAAATTGCTTTATAGTTTAAATATAGAAAACATATGTCAACAGTGCATATTCTTTAGACTTGGATGCTTTTCCAGATACTCTGTAATTCACTTTGTCCATAAATCATGGACTAGCATTATAGTCACAAAAAGTGTAAGATCGTCATGTTTATTGGAGGGAAAATTTTAAATGATACCAATTATTTACACATTACATCTTTTAATTTGGAAATAAGATATTTGTCCGTAATGTAGTCTATAATAAAGCACATGATGTACAGAGATTAAAAATATATCAAAAATGTCTTGTAGAATTTTTCATCATAATCATTTCATACTAAAATAGGTAAGTGGTGTGCATACTCATGGTTTCAAGTAGTTTGTATCTTTATTTACAGTGCATCCGTATAGTTCTTATTTTCGGAGTTAAGTTACCCACATTTTTCCACAACCACCCTAACATGCATAAATTATGTACGCAAAAAAAAAGTAATCCTTCCATAAAGTTATAACAACCATGTCAGGGTCGGTTCTGCTGTGATACATTGCAAGCAATCGGTTTCTATAATCATTTTGTCCATATTCATTTTCTCCAACGTATGTCTCTTCACCAAGACACTTGGTAAAAAATTCAAATAGCTCTGAAACATGGTCTTTTTGCGGAAAAAAAACTATGTACCTTGGGGATTGTTTTCTGTTTACACCCAAAACTTCAATGAGCCAATGCTAATTTCCATAGGGTTACTTGCCACTTAAAGTGTAGTGTACCTGATGTTAGGTTTATTTGGATTCCCAACAACCTTCACACAATTTGTCATTCCCGATTCAGTCATTACAGTTTCAAGGGTATTTTTAAGCAGTATCTGTTAGAGTAGTGAATGTTACCCTGCGGCCCACTAAAGAACGGATTTAGCCCAGTCCTCCATAGTTCCCCCGAAAAACATTTACACCTAACTGGCCCTTCTCGCCTGGTTTCTCTTTTGCACTTGGCTGTGCCTTTCTCCTACAAAATAAAAGGGATAAAAGTACACATTATGCTCTGATATAGTTATCTGTAGACATTCCTGAAAATGAATTGTATAATTCCTATCATTTTTGAACTTATTCACTCCTAAGTCAATTATAAAATTATGGAAAATATGAGTTTACCAGGTGACTGAAACATGAAGATACAGTTTTGGCATATACGTCTCTTTAAGTTTTTTTTTTTATTGACATTAATTAATTATGCTTGAAACAAGGGAAATCATTGTTTTTAAGGTGACAACCCCCTCCCCCCAAAAACCTTAACCATTGATATATCATTAAGTTCCTATAATCATCTTTTCTGGGACAGTTATATCTTTTGAGGACAAGTGGTTGGAAATTTAACATTTTGTAAGGACAAGTGTTTTTGTTTCGAAAAAAAAAATCTTAACTTTTTATGGAAGACCAGACCAAATGTTGACATTATTAGTGTTAATTTTGAATGAAAAACATGTTATATTGTATGTAATAGTTTACACTCTGCCCCAATTTATTACAAAACGTCATTTATTTCCTATTATTTTATTCTTTGTTTTTTTTTTTCTTTTTTAAAATTACTTTGTCAAAAAAAGATGTCATCATTCTTAGACAATATTCATCAAAAGTTTATTTCAAGAAAGCTTTGTACAGGAAACAGAAACAAAGTAGCAGAGAGTAAAAATTGGCAGTGGCTTCCACTCAAACTATTTGACAGTTAAGCCCAATGAAGGTAATCAAGAAGCCCTACTACCAAGCAAGTGGCAGAAAAAAGTGAGTCTGGTCCAAAACCTTTTGACTCATAAATAGAACGAAAGAGAAGAGAAAGAAGAAACCAGAAAGGAATTTCACACTTGCAGAAAGAACGAAAGAAAGAAAGAAAGAAAGAAAGAAAGAAAGAAAGAAAGAAAGAAAGAAAGAAAGAAAGAAAGAAAGAAAGAAAGAAAGAAAGAATGAAAGAAAGAAAGAAAGAAACAAACAAACAAAGAAAGAAATTTGTATGTGTGAAGGTGTGTCTCCTTAGGCCAAAGTTGCCAATAAATTTATTTTCAACAGTCACATTTATTTCCAAATCAAGGTATGTATTCAGATTTGTATGTTTGTGTATGTGTTAGTTGTGGAAACTTTGGACAAATGTGTAATTTAAAGAAAGGCTCATTAAAGTAAAGATAGTCCCTATTTGTTACAATGTGGCTGGGGGGGGGGGGTGGTGGTGTAAATGCAAGACTCAGTTTACAATTCCAAAAATCCTAATGGACCTATTAATATGACTAAATGTCCGTCAGTGCTACCACACACTAATGTACTTCCCTTTCAGAATGCAATGACTTTCGTCTATGAAAACTGTGACTGGTTTTTTTTTTTACTGGTGAACAGCTTCCAGTGTGTTCTTAGCAGGGACTCTGGGCTTCAAAATACATAATTGTATTGACCTTCATAAACATGTTTAATCTGCGTATCTCGAAGGCCAATGTAAACTGCTTTGAGCCCTTTCTTATTTAGGAAGTGAACTTGCTCCTGCATGAGAGCAGCCAGCGGGGACACAAATATTATTATTGTATGTGCTTCCAGTTCGTCTGTTATCAAATTTGTCTTCTCCCAGTCCAGTGTAAATTGAGCAGCAATATATGTCAGTGACTTTCCACCACCAGTTGGTAAACTTACAAATACATCCTTTCCTTTCCCAAGATAAACTATAATGCCTAGTTGCTTAGTTGAAACAGAAGGGCGACCTATGGCCTCCGCAATGAATTTTACAACTTTTTCAAGTTTGTTTCTTCGATCGTCGGATCGGCCGCCATCACTCGCCACTACGTCCATGCTAGGATGTTTACGTTGACATGTAGGTCATAGGGGGTCAAACTGAGGCATCGGCTCCTCATTGGTTGCCACTTACAGGAGGCTGACCAGATAATTTTTCAACCGGTACATAGTGCCTTCTGTCGGCTGCGGATGAAGCCGCTGATAAAATCCAGTCCATGTTTGCTTCACAAACTCGCGCGTTGTATCAGTATAGCGCCTTCCAATCAATAATTCTATAATATATGTTTATAATTTTTCGAACTAGCGGAAAACAACAATATGGAAACGAGGACATGCCAGTCTACACTTATCTTGGCATAATCTGTTTTCGCTTAAAGCATAACGTAGGGCAATATTTGCTAAACCCTTTTTTTCCATCCAGAAAAACGCACAGGAACAGACCATATATGTCAGGGCTCTTAACATTTTGCATGGATTTTTGAGACAATTCGCATTCTATATCTGGTTAAATGCCTTCACATCCTGATTGTTTGCCTGTAATTCTAACATAATTTGTTAGAAAAAGGGAGTATAGTGGTATTGTTATATGAGTACATATTTGCATCGAAGTATTATTTTTCCTGTTTAAGAGTTCCTTTTGGCTCAGTTATTTATAGTCTGGGGTCTTCTAATATGTTAAGTATGGTGGTTACTTTCTCTAGGCTCCAAAAGTATTTGGCATTTTTTCTCTGAATTCTACCCATGCTGGATCAAGGATTATACATAGCTTTAGAAGTTCATGGATTAAAACCATATCAAAATCACGAGCCACTTTAAATATTTTTACCAGTACAATCAACTTGTTCTTAAAATAATTTGTTAGAAAACTCACAATGTTAGTGGTGCATATAACACACACACACACATATATATATATGTATGTATATATATATATATATATATATATATATATATATATATATATATATATATATATATATATATATATATATATATATATATATATATATATATATATATATAAATATGTATATATATATATATATATATATATATATATATATATATATATATATATATATATATATAAATATATATATATATATATATGTGTATACACAAAGGGGCATTTCCATCTATCCAAATTCAATCTTCGAAAAATATGTTTTCATCTGACCTTGGCGGCAAAGCTTTTGACATTGTTTTTCGTGCTTCCATATGAGATTCCCGGACCTAGCTTCTAGATAGGAAATTCTTGTTATTGAGCAGTAGACCAAGGCCGCTCTCTTCAAGTGAACAAATCCATCGATTGGATCATGTGAAGACATTGATTTGTTTATATGAAAAAAATAAGGTATGTCTTTTCCATTTGATCATATGACAACAATGATTTAATCGATGGTCAAATCTATTTGATCATATGAACAAATGCATTTGGTCATATGAACAATTAAAAGTACGCATACTCTGACTTGTCCATATGATAAAACCTGTATGATCCTATGATCAAACAGATCTGTTCGAATGACTAAATCGTTATGAATACATTTGTTCCTATGATTAGATATGTCATATAAAATTAAATCAATTTGTTCATATGATCTAATATTTAATCATATGATCAAATACTGCCTAAAACAAGAAACGGCCGTCGATAATGTATGTATATCATTGATCAGGGATACGCACATTTTTTTTTTCAGAAAGTTGAGGCGCCAGTGCAAAATGGATTCTGAAGGTGAAGGTATACATTTGGACTTGTAAAGGGGGACAATCAAATTGGTACTGAACTTTTTACATGAATAAGACGAACATTGATAATGGTATGGCTTGTTACCTTCCCAGATTTTTTTATGCCATCTTCTGAGAATATAAACATGATAACCGTCTTTGTGGAATAATTTGCATGGTGACGTCACTTCAAATCCATGAATTAATGCTGTATATGTTATTGCTACATAGTTGTTTAATTCCACAAAGACCATTATATAATGCCACCGGGGTTCCCTCAATGAGGTGTGCAGTGACCAGAGTTCTAATAGACATGCGCATAAATTGTATCCTGGTTGGCTGGTCGCAAATGAAAACCCATTTACCAGAAACAGGACCCTTTTTATCACATGAATAGCTCCCCGCTAATCTTGGGAAAAAAAGGGCAAGGACGAGACCTTTACCGTAGCTGGCCCTTTAAGTACTAGGAATCAAACTTGTACAGTGTGCTAGCATTCTCTAGCCATCAGGCTTTGCGAAATTTCAGTTGCCAACGTTAAAACATAATTTGCAGTAATAGATATTGAAGAAAGTCGTGGCTTTATGCACACTTTCGTATCCAAGGGTATTTATTTTCGAAGTTTACCTTTTGATATTCCACAAAAATACACGGAACTTGCACCAATGCGGAGATAAAATTTTGATCACTATTGGGCTCGTTGAAACAAGGGTGACGGGCACTACCAAATATAAATGAAGGTCATTCCCCTGTTGTATAAACTGGATATGTACGTATGTATGTATGTATGTATGTATGTATGTGTGTGTGTGTGTGTATGTATGTATGAATGTATGTATGTATGTATGTATGTATGTATGTATGTATGTATGTGTGTGTGTATGTATGTATGTATGATGTGGCATGTGTGACAAAAATATAGAGCCAAATATGAATTAAAATAAACAGCACCCAGCCTCCTTGGCGTATGTGTCACCTTTTAAAACAAAACAAAATACAAATTACGAAACAACCTGATACAATGCTTCCCTTCTCTTTAACCATGCGATTATATGTATTTTGCCACCAGTTTACACCCATACGACATTAAATAAACAAACTTTTCATCGCTTCATCTAGTTACAAACTCTGCACACCCATTTGTAACTGATTCAAACAAAGACATTCCTATATCATGATAGAAATCACATTTACAAAGAAAATAACATTTGTCCTCTGTTTACCTGTTTTGTACATAAGACACAGATTTTATTTTCAAGTAGCATTCCCCTATACAGACCTATTTCTCCATATAACGGGAGGATACCAGATATAAATATGTATGTATGTATGTATGTATGTATGTATGTATGTATGTATGTATGTATGTATCCATTAAGAGGATGGGAATGAGCATTGATGGCTCTCTCTCGGTCACGTGACACCTATGATGCTGTATTGATATAAACCTTACTAAGGAGCTTCAGTGGGAGCACACAAAAACCGGAATCTTTTGACAGGCCAAAAAATTTTCATAATTAAACCAGTGAAAAAAACTCTGTTCACATGAGAATGTAAAAACGGATTTAACAAGGCATTTTGAGGGATAATGAGAACAAATATCCAGCCAGCAATATTGTCAGAAAAGGTATTACCACTCTGTGTGAAGAAAGCAATAAATGAGATAGATAAAAGCCATGTAAAATGTGCCGTGATAACAAGTGACACCCAAATGGGCAGTCGCATTGATCCGTATTTACGTCCAGCTGATTGGCGACTTTTGTCTACAGCATACACAATAATGCTATAGCATATGACTGTTAAAATAAATGTAAAATAGTTAAATCCTAGAAACAATTTATGTGTCCAACAGAACCTAGCCTCTACAGAGAAGATGTTAAGTATCAAACAAATTCCAAACATAACGCGGCGATACCCTGCATCATTATTAAGTGTTGACAGTGCCATAATGCTGACAAGCACTGCAATGAGAAGAACAAAGGCAACAAAAAAGTACATGGTGCGTCTGGACAAAGTTGTGCTATTGAATACATAAACAACAGCAAAGAATCTGTTTAATGCCGCTAGTACTAACATAAATGGAGACACAAAACTGGAGACCAGTGATGCAGCAGCCAACCCTTTGCACGTAACAGTGGACCGCCACCAATGGTCATATTTGACATAATTAGAGCCAAATACACTATCAATCAAAGAAATTACAAGTAAATGTATGCCAAGTAAAACATCCGAACAAGAAAGCACGAATTTTATGAAGTCGTCATTCGAGGATAAAAATTTCGATGATTCATGTAGAATCACCCTTCCATTGCTAAGTATACACACGCAAAGCACCAACCACACAATTATTGATTGACCTGAACGTGGCAAGAGTCCTTTGCATGAAGCAAATAATCTTTTTTTTGGCTGACATTGCACATTTCTGTTAACTAAGCAACATATTCTGAAATAATTGCTGCGCAAAAAAGCTAACTTTGCCTGGCCTTCTAGCGCCTTTTCATGAACATTTGATAAGACGTTTCCTTTCAAGTCAAGCCCAACGAGACTACTAACACCATAAAATGTGCCCTCAGACATAACTGTGATTTTGTTGAATGAAACGTTTAGTGTTTGGATGGCAGTTCCACTAAACGCATATGCTGAGAGTTGATATATATTCTGAAAATCTAAATTCAAATGGATCACTGAGACCATACTTAAAAAGGCCTTGTAGGCAATGGTCATCAGCATGTTGCCTTGTAGATGAACCAAGCCTAATCTTTTAGTGCCACTGAAAGTCAGAGTTTTCAAAGTGTGTATTACATTAAAACTTAAATCTAGTTCATACAAGACACTGCATTTTTCAAAGCATTTTGGCAGCAAAGTATTTATGGTATTGTATGATAAATCACATCTGTACAGTAGGTTGTACTCCATGGCACCCTTCCTTACTAAGCTGAGTTTGTTGAATGAAAATAGCAGGAATCGCAAGACTGGAGAGACAGTTGGTATAATTGTCATATTCATCTTAGTGCATTTAAGTCCATAGCCTCTGCAGGCACAACCAATTGGACACATGTTAATTAAACAGGTCGCTTCATCATCAAGAGACAGTTTACAGTGAACTACATTATCACACACTTCATCGATGTGGAGACACACGCTTTCATGGTTGCAGCGAAAGTAATATGGACAAGTCACGTTTTGACAATTATCCTCGTCAACTCCAGCTTCACAGTCCCATGTATCATCGCAGATGTAGCGCACTGGTATACAGTATGAATCTGGACACTTGAACATGAATGAGCATGTCATCAAAAAGCACGCTTGCAGGTGACCACCATTCCTGCAGTACAAGAGGCCAGCCTCCTTTGCTTTATCATAGATACAGGCAAAACGTCTTTCATAACAATGAAGTTCAGTATCATCGCATGGAAGATAATTTGTGTTCAGACATTTTTGAGGTTTGCCAATGTTTTTGTTAATCTCCGGAACATGTGTAAAAGGAGACACTTTTTGAAGTGAGTGTGTTGGCCTGGTGTTAACTGAATGGCACACTAACTCATCAGAACCGTCAAGACAGTCTATTATTGTATCACAAATAGTAGAAAGAGGAATGCAACCTCCTTCCTGACACTGAAAATACATGCTGATGCATGTGCAAGAATTAATGTCACAATGTTTCCTGCAAGACGTTGGCTGCAGAATATCTCCTTCATGACGACGGCACATTACTTCACATTGAAGTTCGTCAGTTTCATCACTACAATGATTTACCCCATCACATAAATAGTGCGACAGAATGCATTCTCTGTTGTTGCACATATAATGAGCAGCCTTGCATGATATATACATAATTTGAGATCTTTGGCAAATAACACCACTGGTATAAGGAATATCATTTTGTGTATTATTTGCTGCATCCAGCCAGTAGAGAAAAGGAAATCGCCCAAAGTCCATTATAAAAGTCAAATAACTTTGTAATCGCAGTTTTTTTAGTGCATGAATAGGCGTTAGGCTAGCATACATTTTGCTTTCATTTTGACCACTTAGCTCAACCAAGACAGATTGCTCGAACCATTTCCAGATATTTATAATTGAAAGTAACGACACTACATCGTCTGTATTGTTCAACAGACACTTCATGCGGGATGGCGACCATGTTAAATATTTGTACAACAAGCCAGCTTTGCCTGTTTTATCAATTGATAATATACTTCTTTTTAATTCATGAATTGTTGTTTCACCCATAATTGCAATAGATTGGTCAAAGGAGAGACATAGCCTCGTTGCCTGTTGGTTTGTGAATATTTGGTCATCATGTATTTGAATAATACAAATATCCATATATTGTAGCCACCCTTTTGGACATCCACTTTCTGAATTATAGTGCAAAAAATGCCTATCATCTTTGATTTTGTATACCTCACGCACATTCGGGGACTCGCAAACAAATGTGCATTCTGGTATTTGCTTACCACATGGTATGTTAATCCAGTTTGAACTATCTGAAGTGGATAAAAATATAACTCCCGTGCAAAGCGAAAATTTAGACACAAGAGGGTGTGGGACACTTAGTGCCTCTCGTATTATCCTTGACTGAAATCTATTCCTAAATGCATTATTTTCAGTTTTGAAAAATATTTCAGGAAAGTGCCTCTTATTTTTTTCAGGCAAATACCAGTCGGTAAATGTCACTGGGACTCCCGTTGTCCACTGTGGCCCTTTGCTCTAGACATTCAAGCATTTTTTCATTACTATATTTGGTATACATATTATTTGTTGATCAATATAAAAGCATGCTAGTTAATCTGTTGTGTAATATTTATATTTTGATAAATACAAAAACATGGAAATCAACCTGTTGAGTAGATTAACAGTGGCTGCACATTTGATTTGCAGCAGAAGCATTTATGGAACATTAAAGAGTTAAATGCCAAGTGTCAGCATGCCAGGAAGCAGTTGCGTGATCGCTGCTGTAGCCTTAGTTTTGTTTGGTCAAGAAATACCTACCTGATAGGTGCAGTAAGTGAATGGCAATCATAGTGGGAATACGACTAAGGGTTGGGGGCAGTGTGTCACAAATATAAAGGACCGGGAGCTGCAGATCGGGGTAAAACTTCCGAATTTGTCTGGGCCAGGCACAGAGATAACTGGGTGTAAGTTAAATTTATAGTGGTGGTGTTCTGGCTGTGACCTGCCGTTTACTATTGTAAGTAGTTATTTGTTTAGAGCTTGTATGTGCCCCTGTATTTATATTGGTGTACGTGTGAGTGGTTCTCCTGGATAATGTAGGCTCCCAGATAAGCCGTTATACATTTTGTATTTTGTGAATCTGGATATGATTCACCAGTTGAATAATTTAGGCTTCTAAATAGGCCATTTTCGGGCACTCGAATGTTCCAATATATATATATATATATATATATATATATATATATATATATATATATATATTTATATATATATATATATATATATAATACATGTGGTATTCTCGGAATCTTGAGCCTTTCACCAATTGAATAATGTAGGCTTTGAGATTTTTTGACACAAGGATACCAATATAAGTATACTTTTCAGAAATGTCGTTAGCTCTCCAATGTGGCATTTTGTTGATATACATTTGTCAAATGTTTGTCCTAAGATTTAATAGCAAATCTTCTAAACGAATAAGTCTTTCATTTGGGATTGGTAGACTAAGTGTAAGAATGTGAATACGTAAACCACATTTTCGGCGTTACAATTAAGAATCGGGTTATCCCACAGATCACAAGATAGTGTTGCAGGTTTTATAATTTTTCTGATACTGCTCCTTGATTTTGAGTGACGGCTCTGAGGTCGACTGGACAAGCCAGGGCACAGGCCCCACCATTTCATGTGAAACCATGGCCATTTAAGACGAACTATCTGTTTCTGATGTTTCCAGCATTGCGGTGCTTTCTTGTATTTTGTGAGTGAATATATATGAAGTGGATATGCCAGATGGTAGGCTGTTTGTGAATTGAGGTCCTCGAAACATCTCAAGGCAGTTTACTGGCTCTACCTTTGGTTAACCCTTAAGTTTTGGCTGGGTGATCAGTGAGTACGCAGAGACCTGAGAGGGCCAAGATTTAAATTGAAAATATATATGGATCACTGTTAAAATTTATCAAAAAATTTTCGTCTTTGCTATTTCTGGACTTGACATTGTATTGAAAATGTGCAATGACCTTGACAGCCAGTGACTACCGAGCTTGTTCCTAGATCTGCACCCAGTGGTCATACTGACCCAACAGACTATGCTGTAATCTGCCCTCACCTTACTCCGGACAATGCAAGTCAGTACAAAGGCCAGTGTGTGTTTATAAACAGTAAAGTTGACTTCTCCAGTCTAATATGAATCTATACCGATCTGCTTAGTGTTGTGATCTTCTGTTGTATCCAATATATGTTCCTGAACTGTCAAGACTGATTATTTCTTCCATCATGTCTCAAGCAACAGGCAGAGGTAGAAATACCCGCACCAAATCAATTGACTCTGAGAGGCCTTTCGGATGAACAGGTGTTGAATAAGTTGAAAGTAGCGCTCAGCCCCAACTCAGACGAACTTGCCAACAAAATAAGCAGTATGATCAGAGATCACTTCAAAGTGTTGCAGAAACAAATTGATGAGAAAAATGAGAAATTGTGTGAGCTGGAGAAAAAATTGAATGAGCTAGAACGGAAATATGATGACTTGGAACAATATACTAGGCGAAACTCAGTGAGAATCACAGGCATTGCAGAAGAACAAGGAGAATACACTGATACCCTGGTGGTGAATATGGCCAACGTTATGATGGACGTCCCCTTAGAAATTGCAGAAATTGACTGTTCTCACAGAGTCAGACCTAGGATACCAGGGAAACATCGTCCCATCATTGTGAAGTTTTCCACTTACAGGAGCAAGGCAAAATTCACCAAGAACCGCAAAAAGTTGAACACTACTTCTGTGCCACAAAGTGTATCTTCCGGCAATGGGAAAATATCTGTCAATGATGACTTAACCAAGCGACGTGCCAATCGTTTGCACAAGGCCAGAACCCTGAAACGCGCTAACCAGATAAATGACACTTGGTCATATGATGGCCGTATCCTCATAAAAGACAAACAGAACAAGATTGTTACCATTACACATGAGAGGGACTTGGCCCGATTTGTAAATTAGCTGCCCTGATGTTACAGAATAAGCTGTCCCAAAGCTACACATGATAATCAGTTTGCATACCATATTACCATGCACAGTTGTTTTCACCTTCATTGGTTCATAACTATATATGTTTATGTTCAATGTAATCTTTATTCTAACTTTGATATATTTGTACTGAACTTCATTGTTTCAGAGTATAGATCTCTTACATTCCTTATGTACTACTTCACTTCCCTTTTTTCTTTTCTTTTGTTGTTCACATCAAGCAGTGTGTTTTTCTCAGCACTATGTACACCTTATAGGTATTCCAATTTTTACTTCCGCGGTAAAACGAATCAATATATTGTCCACTTCTTTTATTTCTAGTCATGTTAATCATCAGCAACAAATATTGACACAATTGGGATTTATGACTATTTTCATATATTGATACCTATACCTTTTATTTGGACCATTTCTTTTACCTTTATTAATATTTTACATGGCAGAAAGGTACACTTATTACACTGCTGTTATTTGGGGAATGAGGCAGCCGCACCATCTGAATCAAATGTTACTTTCTTTTTTTCTCCTACTCCATGATCAACTGTGCTATGTGCAACAAAAAGGTAAATATTTGAATCATAATCAAAATAGCTGTGTGTCTTGCTTGAAACATAATCACATTAAGTGTCTCCCGGAAATTAACCCTGCAGATAAGTCATGGCTTTGTCCTCCGTGTTTGCAAAATGAGTTTCCCTTTAACTGTGAAGATGACGATGACTTATACTTGAATTATCTATCTGAAATGTGGTTTATTGATACCAAAATCAATTTTGCATCCTTGAACAGTACAATTTTCGT
Source organism: Hermodice carunculata (assembly GCA_964020975.1). Classification (NCBI taxonomy): domain Eukaryota; kingdom Metazoa; phylum Annelida; class Polychaeta; order Eunicida; family Amphinomidae; genus Hermodice; species Hermodice carunculata. Next base: position 71,824,155 of record OZ026627.1, read on the forward strand.
CCCGTTTGAGATTATAACAAATCTACCTCACTTCCTATCTATGAATGTGATCCTGACCTGAACTTTTTCAATCAGCCACAAGTCATCAATAACATATGTGACATTCAGTATTTCACAGAGGACAGTTTTCACAATATGATCGATACTTTTGGCGTGGATTCCACCTATTTATCACTCTTTCACCTGAATATCCGGAGTCTCCCTGCTCATTCTCATGAATTGGAATCTTTTCTAGACATTTTGAGACACAGATTTCACATTTTAGGTATTTCTGAAATATGTCTGAATAACACTAATCATGATTTATATAATCTACCTGGTTATAATCATGTAACGAAGTTCCGTGCGGATCGTACAGGTAGAGGTGTCTCTCTGTTTCCAGATGGAAATCTACAGTATGTACTACGTGATGATATCAGTGTCTTTAATGACACATTAGAGACACTTTTTATAGAAATTATCACTGATGTAAATAATTCTAAAGACAACTATATTGTTGGCCTCATATATAGACCCCCAGGTACTAACTTCGAAGATTTCAATGAGTCCCTTGAAAATCTGTTAAACATTATCAAGGTTGATAAGAAGAACTGCTACATCATGGGTGACTTTAACATCAATATTCTGAATCCAAATCAGCACACAGGAACCTGTAAATTTATGGATATCATGTATAGTAACTCATTTTAGCCCTCTCTATCAATAGACTCACAAGAATTACAGAAACATCGGAAACCATTATTGATAATATCTTTACCAATGATATAGACTTTTCTGTTTCCAAAAAACACGGTATTTTATACACTGATATTTCGGATTACTTACCCACCTTCCATATAAATAATAATAAACTTCATAATAACCTTTCTACTCCTGTCAACAAAAGAATAGTCAACAAAAAAACTCTTAACAATCTCAAGTTTAAAGTTGAATCACATGATTGGCAAACTTTGCATCAAAGTGACGTAAATATAGCGATGACATCCTATGTCCATAACTTTCTGGATCTATACAATGAATCAATTCCAACCAAATTAATAAAATCTAAATATAAATCTAATAAACCATGGTTCGGATTGATAAAATCGATAGGAAGGAAAAACAAACTTTACTATATTTATCATCATTCAAAATCCAATGTTAATAAAAAAAAATGAAATATATCAATGATATCGAAATAAACTTAATCACTTACTGCGTATCCCTGAAAAACAACATTATGTCACTTTTGTTGATAGCAACAAACACAGTCTTAACAAATAATGGCAAGTTATAAATGATATTATAGGAAACAGAAACAAAATAAAGTAAATGCTAAATTTAAACATAATGGAACATACACATCGGATAATAAAGACATTGCTACACACTTTAATAAATTTTTCATTAATGCAGGACCAAATCTCGCAAAGTTAATTCCCACTACCAATTAAAACTCTTCATCCTACCTGAAAGGAAATTATCCATGCTCACTTTATTTTCACCCCATTGTGGAAGATGATGTACGAGTTATCATTCATTCTTTACGTAATTCCTCACCACGATGGGATAAAATTGATCCTAAAGTTGTCAAACATATTTCTGCTGGCATTCTTAAACCTCTAACATATATTATAAGCTTGTCTCTATCACCAGGTGTCTTCCCTAATGTTCTTAAAATAGCCAAGGTTATCCCCGTATATAAGAAGAGAGATCCTGAATTGTTTACAAATTACCGACCAATTTCTGTGCTACCATTCTTTTCCAAAATATTTGAAAAAGTGGTTAATAAACACCTCATTGCATACTTGGAAAAACATAATATTCTGCATGACTTTCAGTTTGGATCTCGCCAAGGATATGGTACTGAAATGGCTGTAAATTACTTAGTCAATAAGGTATCAGAAGCCCTTGCCAGAAGGCATTTTGCTGTCAGTATTTTTCTGGATCTGTCCAAGGCTTTTGATACCGTTAATCATACTATTCATTTCTGAAAATTGTCCTACTACGGTGTTACAGGACTACCTCTTCAGTGGTTCGTAAGTTATATGACTAATAGAGAACAATTTGTTTCTTTCCAAAACACTGAATCACCACGTATGAAAATCACGTGGCGTACCACAAGGCTCAATACTTGGTCCGCTTCTCTTCTTGTTATACAGTAATGATCTTGGTACTGTGTCACAAGACATTTTTCTTTACTATTTGCTGATGATACTAGTCTCATATTTACTGGTCACGATCTAGATGTATTGGAAAACAACATTAATATGTCTTTGGGCTTGGGTATTGAGTGGTTTAACTGAAAGAGACTATCTGTCAATATGGGAAAAACTAATTTCATTTTCTTCCACAAAAGGAATCATTCAATGAACCACCATTCTTTAAAAATGAAAGTCAGTGATGCAGAATTACAATAAGTAACTCACTGTAAATTCCTAGGCATTTGGTTAGACGAGAATTTGAGTTGGAAATATCACATCTCACAAACTTCTAATAAACTGAGCAAAATTGTATGTATTTAAAAAAAATTAAGGTGGAAATTTGGGAAAAATATACTGTCTCAGTTGTATTATAGTTTGGCATATTCTTACTTTATCTACTGCAATATATCCTGGGCTTCTACTTATGCCACAAGCCTAAATCAAATTGTTGTACTTCAGAAGATATTAGTGCGAATTATTAATTTTTTCTACTTACAACACCCACACAGATCCTATTTTATCAAGCCTCAAGATGTTAAAATTTGAACAAATTAATATCTATATGATTTCTATCTTTGTTTCTAAGATGACTCATAACCTGTTGCCAAATATCTTAAAGAATTTTTTTCATTTTAAATTTTGATGTTCATTATTATTCTACCCGGTATAGGGAAGATCTATATATCCCTAGATACTGAACAAATGTTTGTTAATTTGGAATCAAGTACCATGGTCCAATAGTTTGGAATAATATTCCTCAAGATTTGAGAAAGGTACCCTGTTTGTCTTTATTTAAAACGAAGTTGAAATTTTTGTTGCTTCTTAATACAACTTATTGACTTAATGTTTTCTTAATGATCTTTGATGGGTATAATGCCATCTGGTATGTATTATTATTACATAGATTTACATATGGATGGGGATATTAAGGGCTCATCAGACTTTCTATCCCCGATGTATACTGTGTATATTTGAATGTTTATGCTGGATTAATAAAATTCAATTCATATTTAAACAGAAGTTTCTGTCTTCGTGTTCCGTTCACGGCAATCAAGTGAAGCAATTTTCTTTTTCTTTTCTGTTATCGGGGTTCTGATTGGCATACGATGTACTTTGTAAAGCCACATCGTAACACTATGTATTTTAGGTAGGTGTCATCGTCAATTTATTGATTTATTTTGCCACTGTTACTACATAAGCAAACTTAAAATGTATATGTGAACTCAACACAAATTGCTAGATAAATTAACCCGGAAATCAAATATATATTTTTGAATCAAACAATATCAGAAATGATGCCACAATTATTATAATAGGGATTAATCAGAGACAAATTATACCGTTATATACTCTCCTAGTCAAATTAGGTTGACTGTTTATCAAACATACAAGTATTTGTAGGTACCTGTAAATATACAAGTACCTACAACTATACTTTAAACCGTGTGCAAAGTTTGTTCCGGAAATTATACTGTGCAATATATGGCTCCTAATTGTTTTATTTCCACTACTTTTAACTTTTCCCAGTTTGTGCTCTCAATCATTTCACTTATTAAGTACAGCTAGAAAACTCCATCTTTAGTTAATCACACACAAATGCCAGTGTATATGTAAATTGATATTTCCACTGCTTTCCACCAAGTGGATAGCATTTAAAATTGGCATAACCATGGCAGATTTATGTTTATCGTTAAACAACCTTACTCATGGAACCAATCTGTGTGCAGATGGAGAAACAAAAGGATTATACACAGATCAACAGCTTGATTTTATGTGATAAGAGCCAATTGCACCAAAACTCAGCTGCATATTCTTGCCACAAGAGATACTGTTCCCCTTTGCCTCTGCTGAAAAAAATCAGGAAGAATTACTGGATTATATACATAATGGAATAGGTTTAATAACATGACGGTACAATTTTATTGGTTGATACTCTTGCATGTAGCTTCAAATATTGAAAAATGAAAGTTTTGAGTCTAACTCTGTTTCGTGCAAAAAGCAAATATATTTTCTGTAACAGATACTTACTGATAGTTGAAGCAGACCCAAGAACACGATCGTTGTAATATATAATGTCGTAAAAAACAATCTAACTTCATCATAGAATACTGATATTATATACCTTTGAAAGAGTATGAGCTCTTTTCTAGTTTCTAGATTAAATAAATATGCACCGTGTTTCCCACATTCTGTCTGAGACTGAAGCCAGCTGAATGTGGTTCGCTTGGTGAGTTGATAGGTTTCATGGAAAAATCTTATTGTCCCGTTACTGAATGAAGTACATTTATGTGGGGACCGTAAAAGAGTGCAATCATAAAATGCAAATTCATACACAAAGTCCTGCATAGTATGAAGAATACTGAATTCTAACATATTGTCCCAGTGCTTCTCAACTGATATATCCACACAGAGAAAAATCTGATATAAACACAAAAAATCACAATTCCAAGAAAATGCCTTCGTTGTTATATTATTCCAAACAAGTTTAGTGTGAGGAGCTACTCTTACATATTCCGGCAGCTTCAACAGCAATTTCCAAAATTTATGCCTTTGTGAAGTATAGTGTATATTTTTGTTAGCAATAATAGTCAGAGTGTATGGTCCATTAGAGGTTTGCTTGATGTTTATTGTTAATGTACGGACTGAAGGAAATACATATGTTTTTACCAAGTGTTTCAATTTACGAAACAGTTGATGCTCTGAAAAAGCAAAGTTGAGATTAATGGTAGTAAAAGTAATGCTTTTTGCCACTAGTATATGTACGCAAGTGAATGATAAAACAGGTGGCAGTGGTAGTGTTTTATTTTTGCTCAAAGGTACCAGAAGACATGTGCTATCTGTTGTAACTACAGCATAAAACGAGAGAAGTGACACAGGACAGTTTGTTGAGATAATCATACTAAAATTATTACCAATCAGCCTTTTTGAAGCATAAAGGATTATATGAGTCCTGACTTTATTGGAAGTAAGTAGTACTGAATTACAACAAACGCAACAGTTCCATAACATTCGTTTGTCTGGTGGTTTGCTCATGTATTTGCTGAGGATGACATTTGTAACGAAGTTTTCCTGTCTTCCAAGCATGTGAAATTGGATAATACAGTCATATTGAAACGTTTGTTGAGATCCATTAAAACTGGTCTCAGGAAGTTGTTGAAGTATGTAGCAGTTCTTACTCACCCCTCTGAATTTTATTCGGACCAAAGGATCTTTCCGAAATGCCCATCCGAAGACAAAGTACATCATAAGTCTTGTGGAACTAAATTCTCTCACGTTTGAACAGATCTGCTTAATGCCCATGCAGTTCGACATTTTGGCAGTTATGTTCAGAATAAAAGGGTGTGCAGTATACAATGAATATACTAATAAAGTTACAGCATTTTTGGTAGATGTGAAGGATAATCCTTCTTCGAATATTGATGTGAGACTACCTATAGCATTGCAGAATGGCCCTGCCTTGTTCTTAAAGTCTGTGTAGCTCCCTTCGTAAAGAAGAAATCCAGCATGACCGCATGAATAACTTGATGGCCCATTCCACATGAAATTTGCAATTTTCAATGTAATATATCTTCCTTTGTGCACTTTAAATGTAATAAAGCAAATTTCACGCCTCTCTGATATTATGTACATCAAAAGTATTGATATTGTGTTTCTGTTCGTGTTAATAATAAAATCTTTAAGCAGGTTTTGCTGGAATTTTAATTTCGCAAACCGAATTTTTAAATAGCCTCTATCAAACATAGAAGAGCAGCAAGAGTAAATACGTGCATAAAAACTAGAGAGTACGGTACAAGTTATTAGGAAAATGTTGCGAGGCAAAAATGTTATGCATCTGATGGGGGACTTATTAGATGAAGGCTGTTCGAAAATTTTAAGTACAAACGGTTCTTCACTGTATAATGAACCACAGATTTCTATCAGGGATCGGCATCCTTGGGGCACCTTTCTCACCCAAGATATTTTATGTGACAAACTAGTTTTATGGATTTGAGATGCAACGTTAAAAACAACTAACTCTTCTGTGGCTACAAATGCTTCATTCGTTACAGAAACACTTGGATGACACAACTGGTAGCCGATATAGCCACGTACTGCTTCTTCTTCAGATTTATACACACGGACAGACACCCAACCAGATACAACATGCACATTTTCACGCTCATGTCTACCACAAAATTGCCAAATTAAATTATCATGTGATTGTGGCTTTATATTTCTTATCTTTAACCCAGCTAAAGGACACGTTCGGCCTGAGTATGGTGAATTCAGCTTGAATAAAGTAATGCAGAGAGCAAGATTGAGCGGCGAAATGATATGGAATATACAAGAGTGTGCTCTCTTACAGGCTTTGTATTTTAAATATGGTTTATGTTTGCCATTTCGACAATAGGCCAGGGATACCACACTGCATGGGTCTTTCAATGGTCGAAATTGCCCTTGGAGCATAGTCTCTCGGAGAAACAATTTCGAATCAATTTCCCTGTTTGATAAACAGAGTTTTGAGTAATAGCGTAGAATTTTAGAAAGGTTGTCGTATGTGGTACGTAAGTTTGTGTACATAAAAAAATTACACATAAATTTCCAGACTATATATAGTGTAATGGAATGAATTGAACTCTGATGTGGCTGTTGAGGCTTTGTGACGGATGTGTAATGTAAAGAAAAAAAATCACTGCGAATTACTGCCACACCGGTGATAGTGATTATGAGATCTATGAATACAGAATTAGTTGTGGAAGTAATAACGAAATTATTCAAAAGCATTTTGTCTTCTGCCATCAACAGTGGGTCATTCATAGAACAGCCATCGAAAATTCTAATTTCCTGATAATTTTCATAGCCTCCCATAGGATAAGGAGATTTGTAGGTTACCATGCGTAATTCTTTAACCAACAAATACAGAGCAAAATTGCGGTGCACTTTAATAAGAAAGCATACATGAAAGTGTGTTGTATAGTACATTTCCTGGGAAATGCGTTCCAGTGACGCTTTAATAGCACCTAGTGGCTGATGGTAGGTGATATCTGGACAACACTCAAAACAGATATGCTTGGCAGGTGTAATGATATTTTCGGGGAGAGACACAACATGGTGCTCTTCTATACACTGCAGCAGCAAGTTGCTTCCCAGTTTGTGTCGATACAAACCTAAACAGTACACTAGTATTAAATTAACATACAACATGATAATTAGAAAGTGAGTGCAGGTTTCCCATGTAACTTAACTTTTTATTCTGGAGAAAACACCAGCAGCTGTCGTTACAAAATATCACTTGTAATGTAAATGTTTCTCGGTGTACGTTTTTTTAGTGATTCTGTACACTTACATTCAACTATATGACCTGCACTTTCCATCTTCGAGAAATTCAAGCTGTTTTTCATTATTTCTGCAGGTTTCTAATCTTGAAATATCGTTACCTTATATGAGAAACAGAAGCAAAGCAAGCATCTTCATGGCTGCATATCCCATGTTTGACCTGTCTGCTTCCTGGATGCAAATTATTTGACGTCAGCTTTACACAAAATCTATTGACATACAATCATCAGCATGATTAACTTAGCAATAAAATAACACAAAAATATTACACATTTCGGTCCTTTTTGTCACTCAATGTATTTTATTAGAAACAATGTGTTTTGTTTGTGAATTACTCGGAGCTCTAAGAGTTATGATGCGAAAACCATGGTATCGTTGCCATTAAAAGCTCATCTGAACATCCAACATTTGCACTCAGCTAATGTTTCGCATACATCAGTTTTGGCTGCACTTTATACCATAACCATTGGCGAGACTGTCAGGAGATTAGCCACAAGCACATGGTAAAGTTGTTCCTGCAACATTATGCATATATTTACAAGTTCTTTGTGTTCCAGGAATTTAAATCAATTTTTCGCTTAAATCGTTTGACTATGATTTCTACTAAGCCTCTGCTAAAATACCGATTTAGTGTGTTTATATTTTCTGGGACTTTTGCCTTAAAAACTAAAGGAAATTAACTAAACAACAAATGAACCGTGCTTCATATATCGTTTAACAGATACCACATAGTCTAAATGTATGGTAGCATTTTTGTTTGACATTTTGTTTTCATCTCTAAAGTCATGTGGTGAAAAGGCAACTATTTTTGTAAAATCTTGTCTGCATTGATGGACAACAAATTAGTCTCGCCAGCAGGCAGATTTTCTAGGTGGTGACCCACCACATTAATCTTTTGTAATTTTTACAACCTACTAGAAGTTTGCATCATCATATTGATATTAACATCAACCAGATTCATCAGGACACGAATGTTTACCTATAGGGTCACATAGTGAGTGGACCTGTTGTACACACATTACAAAATCATTTGAGAGGACTTTAATATTACTACAAAGGCGAAATAGGACGGCAGGATGGAGTAAGAAAAGCTCCGTACGAAAAAGATGAAAAAGACCAATATACTGGAAAACCAGAACACAATTTTTGAATGACACCCACACATAAGGAACTACAAGAACATTTGATATTAGACGGCATTAAGATAAATAAATGGAGATGTTGGTGCTTGATGCAAACCTAAGTGAAATATACACAGAAACAAGTGTGTCAGATTCATGCATTGATGACCCTATAGCGAAAAATATCAGACTACTCAAGCAATTCTGTATTACTGATAAATTTGCAAAACCAAAGGAAGCAAAACATACAGGTAATAAATTTATGTTTGATTGAGGGACAAAAAGATATAGTATCACACAAAATTGTACCTGTAGGTCATCTGTGGAGTTCCTCACTGGTCCATTCTAGGATGTCTCTTGTGCACCATCTTCATGAGCAATATAAACTGTGAAATTGGATGTACAATATATAATTATGTTGGCAACAATACATGCAGTCCCACCGCAGATACCTCAAACCACGTAGCTTGTATGCCAAGGAACAGGTCCAGGAAGAACCATTTAGTAGACAGAATCCAGCCACATGCGAGCATTTGCCAACATGTTAAATATATGATGTCAAATGCCCTACTTGGCATTCATTTCCACATTCCATCGACAAAGGAAAGCATGTTTCTATGCTCTGTAAACATGATAACTCTACTTTTGCGGTGTGACCTCATTTTTAATTGCCTTGATATGAGAAACACAAAACTGCTTATTTATTGTGTTGTAGTGGTGTATGTATATACAATTTATATTTTGAGTGGTGAATTATGCACTCTTCACAATTTGATAAATACTACGGGCATAAGTTGCCGTTCAGCTGCTATTTCATTGTGTATAACAGTATGAAAGAAGCTGTATTTCAGAGATGCATGAGGATGAACCCAGCTAAGGACTAAACCGCTATCGCCTGGGCAACTTACTGAAAATTGCTCATTTACAACACTTTGCTAAATAACCTTGAATATTTACACTGTGTAAGCTAATATGTAGATGTTAAAAAGGGAGAAAGTAGTAATTCTATTACAGTCAGGCCGCGTTTATCTGGCACCATCTGTTTTTGGTCATTTTGCCGGATTAGCAAGGCTGCCAGATTAACAAATCACAGTATAATTACCAGGATATATAGAGAATAAGAGACTAAATTTGCACCTAACAATGAGTAAATAAAAACATAATCACATACACGTATTACCAATCATATGAAATTTTAAAAACGAAACGTGCATATTATAGGGAAAAAAACAACTTTATTCAGTGTATTCATATCCATATGTACAATTAATGTTAGGTTCAAAATTACTGAGCGAGCGGGCATATATGTCGCAACCCTAATGTATATCATACACACGTATTTGGACATATTTTGTCTTGAATAGCTTATTTTGGCACAAAGAATTCCGAAATCTTTTTTTGTTTACTGCGCTCACTTTTCATATCTTTTAACTGTTCTTCTCTGCGCCGAACTTTCGCTACGCCGTCACCACAAAATCCCTCATTGGATTCTGGCCATTGCAATGAAATTTGGCCATTTAGGACGGGAACAATTAAACATCTTATCAACTCGGAACTTGTTTGGAACACATCAGGTGATTGTTGATTTTGTGGTACGGCGGAATAAGGTATGTTATTGCAAGGTATATGCTCCATTGAATATCAAGTGACGGATTAAAGAGGCAAATTACATTGAAAAAAGCCCTTTTGTTCTGCACTTAACATGCCGGTGACGAAATTTAAGGGTGCCGGATTATCATGTAGTAAATCAATGGGGGAAATCCGTTCACAGCTCATTGCTGCCGAATTTCAAGGGTGCCGAATTATCGAGTGACGGTTAAAGGTGGCCTGACTGTAGTTGTTGCATACAAAACAATGAGGTACAGTGTAAGCTTTTTGATACTTGAAAATGAGAAAATTGTTTGCGTTATTACAAAAGCCGTAACTTGAATGTGTATATATACCTTTAAAACTGTACACTGTATCGCGCTCACAAGCAAACCGTTTACAGACAGACGGACAGAATGATGGACGGGTGCACCGATGGACAGTCAGACATAGGTGCTGGCATGAGCTCTGCGACCTTTGGTCAGCAGACCTAGAGATCGCAAACGTTAAACAGATTGTTCTTTGCGAAGCAACATTATTCAGCTTAAAATTATTTCAAGTAATGGCACCAGTGACTTTAATGTAAAGCTTTTTATTGTGCATCAATTTTGACATGACTTTAATACGGGTTTTTGGTTAACAAAATGGACAACCGTTACTTTGGAGGACCCCATGGACACAACATTGAAAATATTAAGAGTTTTAAGTCCAGTTTGAATGCCAAATGTTGCCCTGTAAGTTGCAGATTTTCATAGAGTGTGCGCTATGCTCTTTGATATGCAAGGGCAAAATTAGAAATTTATAGTGGTAAATGTGTATATGCCATATAACACACAAAGTTATAACGACAACGCAAGATAATACCAGCGTGTTTAAGAGGCTATATCTACAAAATATCAAGTTGAAAATTTAATAATCTATATAGCAATGTTATAGAGTACTCGGCATCCTCGATAGTAAACGTTTCTTTTGTCTTTTTTAAGTCACACTTGTACGAATTATGAATCTCTTTGTTCAGAAGAGATGAACAAATTTTTACATGACGACCGCAGTACTTTCAAGGTACAGAATTATGGTGAAAAAGTACAAGTTGGCACTTGAGCACAAATTGCAAAATGTATCCTATCTTTGGGAAGCCATTGACTGTGGTGATATTTGTTGTCCCAAACACTCCGAGTTGAAGTGGAGATGCTATCATTATAAAGTTTATGCTAGTTTTGAATCGAGTGCTGAGAATATCAGCCATACCTCCTCAAAATAGGCTTAGTTTGTGCTAAGATGAAATGATCAAGTTGAATCCGAAAAGCAGAAAGCAATCTTCTGGCAAATTCATTTAAAAATCGAATACCTACTCCATGAAGGTACAGTTGCTAAATCAGATTAAAGATTTGTGCCAAATATTATAACGCCATAAAATATGTGAAGAATAAAGAAAACATACCCCTACGTGCCTACAATTGGCTGCCTGAGCATCTAACAATACCTTAAGAGACTTTGGGAAAGAAATTCAGAAATTTAAGCAAAATAAGAATTGCATGCCAAGCAGCACTGACACTCGATCACATAACCAAAAGAGTGCAGATAATCAAGCTGTCAAGTATAATGGTTTGTGTTTCTTTCAAAGGAACGTAAATACTACACCAATGGGAAAAATCACATGCAACAATATACCTCTCACAAACACATGTATTTAAGAGCAAATATAGAAGGATATTCGAAGGTTTAACTCTAAAGTTAATTTACTTAATTCTCCTTTACGCACGTGTATTGTTCAAACTTTAAATTGTTTAAGACATTCAGCATATTTGTATATGGTAGCCAGCTGTGGGAGGTAAAAGGTGGAAATGTTATTCACTTCTTGTTGCAAAGACACGAAACCAAAGTAGAAAGGTCCATACATTAAGCACAGCACCTTGCTGCCTCTAATTGGTCATGGCGAAAATTTTAAACGCCAACTTGACCAAAAAATCTTCAAATTCTTCGTTAAACTGTCCTTATGCAACAATGAGATTCTGAATTTCTAGCCAGAGTTGCAATGGCAGGAGGTCACTCTGAAAATTAAGTATCGTCAAAATATGGATCTCGCGAGGGTAGTTTGGATTTCAGATCTGATATGCAGTATTTATTTGACACAATCAGTGGCAAAAGAACCGGGGGAATTGCATTGTTCGTACACCCACACAAAATGCATTGTAGCAATTGAATATTTTGTATCATTTGAGGTTATTTCTACCATTATTCTATTAGAACACTTTATAACCTAGTTTTTTTATGATGACGTAGTTTTCCCCTTGTATCTCCTTTCTAGAAAACCATTAAGTGTGCTGACATATGAATGTAAAAGTACAAATAAAAATATGATAATAAAAAAGCAGGATACATTGGTAATTTAACAAGCAGAATATCAGTAGGGATATTCTATTTTGTTAAACACTTTTCTTATATCTGGTATACATTTTGGTAACATGTTTTCTCTTTCTGATCAGGCAGAGTATAAGTTATAGTGACCATCACACCGACGAAGAAACTGGACAAATATACAGTGTCTTGTGCATAAATGTGTATGAGACCCCTTAATTAGTAGAACTATTTTAAGACATATAATATTTTGTCATTCTTTTCCATGACCCGTTAAATCAAAACTGAGACTCAGACACAAATTAATTTGTTATAACACAGAGTTCAATTCCATACACACACACACGTAAATATATGTATATACATATATATATATGTATATGTATGTATACACACACACACACACACACACACACACACACACACACACACACACACACATATATATATATATATATATATGGTAATACACCCAAATAACATTTCTTAATGTACAGATCAACCATAGCGGGAAATAACACAAAACAGATATATATTTATATATTTTAGATAAGACGACTTTTCGCACATCGACCCACAACGGAAACTGCGTGCTGAAGAATGCCAAGATTAGCGTGAAGACATATAATGGCTCATGGTATAATTGTTGACTTTATGGTCATTGATGGTAGGCTGTTTCACTCAAAATATAAGCAGTATTTAAGTTACATTTAATAAGTTATTTTTCAATTCCAACCTTCGCAACTTTGTAGTAAAGCAGGTTCTGTACTTATACTGACAGTTGTAGGTAAGGCCATGTTTTCAAGAGTCTAATTTTATTATAGATTTGGTGCCAGCCAGTTGTCATTTTCTTTTTACCATGAGTTCCGTCTTCAATGCTCTTTCACTGATGGGAGGTCTGGAGTGATCGATACTTTATCGGGATGGTCTTTCAGGCTTCTGGTTCTGCTGAGCTACCAATTGTATTGATCCAGATGGATGAAATATGCAAGGATCCAAACATCGTTTTACTGACCCAGACGACGGCAGGCAGTCATGAGCTTTGTATCAGCATCCGGAACTTTTACATGATCTTTGGCCAAATAAATGCAGTATTTTGTGGTGCTGGCGACACTTTCTAATGCTGCGTTTTTCAAATCCTATATGATGAATGACCATTCGCGGTTATGCATGTCTTCAAGCACCAGCTTGACAACAAGGGCGGGCGATATGTGGCATACTCTGTGAGTTTAGGAAGGAAATCACCTCTGATAAATTCCACTATTTGTCTCGTGTTGTCGAGAATTTTCTCAAACCCAACCTGTTTTGCCCTCATTTTAGCCAACCCCAACAATAAATCATCACCCTTCCTAGGTCTTACAGATTCACTTTTAAAACTTGCGGATTGCTGCAACCGAATCGGGTTCATTTTGTATTGACTCAATTTTTGCAACGGATCATCCCTCACGGTCGCTTTGCTCGCTTTCCTCCACATCGGGAATCCATACATTTGAACTATTACTCAGTCCAAACAGTAAACACTTGATTGATATTCAAGGTGACCCAGACAGCTTTAAATGGGTGCCAGATCTGCTGGCGTTCAGTACAATTACATATAGAACGTACACAAGCAAGTTCAATAATTGTTTATAACACATGCACCGGGTACCTACAGCACCGTAATAAAATAAAAATGTCCAAACACAGCTGTTTTACACCGAGCAGAATGAAAGATCTCCAAACAGGAACAAGTTCTATGAGTTCTCACAGATTTCACGAAACTAATGTATCGCTCTTTTTGATAAAAAAGATTGACCAAAAATTGGTGCTTACCCGCAGGTGAGGGGGGAAATAAACCCTTTAATGCTTCATCCCTGAATATGTTGAATTGTGATATATTCAGTCAAGGAATCTGATGCAACAAGAAAGTAAAAATGTGATAATACATTGACAGATGACAGAAAAACATAAACCAACCTCGAAGTCGCGTACCTTTTTGAAAACACGGCAATGAACTCACCAAATCAGCGTCAGCTTATAAACAACAGAGCGCTTACACCGATTTTACAGAATGTGTTCCAGCAATTCACTTTGTCACAGTTTTGAGAGTACTTATTTTTCATGATTTCTTCGGTTTGTAACCAGAGTAAATTTGCTGTAAGTTCTATATGCCACGTAAATGATCGGAATGTCAGCAAACTAAAAGCAGCATTCTTTGCATTGAGGTCTATTTGTACAACACTGGACCGGTCCAATTCATATTCACAAATGACACAGAAATACTGAAAAGCCCTTACTTGAATCATGTGCTTGATATTTGAATATAATTTTATATATATATATATATATATATATATATATATATATATATATATATATATATATATATATATATATATATATATATACAGCTTACAACACTACTGACTCAATCATTCTGCATTCGCATTTTATGCCGTATAACCATTTTCATTTCCAAGTATTTTTCACACTATTTGATCTTAATACGCTTTTGTTTCCATGTCATTTCTCATCTTGATATTGAATTGCACAGGTTTCTATACACTGAAAATAATTTGCAAGTCATATATTCCAGAATAAACGTCCTCGGCAAAAGATCTGAATAGTTGTCCTTAAGATTGTACATCACATACCCATTTCTTCTTCTTGTTCTTCTTCTTGTTCTTGTTCTTCTTCTTCTTCTTCTTCTTCTTCTTCTTCTTCTTCTTCTTCTTCTTCTTCTTCTTCTTCTTCTTCTTCTTCTTCTTCTTCTTCTTCTTCTTCTTCTTCTTCTTCTTCTTCTGTTTTCTTCTCCTCTTTTGTTTTCACTGGTTTGCATTCATAAATGTGGATGCACTATGGCAGTTTCAAGGTTCTGTCAGCCGCAATTTCTGGTCTTCTTTTGACATTTACGTTGCATTCGCCAGCAAAATTGTCTGTGCTTTGACCATAAAGTCGTACCAGAACAATACAAATATACTATCTCTTCAACAACATCTGTTATTTTTACCACTTTATGTCTTGGAAATGTAGAAGGTATCAAGTTATAGACTCTGATTCAGTGGACCAAAAAATGAACTACAATGTTTTACTACCATCCCGTTTTATAAATGACGCACCTGGAAAGCAGAAGAAAGGTCTGAGTATAAGTATTAAAAATAAGATTAAACATTTTGGTTATGTAAAATGCAGTAAATGTCAATTATGTAATGCATTTCATCAACATTGTAATGTACGGCACCATAATATTAGTGCTAATTATATTTTGACGCTTTGTGTAATAAACGAGAATCAATAGTAATGTGTCATTTGTGCGAATATCCGCGTTAAGTAAATGTATAAAATTACTACTATTTTTGTATGTCATCTGACAACTGTAATAGCAGACGGGCAACATAGGAAATGTTATATGTACTGAAGCAAGTATTAAATGTAGTATGGCTCATGTCTCTATTCAGATACCTTACGGGAGAAGAATCAGGCACATGGCACATGAACATCGAGATCTTGTTAAAGCATCTAAACAAGGCAAAATAGCTGAAAAGTCGAATTGGCCAGCCACATATATATATATATATATATATATATATATATATATATATATATATATATATATATATATATATATATATATATATATATATATATATGATTTTTGGTGAGAAAGTATGGTTTTTCAAAGTTAATTCCAAAATAGCAGAAGATACTTCAACAGAGCTTGGAAATTATTTATATACATGTAGTATCCAGCATATTGTGAATTAAAACAATTCGTAGATCCGCACTTGAGCCGGCTCGAGATATATAATTCCAAAGTTTTCTGTAACGGCAAAAATTAAATTTAATCCCTACACAAGGTTTGTTGGATCAACAGAACCATGAACGTGATCGCCATATCAAAACAAGAAATCGTGGCCTGAAAGGACTGATTTCAAAGGCTGCCACAGGGCTAACGTGAGGAATGTATAAACTCAGCCGTGCCATTCCAGGCATGCCCATTGTTCAGAAAGTGTATTTTAACCTGCCTCCATGTTTCAATAGTGGTTGGGCAGAATTTGGATCATATAAAAGAGCAGGGACAGCCGTGGTGATGGAAGTAGAAATGTTCTGATAAAATGGGGAAACATTAGTGGAAATAACATATTTGAAATTAAAGTAGAATCTTTCTATTAATACTTCACTTGCGATACAACAGTAGAATGGCCTTATATCAAATGCATTGTCAGAGTCGTCTCTGAATAGAGATCCCTTTTATATATATATATATATATATATATATATATATATATATATATATATATATATATATATATTTATATTTATATAAAGGATTGAAAGCCCATAGACGAGCAATGTTTTCTGGTTGCTTAATATGTTATGGGAAAAAATGTCACCAGTGTTGTATACATAAAATATACCTGATATGTTGCCATGGTTCAGATGAGGTAAAATAAAACTTCACTAAATTGACTTGTTCTAAATCAACGAATGAAGTTCGATTACTCCATATGATCGGTTAGTTTGTCTGGTGTTTCCTCATGTAAGCATTACATCAGGTGAACAACAACGTCACACCCAGTAAAACACATTTGGTGGATCACTTCGCTAATACACCATTTAAAGCTAAAGAGTAAAGGATGTGTGCCACAGTACAAGTGTGCAGCATGGGCTCTGGATTGAGGCAATCCTTAGCAACTATTGACATTAAAAAAAAATAATTCTTTTTGCATCTATTTAAAGACCAAGAGCATATTATTTTGACAGCGCTTTGCTGAGTTGACCTTGCATACCTAAAACTTGGGAGTCATGTGATCTTTTAAATTAGGTAAAGGTCAATTTTGTTGAAAAATGTCATGCATAGATACAAAGTACGGGCCCAGTACATAAAGTACTAATCGAACAAATCCCAGCTCAAGTGACTTCCAGGTAATCAAAGGAAAACTAAAGTTCACGGAAGCGATAGCATGTCGTTAGGAATGAAGTCAACGTCCCTCATGTACTGCATCAGCAGCAAGTTCGAAGCAGATCTTACTAATGTTTTTGAGATGAAGTGGAGAATGAGAGTTAATGTTGAGATCCCCATTAACTAACATATCAATCAATAGCAAGCCATGCATTTGCCTGCAGGTTTAAAATGGATCTGGCTGCCGGTTTGGGGAAAATGTGACTTACCAATGCAATCGTCAGTGACGAACATAGTAATCAATAAGAATTATATATATTTATATATATATATATATATATATATATATATATATATTAACTGATATATAACCAAAATGAACAATTCATTTAAAATCATGGATCCACAGCAAGACCACATAGTCACCATCATTGTGGGATCTGTCCACTTGATGACCCTCCCTGCAAGTTGTATCATAAACCAGAAGATGTTTGGGATGAAAACTCAAAGACAGCAAACATGGACACACACACACACACATACACACACACACACACACTTACACACACACACACACACACATGTATATATATGAAAAAGAAAAATTTCGCAGTGCTGCCTGTTCAGATCAAGGGGTATCCAGAACTGTACCTTCACAATTTTGAAACAATTAGGCCAGCGTTTTGCAAGACGTTCTCTTTCTTGTAAATGTAACAAAAAGGGCAATGTCAGGAATAATTTTCGTGTCCTGGAGATCATCGACCTACGCGGTCATGGCTTTTTGCACGCAAAACCTATTCTAACATAGGCAGACTAGCGGAGAGCCACAGAAATATTATTATTACTCTTATAACATTTCATTTCTTATTAAACCATGTTTTATCCCGGTATATTGTATAAAATGAACGATGATAACTTTTGCTAGATCCAAATTGAACCCCGATGGAACACTTGCTTGTCTGCTTGAGTATGCGACTGACAATGATGAAGTGGTCCGTTCCATTTTCCTCACAGTTCAAAGCAAGGTCAACATGACGCCGCAAAAACCGTGGTCGCAATGAGAAAATGGCGAGTCTAATTTTGATCCATGACTTATTAATTACGGTAAGTTAGACATTGCGAAATGTGTAGAATAAAGTTTCGACAGTGAGATATGCCATGAAAGCAATTTTACGATAGTTTAAGCTGATTACTTCGCAAACGAACCAGACGACACGTCCGGCCCTTTTCTTGGTAATAGGAATGAGAACCAAAAAAAAAAAAAAAGAAAAAAAAAGAAGACTGGCCAACATTTTCAATTGGAGAAACATATCTGTGGGCACCAAGACAAGAGTTATGTATTGAAATGAATATTTTAAGGGTTAGTAGTTGTTAAATTTAATAAATTATTTCTTCTTTTTGAAGCATATGTTATCAACAATTATGGAGTGGTGGGAACAAAAATTTGCGAGCTTGGGAAAGCCCACCCAGGAATTGAGCTGTTGGGGTCGTGCATGTGGGGTTCCTCCGATGAGCGACCACCTGCATTATATGACTGCTTTCTGTCTGTGGTAGGCATGGTCGCTCAAGACAGGGACTACTGTATTGCTTTTATGACTTGACAATGCCTAAATTGTATATTTTGCCATTTATGCAAATGTAGAATGCGAGCCATAAAAACGACCAACTTTGTCAAATGCGACAGACGGCTGCAGGTGCTAAGCACCTGGCATGTGGCATGATGCAGTAGTCACTCGCACGATGCTTGCTAACACTTTGCACGATAATAGTCTCTTCGCACATAACCAGATACTGTGCTAGCCAAATCCAAAGAGGTACAAGTGCGCTTCAGCATGGTGCAAGCATCTTCTTTGAGCATGCTACACAAGGTAACTTCTTTTTTATGTTTGCGCGCCAGCGTGCTCGACAGGCGAGCAATTTGGTCCATTTGGCGAGAGTTGTACTGTATGTGTGATTGGATGTGCTTTGCACTGAGAGCTCTGAGTAAAATGCAACATTCTTTTTATATTATTAATACTCTGATTGTGTGGTAAGTATATCATTGCGGTTGTATCTGATTTGGCGATGGTTATTTGCCCACCCTGCATTTTTCCAGGTATTTAGCTTGACACCAAACATTTCTTGTAATATATATTCATGTGCATATTTTCTTTCTGTAAGGTTTAATCGCTTGTTTTGGCAGTGCATTGCAATGGTTATTTTGCCTGTAAGCATGTTATATTTCAGTTGTCTGAACATAGAAATATGCACACATTGCAAAACACTGTTCTGGCAAAATGTTACCAGAACATTTCTTTCCTCTGAAGTCAACCCAAATAATACCAACAATATTTCATCACCAATATCCTGCCCTAGACTTATTTTTTTGGAAACCAAAAATGCAGCTAAGATATGTTGAATGCATATCAGATATAACAGTAAATGTTTATCTTAATGAGTGACAGCGTTGCAGACGAATAAAGGCAATTTTGTCGGGGACCTCTTTAAAATACTGTATGACTGAAATAATATTAAGATAAAAGAAAAGATGGCATACAACAAATCTTTATGTTGCATCGGTTAAGAAACAGTTAAACGTTAGCTAAGCGAGGGCTGTATGTCGGCAGTAAATATAGCTATAGCTACAGCTGGGAGAAGCTATAAACTGTACAGTCGGTGATGATTGCTTAAAGGCATTCTAAGCAAATAGCTTCGTGTAAATTTTGCAAAAAGCTGACATACATACAAAATAAACATAGTAAGTGATGCTTTCCCTAAAGGCATTCGAATACTCTTAATGAATCATCAAGAGCCTTCTGTGTAGTATGTGCTGATTCCTTCAAAGCATTCCAGGCATTTAACAACTGGTTATAAAGATAAGGTTACCTGATAAAGACAATGACCAATATGTAAAAAAACAAAAGTTATATCTGGTTCTCAATGGTCTCCGACATAACCAATCGTATGTTACCAGATGCTCAGCATAGAAAAACTAAAAGGCTAAAATTTGAAAGATTTTATACAAACCTTAATCCAGCTACAGTAGGTAAGGGGTACAGCTTGTAAAAACCCTCCATTAATATCGGTATCATTAGAAATAGCAAACGCCAGAGAGATACAATGTATAAAGCTCCAAACTTTACCCAGCAAATATCCCGGGTGACACATTTTATTTAACATGTCTTGAAAAATATTTTATGACATGTAAGTAATAAATCAATTTCCATATAAGCATTCGACCTTACATGTCCATATTTATTATTCTGAAGTCACACTTGGCCCCATAAGGATGAAACATGCCACACATTTTTCCGATTTGTTTGCTTCTGCGGCAGGGAATGGTTCTCTTTGTAATAACATAATTGTCAGCGACCAAAGCCGATCCATCAGCAAGAGACCGTTTTACATAAAAAAAACAAAAACAAAAAAACAAAAAAACAAAAAAAAAAAAAACAAAAAAAAGAACCAAGCTAATTTTGTAAGTGTTTTTCTAAATCCAGGAGTTATATATAGGGTGAGTCAGTAGCTTTTCCAGTGGGAAAACACACTTTGTTCCGATTACGTTATAAAAAGCAGCTAAATCAGGCCCCCAGAACGTTTCAAGACAATGGGAGGGTGTCCAAGTAATTACGGGAAAAAATACAAAGTGTTGCATTGAGAGTAATATGACTTGAAAGTTATTCTAACAGAGTAGATTATAATTTCAGCACACTAGCACTTTACTACTAGAGACACCGACACTGAGTCACAACTAGGAAGCACACTTTACCTGATTAATTATTTACTTAGTTATTTACTGACGAAGGTCCATGTATACCTTCTTACAGACAAATTGAGAAGGGTTAGTGTATTAAGTCATTGCCTTTCATGATTTCAGTTTATTTTTTGCCAGTATTCTATACATAATGATCATAGCAGCAATAAATTCTTAGCAATTTAACTGGCCTCTGTATGTTATATATTATTTGTAGTACTTTTTTGGGGGGTGGGGTGGTGCATAGTGTAGAATAGATCTAGCCCCCCCCCCCCTTTTTTTTCGAGAAATTAAATGATTAAGGAATTTCCTTGAGAATACACACAGCATTTAGGCATAAATGCAACATAATATCATAAAATTTATATCTAATTTGCCGTTTAAAGTTTGCATGTTGACGTTAGGAATAATCATTTGACGGATAGGATTTGAAAAGTACATAGTGCTTTTCTGGGCCTTTGTATTGAAGTTTCTACTATAGTGTTATTCATGTTCCTCTGTTATAGCCATCATTATATCTAGCCCTTTTTATTAATACTTCACACGTGCCGAGTAAGAGAGGTTTGGAAAAGTGATCACTGCCAGCTGCTTATACCGGCAAGAAAAAAACATTGTGCGGGTAACGTTGGTATAACTGTACACAACATCAGACCTACTAGATTGTTGATTTTGAGAATATCGGTATTGTTCTCTTCAATTATGCATCATGAAGAGCAAATCCTGAAATCTTAAGAAGGGTTCACTTGTTTGTATTTGACAATGAACATTCCTTTTAGGGCACGAATCGGATTTTGTCTATAGCTGGGATTGAAATTTGTGTGCAGAGTGAGATTCAAACTAACAGAGCAATTCTGCTTAAGAAGCAGGCATAATTGAAGAGGTTGCTCACTTACTACAGCAGGGGTACTCCAAAGTGGCTGACTGAACTACCCGTTGTGTTTAATAATCTATGAGCAGACAACAGGCCTAAAAATTCGGCTTATTGACATGCAATGCAGTGTCTGGGTCATAGGGAAATGTTTATCTTCAAGCCTATTTGACTGCGGTAAAATGCCCCCATTTCCTTTTTGAAAACTTGCTGCCTTATGTGATACTGGTATGATACATTGCTGTCCCTCACATACAGGTCTGCATTTCAAACGACTGTATCATATCACATCAGTAGATTTCAAGGCTAAAAATTGGCAAGTACCTGTTAGGAGACACTCAGTCATGTGCAAATTATCAATCGGGGAAAGGAAGTCCATTAAGAATATGATATCAAGTTCGTTAAGAATATGATATCATGCTGAAAACAATAAGCTCCCGTTCTCGCTGTAGACGCCTACATATATGTTATGCATGGCTCTGTGCATAACGAGTTTTGCCGACATGAGCAGATCTACAGATAAAGGGTACATGAACATCAATGAGTTCATGACGTTTTTGTGTGAAGATGTTTATTGACATAAACCAGTAGAGCATGGTATGGTATGGTCACACAATATAAAATAACTACAACTAAATTATAACAGCAAAACAACGAACTATTTGTACCCAGCATACATCTATCTCACAGATGCTCCAAGCGAGAGTACATCAATATATATAAACACAAACAGAAAAATGTATGGCCCTTTATTTGAATGTCAGGGCAACCAATGATGATGTTCTTAGAAATATGTCATAAGTGGAAGCATGACTCTATACACGTTTCACTGTTTGGAGGTTCATATTGAAGTGGTTTGAGCAAAAAGACAATCTTTCTGCCTTGACAATATAACAATATCGTGTACATCAGTACGAGATCCTTATGGTCAAAGCAAAAAGACAATCTTTCTGCTATCACAATATCACAAGATGTTCTATGTTACTCTGATATCGTTATTGTCAAACATTCCTTCATGCCGAGATGCTTATGTAAGTGCACCATCATAGTAGCCACTACGAATTGCCGTTTTGTGGTCAAACTTGACATGCGCAATGCTACCGTCCTTCTCCCGATGAGTGAAGTATCCTGTATCCAGTAACCTGGTTGTGACAGACGTAACAGCAAGATGTATCAAACATATTTGGGTTTCATTTTCCTTCTGCACTAAACATTTCTGACTTATAGATAAATTTGATTTGCGTTAGCTGTAAAAATGGTCGATGTAATACACTTGAGCTGGTATTTTCTTTATGCCTGTTCATTCCGACAGAAGATATATCTAGAAGGAGAAGAAATTATGAAAGAACAATGTAGAAAGATTTACTGATAAAAATGTCTCCTTTCTTAGATTGTTTTCCAACATCCACCCTTCCTCCCTCTTGTTTCAGGCCAAAGAATGCACCGCACCTGGAAACATCAATACAGACCCTCCTTTTGATGTCTCAAATTACATCTAAAATAAAGGATCACGTGATGACACTTCAAAGGTTGAGAGGATCACTTTAAAACTACCAGTTGCTTTTCATAGTTGACTGCCTGTTTGTAGTCAGGGGAGCAATTTTTACCTTCCCTTTGGTATTAGAAATATGAAAGTTGCTGTTAAGTATTTTTCGAATCACTCTCTTTTGCTGTAATTAATGTTTCGCTGGTGGTGGGTAGGAATTATTGAATATTGAGAACTTTTTCTGAACTATTTGATAATACTTCATAGGCTATGTTCTGCTGTGGCTGTATAATCTGACTAAAAGTTGTAGTTGGAGGTACAGCATTTTCATGCTGTTCTGGATTAATGAATATCTCGGAAATTATGAAAAAATGTCGGTTACAGTCTCCTTTTGTTGTCAACTAAGCCAAGTGACAAGTCAAAAGTACAAAAAAAAAAAAAAAAAAAAAAAAGCAGGCCTACCATGTCTCGTTTTGTCTTTCGTGCAAGTGAAATATTTCAGTTTGGCTTGATAAGGCTTACATGTTTTCGAAAAAAAGTGTGTTGGTTATGAAGAGCATCTTGAGGCTTGAGAAGACCATTTTAAAACCAGCAGCCACCTTTTGTCTGTGACAGCCTGTCAAGTGAGCAGTATTTTTTTTCACATTGGTATTGGAAAATGAATGTTACGTTTTAGTAATTCTTGAATATCGAACCATTGTGTTATTTACATCTTTCTCATTGTTGGCTGGTAAATTTCAGAAAATGAGTGATTGTGTTCTGAACAATTTGATGAATACATCATTGACTGTGTTGTGCTGTGGGTTATGTTCTCTGAGGACCAGTTATGATAAGGGAAGGCATTTGACTTGTTTAACACTCATGAATATCAGACAAAGGATGTAAGCTTATGTTTTTCTTTGTTTTGCTGTCAACTTTGCTGAATGAGTCATGAGTATCAAAAAGTACAGGCTTACCATGGGTTTTTTGTTTGTTTGTTTGTTTTTTTGTTTTTGTTTTGTTTTTTAGTTTTTTGTTGGGGGTGCTGAAGTGATCAGGACCACTAAAGCCTTTAGTTAGTGAAGAATATTTCAAATGTTGGGAGCATATGTATAAAAGCACCAGTTGTTTTTCATCAGTGATTGCATGTCTCACGTCAGGAGGGAAACTTGTTTCATATACGTGCTGGAAGGTAAATGTTGATGTTTTGGTGACTCTTGAATCTTTTTGCTATAATTGTTGTGTTGGAAATTATGAATATGTTTAATGTTTTTCTATTATTTTCCAATCATTGACATTTGTCGGCTTTGAAAGTTACCGAAGTTAACAGAATTCTTGTCGATATTGGAAGATAACAGATAAGCATCAGTCATGGGGTGATGCTGATCTTTGATTTCAACCTTGCAAGCAAACTCTTTTCTTCGTAGGCATGGAAGTATCTACACTAAAAGCACAATTGACACTGTGTTTATCATGCATTAAAAAACTAGGAAGAAATCAAAATGTTCAAACGCAAACATTGTGGAAGTGACACGAAATAATATACATGCAAAGTGTCACACAAATTAGGCAATGCTAGAACAAATTATGTAGGATCCATTTTCTCCATAAATATCCACAACATTGTCCTCGATTGTAAACATCCTTGTAGAGCACATATAATATAATTTGAAAATAAATCGAGCCAAGTAAGTCTGGATAGCAATCACGATTGACGTTAATTTGAAAGTATTATGATAGGTACAGTGCTTCATGATATGAGATTTTCACTTAAACAATAAATATAACCCATAGTACTGTTTTTCCTGCTGCTGTATGTGTATGTATATGTGACAGTATATGTATGTTTTGTACTTTATCTTTGAATGAAATGCAATATTCTCATTCTAAAATATATACTCTGATTGTGTGGTTAGTAAATCACCGGGCTTGTCTTTAATTTGAGGGTTGGTATATGCCCATCGTACGGTTTTTTCCCAAGGTATTATGTTTGACAGCAAACTTTTCTTGTATTATATATATTTGTGTACATTATCTTGTTGTGAAGTTTAATTGCTTTCGTTGATACTGCACAGCACCTGTAAAATAATGTTAGAATAAAAAACCAAATATTCAGTTATTATTTGTAAGAAGTAACAGTTATTTTCCATAAGCGTGTGACATCAAAGGTCCATATTTATGATTCTAAAGTCGCACTTATCCCCATGAGGCTGACACTTGACAAAGATTGCTTTCTTGTTTTCTTCTACCACAAGGGAGTAGCTCTGTTCATTTTATCTAATCTGTAAGGTCCAAAGCCAATAAATCTGCATAGGACCCTTTTCCCATTTAAAATTACCAAAAAGAACCCAGATAATTTCAAGGGGGGGGGTTTTCTGTTAATCCAGGGATGATATATATATATATTAAAGCCTGATCGAACATGTATTTCGAAACCGAACCGGGTACTCGGTACTCGGTAAACATTACCGATCCTGAACCGGGCACCGTTCGGGTTTGGTATATATATTTCAAACATGCCATAAATAACTTAGACATCTCAGAATCCTCATTTAAAGCTTTATTTTAACAGGGGCTTGCAGCTGTTACCCTTTTGCACTGGGGCATTACTATTGTTAATGCAATTCAGGCGATTAATGCAACCCATGTGACGCACTTATTTGCAAAGTACCGTTTGTTGCATTGTTTAAGGTGTATACAAGTACGAAAAGTAACCTCAGTGACCTTCCTAGGTAACTTTATTGGTAACATTGACAATGACAACCGAACCCGAACGTTTAGTGACTGTAAAAGCCGAACCCGAGCCGGGCTTCAATCCTGAAACCCGGTAAGCTCGGGTTCGGTTGTTCGGGTTCGGTCAGGCTCTAATATATATATAAATATATATATATATATATATATATATATATATATATATATATATATATATATATATATATATATATATATATATATAGGGTAAGTCACCTTATCCAATGCAAAAACACTGGTTTTTCAGATAATGCCATCAAAAGCAGTCAAACTAGGCCCCCAAAGATTTAAAGACAATGGATGTGTGTTAAAGTAATTACGAAAAAGGGAAAATTTCTGCATTGAAGGTATTGTGACTTGAAAGATATTCTAACAGTGCAGAATATAATTTCAGCACACAAGGACGTCACTACTAAACATTGACAGTATGTCACAATTAGGAAGAACAATGTGGGCAATTTATTTCATTAAATATACCAACAGTCACAATCAATTGAAATGTTACATGAACCCCCAATTTATCTATTGACAAATGTCGATTTATACCTTCTTACAGAGGAATTGAGAAAAAGTGTTTGTAGTTTAAGTCATTTCGTTTTGTGTTTTTAGTTTTATACCAGTATTTTATACCGCCTATCTATAGAACCCCTTAATAACTAGCCATGTATCTGGGCTTTGTATGTAGTAATCTTGTAAGTTTTTCCTTGTTGCTGTTTTTCTTCTCGTTTTTCTTTTTTTTTTTATATAGTGTTTAGTATAGTTTGACCCCTAATCAAGTTTGAGAGTAATGAAACGATTCAGGGAATTTCTTGAGAATGTACACAGCATTTGCTCACAAATGCAACATAATATCATGTAATATAGATCTGATGTGGTATCAAAAGGGTATACAGTGACTTAAGGAATGATTTTTTGAGGGACAAAATTTGAAAAGTACAGAATAGCTTTCTGGGCTTTTGTATTGACTTTTCTTCTATAGGTTTCCCTGTTATAGCATCGTAATATCTGGCTTTTTCTATTTACAAAACACCCATCCCCAATAAGAGAGTATTGTCAAAAGGTATTCCGTCCAGCATAGCATTGATTATACTCATGAGAGAAAAGATTGTGGAGGTAACCTTGGTATGGCTGCAAACAAAACTAGACCTGCGAGAATAATTTCTCAGAACGTCGGTATTGTTCTTTAAAATGATGTCCCATGAAGAGCAAAACCTAAATTCCTGAGAAAAATGTATTCGTTTGTATCTAACAAAGAAGACTACTGTGAGGGCATGAATCTTATGTTTTGTACAGCTGGGATTGAATTTGTAGGAAAGTGAAATTCAAAATAATTGAGCCATTTTGCATGAGAAGCAGGCACAATTGATGAGGTTGCTCATTTACGACAGCAGGGACATTTTAGAGGGATGACTGAACTCCCGGTTGTGTTACATAATATGTGAACAGGCATCAAGACTAAAGATTCAGCTTAATTGACATGCAATGCAGTATTGGGGTCAGAGACATATGTCTATATTCAAACCTTTTTGACTGTGGTAGAATGTCCCCTCTCCTTAATTAAAAACTTGTTGCCTTATACACTTGTATTGCACTAACAAAGTAAATCTAATATGACACATTGCTCTCTCTTACACACAAGTTCTGCATTTTAAACAACTGCAAATTCCCATTTTAATGTTAGGATATACTCTGGAATCTGTTTAATTAAGCTCGGTGGCATTCCATGGGACAACAAAGCGGTGGCTTGAGAGAGGATCATGGAAATGTCCATTCTATGTGAGAGTATATATATTTTCCTTTCTCATCAAAGCTGCAGGTTATATTCTTTTTACATTTACCATACAAATCTTTCTTCATGTCTTGTTAGCACATGAAATTGTCTTAGTACAAATGCAATCTATATACGGTTACCATATTCCATATTGAAGTGTATATGTACACCCAGAACCCTTTACTTATTTATTTATTTATTTATTTATTGATTTATTGATTGATTGATTGATTGATTGATTGATTGATTGATTTATTGATTGATTGATTGATTGATTTGTTTGGTCCTTGACTTGGGTGATCAGCAAAAGTCGCACCTGGGACTTGTTATTCATAACAGGTCCCTGCTCACACTTACTGCCACTCTGCACTTGACTTGTCATCAGCAAGAACAATGAACTGACCATTGTCAGCATGACCTCTTTTGGAATGTGTGAAAAATATTTACCACAGTTTTTTTTTAATCACATAGCCTGGTCAAGAGAAATGGGCATGCATGAGTATAATAGCTTAATGTGTGGTTGTCCGAATCTTCTTAAAGGTTTTTGGTCATTTTGTCATTGTAATCATTTTATAACACAATTTGGGATTGCCCGCTGAATACAGTATTCTGATTGGGAGGTTGCATTTGATGGCTTCAGGCTATTGAGGCTTCCACACATTTTTCAGCGTATATTGCCTCATTAAACCTTTTCTGAAATTTAGAAACACAGTAGAGATAAATTCAAATATTTATTCCTCATTAAAAAGGCTTCAAAATAATGTATAATATGATGGGGCTTCTGTTTGCCTTATAAAGAAAAACATATTGCTACCTCAGTTTCAATGGACTCGTTTCCGCATCTATATCATTGGAGAAAACAAAGGAGGAGAATTGTATGACAATATTTTGCATTAAGCACCGCGACAAAATAAAATTTCTGTTTTTCATAGTGACTACTTAATTTTTTACATGCCAATAACACATTGAAAACGGTGAGAAAGATGTGGCCATATACTGTATATAGGAAAATAATTATAAATCTTTCATGCAACAAATGCAGATGCTGAAAGGTGAGCATGGTGGACAAATGTGCTGATCATAGCGCTATGGCTGCATAGATCTGTAAACTGACGAGGGTTATTATGTGTGTTGAGAAGACAAATTTATATGCAGGTTATATCAAGGGAAGAGTTACACATTGTATGAAACACCACTGCCATGTTAATACCTGCATGTAAACAGCTACTTTCTTGTTCATTATGGCTAAACATTTGATCAACTGCAGAATGATCTTATACACGTTTGTCAGTGGATGTTGACATTGAGGTGTTTTGAGCAAAAACACAACATATCTGCCTTGATAATAGCACAACATCGTGTACATCAGTGTAAAACAGTTCAGGAAAAAAAGTTTCCGATATTCATAAATTCCAACCCAACAATGATAGCAACCTTAACTATAGCAACAGCCAGAGATCCAAGAAGTCTGTAATTTCCCCACCTTACACAAATCAAATTCATCTGTCATGTTAAGTGATGGACTGTTTTCAGATTTATAGTCAAAATAGAGATAACGCATTTTAATACTGCTCCAAATGCTCAAATATTACGAAGACACTGCAGCCCTACATTTTTTTTGCAGGCAGCTTAACAGAGCGACCATTCATGAGCACCAAAAATGGCAGGCCCGCCGTGTCTCTGTTTGTCTAGGTGCAAGTGATAAATTTATGTTTTGGTTGATAAGGCCTATGTGTTCTGGGTCAAAAATCTGTATGAAGAGTATTTCAACGGTTGAGAGCACCAATTTGAAATCAGCAGTTTCCTTTTATTGGTAGCTGCATATTAAGTCAGGAGGGAAATTAATTTCATCCTTTTTATTTTTATCGGAAAATAAATGCTGTATTTTGGTAATTCTTGAATATCTGCCTTTTGCCTTATTCAGCTCTCAGTGTTGGGTTGGAATTTCAGAAAATGAGAGATAATTTTTGAAACTGTTTGGAAAATATGTCACTGACTATGTTGTACTGTGGCCTATGTGTATGTTTGTGTGACAGTGTATGTGTGTTTTTTATTACAATTTTTTTCACTAATGGCTTTGAACAATGGCAACCTTCTCATCGTAGTTTCCGATTGTGTTGTAACTAAATCCTGACAGTTTATTTACGTTGAGGGTTGTTATTTTCCCACCCTGCATTTTTCCGTGTATTCTGCTCGACAGCAAGCCTTTCTTGTATTACATATAAATGTGTATATTATCATGTGGTACCTTTACTTTCTATAATAGTGAATTGCACTGGTTTCTTTGTCTGGAAGTCTTTGTTACATTTAAGATATTTGAATAAAGACATATGCCCTTACAAGTAAAGATTACTTTAGCAACATGATTAATGGAACATTGTTTTGCTCTGAAGTCAACCCAAATAAAATCAAAGAACAAATTTTGCATTGCCAATATCCTATCCTGGACTTAAAATTTTGGAAACATGAAAGAAGCAGATAAGATATGTTGAATGCATTTCAGATATTACAGCAATGGTTTATCTTAATGGCCGACAGCGTTGTACACGAATAATGACAGTTTCCCTGTAAAGAGGGGGGGGGGGGGCATTTCGAAACGATAGATGACTGACATCCGATTAAGATTTTTTAAAAAAAGTGAGATGAAACAAACCTTTATTTTAAATTGGTTTACAAACAGTGAAACTTTAGCCCAGTGGAGGCTGTATGCTGACTATAAGTATAACTACAGGGGTGAAATCTATAAGGTGTATAGTATGCTATGATCTTTTGAAAGCATTCGAAGAACAAAACTCCATGTACATGTTGCCAAAAGCTGACATACATGAAATACACATTCAAGTTTAGTACGTGCCGGATGCGTGAAAGCATGCAAATGCTTTTCAGGAATCCACAGAATTCTTATTTATGGTTTGTGCTTATTGTTTCAAAGCATTCGAGGCATTTTACAACTGGGTTAGCAACAATAAATATAAGGCTAGCCTGAGGATTGCAATGACCTATATGTGAATCAGCAAAACGTATGTCAGGTTTTAGATGTGCTGCTGTTGCATGTAATCAGACAATGCCTGGGAGAGGATTAGGTTGGAGGAAACGAAGCAAAATAACTTGTAAAGGATGAAAGCAGACTATACCCAGGATGACAGTCAATTGTGTCTTTATGAAGAATATCATGGATCCAGCAATAGGTATGGTTAAATAGAACATTGCATCGTAAGGGGTCCCATATTACCAATGTTTCTGTAGTCATCTTACAATAATTAAAAAGGCGATACTTTGACAGATTGTGTACCAACCATTATTCAACTAAACAGGTAAGGTAGGGAGCTTGTAGAAACTTGACATTAATATTGGTAGCATTAATAATAACAAAAATTGGATAACAGCTATCAACACAGTTTCAAAATTGAATAATTTACTTTGCACATGTCCCACGTGTTACGCTTCATTTAACATATATGGCAAAATATTTAATTATTTGTAAGCAGAAAATCAATTTAAAACAGACTTCAAATGTCCACATTTATGATTCTGAACTCACATGTGACCCCTCAGGATGAAATTTGACAAAAATGGTTCTTTGTTCTCTTCTGCTTATCCCAATCAAATTTTTGAGGATAGAAGGAATGATGAAATTATTCTAGTGAGAATGCACACAGCGGTTGGGCACAAATGGAACATAATATTACACAGATATCATTTGTTCTGTTGTGTCAATGACACCTATTGAGTTTCAGAATAAATATTTAATTTTGTCCTATGAAGAGCAAAACCCAAATACTTGAAAATACTCAGCTCTTCTTCATCTGACTCTGAAGACTTTACTTTGGGCATGAATCGTATTCCCTACAGTTGGGATTAAAATTTGTGTGGAGAGTGGAATTCACAATCATTGAGCCATTCTACATAACGAACAGACAGGACTTGAAGAGGGTGGCAACATTCGACAGCAGGGGTACTCTTAGATAAAAGAATGAACTCCTTGTTGTGTAAAGAAGCGATGTACAGGTATCAAGCCCAAAGAATCAGCATGACTAACATGCAGTGCAGTATCTAAGTCGGAAGCACATGTCTATGTTTACACCTATTTGACTATGGTAAAATATCCCGATTTATTAATATATAACTTGACGCCTTAGACACTTTTATTGCATTTAACACAGTGATACTGGTATGACGCATTGGTATCCCTTAGATATAGATCTGCATTTGGAAAAAGTGCCACATATTACATTAGTAGATTTCCAAGCCTCGATATAAATTGGCAGGTGCCTCTTGTGACACTCTAAAAGTTATGTGCAAATTATCAAATGCGGAAAGGATTTTTATCCAGAATATGATATCATGTTGACAAAAATAAGCCCCTTTCTCACTGGCGACCTGATTGCGATCAATGATATCCAGAAGTCTCTCCTTTAAGAAACATCTCAATGAAGACTATAATGACATGAACTGTTCAAGTCCTTAAGGTTTGGTAGGTCACTTACCTAAAGAGAGCAGTCACCGCCGGCTCAAGAATTTTTATAAAACCTTCCAATTACGGTTGGAAATTTCAATCAATAATCATGATAAAAGTTTCTTAACTACTAATAGAGACTCAACGCTGATTCAAATATATATAAATAAATTCAAATAAAATAAATTCTGATATATAATTGATATCCTTTTACCACATTACAAACATTAACTGTAAAATTTAACTTCATGTCCTGTCCTGTAGAATTTAAGTAACACCAAACAAAGCAAACAATCCCCCTCCCACGCCCACCCCCAAGAAAAATACTGAACTTAGATTTATTTGATAATTAAAAAAAAAAAAAAGCATTTAACTTTTCATGGCAATGCATCGGCAGAAGCATCGGCGAATTTTAAAAGTCCATGAATCACATCTTTGAATAAAGGGACGACATGTTGAAAAGCAGTGCTGATGCGAGGAACACAACCCAAAATAGGTTTTCCTCTTTCCGTTAACTCAGTTGAAGTCCATGGTTGAATCCATCTGGTGTGGAAATTCTCGTTGTAGCACTGTGGCAGTAACAACGGTGGATGACCTTTAACTAGGGCTGTTACCATGACATCGGATTTCTAATCAAGCCCACAACTGAAGGAAACTGTTACCAAAGTGTATATAAACCCAGAGCTCCGATGAATATACCCTAGTAGAATTACGTTCTTGTCATGAATATTATAAAATAAAATAATCTCTGAAATCTTTTTTTTAATTCTGATAATAAACTGTACAGCTTCACAATGTCTGTTTCTTGTTATCAAACATTACTATATTTCTCAAATCTTGACAGACCCAAGCAACTGAGGAAGTAAAAACCTAACCAAAGGTTAATTTCTGCAAATCTGAAAACAGTGGCTATCTTCTATAATGAAATCGGCCTGTACGTACCTGGTGCCTGTACAAGATTCTAATAAACATTCCAACTTTCAATTGCGCATATTTGTCATTAAATATATAAGCTTTTGGAAGATGAAAGTTTGTTTGACAATATCACTTATACTTTCTGACCTCTGTTTACCTACATTAGAAAAAAGACTATTCGTTTTATATCAATACACTATTAACCATTACATGTACTCTGAATGATATCGTCGAGTAGAATGGTGGTAAATATACTCACACAATTGTTGAATTTGTTTGTCGATATTTACATCGATGACAGTGGAAATACATTAAGAAAATCCATTTACTTAAAATTTGTCGATCATTTCCATAACTCTATCATGCGAGCATTTCAATGAATCTCTTGATAGTGTTTCAAGGTCCAGCTCCAATCTTTAAGCCTCAGGTTAATTTATTTCATAAACTTGCAGAGGATCAGAGGTATACTAAAAATGAATAAAACCAATTTTCGTTGTAAACCATACATAATTTGGAAAGTGAAATTATTATTTCAAGTGCAATTAAGCAATTAAGGCCACTGAACGTGCCAATATATGCTGCACCAGTTGAAATTTTAGATAACATTAGTCGTGTTCATTACAACAGTCAAAATTATTATTTGTCGTCGCTGAATACCCTTGTCATACCACGATGTCAGGTATTCTTGTTAAAAAAGAATTTCTTGTCTTTGAACAAAGGAAAATACCATTTAATAATGTTGTTACCCTCTTACATACCGCCCAGATTTCATTGATTGTGCATCCTCGCAATATCCTTCATCAATAATATGAACAGCTGCAAAACATTAATACATTGTCGTATTTCTTAGTCGACCATCAGATAGCAGTTTCTCCTAACAAATGTATTATCCGGTCTTTAGATAAAGCATACTCTTGGCAGTGATTACATGTATTGAGCACTGCTTCCACAAATCATGTAGGCCTAATAAAGTAATTGCAGGGGTGACAGCAAGAAGGTACTAAGTGACTTGAGACCCCAATGCCAGAAGGTACTTACTTCTTTAATGTAATTTCAAAAGGCACCAACTGACTTTGTGATTTGGGTACCTTATTGCTCCAGCTAT
Organism: Hermodice carunculata; assembly: GCA_964020975.1. NCBI lineage: Eukaryota > Metazoa > Annelida > Polychaeta > Eunicida > Amphinomidae > Hermodice > Hermodice carunculata. Next base: position 71,858,666 of record OZ026627.1, read on the forward strand.
AATCACTTGATACCTTCTTGCTTTGACTATCGTAACTTGTCACCTTTTTGCTCTAACTATAGTAACTAAATGGTACATTTTTGTTCTGACCATATCTGCCATATCCATGGACTCACTGGGTAAATGGTGGGCCCATTTTCTGCAACACGTCAGCACAAACGCGGAGAATCAATAATAACAATCTTTTGGGATGACTATCAAAGCCTCCTTAATAGGCCTAACCACTTGATGAAACAAACTATAAACAGAAAAATGGACAAGGAGAACTACTATATGTTACTGCTAAGTCTGTGTGTCATTACTAACCTGATCACTTTTGAAACTCTGATGTTCCTTCATCACAGGTCGAAGGGAGAGTGGTAGACTAATGGCCGGTGTGGTCTTATATGCCCCTGTGAGTAGGGGGCTGTTCTGTGATTGGTTACTTGCGATAGTTTTCTTCATCTGATGAGTTATCCAAAGTGCGATAAAGTTATTAGACTTTCTATTGGTGGTTTTGTCTCAATTGATGATCAGGGTTGATATTTGCTTTAAACATGCATGGTGTCGAAAGGACAGGCTTCACGCTGGTCCTCGAAGTCCTTGGTAGTACCGTACTTGAATCTGCTAAGTATTTTCATTTTCAAGGCCTTAAAAGGTTGAAATGCAAAGTTTTCTGACCAAGGTCCAGGAAGTCCTTGCATTTTAATATTTGAGCTATATACAATAAGTAATTGTGACTGTCACGATTAACATGTTTCGCAAACTTCTAGCATTTATGAAATTGAATCCCATTCAGATGAACATATTTTGTTGTGTTTTTCCTTTTAAGTGCAGCAAATCACATTTTCACAAAAATGTCCTCTGTAGCGATGTAACACTCATAACGAAGGAATGAATGGCAGGAAACCAGAATGTCAGTGCATGGCAGGAGTACATTGCAGTCTGAACACTACAATGCATGGCAAGCAGCCATTTAGAAACTCAGATCAACTCATAAAGACCGACATGAAACTGCTTTCACAGAGTGTGGAGGTTGGGTTTGAAATTAAATGAGTATCAGTCTCACTTTGGCCCCCACATTACTATTACGATACGTTACATATGGTTATGTGTGAGGAATTTGAAGGCCTATGAGACTGAAACAACTATGTAGCAATGGAATATAAGACCTAGTCAAACATAGATATCATTTAGCCTGCCGCCAAATTGCGCCCAAGAAGTGAGTGCTGCTATATATGTATATAACCCCACTTTCGGTCTTGTGCATCTCTCGTTGGCTAGATTTATTTACACCACATGGGTTTCCCAGGGAATACCCCGAAAATGCACAGTCAAAAGCCAGGCACATGCATGGTGAGTAGTTTTGTTCATGCATGCACATACGGTGATAGGGTATAAGACTTATGAAAAATTTTATTGATAACAGCACACTAAATAATATCATTGGCTATAGGGCTTTCCATTGATGCACATTTGTTTCAATATCACAGGTAGCCACACTCTGCATAGTCATAAGTCACATAGCATTAATAGTAATATGTAAGAAAACATAGGACTGACATCCAGGTATGTTTTAAAGGCATAAATTGACGGTATGTCCCAAAACATTTATTGGCTTTCACAACAAAGTTTGTGAAATAAATTTGAGACGTACATGTAGGTCTAGCCTTGGCCTGTTTGAAGACCTATGATTCTTACTTAACGATAGGGAATTTGTTACTAAACCAAATTCACTTACGGTTTATTCGCTATTTTGTTTTTGGCAACATGTACCTCCATTTATATCTTAAGATATTTTTAGGAGTCGATCAAAAAAGTAACTAAAAAATTCACCAGAATACAGAAATCATTAGCATGACCATTTGTACAAACTTGGCAGGGATCTACTAGGGAAAAGGTGCCACCAAGTGTGAAGTAAATCGTATTTTAAGGTTTGGAGAAATACAAAATGTGAATTTTTGTTGACGATAATAGATGATATACCGACGGACAAAGGACCATATGATAAGCATAGCTGACTGACAAATTAGCTGAGGTTAAACTCGCAAGAGTTTGACCAATTGAACAAACTGGGTAAAGACGTATGAGGGGAACATTGATACCAAGTTGGAAGTAAATCTGAAACTGGAGCATGACAAATTGAACAGACATAAAAGAGGCACATCTAAGGTAGGTCATTGCCATCAAGTTTGAAGTAAATCTAGGAATAAGTTTCGGTGGTGAGCTTAAAAATATGAATTAGCAATGGAATACCCATTGACTTACATGTACACAGTAATGAATATTGGAAAGATGCATTTCCCGGGAAACGCCCAAATCGAAAAAAAAAATCGTTTAAAATAAAATCAGGAATTCATAGCAGTGCCACTCATTGAACAATTTTATTTGACCCTTTCCCAAGGAACATTCCATGAAGTTCCAACTCGGTCTGAGTGGCTGTTATGAAAAAGTTGAAAATAGCCACAACACACAAAAAAATCATTAAAAAGTAGAAAAACAAATCGCAGGGCCCCCTGATGACCAATCGAGAACAAGAAGTCCCTAGCAATTGGTTAAGGGGTTTTGGAGAATTAAGAAATATATAAAAAATCCAAAAATCACTGGAGCATGACCATTTGAACAAACTTGGTACAGAGTCACTCAAGGTACATTGCCATCAAGTTTGAAGTGAATCTGGCTGATGGCTTCAATTATTTGTATGACAGGTTTTACAAAATTATCTCTGCTAACAGTACTAGGGCAAATTGGATAAAATTACCTGCCAACAGTACCAGAAGTTTCCAGTTTAACTGTTGGCTTCAAAAGACTTCAAAAACAAGCAAGCAAAGGAGAAAAAATTCTTCAAGTGCCTAAAATACACAAGGAAATATCCATGACATTTCACTAACAACTCACTCATGTCAGTTTTATATTAAGTGTTTCACAATAATGAATAAATCATGAAGAAATCAAGCTGCAGCACAAGTAAGATTGAGATATATAATTACATTACATAAATGGTACCCGGTGTCATTTATGTAATAAAATTATAGATCTCAATCTTACTCGTGTTGCAGCAGGGGTCACATTAAGGATTTTTCAGTGTGGGTCCACTGGACCCATCTTCCTTCTTTTTCAGAAAAAATAGTGAGTCCATGGACTGAGTCGATGGGTCCAGTCTGAACTTCTGCAAACTAGACTTCATTTTGTGTGATTTGATTGATTTTATTTGGTGTGATCAACATATAGTGATGCGTGAGTTTACATAAAAATGTTAAATAGATAAAACATGCAGGTAACTTAAGCCTAGAAACAGACATAACATATGGTCTACATGCTAATGCAGGCAAATCATAATTCTAATTAAGATGGAATAAAAAGTTACCAATGTGCCAATGTAAAAGAGTTTAATTACTATAAACTATGAAAAATCACCAAGGACGACGTGACGCATAGGAGACAGCAATCAACAACACCTGATCACATCGTGTTTACACAAATCTTCGCTTCGTCCACGTATGACCGTGCGGTGACAAATCTGCGCATTTTTTTTGCCTTCCGTTAGGAATTTTTAATTCTTGCCTTCATCTGTATCTAGATTTGTTCGATGGACGGGTATTTTTGGTGAAAAAATGATCTGAAAATTAAACACATTGGTCCACTAATCTTCGCTTTAATACGACTAATTCCTCCCCAACATAGCGGACACGAGACATGCACATGTGTGGGCAACAACGAGTTTCATTGGACAGTGAGCGGCACGTGATCAAATCCACCCGATGAGGAACCTGAAAATGCTCTCGGCGCATTTAAAATAAGGTGAAATGACGAAAATTTTTGCAGGAATACTCCGGGAATATTTGTTCTTAGCAAATAAGAGAGCTTGTTGCAAACAAAGACGAACATCAGAGAATTCCACCAGTATAATGCATAATTAAGGTCATGGTGGACTATGCAAAACACCGTGACCACAAAGGTGCACAGTTACTAAATTTGGGGTAATATTGGCAGTTGTATCATGCAAAATGCATTGCGTTTTTTTGCGCGTGTGTCCACAGAGACGCAAAAATAACAATGTTTTATCGATTTCCTGGCGTCTTTTATTTTTTTGCATCTATGACACAGGACGCATACTTAATGTGACCCTTGGTTCACTCTCAGTCTGTTCACTGTCGGCTACTTTCGGTTTCTCAGGTATGTTTGGAGTCCCACGAGGCAGCCTGTCGACCACGTTGTTCATAGAAGCGTAACAATGTAAATACGGCTGCTATTGGACAATGACCGAGAGACCTTTGTGCTCTGTCCAATCAGGGCTGCCATTCCACATGACCGCACGGTGCTTACCCCCCACCCACCAATGTACACGAGAAGCACCTGACAGAGTTCTCACTCGATTTCTGTAGCTTTGAAAGCCTACGCGCTTAGGTTGGAAATCATGCATTTATTAAAAATGTACATCAAATATTCACAATTTACAACAAGATTAGAAAATAGGAAATGTATACAGTGCGCCTGGCAGGCCCTGTCACTCAAGTCAATGTGCATCTTTCCTGAAAAAAGTGCGCCAATCCCGCAAGGCCGCATCCTAAAATGAACACTGGGCTATGAAAAGATAGGGTGTACAAATTTCTATGCTCCTTTTGATATTGGTGGCGCCATCTTCATTATCTAATATAGGAGTCAAAATGTGAAAAACTTGTGAAAACTCTTCAATCTTTCATTTTTGGTAGCTCTTCACCAAATTTGGTGGGATTGTGGTGGAGGTCAAAGTCTATGTTGCTCATGATACTGGTGGCGCCATCTATAACTTAGCGGAAATTACGTGCCAAAATGTGTTTAAAAATGTAAAATTCCACATTTGGAAAAGTAATTGGATTAGACTTGCCACAATTATCGGATATATACACCATGGTCAAAGCTAGAATGTTTTGTAATATCGGTGACCTCGACCTATTATTGTAAGGTCGCCATGCCTGTAAAGTTGAACACGTGATTTTGTAATGGCAGGGTATAGCTGACATCCGTGGTAATGACAATTGGGCCCGTAGATCAAAATTGAGCTTGATTACATAATACATACAACTCTACTTGGTGACCTACCTTTTGGATAACTGTGTGCCCGTAATCATGGACTTTGGCTCTTGTCCAAGTTCATGGTTTTTGGTCCATAACTGAAGGAGTTATTACCCGATTTGAACAAACGGACCATATATGGAAAGCTGGATGTGGGAGACTTATATTTTGAGCAGTAACAATTTTTTAATCCCAGAAAAAGGCCAAAGTCAAACGGCCAGGTTGAATATAGGGGCCATACCGTTTATGTTCTGCACCCCACAATTTTTGAGCTGGGCCCATATCAAGTTTGGTAGCTATTACCACTTATATAAAAACCTGCCTGTACTCTCCGACCTGTATCCGCTATCTGGGCAACTTTCTCCATCAAGCTTCGACTTTAACTCAGTCAGGCGCTATGTACTCAGCCAAATTGCTGAACCTGAATTTACTATCTCAGGGCAACTTCAGTGTCTGATACCAAACCCATATTCTGGGGCCTACAGCTGGTAACTGTCGTTGTATATACATTTTCAGGTAATGGTCACTCTGGAAAAGACCTATTATATATTGTATATTACATTCATTCGACAAATTAACATTCCCTTAAAACTTATCACACATATGTTTTGGATGCTACCTCTTCAAAATATCCAATCGACTTGGCTGCCATTCTGAAAATTGTCACTTCCGCACCCAATGCCAATGGATTGTGAATGAGCATTGGGACGATCTTGCCGAGTGGGGGTGGGAAGAAGATTAAAATATATGAAACCAACAGTATATATTTAGCAAATATTTCGGAGCATCAATAATACTATGATATATGCTATGGATGCAATTCACTTTTATCTATTTAAATCAAATGTATTTTTGTGAGACTGCCTCGCAACATTGCAAACCGCGCAATGTTCAAAACCGAGCTCTCCATCCATGACATTGTGTTGCAACTGGATTTGTAACTAACAATGACAACTGCTTCAGACGCAACGGAGTGGGCAGATTAAAGTTAAGATAGTAAGTCATGTTTTAAAACTACTCTAACGCCGGTTTGCCCTGGTAACTCATGGACACCTGAAAGCATGCTGAAAACACTTGGCCGCAATTCCCTGTAATATTTCTTTCCCACATAGCATTGCACCATATTTAACCTATCGCTCATCATGTGTGCATGCATGCTACGGTGGTGTCGTGTTGCATTTGGATTTATAACTAACAGATGCTAACCACTCCAGACACAACCGAGCGGGCAGATTTAAGTTAAGATACAAGTCATCTTTTAAAAATACGTTGAAGATCGTTTCCCCTGGTGACTCGGAGAATTGACACCTGGAACCTAGCAATACTAGATACCGATACCCCATCACCGTGTCTTTGTGCAACATCTATGCTTTTTCCCCAGTTCAGGTTAACCGTCCAGACAAGTTGAAATAGAATGCTGTGTTTGGATTGACTTTACTCCAAAATAATGGCACTTTGGCCAGCTTTTCTGCTAACTTTCAACTTGGTTACTGTTGATTTGAAAGACCACCTTTTTAATGGGTGGTCGTTTGTGGGGCGATTTTTCTGGTCGTTGGCCCTGTGTTGCAGCTGGTGAAGGGCTGTCCAATTGGAGCATTGGAGCAAAATTTTGCATCACAGCTCTCATGTGAAGAAGTTGAGAAAATGCTCCATGCCAGTGGATCAAAACTTACTGCTACACAGATTTCTAGTTGGACAGCACTTTAGTCGCTCGCGTCAGGTGATTCAACGTTGCAAAAGCCACCGTGCCAAGAAAAACTGGTCGCTTTAACTTTGCGCCTAATCTAGCATGCCCATGTTTTGACCAGGTGGACACTGGGGTCGGTATTTGCAGGTACTACCGTACTTTGATTATACCATGCAGAACCTTCCAAGGTATATCAAAGAGAGTGAATGTATGAACATTTTAAAAAATATGGTCAAATCATTCTTGATGCATGACTGCCATGAGATGGGAGTACTGGAGAAGGGCCACTTTATATATTTATAAGTTCACTATCTTAGTGTTATAAAAAATATGCCCTTGGTGCTTATTTTTATATAGCAAATCATGAAAAATTTAGATCTATCTTTTAAGTCATCAATGATTAAAACATTTCAGCAACAAATATATGCAAAGCAACTCAATATTTTTTATTTTATTTCATATTTGCTATTTTCATGTTCTGGTCCACCATGGAAATAAACCAACGCAAGATTCCGTAAGCATTTTGTGCTCCCATTCCATGCATTTTAGTTTTGTACAATGCTGGCATATGTGTGAATAACATATCAATCAATGAATCAATCAACATTCAGTGATAAGAGTTAAGTACATTTAGGCCTAGTGACTATCGTAATGTATTTTTTCCTCTTGCTTTTGTAGAGAAAAGACATAACTTCCCAATTCCAGGATAATTTATCTGTTAATTTTCCCCGAATTCATAAATATGATATGTGTGCAAAAATTCCCCAAAACGTTGCATGTATAAATACAAAAATTGTCTTATCTAATTTGATAACATGTCGATGGTCTTTTTATGATTTTTTTTTTTAACTTTTGCTAATTTCTCTCAGAGTTTTGCCCAGTCTGAGGGAGAATTGCAAAATCAGTACAATAGTGACTAAAATGTTGTGATTTCGTTAACCATGTTAAAGCAAGATCTTCCACTCAAAACTGCCCAGAATGCACCATTTTGCATGCTCAATTTGTCTTGGAGGAGGGATGCCCCCAGACCCCTCTAGCATGCCTTCGGGCACCTGCTTTGGTCCTTTTGGCCACATATCTTTCATGTCAGCCAATAAAAAAAAATGTGTATTTTTTCGACCACTTGCGTCTCTGAGTTTCCAGCACTGCCCTGGGTCCATCAATATTTATTAGGGCAAGGCGGTTTGAAAGTACCTTTCTTTTGTTGCATTAATGTTTGGGTTAGGCCTTTTAGTAGGGTCTGTCAAGTTACTGGAACTACACATATATTTTTGTCAGGCCTTATGTAACTTGGACATTTGTTGCAACATGTTTAAAATGGATGCACTTTCCCCTTTTACACATTACCTCTACTGACGCCAGTTTAATTTGTTATCTGGGCACAGCCGGAGGCACGTGTATAGTGTATAAAATTCTTTTTCGACATCAATGTTGGTGGAGTCACCTATAGTATAATGTAATATACAGGCCACGATGTGAATATCTTGTGACCGCAATACCATCCACAGTTTTCAAGATAGCCTAAAGTAGCTTTCAGGACTTATAGAGTGTATGGAAATCTAAGACCGTTGTGACATTAGTAGTGCAACCCACAATATTATGCAATATAGGGATCAAAATATGAAAACCTTGTAAGGACTCTAGCATCTTCAATTCTTGGCAGATCTTCACCAATTTGGTAGGATTGTGGCGGAGGTCAAAGTCTGAATTATTTGTGGTGCAAAGATACAAGTGGTACCACCTATAATTTGACAAGAGCCAAAATGTATTTGAAGATGTAAAATCCAATATTTGGAAAAGGATTTGCATTAGATTTGCCAAATTATTAGGCTATATAAAGTGTGTCCAACGCTAGAATGTAATGCAATATCAGTGAGGTCACCATGCCTGTAAAGTTGAAATAAGTGATTTTGTAATTGCAGGGTGTAGCTTGGTCATCAATGGCCATGCCAGCGCATCCCCAGGCCTATGGGCCTCTTGTAGTACATAATCTGGGTGACCTTGATCTTCTGTCCCAAGGTCAATGAGGACATAAAGGTTCAAACCTTAAATGGGCAGGCAGGAGTTGTTTCTTGTGTGAATTCTAGATCAAAATCATGCAGGAACTAAACAGGGCAAGATGACAATGTCGATGCTTACAGGTTATGCAGCATTAAAAGGTATTATTTCTTTCAAACACTTTTCGGTCCAAGGACATTCACTGATAACTTGGTACCTTTTTGCTCACAATTATTACTACTTGTGTGAACAAGAAATAGGCATGCAGCTATTATTTTTTTGTGGGGACATGCAGGGACTATACAGAGCAAGAGAGCAATGTTGATGCTTACAGATTTTGTAGTATCAACATGAATTATTAATTTCATACATATTGTGATCCAGGAACCTTCACTGACCAATTGGTACCTTTTTGCTCACAATCATTATTTCTGATATGAACATTAAAATGGGCATTCAGATGTTGCTTCTTGTGCGATTATTGTTATTTAGACCTGATAATACAGGATTCTTCAGTGTTATCTTTTCGTTTTTAACTGAGCTGACTTGTCCGTTTGCGGCACTTATGTGGTGGTTAGGCATCCGTCATCCATCCTTCGATGTCCACAATTCACATTTTCACTTGTTCTCTGAAATTATCAGCCATATTCATTTAAAGCATGATGGTTATGTATCTTAGGTGGGTGTCTACCAAGTTTTTAAATGGTCATGGTCCAGTGTTTTTTGTTGTTGTTGTTGTTGTGTTTTTTTTTTTTTTTGATTTTTCATAAATTTTTGTTTTCTTTATTGGGGAGATCTTTAAAAAATCTCTGAAACCACTTACCCAATTGCTAGGGACTTCTCTCTCGCTCTCAATTTGTTCATCAGGTGGCGCTGTAATTGTTTTCTATATTTTCAATGATTTTTAAATGATTTTTGTTTCTTTTTGCTATTTTTAACATCTTAGGAACTGGCTGTCAGATTAAACTTGAACTTGGTGCTTATGCTCCTTGTGAAAGGGTCAAACAAAGTTGTTCACAAGGTGGCACGGCTGGGCATTCCTGACTTTTTTTTCAATGTGAGTGTTTCCAGGTAAATGCACCTTTCCTATATTGATTACTGCGCAAGTCAATGGGCATTCTAATGCTTATTCACATCTTTTACTTTATCGCGGGAACTGTTTGCCACATTCACCTCAAACTTTTTGGCAGTGAACTACCTTAGATGTGCCACTATGATGTCTGTTCAATTTGTCATGCTCCAGTTTCACACTTACTTAAAATTTCGTGGTAATGTTCCCCTAGTACGTCTTTACCCGTTTTTTTTTTCAATTGGTCACACTCTTATGAGTTTAAGATCAGCTAAACGTATCGTATGGTCCTTTGTCAGTCTGTCCATCATCAGTCGTCATAAACCAAAATAATCACATTTTCCTCTCCTTCAAACCTGACAGTCAGATTTACTTCAAAATTGGTGGCAACATTCCCTTGGTGGATCCCTACCAAGTTTGTACTAATGGTCATGCTTATCATTTTTGTATATTTGAAGAAATTGTTAGTTACTTTTTTGTCCGAATCATAAAAGAACATCTGAAAATACAAATGGAGGTATTTGTTGCAATCAAGATTAGTAGAAAAACCGTTAATGGACCTGCTTTAATAACAATAATTTCCCTATGGTAAAGTAAGAATCTTAGGTCTTCAAGCAGACCAAGGCTAGACCTACGTGTATGTCCAAAATATATTTCATGACCTTTATTGTGAAAGACAATGAATATCTTGGGATCTAAGGCCGTCAATTTATGTTTTTAAAACGACACTTGAGTGTCAGTCTCACATTTGCTCCCATGTTACTATTTATGCTACGTTACTTATGACTATGCAGAATGTGGATGCCTGTTATACTGAAACAAATGTGCATCAATAGAAAGCCTCATGGCCAATGATATCATTAAGTGTACTGTTATCGATTATATTGGCCATCGGCGTGCTACCCTATCAACAAATGTGCTTGGCTTCCAACTGTACTTTTTCGGGATATTCTCTGGAAACCCATATGATGTAAATAAATATAGCCAATGAAGGATGCACAAGACAGATATCTATGTTAAGCGTAATTTCCATTGATGCATAGTTGTTTCAATATCACAAGCCCCCAGAATCTGCATAAATAACCATATGTATCGTAGCGTAAATAGTAATATGGGAGCCAAATTAAAAGGGTTATTACCATATCCAAACTGTAGTCTTGATGAAACAAATCCAAGCCAATTCCCACCAAGGGCAATATTTCTTGGTATGTTAGCTGAATGACATTAATGTATTGTTAGTATGTACCCAAAAGAGTCCAAAACGTACGTGCAAAGGTCCATAAGGTTAAAAAGGCCATGTCTAGTTTTGACATGAGAAGAATGCAAATATTTTCTTTAAAATATAGTCAGAGCAAGTAGGATCCATGACCAACAATAATGAGAATAAAAAGTGAGACTTATATAAATTGAAACCCAACCACCACACTCTGAAACCAGTTTGATGTCGGTTTTTGTCTTCATGAGTTGATCTGTGTTTCTGAGTGGCTGCTTGCCATGCATTGTAGGGTTCAAAGTGCATTGTACACCTGCTATGCGTTGGCATTCTGGCTTCCTGTTAGTCACTCCTCAGTTATGGGTGTTACATCATGATGAAAATTGTTAATCGTGACGGTCACAATCACTTATTGGGTGAAACTCAAAAAATTTAAATGCAAGGATTTCCTGGACCTTGGTCAACCCCCCCCCCCCCTGCTCTTTCAAGGTAATCATGGCCTTGAAAATGAGTGTATTTTGAAAATTGAAGTAAGGAGCTATCAAGCACTTCATGGACCAATGTGAACCCTGTCCTTTCGACAAAATGCATATTTGACGTCAAAAATCAACCCTGTTAATAGTTTTAGGCAAACCTACCAATGGGGAGTCTTGTAATGTGTTCACACATTGGATGACCTATCAGATAAAGGAAACTACCACAATTAAACCAATATCAGAACTACCGCCTCCTCACAGTGGTATATAAGACCACACCAGCCATTAGTCTATCACCCTGTCTCCAACCTCTGAAAAAGAAATAACAAAGTTTCAAAAGTGCTCCGGTTAGTAATGAGCAGACACAGACTTAGCTGTAACACATAGTACAGTTCTTTTTCTTTTTCCTCTGTTTGTAGTTTGTTTTATCAAGTTGTTAGGCCTAATAAAGAGGCTTTGATAGAATTCCCATGACATAATTATGATTGATCCTCCTCCTTTATGCTTAGTTGGAAAAGAATATGGGCCTATCATTTACCCAATGAGTCCATGGATATGACAGTTATGGTCAGAACAAAAATATAACATTTAGTTACTATAGTCATGGCGAGAAGGTTCCAAGTTACTGAAGTCAGAGCAAGAAGGTACCAAGTTACCATAGTCAGAGCAAGAGGGTACCGAATTTTTATACATATATTCAGAGTAAGATGGTACCAAGGTACGATAGTCAGAGCAAGAACGTACCGAATTAATATAGCCAGAGCTAAAAGATACCATTTTACGATAGTCAAAGCAAGAAGGTACCAAGTTACTAAAGTAAAAGCAATAAAGTACCAAAATTACAAAGTCACTTGGTACGTTTTGAAGTTACATTAAAAATTTGGTACCTTCAAGCGTTGGGGTCTCAAGTTAGTTAGTACCTTCTTGCTGTCACCCCTTCAATTATTTAAAGGAAATAAGGCTTCAATTATTGAAAGGAAATAACGGCACCATACATCAAAACGTGAAAATTGTATGGTGTCAGCACAATATAACTTCACGGGGATATGTACAGGGCTATTTCACAACAACGAAGGACATCTTCCAATTTTTATCTGTGATTTAAGCCTGCGAATTCCCATCGACCATGCAACTTTACATTTAAAAAAATCCTATGCTCATATTACAACCCAGCTATACTTCAAATTACTGTCAACCCTGACCGTTACAACTGATACTTATTCAGATCTAGTTCCAGGAACACTAATTTATAACGGGACTTGCAACCAGTTCCCGCATTTAAATCCAGAAGAAACATTCACAATAATCCCACAAAATAACCTGGAATTTACATGTAGTACCTGAATTTCCAAATCCAATGATACAGAGAATATTCCTTTTACCTCTTTCCGCTTAAAAGGCTACTCCCCTTTAAATGTAAGGGACTAATTTTCAGCGTGAAAATGTCTAAATAATTTATACAAAAGCTCACATTTTATTTTTGCCCACATCGATAACACCCACTTCAGAATACTCCATCCCACAATACATTTACCACACCTCCATGTCTCTGTATCTTTCATGTTTCGTGCTTTTTCCCCCACTCCCAATCTTAATTATTCATGCTTACATTTTATTTTCTGCCTAACATTCGTTACGTTGACCAAGGAACAAAGGGTAAAGCTAAAGGCGCCTTGTATGGGCTCTAGCAACCCATTTTACTTTTCCAGACTCATACGGAAAGCTTCATAATTATAACAGGGCATGCCTCTGGTAGCAACCTTTTTCTGTTAGAAACGCCATGGCAAATACTTTTAATAAAAATATAGAAACAAAGTTACTCTACCTTAATGAAGCGTCCTCAGTTTTATGCATTTTTACTTGCACCCTTCCATATATGAATCAGACGGCCACAGCCGTAACTGGTCTGAAAAGTTTACCCTTCGAGTGTGATGTCCAGCCTACCAAACTAAAACGCATACGGTTCAAAAACCACCCCTTTGTACGTGGCTCTTATTTTATAACGCCCCGATACAGATCATAAACTGATGTAAATGACATACATGTCGCAATAATTGAGTCCGCCAGTTTGCACTGAAAATTCTAATGCTACATACAATACCTGTCCCTCCACGAAATATTTTCCCTGCACACATCTAGAAGCAAATAAAAAAAATGCCTGCTGTCCAAGATATTTTCCATCATTCCACATTAAAGCAGCTCAGAAAAAGTTTGATAGCTCCAGACCACATGCCTGCTAAAAATACTCTCACTAGGTCTGAATGACTTCCGCATTCTATTTTACATATATTAAGGGTCCACCTGCCTCACCTGACTAATTTAGCCTTCTTTTCGGGTGGTCACTGAAAAGAAGGTCTACTTCACCGTAATAAATTTTATTTTAGGTCAGACAAAACTAGCACGGTATGTGTACATAAAAAACAATGCCCCCTGTGTTTTTAATGGACTCGCACATACATATATTTCCTAGGAGAGAGACTGATGGATGAGAATGGTCAGGTGATATTTTGGATTGAGCAGAATTCCATTTGGAGCAGTGGCAACATACATTTTCTATTTGGCATTTGTAGATACCAAAAGATAAGAAACTTGCGACCACATACTGTATTACGGACAATAATAATATATATCTTTCACGTGGCAAGTGTGGACACTAAAAGGAAGAATGGTTGGCCAATATACTGTAGTTAGCACCATGGCAGCATAGATCTCCACACTGACGAGGAATATCATATGCAGTGAGATGGCAGATTTATAAGCTGGTCATTTCAAGAGAAGTGTTGCACATTGGGCTAAATGACACTATCATGCTGACATTTACAAATTAACGATATACTTTTCTTTCACAATGGATAAACATTTGACCAATGATAACTTTACTTGATACCCATTTTACCGAGTGGAGGTTCGTATTGAAGTGGCTTCAAAATGACGATCTTTCTGCCTTGACAACATCACAAAATCTTCTATGTTTATCTGAGATCTTTATGGTCAAAGCATCAAGACAACCTTTCTGCCTTCACAATGTAACGATATCTCCTATGTTTATCGGATGTCTTTATGGTCAACCATTCCTTTTATGCCAAGGTTCTTACGTGAGGACACGGTCAAAGTAGCTCCTACAAAATCACGTTTTCTGCCAAAACTAAGGGTGCAATGTTATCCAAGAACTTGTGAAATATCCAGCAGTCAGTTATGTGATTTTGACAGAGGAAACTGGACCATTTTTTAGGTTAATAATAACGTTTGCTTTAAACGTCCCTGACATAATGATAAATTTCATTAAATGACAGGCTTCCTCATAATAAGCATAAGTTGGTATTTTTTGGCCTTTTGTTTCGAGAGAAAAAATATTGTGAAGTAGGAGACAAAATGAAGGAACAAGGCAGAAAGAGCTACTGAGGAAAATGCATCCTTGCCTAATTTGCTTTCTGAATTCCACTCTTCTTCCCTCATGTTGTATGTTTTAAAACGTTCAAGGAAACATCAATACGGACCCTCCTCTCGATGTCCCATGCTACATCTAAAATAAAGGTTTACGTGACGATCCCAGAAAAAATTCTTTACATCGGCATTTGAATATGAATGTTGATATTTGGTATCTCTCGATTATTATTATTATTATTATTATTATTATTATTATTATTATTATTATTATTATTATTATTATTATTATTATTTTGCTGCGTTGAATGTTGCTCTCATTGTTGGCTGGGATTGATGAATATGGGTCATGTTTTTTCTGAACTATTTGATCAATACTCCATTGGCTATGTTGTGCTGTGAGGTATGTTCTTCCAGTCAGGGTTTTAATGGTGATAGAGCATTTTCATAGTGTTCCAGATTTATAAATATAACTTAAACGATGTAGATCTACATTTTCCTGTGCCCTCAACTAAGCAAAGCTATAAGCCATGAGAACCTTAGGTGGAAGGCCTTCCAAATTTCATTTTTGTGTCAAGCAAGTGATAAAGTTTGATTTTGGGTTACATGGCCTATATGGTTTAGAAAAAGAGAATGTCTGTAGTTCCTGAATAATATATAAAGGATTGAGAGGACAGGTTCAAAACCGTCACTTGCCTTTCATTTGTGATTGCTAGTCTTAAGTCACAAGCGATATTTACTGCTTCATGTTGCTATTGGAAAATGAAAGTTGTGCTTTGGTAATTCTTGAACCTGTGCCCTTTGCCTCATTTAGCTTTTGCTTTCACTGTTTGATTAAAATTTAAGAAAATGTGTGATTTTTTCTTGACTTTTGGTAAATATATCATTGACTATATTGTGCCGTGGATTGTGTTCTCTGACTCAAAGTGTTTCATAAGGAAAAGCAATTTTATAACCTTCGGCATTCATAAGTTTCATAAAAACAATGTAGACCTACTTTCTTTTGTTGTCAACTAAGCAGAGTGACAACTCAGGAGAACGAAAACATGGCAGACCTACCATGTCTCATTTGTGTTGGGTGAGAGTAATAAAGTTTGGTTTTCAGACGGACAAGTTTTCATGTTTTGGATAAAAAAAATGAAGTAAATGGAGAAAATTTCCAAGGTTGAGAAGACCAGTTTAATACCACAAGATTCTTTAAATAGGCATCTACCTGTATTAAGTCACGAGTTTCTTGAATCTGTGTCTGGCTGTTCTCAAAGATGCTCCTGTTGTTTGGTTGTAATTTTTAAAGATGGGTAATATTTTTCTGACATATTTGATAAATACTTGATTGAGTATATTGCGTTCCATGACTAATAGATATAATGGAAGTAAGGCAATGTTTACATTATGTTGCAAAACAATGTGCGCCTACTTTCTTCTTTTGTTCCCAACTCAACTGAATAACAAAGTAGGACAAACAAACTGGCGTGCTTAATATGCTTCTCTCTGTCTTTGTCATGAGTGTTGAATTCCGTATTTTAAGTAGTTAGGCCTATATGTTTTTGGGGGCAAAAAACCCCAAAAGTTGTAATTAACGAAAAATGGGTCACAGGTTCAGAGGTAGAACTGACAACTTTTGGATGTGATGTGGATCAGCCTACATGTTTTGAAAAATTAAAAAAAAAAGGAAAAAATAAGCAAAAACAAAAAAAAACCCAACAAACTAATGCTGTTACGTAATGAAGAAAAGGTTCAGAAGACTGGTTCAAAACCACTTGTTGCCTCTTATGGGTGACTGCCTTTCTCTTGTCAGGAGTGCAATATATCTTTTCACATTTGTATTTGAAAATAAACGTTGTGTTTTGAAAATTATTGCATCTCTGTCCCTTGCCTGTATTCACCTTGTTATCCAAAGCTTAATGTTGATGTTTTGGTAGTTTTGAATGCCTGTCTTTTCCTGGTTTCAACTTTACTGTCATTGTGGGGTTGGAATTTATGAACGTGGGTAACGTTTTATGAAGTATTTGATAAGTACTTCACTGACGATGTTATGCCACGGGCTGTGTTCTCCAACACATAATTATAGTGGGGCAAGATTGATGTTGCCATGTTCTAGATTCATTTACATCACAAAAACAATGTAGGCCTACATTCTCGTGGGGCTGCTCGCACATCTGACTCGCAAGTGGGGAATACCAAAAGGTAGCAGGCAAACCATGTCTCTTTTTATCTTAAATACCAGTAAAAATGTTGGGTTTATAGTGGTTAGGCCTATATTTGGGAACAAAGTTTGTTGTTAAAGGAATAATTTCAAAGGTTGGAAGGACCATATAAAAACCATCTGCTGTTTATTATAGGTGCCTGCTCGTCTCAAGTTACGATTGAAATATATTTCTTCATATTGACATTGAAAGCTGAATTTTGATGTTTTGGCAATTAGGTACTCTCTGTCTTTTGCTGTATTTAACTTGCTATCATTTTGTGTTTTGACATTGTGAAAATAGTATTGTCTTTGGAGCTATTTGCTCTCATTCTTTGGTTGAAATGTATGAATATGGGTGATGGTTTCCAAACTATTAAGTTATGCAAAACGTTTACTGCAAATATATATGTAAAAAGGGGTTATAGCTGGCACTGGTAGGCCGGTGCATATCCGCATGAAGAAAATGTATGGAAACCATGGAATGGGACCATTATATGCTTTGACCTCCTGGAAAGAAATCTCAAATAGTCTATTCATGGCTACCTATAGAGGCACTGATGAATTTAAGTTAATGGCCCTCTACATTTCACATACGTTTGAAAATTATGGGTATACTATTTAGCAGTCCAATAGAATAAGGGTACGTAGCTGGAGCATACACATAATCTAGCCATCTATCTTACATGACGTTCAATCTGAGCAGACGAAAACCAGTTTCAATTTCACCTGTAGACTCCATGGTTCCACATTTGTGCATCTTTAACACTTCCCAGTCTGGAGTCCGCTTATACATGGTCTCATCCAAAGTACCGAGAGCTGACCAGCATAGTTGCCATGGCAACTGTAACTTCTTATATATTTGATATGAATGTATGGTTAAAAACAGAAAGCATAAGTGTATTTGTGATCTGACCTGTCAAGATCCGAGCACGGAGATAAGGTTTCGGAATGAAACATTGACCTTGGTGAACCGTTTGAAATAAGTACTCTGCAAATCATGAGAATATGAAACAATACTTAGGTTACCGTGGCAACCAAGTGTTTCACCCACTATTTTCACACACACTACATATTTGTTGAAACAATCTCTGTCTTGGAAACTGATACTTGCTTCTAACCATGACAAAATGCTCAATATTTTCAACTTGGCCACTATTACACATAGCACTGCCACGGGATTGATTAGGCAGTCCTAAATATATACTGGCATTTTCATTTAAGATATGTTCACGAAACATTAATTTTACTGTATTCGTAATACTTTCCAAAAATCGAGGTTTTTCCCGTTCAATTTGCCACCATCAATGTGGTTCAATATTAAGTACCACGTTCCAAAATAATTCTAATTTAGTATTACACGT
Organism: Hermodice carunculata; assembly: GCA_964020975.1. Taxonomy (NCBI): domain Eukaryota; kingdom Metazoa; phylum Annelida; class Polychaeta; order Eunicida; family Amphinomidae; genus Hermodice; species Hermodice carunculata. The sequence goes on from OZ026627.1 coordinate 71,877,076, forward strand.
TACAGACAATTTCCATTCACGTTTTTCAGCTTCAAACACTTTTCTTTCACTTCTTTCTTCCCTACTAATTTTTTTGGAAAAACCCTTCGAGATCTAAAATTTGCATCACTGTGTCTATAAGACCGTATTTCTGGAGATACTTTATAATAGACCCTGTTACAGTGCCATTCAATGTGCCTGTTGTATACCTGTATTGAAAAAGATGGTTCACAAGCTTGTTTCTCTCCCTTGATGTAACTGGGACCCTGAGCAAGTTACCACAGTAACACAATTTCCTGACTGCTATTTCTCCCTCCACGGAAATCCCACCTAACGTACACAAAACTACCGCATTAGCTGCTTTCTTTGGTAGACTTTGGATGCGCCTGGCTGCTTTTCTATGGGCCACAGAGAGAACGTCTATGTCATTTTTACTCGGCAACCAGACCTCACTACCGTACAGCATTGTGGGTAAGCATACAGATTATGTTTTAGGTTTCCATAAGATTAAACATCATACAGGTTTTGAAAATCCCTTCTCTTCCAAGACAGGGTGACAGGGACTGATTTAAACCTAGCAAATTTGGCATTGCCAACCAGATATTTAAAGAGATCCCTTAGTCAAAACTGTCTCATCCACAAAAAGGCTCTTTTTACTGTCACAGACCTAAGAAATGCCTTCATGATGCACTTAAAATTAAGAATAAAGTATGCAAGAAAGCTTTCCGTAATTACTCAAGCCCTGCTGACCAACGTTTCTTCTTAGTCAGCCCCTTTGCCAAACACTTATCAAAGAAAGCGACTGAACAAACTTAGTGAATAGTGCTCAATATTAAGATAGAATGTTCCACAACTATGTTTAGATATTCAGTAAAAAGGACAGCGAATGATGATACATATGGAACAGCTAACTTTTAACAATAATTACACTGACATATTCGTCCAAAAAGGTAACAGCAGCAACGTGACATTTACTGTCGACAGTCTTCACTGGTTTCCATCTTTCCCCATCCCATATACCTCACGCTTTTCTTGTAATCCATTTAAGACTTAAAGCATCAGAAATAAATTACTATTATCCTCAGCCAGAGCAGACAAAACTTACTAATGCCATACTTTGTATGGCATTATTCCTTGACACACTATATGACAAATTGATCCATTGAAGCTACCCTCCGTTTGATTGGACTGATTGTAATGGAATGCTGCTCCACTAGAAAATGGTGACTGACGAACCCCAGGCTTTTAAAAATCTAGCACTATCTCGCTGTGTCGCTAAATTATTTCAGCAACGTTTTCCTCACAACTTCAATGACTATTTCAAGTAAAATAATCTTATGAACACTATGTATCAAACGGACTCCCGTACGTTAAAATTGGTGTATTGATAACAATAAAGTAATCCATTATATTCGCTGTCATGCGAAAAGTGAAAAACTCACCTTCATATTGCATGGTTTTCTCTGAAAGACCCCTTTCGATCTGTGCTACACCATTCCATATCCTGCACCTTAGAAATAATACAGTGCCGGCAAAGATTTATGCATACATTAACAAATTACTTTCCTCACTGTCAGGATAATGTAGTTACAAAATCATTATCATCCAATAAATTCTACTTTAGAAAAGGTATCTTCCAAGGAGATGCCCCCAGCCCACAAATGTTTTTTCCAATGATTCAGGATTTAGGCACATAACAGACAGTTGGACACAATACAGAAGGTAAATAATAAGCATTTTTTTCAGATGACTTTTGTCTGATTCAAAATAAAATATCCCATCTGACGCCAAATCGAAAAAAAAAAAAAAAGAAAAACAACATGCAAAAAAACCCCTAAAAGAACTACGAAAAAACACCCCCACCCCCATACACATTTAATGGGACTTCATCTAAAAGTAATGAAGTGCCATTTTTTATCAACATGCGTAGAAAACCTACGATCATAAAATTTTGAATAAGTAACATGACAAAGCTATCCTTGAAAATGAGCACCGTGTTTTTTTAGGCTCCACCAGGACATATAACTATACTGAACGGAATGTATGTATGTATATATATGTATATATATATATATATATATATATATATATATATATATATATATATATATATATATATATATATATATATATATATTAAGCGTTCTCGTCAGCCCTAGAAAATATACACATCTTTCAATCTATTCATTTGCCAACAATAAACTAATCACCGTGTTTACAACTTACCCTTCGGGAGATTCCATCTGACTGTTAACGATGTCTGCTAAAGCCACATGGCAAAAATGGATGCTGTAACAAATAAGTTCATAAAGACATGGAATAGCCTGCCTCATCTCGGAGCCTTGGCGTTCTTTTATATGCCACAATCTTTACATAAGACAGCATCTGATCTATACACAGAGTGCCATACATAAATATATATATATTCTCTTTAACAAAAGCACATGCAATAGTCAATCACTGTCTTAATATTCGGCTGTAAACAACCATCTATGGGCTCATTCGTTTGTTACATCTCTCAATCTCACAAAACTCATCTGAGCTGACCTCAAGAAATAACGTCTTTCCAGCCGCAATCAACAGGTAAGACAGTGTTTTTGAGCTTGCATATCTGACTGTTGTTCAAATCACACATACACCCTTTTTTAGAACTACTTGCATTGAATCACTATTCTATTGATTGGAATAGGAAAACTTTTTATTTACTACCACAAAATTATGAAAGTTTTGATCACACCGCTTCCAAACACACATATAGAAATCTTCACTGATGGCGCAAGTGACTCTAAAAACAAAGCAGCCTGGCATGGTCGAATAGCAAAATTCCAAATGGCAGTGGCCGCATTCACAAAGACTTTAATCAGATCCTCAATTAAATCTTAAAATAAAAGCAAATGTGGCTTTGGGGCTTGAACTACCGAATCGTCGGCCTAATGTTTCAGCTCAACTTGCAAGATTAATTAATGTATGTTCTCTGCTATAACATGAAATTTGGAGTTTAGTTTGAGCTCAACTTGCATTATTAATTAATCTATGTTCCCTGCTGTAATTCGAACTTTGGAATCTAGGTTTCGATTTTATTAAATCATTCTTGATTTAATCGAGATTTTAATCCTAGATCTAAAGATTAAATACTGGATCAAACTAAGATAGATTTAATTAAATGGATATGTAAATCTTTATTATCCTTATACGCTCTTATTGTAGCGGAGAGTATATATTGGCTTATCTTTGAGGTTTTGATCAAACTTTAATCCAAGGATTAAAAGTAGTTCAGGGCACAAACTACATCTATTTTAATTTTGGGATTAAAGTTAGGATCATATCGATTCTTTATACGGCCACTTGTGTCATACATATGTGAAGGGAACTCTCCCCTTTAAAATATCGTGTAATCTGTCTCAACCATCACAACATTTTACAACCATTTACACTCAACGTTTGCAGACTCAACGAATCTAATACCGAAACTGGTATTATTTTAGAACGACAAACGTTAACTCATATTTTTTATCTTTCTGTCCTCTTTGAAACAAATATTGATAAAGACACGCTCATTTGTTATTGGACATCCAGAAAATTGGTACAAAGGTTCCTTCCAGGCCACTGAAATTGAAGCTTCTGGGAATAATACGATAACAATAAAATACTCAAATTGCCCTGAAAGTTGTGTGCTATGTCCATATCTATTAAAGACTTTTTCAACTCTACTAGCCCATTGGAAGTTATAAACAGATTTTCTACCTTCCACGCAAGTAGACAATCCCGCTGCAAAAAACGTTCCATTATTCAATACCCAATCTAAGACAGTGACATGGACCTGCAATTTTATACAATGATCACTTGCGCTAACTCTACATCTGGCTGATACAGGCTGACGATGGAAGTAATGACTATCAACCAACTGGCCAGCCACCTTTGCAAGTTTATTCTGATGAATGTAAGTCTTTATGCCTTTCAAAAAATAGCTTTTCACGCTTTTTCAATGAATGTGGATATATTTCAGGAACTTTTAGTGAATGTAAGAATTTTTTTATTATTATTTTTTTTTACATCTGAAACACATTTAACCCGATTAGATTATGTTCTTAAGGTTTCCCACTTGAATTAGAGAACAATTACATTTGCCTGCATACTGTTTGTACAGATAGATGGCTTCTGGGCCTGGCTGTATTAACTGAAATTGGCTGTTTGATGATATAAACTATAGGAAGATTAGTTATTCAGTGATTTTATTTTCTATGTACGGATGGACAATGGATAAAAACATAATGGTCAAGGCGGATAAACACAAATAGAAGGTCCATGTTATTTTTAATAAATTAGTAGTCACATTTTTTTTTACACACTATCACTTCGTTCGAACTAATACAAGTCTTTACCCACAAGGTGTAGACTCATAGGGGCCTAACGAAATCTTAGTTGACCATTTTGTTACCTTATCGGACGATCGTGCGCTTGACTGATTTCATAGTTACGCTGGTCTGGTGTCACTAAGTGGGATACGCTATTGTGACCACAGCGGAGGCTTAACCGTGAAACTTTGGAATGTAACCCCACACATCCATGGATATTTATCAAGATTCGACAATTTGTGCGTATCAGCTCCACAGCCTGGTACCTTGCAAATGTACACAGGCACATTTCAGGAATAGTACAGCTTTAACGTGATCAAAATAGCACTCTTTAAAACTTCACCAATATCTTCACGTCTATACACTTTAATTTGGCTGTCGATGACCTGCTGATAGTAGTGTCCCACTTCCCGCGAAATACCATTCAATCTCGTTGCGCGATCCTGGTGGTCAAAACTGGAAATTTTGTTAAGTTTGTATTCGATGGAGACATACATTATTTCTGTTCATTCAAGAATCCTTTACGAATTTGCTATTAAATGTTTGCACGTATAATTGCATTCATTTGTTCTTTAGGTCATTGAGCTGGTTCACATTCTGCAAAATGTTGACATGCATTGCATTTGTGCTCTGACGCAGCCGCTTCACATCTTTTGATACAAAATTTTCGTCTATGCTCTCAAGCATGTACTCTGGAATTTAATGAAACATTGGCAGGCATGCAAAATATACTCATCTGGAAACCTGCGCTTCACCTAAAAGACCTACGCTGGGTCTTGTGTACTATATCACTCCAAATATGGACGGTATAACCCTAACGTCATCGTCTTTTTGAAGTGCCTGGCCATGCTAAATCTGCAGATTTCGTGCACAGCCGACCACAGTTGTATATTATCAGCTCTTGTTAATCTGCCTTTTCATCACAGGCTAAAGAGGCTGTTAAAATCAACATTGGCACAGTCTTAAATGAAATGTAGAAAATAATTGGTTCATTGCGCTTTTTGTCCACCGCAAATATTTGCACAGACCCTTGCGGTGCTTTAGACATCGTGATTTTAGTATAGTAATAGATACTCTGAGTTATATCTTTGTTGAATCAGACGTTACACTTGAGCAAAACAAGCCAGCAGCTTCAGGTGTCCATGGCCCATCTTGTCCTGGTGCTATACCTGAATCAGTAAACACAAGTGAAGAGGAATTATCTGTTTGTTATTTCATACAGGAGGCTGGAAGGTCTTCCATTGCGTATGGTATTATCTAACAAAGAACGTGAAGTGCTAAGCCATTTGTCAAACGTACGGAATAATACCCTCCAGGAAAGGATGACGTTTAATCATACTGCATCCAAGAAATTATGGTGAAGGGTTTGTGTCCAGCTGTGACCTTGTATTTGTGGAAAAATATAACGAGCCAGTTCGATCTGCTACAGTCTTGCTCTTTTGTCAGAAATCATTGCCCGATTTTTAAAAAATGACATTGCTATATTCACTACATTGTCCTCTTCTAAGCTTATCCATTATGTGATGAAGGATATATTTTTCTATGTAAGTGAGTTTTTAAAAGGCGTTTAAAACGAAATCGGAAGAACTTCTACGCCAACTGGGGCATTTCAGGTCACAAAGTTTACATTTGGGGCACCAAGTGGTTTATGAATGTTTTATGAATTTAATGTGCTCGATTAATTTTCGACTTTTCCTGAATGGCTGAGCAGAATTTTACGAATCTTTTTGAGGATATGACATAAAGGCGATATATATTTGGGGAAATGATGAGCATATGTTCAATAAAGAAAAGGTCTTCCTCCCGAAATGCACATGTTTCAATAAGTTTGAAATTGTACAGTGGGGCACCTAAGATCAAGTGGTTTACATTTTGGCAAGCTAGCGACCTTGTACATTTTTTATTTGAATTAAGTATAAAGCTGATTTGCCTTTTTCCAGAACGAGTGAACAAAATTGCACAAAACATTATTGGCATTTTATTGGACAAAAAGCGCTGAAAGGTTATGAAAATGATGAGTAATGTGTGTATTTTGATGAAGCTTTGGAATGCCGAACTTTTGGAAAAAGTGCCAGTATGTGCTGCTTCTATATATATATGCATGTGGCAGGCAGTGTATGTTTTGAAATAATATCTAATAGGTTGTATGAAATGCTTTGACTTTCAACATGGGTGTTGTGCAGGTAGGTCTCTGCCAGCTTTGTGACGGATATGATGATGCAATACCTTTGCTTTTTTTTATTAGCTTTCATTCTTATCTGTTTACTTTCTTATTTATTTGGAATGCATTCGTCTCTGTCGAAGTACTTAGTAAATTTTTTTCAATATTTCATACAGTCTTGAGGGCATTTAGTTCATATTGTAGTTGCCACATGGCCCTGTGGCTTTTCCATGTTTTAATGGTTTTCAGTGCACTACAATTATTCTCGACTTCTTCTCTAGAACGGCTGAGCAGAAATTAGTAAACAGACTAAAATTATGTAAATGTGCAGACATTATGCAAGTATTTACGTTTTGACGAAATTATGGGGTATCAAACTCTAAAAGACGAAGAGGACTAGCTTAAAACCATCAGTTGCCTTTCATAGTTAACTGCCTGTCTGAAATCAGGAGTACCGGTTTTTATCTTCACATTGGTATTGGAAGATAGATGTTTGATAATTTTTATGCCCCCCCCCCCTTCGAAGAAGGTGGGGCTTAAAGGGTTTCACATGCCAGTCGGTCTGTAGACTGTGGTTTCCACACAATAACTCCAGAAGTGTTTGAGCTAGGACTTTGATACTGTACGGGTGTATTATTCTAGTCAAAAGCGAGACAAAGTTTGAAGATTGGTGACCTTGACTTAATTTCCAAGTTCACAGCGGTACCTGAGTTTACTTTGGTTTCCGCACAATAACTGAAGAGGTTTTTTAGCTAGGACTCTATATTGCACAGGATTATAGTCCATATTTCGGGCTAGGCGAAGTGTGAAGATGGATGACCTTGACCTCATGGTAAAGGTCACAGAGCCACTTTACTGAATATGGTTTCATGCTTTCTGCATGATAAATTATATCTTGGAGCTAGAACTTTTATATTGCACAACTTTATGGTTCTCTGTAAGGGCTAGGTTGAGTTTGAGGATGGGTGACCTTGACCCAGTTTTTAGGGTCACAGAGAGATTGTAGGATTCCTGTGGTTTCTGCACAATAACTCAAGAAGTTTTTGAGCTAGGACTTTGATACTGTACAGATGTATCATTCTAGTCAAAAGTTAGGCACAGTTTGAAGATGAGTGACCTTGATCTGATTTCCAAGGTCACAATGGTACCTGAGTTAACTTTGTTTTCCGCACAATAACTGAAGAAGTTTTCAGAGAGATTGTAGAATTCATGTGGTATTTGTGCAATGACACAAGAAGTTTTTAAGTTAGGACTGGGATACTTTACAGGTCTGTAGTTCGTGCTAAGGGCTAGAAGATGTTTAAAGTTTGGTGACCTTGGTTTAATTTCCAAGGTCACGTTGATATCTGAGTTAACTTTGGTATCCACATGTTAACTGACGAGGTTTTTAAACTAGGACTTTTATATTGCATTGGATAATTGTCCATATTCGGGGCTAGGTCAAGTTTGAAGATGGGTGACCTTCACCTTATTTGAAAGGTCACAGAGCCATTTTGTTGAATACTGTTTCTGCATGATAACATGCATTTTAGAGGTCGCACTTTTGTATTGCACAGCTTTATGGTTGCCTATAAGGGCTAGTTTGAGTTTGTAGATGGGTGACCTTGACCCAGGTTTGAGGGTTACACACAGACAGTAGACTTAATGACTGAAGAAGGTCAAGTGAAAATGAGTGACCTTGCCCTAATTTCCAAGGACATAAGGCCACTTTGCCGAGTATGGTTTCTAAATGATGACTAATTTTTCAGCTATAACTTGTATTGTCCAGGTTTTTAGTCGTTTTTAAGGGCTAGGTTAAAGTTTAAAGATATGTGACATTGATGTATGATCAACCTTCACTAACTTTGTAAGGTCACAAGTGCCCCAACTACCAATATCAATAGGGTAGCGAGGGCAAGGGTAATGAGGGCGGGGGCCATCCATGTTTTACAAACATATATTGTTAAATCTCTGCCTTATGCTGTAATTAATATTCCTTTCATTGTCGAGTTGGTATAATGAATGGGTAAATTTTGATGGAACTATTTGATAATTACTTCATTGGCCATGTTGTGCTGTGGGCTGTATTTCCCGAAACATAGTTATGATGGAAGCAGAATGTTGTAATCATGTTTCAGATTAATAATAATCACGGAAACGACTCAGGCCTACCTTCTTCTTTTGCTGTCACCTAAGTTGAGAGAAAAGTCAGGAAAACCAAACAGTGGCAGGCCTATCATGTTTTCTATCTGTGGCACAAGTGATAGATTTTAGTTTGGGTGAGAAGCCTTATGTGTTCTAGAAAAAAAAATGAAGTTATGAAATGTTTTAAAGGTGAAGCGAACTGGTGTAAAACCACTAGGTGCCCTCTGTGGGTAACTGCCTGTCTTAATTCAGCAGTGATTTTTTTTTTTTTTACATTGCCATGTGAAGATGAATGTTAACGTCTTGGTGATCTTTGAAGCTCTGTCTTCTGCTATATTTAACATTTCTTTCATTGTTAAGTTTGATATTATGGCAATGGGTCATGTTTGAACAATTTGGGAAACACTATTGGCTATTTTGCGGTGCGGGCTGCGCTCTCTGACTAATAGTTTTAATAGACGTAAAACATGGTTTTCATAATGTTGAAGATGCATGATAGTTGAAATCCCTAACAAGATGGCCACATCATAGTATCCTTAGGTACGGTAGCAATGGCCTTGAACCAAGGCCATGTCCTTCTGATGTCTATGTGAAAGAAATTATAATCATTTAGTTTCTATTTTTTCTCTTTAAGATTCTTAATTCGTTAAATTTGTCAATAGAAACTGCAATCAGATAGTACAAAGTCTCTCTCTCTCTCTCTCTCTCTCTCTCTCTCTCTCTCTTTAATGTCTGGGTAAGTATAATTTGTCAAAGATTCATAAAGTAGATTGTCCTGTTTTATGTTTACAAACTGAATTTTAAAAATAATTACATTTCATACACAAATCCGTCAACAGGTAATCAGGTCGTCTTCTACTTATCTTCTTATTTCCACTTCAGTGTGTGATTCAGATGTTATCTCTGTTAATATGTAGATAAACTATTCGTCTGTCTTAGTTGACATGTCAAATCAGTGGAGGAGCTTTGCTGATGGTCTGCCTCCCCCCTTTTGTCAACTGGGCAATTTTTGGGTACTTCGTTCTAACATATGATGGCTAGATCATTTCGAAACCTTGTGGGGTTGTACCTCGGTTGATATTTTACCATATTTATGTATTATATCAGGTTAAATCTAGAAGTAGAATTACAATAGTTATTTTCTTACATGAAAATACGCCACTGAGATGAGAGTACACTACTGATGTTATAGTATGCAATAAAGTTTAATATGTTATATTATTAAGTGTATTAGGCATTGTAGGTATGAAAGATACATTTGATCCATACACCACGCTCGAGTGAAGTTTGGAGATCAAAGATGGTGCGAGGTTGAAAAGAGTTGATGAAATGTTGATGAAATGTTTGTTTAAAAGCATAATGCATACCAAGATGTCTTTGACATCAAGAAAACAAAATCTTGACTTTCCAGGTAAAAACTGTACATGGTGCCAATGTTACCGTGAAGTGAATTAAATCATCAGTTTTAATTGATTTTCTTTTCTTAAAATCATTTTAATGCAATTCAAATATATTTAAAATCTGATCCTTATCCACTGAAAACAGGTACTTTTTAAGGCTTAAAGATAAGATTTATAATGAATAAAGACAAAGAATTAATGCTTCCACTCTTCTACATATTTATTTGTTAGAAATAAGCAACGAAAGAAAGAGAAATAGATCAAAACATAACTTAGCTTGTACATTTTGGGTATTGGTGGCATGAAAATGTTTGAGAACATGAAATAAACCAATCTGGATTAAATACACTTTTGGTCATTCAGAAATACATATGTGGACTGCTGCCACTTCATTCGCAAAGAGTGGCATTGTTACTAAAACGTATACCTCAACTGAAATTCTTTTGATTGTACATGTAAAATCTTGCAACATACCAATATGGGCACAGGATATTAATTTGAGTTTTCGTCACAAAAAAGTAAAAGTGAGTCTGTCTTTATACTTATTATTATCTGAAAACATGTATTATTCAATGTTAGCTTTTACTCAAACATTTTAATGCAGCATGTCCAACAGAGGGCGCCAACTCTCTCGGTGCAAGAAGCGTGGCGAGATGTGTGCACCACCAATTGCAAGTGAACAACCTACTGTACGTTCTATTGGCCATTTGTATTTAACATTGTTAAAAATTTTAACCGACGCTGGAGGCAGTTTATTAATGTATCACATGAAACGTGCATTGCAAAGGTTAAACCGCTCACTGACGGTTAGTAACAAGTAATTATTTAACTACCAGTATCAATAATGGTGTTCGGCAAGAAAAATGAAAATCAAGACAAAGGTAAATGCATCGCATTTTAATCAACATTTTATTGGTCATAGCATATATAGTTTATTAACAGTGGAAGGTCCAGCTGCTTTTCCCCTCCAGTAGCCATTGCTAGGGTGGCTGGTTGTCGGGGTAACAAAAAAAGGAGCATTATCATGGGGGTGATGAAAAAATGAGGGATATACTGTCTTTCAGAACTATTTTTAAAGCAACAGGTTGCATCTTCCCATGGAGATAGAGAATGTTGCCAGGTAAACATTTATCCAGTATTCTAATTGGAGAGTTTTAGTACGCTACCTCATTTTGATATAGTTACATCCCTCTGAACCCACTGTATGTTAGAGAATAAAAAAATGCAGCATGATCAAATGTGGTTTGGTCAAATAACCTTAAAACAGACTAAATTGATGATCTCTCACATATATGCTTTTTTATGATTGAATGTTTAATAACATGATCATATCACTTTCGTGGCACATGTGGAAATCAATGAACCAATTTGTTCATCTGATCAATGGCTCTTTCTTCAGATGATCAAATACATCCTGTTATGCCCGTGCCTGTCTACGTTCCCGTGTGTGCCAAATGGCTTAGGGAAATTCAAGTGCAACAGCTGCTGACAGCCAGCAACAAGAATAATAATTGCTAGGAATGGCAACTAACCCCCTGGCAACCATTGCAAAGGCCGAAAGGAAACAAAGAGACATTTATATTTTTTCATAGTCGATCCTCAAATATTGTTTTTATCCAACCTGGGCAGCAAAGCTATTCACGTTCGTATTCTCGCTCAGATGCGAGACTCCTGCACCTGGCTTCCAGCTAGGAAGTACTTATACTTATTAATTAGGAGTAGACGAAGTCCTATTTATTCATATGACAAATCGATTTGCTCATATAAATAAGTGGTGTTATGTCTTTTCCTTTTTGATCATATGATAAAACCGATTTGCTCATATGAGAAAGAACATTTTTCATATGATCAAATCTATTTGACCCTATGAACAAATACGTATAATCATATGTACAAATAAAAGTACACATACTGTAATTTGTTCCTATGATAAAATTAATCTGTTTGTATGATTCAACAAATTTTATCGTATGATTTAATAATTTCTCATATGATTAAATATTTATTGATATGATTAAACATTGAATAATATGATCAAATTAAGAGCACAGGCTGAATAAAGCAAGAAACGGCGTTTGATAATACATCCTTGCCTACAGGCGTGCACATTTTTGTTTTCATAAAAGTAAGGCGGCAGTGAGAAATGGATTTTCTATTAAAATCTCAGGAACAAAAGTATACGCCTGGAAAATAAAATATGCAATGCACTTTTTACATTTAGAAACTGCATATATATATTATGAAGACTTTTTACGGTTCCGTATTGTTTTTTCATGCTATCGTCTGAGAACGTTAATATAATAGCCGTCTTAGAGAATCACCTTTCCTGATTAGATAACTGAAAGTATCTGAATAAATGTTGTGTCTTTTTTTTTCAGACAACCTGTTTAAAACCACCAGTTGCCTTTTATGAACGACTGCCAGTGTCAAGTCAGGAGTGCAAGTTGTTCCTTCACATTAATATTGGAACATGAATGTTGATATTCGGTAACTGGTGAATCTTTCGGCTGTCATTGTTGGCTTAAAATTTATGAATACGATAATGTTTTTCTCAACTATTACAATCACCGTTTAAGTCCTTAAAGATCATTATTTAATACCCGAATGGATATGCGAAAGAGGTGTACAAGGCCCATGGTCCGAAAGGACATGCATATAAATTATAAGCTGGTTGCGTAGTGGAAAATTAAAATTCCAGGAAAAATTCTTTTCAGATCAATGCCTACGCGTGAATCTCAAGGAATAGAGTAAGGACGTGATCTTTAACCCAGCTGGTCCTTTTTGGTAGTCGTGATTACATTCGACCAGTGTTGCAATATTCTTTAGCCATCATGCTTTTTGTTTTTATTTGGCAAGGTTAATAAAATAATTTGCAGTCATAGATGTTATAGTAATGTGTCGCTCTATACTTTTGCAGTAAGGAATAGTTGTGTATGATGTTTAACTTTGGATAAGCCACAAAATTTTTTCTTACATCGAAATAGGTACCAATGTAAAAAATATTTTTAAAAAATACATCGGCTCATTAAAACAAGGGTGACGAGCACTTTCAATATAAAAGAAAGTCATTCACTTGTTGTATATGATGGATATGTATGTATGCAGGTATGTATGTATGTATGTATGTATGTATGTATGTATGTGTGTATGTATCATGAACAAGGTTGGTAAAGGGGGGCACCATCAGAATGGGTATTGATGGCCCTCCCCCATTCATATGCTACATACGTTGCTTTTTGATATGCACCTTAATTTCAAAGTGTTAGACAATCTATTGATGGAGAGATAAATTGCCTTAATAAAACAGGTGATAGAGTCTCTATTCACATGAAAATGTAAAAACGGATTAAACAGGGCATTTTGAAGGATAATGAAAACAAATATCCAGCCCGCAATATTGGCCAATACGATATTACCACCTCGTGTGAAGAAACCCAAAGTTGAGGTAGATAGACGCCCTGTAAAATGTGCATTGACAACAACTGAGATCTAGATAGGCAATCTTTGTGATCCAAATATTTCATCCAGATGATTAACCACCTTTAACTGCAGCATATATAATAATGCTATAACATTATGACTGTTACAATGTTCAATCGTAGAACTATGTTGCCAAGCGAAGCTTATCCCTACACAGAAGAGATTAAGTAACAAGCAAATACAAAACACAACGTTCTGATACGATGCATCACTATTAAGTGTTCAAAGTGACATAATGCTGACAAGCACAACAGCAAAAAGAATTGAAGCAAGGGAAAAGCATATGGTTCGTCCGGAAAAAGTTCTGCTATTGAATACATAGCCAACAGGAAAGAACCTGAGTAGTGCCGTTAGAAGTATCATAAATGGAATTACAAAATGTGAAGCAGCAGCCAGGTCTTTGCACATAATAATGTACCACCATCAATAGTTATATTTTATATAATCCTATCTGAATACAGTATGAATAAAATATATAACAGGCAAATGTATGGCAAGTATAACATCTAAACAAGCAAGTATATGTTTAATGAAGTCGTCATTTGAAGATAAAAAGTTCGATGATTCATGTAGAATGACCATTCCATAGCCAAGTGCCAGCCACATAATTTTTTATTCACCTGACGGTGGCATGAACATGAAGCAAATAATCTTTTCTTCCTGGTGACTGAGATTTCGCATTTCTGTTTTTCATGTAACACATTGGAGAATCATTGCTGTGGCTTTTTTTAATGAACATTTGATAAGGCATTTCTTGGAGTCAAGCCAAACTAGGCTACTTATACTATAGAATGTGCCGTCAGATTAAACTCTGATTTCATTGAAAGAAAGGTTTAGAGTATTAATAGGAAATCAACTGAATGCATATGCTGAGAGTTAATGTATACTTTGAAAATCTACCTTTAAACGGATCGCTGAGACCTGACCAAAAAGAAGGTCATGAAGGCAATGGTTATCAGCATGTTGTTTGGTAAATGAACCATGCCCAAACGTTTTGTGCCACTCCAAGTCACAGTTTTCAAAGATTGTTTTGCATTAAAATTAAATTTAGTTCATAAAAGATACATTTTCCATAACATTTTGGCAGGAATGTATGTATGATATTATATGATAAACCACACCTATACAGTAGGTTGTACTCAATGGTACCCTGCCTTACTAAGCTTAGTTTGTTGAAAATACCAGTAATCGCAAGACAGGAGACACGGTTGCTATATTTGCCATGTTCATCTGAGTGTATTAAAGTCCATGGCCTCTACAGGTACACCCATAGGGGCACATGGTAATAAAACAGGTAGCTTCATCTTCATGAGACAATTGACAGTAAACTACGTCATCAGACACCTCATCGATGAGGAAAAACACACTGTCATGGTTGAAGCAAACGCAAAATAAACAAGGAACGTTGGACATTTACCCTCGTCAACTCAATTCCACAGCCCCATGTACCATCACAAATATAGGGCACTGGTATACAGTATGAACATGTCATCAACAAGTACGATTGTAGGTGACCGGCAGTCTTATAGTACATGAGACCAACTCCTTTTTCTTTATAGTAAGTGCCGGGAACCGTCTATGATAAAAACTTGTTATTCATGATAAGGGAGTTAAATATCATTACATGGAAGGTAATTTGTTGTTTGACATTTTTGAGGCTTGAAAATATTTTTGTGAAAGCCTGGAACGTCTGTGAAAGAAGGAACTATTTGAAATGTACGCGGTTGGTTCGTGCTAACTGAATCGCACATGGATTCATCGGAATCGTCAAAACAGTCTAGGATTGTATTTAGAATTGTAGACAGAGGACTACACCCTACTTCCTGGCACTGGCAAGACAAACACTGACAAGACATACTGATTCATATGTAAAATTCCATGTCTGTTTATTTCATGCAAGGTGTTGATTCCAGATCATTACTATCATGATGATAACTGACAGCTTCCCATACACGTTTGTCACATTCATCGGTACAATTAGTTATCCCATTACACATGTAGAGCGACAGAATGTATACCTTGTTGCAGATGTACTGCCCTGCCATACATGATGTATAGATGATCTCAGATGGTTCACAAATTACACCACTAGGACAATTATGAAAAGTCACGCCACGTCATTTTAGCTGCATCCAACCAGTAGAGAAAAGGTAATCGCCAGACGTCTATTAAAATGTGAAGTAACTTGGTTTTCCTGCCGTTTTATGGCAGGCATGGGTGCTAGACTGTTATTGTCACTGTGACCACTTAGTTCGACCAAAACCGAATTTTTAAATCATAACCAGATGTTTATAAATGAAGGTAATGACACTACATCTTCTGTATTATTCAAGAAATGCATTAGCGGGACAGCGACCATTATCAATATTTGTAACATGCCACTTGTCCCTGTTTTATCAATTGCTTATACACTTCCTTTTATTTCACGAATTATTTTTTCAGCTATAATTGCAGTAGATTGGTCCATGGAGAGACATAACCTCATTGTCTGTTGATTTGCATTATATATTTTAATGATACAAACACTCATATATTCAAATCATTACTTTGTACAACCACGTTCTGAATCATAGTGCAAAAACTGCCCACATTCTTTCGTTCTGTGTGCCACATGCGTTTAAATGGCATGTCAAACAAATGTACGACCTGGTACTTGCTGATCGCATGTTATGTTTATCCAGGTTGAACTAGGTGGTTGAAAATATAATAAACATGCAAAGCGTAAATTTAGATTTAAGAAAATGACGTACTCTTACTGCTTGTACTTTTCTTCATTTAAATCTATACTGAAATCCATTTTTTTTTTCAGTTGAGAAAAAAAAAAAGAAAAAAAAAAACAAAAAAAAAAAAAAAAAAAAAACAAAACAAAAACAAAAAAAAATCCACAATGCCAGAGAAATAATTGGCATTTATTTTTTTATTTGATAAACCACATCTCCAGGGCGCCGTTTGACGTCTGTAAGTTTTAATTTGAGAAAAATACACACATTGCGCTTTAATTCTACGTATTGGATGGTGGAAAGTGATATCTGGACAACAATCGAAGCAGATATGCCTTGGAGGCTTACACAAAATGGTGTTGTCCTATACACTGCAGTAACCAGTCATTCCCCACTTTGTGTAGATACAATCCTAAATAATACACTAATATTAAATCAACGCAACACATGGTAATAAGATATTGAGTTCAGCTTTCCCACGCAACATAAATCATTATCCTGAACTTTGAGCAATTACCAGCAGCTGCCATAACAATATTTGACAGGTAAATATTTATGTGCATTTCTGTTTGTAGTGTATGTGTAATATTACTTTGAACCTGTACCACTCATCTTAGGAAAATTTAGGTTATTTGTCACTGATGTCTGTGGTTTCCTAATTTTACCACACTCTTGCCTTATATGAAAAGCAGAAGGAACGCAACTATTTGTATAACTGTATGTCTCACTTTTCTCATCTGCTTCCTCGATGCAAATTATTCGAAGTCAACTTTACACAAAATGTGTTGACGTGCATTCCTCACCTTGATATCCTTTGCTATATAGTATCACGAAAATAGTAGCTGTACGTTCACATTTTGATCCTTTTTTTCCCACAAGGTAGCACCCTAGAAACAATCTTATACTCACAATGCAATATTACGTGTGTTAGTTATTGGAAGCTCTAAGACATATGTGGGAATCATGCCATGGTGTCTTCTCCAATCAAAGCTCCTCCTTACAACCACTGTTTTTACTGAACTGATGTTTTAGTCACGGCAGCTTGGCCACACAAAAGATCATTGCCCTCAGCGAGACCTTCAAGAGGATAAGCACAAACAAACAAGTTATAAAATTCTTTTATCTTATTGTGTATGTTTTTGTGTTTCATTTAAATATTTCGGTTGTATTCCCTATTATACTTGCCAAAACTCTGTTTTGTGGTTTTCTTGCGCTTTTGCGCACTACAAAATACGCAAAAAAATAACAGATGAATGTTTGTTCATTGATCGTGTCTTAGGCATCGCTTAAAAGGTATGACGTAATTTTAATGCAACATAGTGGTTTTGTTTAACATTTTTGCATCTTCTACTTAATGTAATAGGACAGGGCAAAAAGCCATTTAATGACTCTTAATGTCAAATCTTTTCTACATGATGTATAACATAACAGTCTTGCCAGCAGGCAGTTGCTGTGGTGCTACGACTCCACTGAGTTTGATGGAATTTTTACGATCTATTAGAAATGCACGGCGTAATACTCCAGAAATATACAGGAACAACTGTCCAAGTAAAAAACCAAACCAGGAAATGAAACAGGGGACTGCAATATACGTACATAAGCGAGTTGTGACGGCAGCTGTGGGAGAGAATGACTTCGTACCAAAATGGAAGTTGAATACCAGTATGCTGGAAAATAGGAACACGTGTTTCTAAGGGCATACACACACACACACACACACACACACACACACACACACACACACACACACATACACTGGGGATGTACCTACACGACTATCCAATATTAGACTGTGATAAAAAAGTACGTTTATGGAGGGATGGTGCTTGGATGCAAACATAAGTTAAACATACACAGAAATAAAAGCCATACTTATGAGTGGTCTAAACTGTGAAACTGGGTGCACATTCTATAATTATGATGAGGATAATGCAGTCAGTTCCATCGCAGACACCTCTTCGCATATAACATCAAAATCTATTTGACATTTGCCAACCTATCAACTGTATGAAGTTACTACTTGGCATTAAACTTTGAAAAAAATAAAGCATGAGAAACTTTTACAGAGTTACCCAGGTTTTTAGAAAACTGGGTTTAGAGCTATATATGAATGGAAACGCATCAAAATATGTATTTAACCTGCGATCACATAAATGTTCTGAAAAGATAAAGTAGGGTCTAAGACACTGCAAGCAAACTGGGCATTCCAAATAGTTTATACATCCGACGTTTTGCACCATCCCAACACATGATATGTGTTCAGCCAAACTCATTCAAACCAGTTTTAACAAGTCGAACAAATGCAATGCACTGGCATGCGCATAGCGCATCTCGTCAAAATTGGCTATTGGCCATGGCTTATGAGATATATAAAATGATCTGTACAATTTGGCTCTTATCCTAAAGGATAAAGCAAAATTCAAAGAAATAACAACAACTCCGTTGATCCGGCTCCCATGGTGAATCCATGGTTGGACTGATAAAATAAAATCAGTGACCTCCCCTTCCACATGAAACAAACTACCTGCCTGAATTTTAGCGTCTAATGACAAAGGTTAACCTGTTTCCATACTGTGTAGTCATGATGACTAAACTTGTTGTAGTGTGAACTTACTTTAATTACCAAAGTATGGGTTGCATAAAATGCATATTTTTTTTTTTGCATATGTTTAAACAAATATTTCCCTGGCATATTCTGTAGCTAAGCAAGGCCTGTTCGGAAATGAAATCGAATAAGAAAAAAAAATCGGATTTTTTAAAAGGTAACAACGTCTCTTGTATTAACGATAAATTCAGTATCCAGTTCCTCCATCTTTAGAAGAACAAAAGGCACTGCATTGGTTAATATTTTCTGAAAGAAAACATGACATCAAGTTTGAGCATGGTACTTGTTTGTGTTTTTGTTTAATTGTAGTCTCTTAATGATCAACATGCTAGTGAGGCACTCATCGTTGATCATTTGTCTTTTGTGGCCTGAGTGATACTGCGTATAGCATCCTTAACATTATCGTTCATCATTTTGTCTTTTGTGGCCTAAGTGATACTGCGTATAGCATCCTTAACAATATCGTTCAGCATTGTGTCTTTTGTGGTCTAAGTGATACTGCGTATAGCATCCTTTACAATATCGTTCGAACTTGAATTCAGAATGGACGTTGTGAGATGCTCAGAATAAGATAGGGCATAATTTCAATAAAGACATAGAATCGTTTGATCTATAAGGAATTCAATGAACACTTCCAAAACAATAGCTTGGCTTATTTCCATAGCGGTTGCAGTGCATATCAGAGCACATATGATATGTAAAATAAATTATGCACATTTTGTAAAATCAAATACCTAAAGAAAATGACCAGAAATTTGAAACATTAAAAGTGGACCACTCAAATATATATATGAATTTAATTTAATACAAAGTGACAAAATGTTCAAGCTGCGTAAACTGTGAATATGCCAAGGCTTTCAAATTCTTGAGGTGCTGCAATCTGTAGACCCTAGGGGTAATAAAATAATCACAATGTCATGTACGTTAATTCAGTATCATAAATTAAGAATTACTAATATCCAAGATATGACAATAGAACTCAAATTATTACATTAAAAGTTCAGGAATAAAATCAATAAATATATCTAGAAGCTTTCATAGATAACATCTTTTCCCAGTAGTACCTTTTGAGTCCCTGGGTTGTGCATACTTAACTTCAAGTGGAATAGTATTCCATAATTTCACACCATCAAATATGAATTAGTTCTTTCCTTGACCTCTCATCTGTGCCAAGCCATAGGATCATTGAGGATGCTTTGTATTTATATTGTGAGTAGGTCTGGTCAGCTAAAATTGCTGGAAACATTCTAGAGATTCAGACCGACCTAATTTATATAATAAATCTAAAGAAAAAAAATGAACCGTTGGGAAACGTCCAACCAGATTAGCTTAACAAGTTGATGGGTGCTAAGAAGATCTTTTGAATCAAGACATAAAATGTACCTATGGTGTTCTGTGCTGTTTGAAATTTATGTTTGAAATTTGCTTTAAGACCTCAGTATCAACATATAAATGCATAATCAAATTGGAGTTTAAGCAAGTTTAACACAATATCTGTCTTTCCCTAGTGGTAAAATGAAAATATTTTCTTTGCAAAAATCTTAAGTCACTGTTAGTATTCTTAATGACATTGGAACCGGCGGTGACACCACTAAGGTCTTGATCCATCACTATTCCCATATGTTTACATTTGATTTTGCTTTATTGCCACTTCCTTTACACATAATACCAGGACAAGGGTTCTTTTTAAACTTTTGTTTTGTGGCAACAAGATGTTCCCTGTGTTCTATAAATGTAGTCACTGTTTACTCATTACCAGCCACTTGTAGAGTGAAGCTACATTTTTGCTCAAGCATATGATCTCCTTCGGTGATCCTTTTGCCTCAAACTAAAAGAGCCATGTTATCCGCATATAAGAGTAGTTTACAGTTGAAATTGCACTCCAGATCATTTACGAAAACAATGAGCAGCAAGGGACCTAGATTAGATCCTTGAGGAACTCCAAAAGTTACTGGTCCTCTGTTGGTTATAGTTTCACTAGGAAAGACAAACATCTCGCTGTTTGTCCAACATGGGAAAAGCCACTTGGTTGCAGACTCATCTGCCCAAAAGGCATTCAACTTATGCAGCAAAACATGGTGGTTCACTTTGTCAAAAGCTTTTTGTAAATCGATTAGAACCATACCTGAATACAAGCCCTTGTCTACATTTCTTCTGATCAAATATGTAACAGATTGTTTAGTAGAGAGAAACATGCCGTATAACCTGATTGATACTTATAGATAAGGTTTTTTTAACATAAAAAAAATAGAATTGTCCCTATGCCACTTTTTCAAAAACATTAGAGGAGGGGTATGATGGAAACTGGTCTGTTATTACCTTCATAATTTCCGTTTCGTTTCTAAAACAGAAGGATAAGATAAGTTTAGTTGCTTTCACTGCCGTGGGAACGTCAGGTGATTTTAAAGACTGATTAAACAAGTAGGTGACTGGGGTTGTTAGAACACTATCCTTGACCAGTGTCGCATTCACCCCTATCAGAGCCTGTTGGTTCTGTAGCATGTATTTTCTGAACCGGCTTTAAAATTTTAAGGAATTTGCTTTAGCACCTTTGTTCTCAGAAAAGGTTATCAATTTGTCATCATCAAAAGGAATGACAGAAACTTTGTCAACTATCTCTGGGGCCACATCGGGAAGTATTTCTTAAACCTGCCAGCCACAAAGTATCCATCAAAGACACTTTCACCAGAATTTTTAAAATCGATGTTGAAGTCAGATTTACACTTTGATGCAGCCCCAAGTTCTTTCATGATCTTTTGCATTTACTGTATTCACCTTTTATTTCCTTAACAAGTGTTTTTTCACAAACTATATTTTCCATTGGTAGTTAATTTTTGTGAATTATTTATTAAATTCCTTTAGTATTCCATGTATCCGTAGGCATACACACCATTCCTTGTCAACAGTTCTTTCTGAGTTCCTTGGAAATATCGCTGGTGTATCCAAAGTCTTTCACCCCTCTAACTAGTTCATTAAGACTCTGATTCAAAATCTGCAATGAACAACAGCAAAAGCATTTCACCAATGAAAAGAAAACAAACTTTTTTACAAGCTTCTTAAAACTTGTAAAAGTTTATGGAATATACTTTGCCTCACCTTAATGTACTTTTCCAACTGCCTTCGTCACTAGGTGAGTATGGTATCCTTCTAAGTGGTGGATATCCACTGAAATGATGCATTAGCATTGCGAAATTTCTGTGTCAGCATATGAAGCATATCATGTGATTTATAATTACTTTTGCCCTTAAACAAATCATCTAACTTGTCTTTATTTTTTCCTTACCTTTACAGTAAGCCTGTACATTACAGCGTTGGTGTGTGGTTTTGCCCATTGAGGTGGTTGTGATATCTCAGCTTATCTTTCTGACTGACTGTTTGTTTTTGACAAAAGTAGCAAATGTTTTCTTGCTTAAATTTCCGTCCGTTTTCATCTGTCATCATGATAGGCACATAATGATATAATTTTTCTACTACCCCAAAGATTTCTACTTTCAAATGCTCTAGAAGCGTAATGGCAAGTTCCTCGCCTCTGTGTAATGTTGGTGTGTTTGAGGAAAATCGAGGTTCATTTCTGCACACTGTCAACATGCTAAATCCTGAGGGAATGCGTATACTTTCTTCCACTGTGTGTGTTTGCCTTGGTGCTCATTGGGTGGAACATTGAAAGACCCAAAGTCAACCTTAAGAACAAACAGTTTGTTTCCTTTATTCTTGAATGTACAAATACTGCATTGTATTGGCATCTTGGTTTTCTGTACACCGAATGTGCATGTAGGCTCAATTTCCAGTACATTTTGTTCATTTGTAAAAACTGTTTTGCAATATGAGCCGAAATGTATTATCCCCTTATGATTATTTTTGTGAAACCCCAGACGTGACTTTTTTTAAATCCAAATGTAATGCCATTCTTCTAGGAGTAGCAGATCAATATGTTTGTTCTTTTTGCTTGCAGTGACACACATTGGGAATAAAGGTTTTCCCTCAAGACCATCAACATTGATAGCGAGCCAAGGATCCAACTTTTTAAACTTGGCCATGTCTGTAATTTTGACAGGAAATGAAATGTTTGCAAAGTTCAGTTATTTCAATTACGTGATGTAATTGATTAGTCTTTCTACATGCCTCTTTTGTTGGATAAAATGATGAGAAAACAGCCCACATAAAACATTTTTTGCCCTGATTCCAAACATTTATGACTAAGTGATTGTTAGAAATCCACTTAGGGGGTGTGAACATATTATGAACCCTTGTCTGTATGCAATGTTCCCACATAAATTATAAATTCAAGTACTTCTTCCAGGCACCATCCATAGCCTGCACAAAGAAATCAATCTACATTGCCAAGCAAATGACTGTATGCCTCGCTCACCATATTGTAAATATTGTTGGAAGCTAGAACAAGCAGTTTTACACAACAGGAAGGTGGGATTGTTTCCATTTTGCTCCCAGCTATTGAATTCTGTGTAATCAGTAAGATGAAATTTTAGAGGTTTCTCTTTTTGGTAATTGTTCTCTAACATGCGCTAAAACTTCATTCAAATGGCCATCTAAAAACCTCTTTCACAATGCTTGTGACTGCGGATAAAGCCTACGACCCACTTATTTTCTTAGTGCTGCTTGGTAACACTTCCTGGTTTGTCTCAGCTCGTGAATAAATTGTCTTCAGGCCCAAAGTATTCAGCTGGTAAAGGTCTGTGGCATAGAATACATTCTTTACCTTGCTCACCATATTCACTACTGTAGCACTGCCCAGAAAAAAATTATAGTTCGTCTTTATCCAAAAGAGTCCAAAACGTATGTACAAAGGTCCATAGGGTCAAATAGGCATGTATAGTTTTAACATGACAGAATACAAAACGTTTTATTTAAAATTATAGGCCTACTCCAGTAAATTGGCTTCAACAGGTGCATCATTAATGTGCACATAGGACCGTACAATTCATGAAAAGGGACCAAAAGTTGCAGCCCACCAGATAATTTGCAAGCACAGGTTCCTAATTTGTTGAAAATGTCAATAAAATTCAGCATTTAAAAAGTTACTATTTGCAACCACTGTCTCAACAATAATCACCATCCATATAAGTCCACAAAGTGACACCAGCACCAACATCAATCGACCAAAAAAGCTCCCTAGGCCTAAAATGACCATCAACAAGAATCCAAACAACATGATAATACAAGTTGATTTGTTTTAGAAAAGTAGTTAAAGGCATGATGTTGTTTAAAAGGACATAAACTAAAAAGTATTTCAAAAAGAAAAGTGTTTGAATGTGTAAATAGTGGTGAAAAATGAATACATTGTCACAGTTGGCAAGTACACTGGTTCAAATGTTAAACATTAGCCAGAAACAAGTGACATCAGGCCTAAAAAAATAAAACTGTAGTAAAAAATATCATTACAATAGTCAAAATTTGTAAGCATAGCACTCACATTTCAAGTATGGTTTCCAGAAGTATTTTTGAAATGAAATTTATATGTTCAAGAAAGCATAGAATTTCCACAAGTCATCTAATAAGTCATTTATTAAGATAATAATTTAGAAATAAAAAATGTAGTATGCATGTATGTCATCTGCAAGTTAGCCAAGCAAAATATACATCTAACTCATGATTCTATAAAGTTCAAAGGGTCAAAATGTAAAACAGTCGTAATTATTTCAAAAATTCCACCACAGTTATCAGAGAAAGAGTTAAGTGTTATGAAAAGAAACAAAGAGAGATATCATGTTGAAATTCCTGTAGATAACTGTAAGTACAGCTTCCTTCCATGTAACAGTTTTATTGTTTTCCATAAAAAACAGACATAGGTAAACATGTCAATCAGCTGATTTAGATGCTATTATCATACAAAGAGACAGAGAGAGAGACAGAGAGAGAAGTCAAATATGTATAAATTTACTCATTCATTGAAACTAACCATGCATCAGGTGCACATCAAACACTGAGCAAACCCCACATGATTTACATAATGACAAACAATACTCATCAAACAATTATAAAAACAACATCAGTTCCACTACATTTGGAACGCTTACTGCACTACAATATGTGCAGAAAATGCCTGTGTGTTCCAAATGTTAGCAAAATGCACAATATTTCCATAAAAAGAGAAGCGGACAACAGTTTTCAATTATAGTGATGACACCAAACTAAATACCAGCTCAACCTTGTCAGATCCAGTCTATTTTTTTTTTTTAAATAGTAAAACATGCTTATGTACATCGTTGGAAGGATCCATGACAAACAATGATGAAATTTAAATGAATGATGGTATCTTCTACACGACTTGAAACAAGTTATCAACATGTTGCCTGCACCATAAACCGATTTTATGGGATCCAAATCCTCCCACTTTGGAAAACACCCACATTAATTTAAACTAGGCCTAAAACAAATTTGGCTTTAAATTCTAATGTACATTTATTAAAGGTAATTACATGACCATAGTTCATAGACATCATCCAATCAATGGCAGGACAATTAAACATTTTGCTTCATTCAGAACACTCCCTGTACCGCAATTACGGGGTGCACCCGGGGAAACGAGGCCAGAAGATACTCTGGTACGACATCTCAGGAGCCATAAAAGCATTCTGGCATCCCAATCCAAATACACGATCACTGTACCCGTAAGGTCAAGGAGTACAACCGTATGGTCCAATCCAAGAATGCTTAGGCCCTGCTACGAAACTATTTTGTCGAATAGGGGTTACAATATAGGCATAAAATTATATATAGATGAATCTCACTAGCCCTTGTTGGGGGGGGGGGGGGTATTTTGAATCTCGTAGGGATGTATGGACAAGGGAGATTCTGCATTCCGGAAATAAATAATGTGGCTATCATGGTGCATGGTGTGGTTTGCAGGAAAATAAAGGTGTTGCTGCTCACCGCAGATGACACCTTTGTGATGGCTTGAACTGATTTATATATATATATATATATATATGATATGGTTATTGTTCTGCCATGCAACCACTTTTCCTTCCTTCGGCAGAGTGCTTTCCGTGGATAGCTCAGTCGCAATGGTTTGAATTGAATTTTAAGACTGAGAATAGGACTTCACATTATTATTATGGTTTATTTAAGATTGAGAACGTTACTTCTCTTTTTTTTCATTGCCACATACTTATTTCCACAGGATGTCTTGTCTCACGGATTCGTGCATTCATGGGGCAAAATGAAATAGATATTCGGAGTTACAGAGAAGAACATGATATATATTATCAAAGCTTGTCATTGTCATACTTTTGAATGTAGTTTATAGTAAGGTATTTGTTTGTAATTTGTGGATTTATGGTTTTGTTGCATTTGCCATCTTGACCGACCCCGTTTGGTATTCATGTTATATATTTGCTCTGATACATGATTAGTCTCAGACACGTTTCAAAGTATGGCAGTCAATAAATGTTATCAACTCACCACCGATAAAATAGCTTTTCACTGTTGTGTTTCCACAAATATTACTTAAGTTTCTTTTTAATCTAACAACGAATGATAACAAAATTTGTTTTCTTTTTCTGGGTCTTTACAGCATTCATAACCAGGTTCAAGTCATGCATGTGCATTATGATAAAAAAAAAAAAAAACATTAGCACCTTCATTCTGCAAAGCAAGTACCAGGTGATCCAAGCTGGAGTACAAATATCTGTCCAGCTTGTGGCACAATACAATGTATTTAGAAGCTGTGCTGGGGGAGACCATACTCATTCCTGTGGCCATATGACAAAGACAGAATGAGCCTTTTGCTGTGTTTGAGGTACGTCACGGTGAATGGTCTGTTTGGGTTACATACCAGGTTACAATAGCCTTAAGCTCCCTCATTCATTGAGAGTAGCTCAGACATGGGGACCTGCATGCCAGGACTTTTTATCCTGTTGAACATCATCAATATCCTGTCAAAATTCCCCATTCTGAGCTAGAGTTGCTCTTGTCTCACCAGAAAATGCTTTATACAGGTTTGTGCTGGCAATTTCACATATTTGAATGAATACAGGCATGAGTCCATCGCGCCACAATGACGCGTTGATTCCAGTTGGTGAAGGAGGCCGAATGGCTTCACATACAGCTTTGTGTCATTTCTTCAGTTCTATTGTTATCTTTGGAAACAGGGGTACCAACTTCATGGACTGTTGCCTCCAGTGTGACAAGCCAGGGTGACACCTGGATGCAAATTGGAATATTTTTACCAAGGGTAAAAGTATAGACCCATATCTTTTACATGGATTGCGAAACAGGCCAAGCCTATATTATTCACTCTCCATGGCACAAATGGCGGCGTATACTTTCCTGCATACCAAGATTAAAGATCTAAGATAAATAAAGATTTTTTATAACTTTGAAAAAAGCATGTTTTTAAACTCAATAAATTAGGAGGCATCAACTGCGACAGTATAATAACACAGCACCATGTATGTAGGGTGTTATTTGATCTATACAGGTACATTGTCTAACTCTCCATGTACCTTATGTTGCGCTGAGATTATGAGTGTTGGTTCATGAGGGGCTGATTACATTTTAAAGACAAAACATGAAAAAGAGGGAGATATATGATGAGAGTGTTGCATAGAGCCTGAAGACCAACCTGCTTAGCTGTATCAGTGGGCTGTTAGTTTTGCTGCCACACTTGGCCAGCGAAAGCAATAGTCCACTCATTGAGCTAAGCAGGCAACATGTTAACACCAATAAGTTGTGTAAAGTTGATTTCTTTTATTAACATTGTGCACTTGTATTAATAAATTTTTATGCAAATTTCATGTTGAACATGATGTATGTTAAAATACCCGTATTTGAACCTCTGTCTTAGCTATATGTACAGTTAGTGATGTCAATGAAATGCTTGTTTTGTTGTTTGTTACCATCCTGATTTACTATGCTAAATTCTTTAGAAGTACATGTGCATGACTGTGGACATCAAGGAATGTGTACTCTGAATAATTCAGATGCCCTGCACAATGTATTTAAGGCATAAAGTGTAACGTGCGTTATCCATTCTGGTTGAATAAAATCAAGGAAAAAATGTGCGTGTTTCATTTGTGCTTGATACATACTTATCCGGAGTGTTCAGCATTTCCACCACTCTTGCAACAGTACAGAAAGTAGGCTAAGGGAGGGGGCTCAATGCAGATGTACACTTTTGATTTTAAAAAGTGATGACTAAGCGATCATCAACAATTATTTTTTTTCCACTGGAACTGAAAAGAAGGCCCTGATTACTTGTGGTGTGAGCCCAGTGAATAATGCTCCCACATTTTCATATCAAAAAGGAATGAAAGTTTGCTAGCTTTTCTGTGGGTTTGTATTCCCATTGTACATTTTCGCCAGGTAGTACACATTTTCTGAAATCAAAAAGTACTGTTTCTGGGGGAGGAATGGAGAATGAAGAGGCGTTTTCGTGAGTTTGGTTTACCCATTTTACAATTTCACCAGGCAGTCCACATTTACAACAGTCAAAAAGTACTCTTTCTGGGGGCGGGAGTGGCTAATTAACGGAGTACCCTGTGTACTCTTTTTAAAAAGTTGAACCACCCCTTAGTGTATTGCTGTTTAATTATTTGTTTCTCTCATGATGGAAAGGCACTCCGAGAACTGCATCTGGATTTTGACAGATTTGTAAGGATTGCTGAATTTTCAACAAAAAAGAATATGGCTAAATGTCACTGACCATGACTTAATTTACCACAAAAGGTTATTTTTTCATTATCTAGGATATTAAACTTGACATACTGCTTTCCGGTAGCACATTTCACATCTTCAAGTACATTTCATATCTTTCTTTCTTTCTTTTTCTTTCTTTTTTTTTTTTTTTGCCCTTGCTTCATGTACAGGTCATACTAAAAATTACATACCTGGAGTAATGTGAGTTTAAAATAGTTAAGGGAAGCGAATTTAAAACAGCTTTCGACACCTCTTAGTTCCAAATAAGGCATTTTCACTGGTTCAAGACAGGTCCAGTGTGTATGTGTGTGTGTGTGTGTGTGTCACACATAAGTCCTATTTCTAGTGTGCTTGCCCTTATTCACATATAACTGAATGATATTCAGTTGTTAAAGTTGCCTGTCTGCATACCAGTAAAACTTATTTTATACTTATGTAAATTAAAGGCATTTAACCGGAAAATATGTCCTTTCAAAAGAAGTTTACATGCAAAAGTTGAAAAAAACATTCATTTTTGAGATATCCTTATATTATTTAATATATCATGTATACATACATACATACATATATATATATATATATATATATATATATATATATATATATATATATATATATATATATATATATATATATATATATATATATATATATATATATTCATCAGATCTCTCCTCAAGTTAAGAGATTTTTTGTAATGACAGAGACTCAAAAAAAATCATGCTTTAAATTCCAACCCGGACAACATACTGTAAGATTCTTCATTAAACTAGGTAGGCGAATGCATGAATAGTTTGATCTCTGTGACATTTTTGGTGGGTCTCTGTCAATTGCATTCAGGCCCAAAGTTTTAGGTGAATCAAATGAGTTCATGAACTCCTATGAAGTTTTGCAATGTTTGAAAAAAAACCTTATCCAGGAAAGTTCCACGAAGTCCATGTGTGTTATTAGATAGCTCATTGGTACAATGAAACAATATTCATGTTCAAAATAAGAATAAATATTAGCTTATCTACACGAGGAACTTGTTTTGTCTTGATCATCCGTATACATTGAGGCAAGATGATTCATAAATTAAATCCAAAATTCAGCAACAAAAATTAGTTCCAATGCACCTCAAATATATCGTTCTGTTTCCTGTTCAAGATGAGTGTTTATTTCATTTTGGTTATTTAAAACGGTAAAATAAAGATTTTACTTACATTGGTCATGACCATTAATAAATAGTTGAGAGTTTACGGGTTTGCCAAAACTTAATACAAGGAAGTATGGGGGTATTTGGGGTTTGTGTGTGTGTATTTTTTTATGCTTTTTGGGAGGGGGCCCTCAACTCTGACATGTTACAAAAATAGGCACACACCCACAAAATCTGTGGATTGCCATGATAGTGAAAGTGCACTAGCAGTTATACTGTGGCATCATTTTGAAGGCAAGAAAAACAAAAACAAAAACAAAAATTAGGCTATATGAACTTGTTTTCTTTTGCAAAATTCGTGCATACTCATTGCTAATACTTTCCTATAATGTTTATTTTAAGATGAAAGAGAAACAGTTTAAACTCCCATGACCAATATGCATGGTAAAACACAAGGCTTGAATATAAATTGAAGTAGGCCTGCAGGCACACCTTTTCACCACACTTTCTGCAGTGCTGGCAACCTTTCCAAACATAGCCTGTGCCCCCGTCAGCATTTCACTCCCGTTACCCAGAAATTCCCTATTTTCTGCATTTGCTTTTTGGATGGCAGCCCTAACAAGGTGTTTGCCATACTGTTCTTCCTACCCCCAAAAAAGACTGTTTGCGAGTTGGTCAAAACTCATTGCCGCTTTTGAAAAATAGAGCGCTATCACAGTGCCCTCTGATGGCAGAATCTAAAATCATGTTAGCTACGTTGCAATCCTATCACTAGCACAAGAGATCAAAGTGGTTGGTGGTTGGCCCTGTGGCCCTAGTGTGTATTTTATAGAGAGAAAATGAATGTTCCAGAAAAGGATGCGTGGAAAGGTCAATGTATGTGTTAATAATATAGTCAAAAAGTCATGAGAATGTAATTTCCAATTGAATCTGGAAGGAATTTGTGTCTTAAACTCACCCTTGTACTCATCTCTTGATGGTTCTAGAGTAAATGAAAGATTAATGGTCATACATTTTTCTCAGGCATATTTAGTTTATTCATTTAAGGTAGCGATCTAGTGAACAACATAAAAATCAACAATGTTTCGCCTTTTACACTTTCTGGTCTGTTAACAAGTTTACTTCAAGTTCCGCATTATTTCGTTGCTAAATACTTTTTACATTGACGTTAAAATCGTTGTTTTTCCTGACGCGGTTATACAGAATGGAGTGTAAACAAAGCTGCCACTGAACGTGCCGGTTTGTTGGGTCACGTGACCTGTGATGCGTCCACACTGATACATATCTAGCGAGGGCAGGGGGTCACGGTCTGACTCCAACACAAGCGGTTCCTCAAAAGAAAAAGGAAAAAGGGTCGCAAAAGAAAAAATATATTCTACCAATGGACACGGATATCTGGACAAAACTTGCCGATAGTGACAAGGGCTCGTTTTACCAAACGTGGCCTGAAGAGTCCAGGCCCCAGCTTTTATAGTTTCAGCGGTTATGCCATCCACATCCACCGGCACCGAATCTGAATCGGACAGTCTCGATGACGATGACGGGAAAACTCATCTATCAGCAAAGCATAAAACAAGTTAACTGAAAATGTAGGCGTCCATTGGATACTTCCTTGGACAGTGAATCAAGTGTGACTAGAGCCTCTGCCCCTGTGCCTGCCCTTGCGCCGTCCCCGTTCCCTCGGCTGAAGTACTCTTCGCGGTGGCATTTTGGTGGGTTGCGGGAAGAACTTGAGGATGTACACATAAAATGCTATGAGATGGGGCTGTGATCCAATCTCTTTATTTTATGACTACAATTTATTTCACCATTATCGGGTTTCATTAGGCTATATGTACCGTTCGTCAACATTGAAGTCGGTTTATTAGTTTCTTGGTTAGCGTTTCAAATGTGTGATATGAAACCCGTCCACCAGCCTGCATGAAGCCTGTTTGGCTGGAACTTGTTGTAAATAAGCAAAACAACCTGTGAAAATTGCAGGAAAAATGAGACTTGTTGGGTAATTTAAAACAGATTCTAATTCACCGCTTGTTGTTTTCATGAATAGTGCGATTCATTCGACACTAGTTCTACTGTAGACTTCATCCCTCGCTATCGTAAACTTTCATGGCTGTTGCGGCAGCAGTTATCTTTGGCACATTTGCATAATTAGCTCTCTCAAGTTCTAGTACGCATGCTCCCTGGGTAACTCCGCCTACTTCCGCGAAAACGTCATGTGGCGCTAAATTTCCACGAGGGTATTTAAAAGGACCGGAGACGTATCTCCTTATGAATATATGATTTTCAGCTATAAATCACTATATTTTACATGTTTTGAACATTGATAGACAACATGGGAGGTGGTATTTATCGCGGAATTTCAAAAATTGAACCCATCTTGAATAGTTTTGGCGGCATTGACCGACGAAGCTCAAAGATCATCAGACCGAGAGAAAAAGCCTGTGTTCTCGGGTTCACTTTTACGAAGGAACGGCCACTTCCAGCGAAATTGGGGAAAGCTTCACTGGCTCGATTCTGCTCAGACTTGGCATGTATGATAAGTTATTCATTTTCTGTAAGAAGGTGTTTTTGTTTGTTGATAATGGTAATAGTTTTGTAGTTTCACCGTCATTCACAGAGCTTTCACCCAACGTACATGTACATGGAACAACTATAAATATCTTTCGTGACCTAAAACAGGGATCGTTTGCGTTATCGACAATACAAAACACGTTTTGATGGACAAGAATCTACGCTAGCGGTAAAACGGAGGGAAGTGGTCGTCGTATAATCTGTTGACCTCACAATATCGCTGGAGTGGCTTTGGGTTGGCACAAACGATTTTCCGACTTTGTGGCTTCATAAAATAAATACTGTTGGATAGATTTTAATAAATGTGGCATCTTCGTTTACGCTAGACACTCAGCTTTTAGAAAAGGTATACTTTTATATGGTTCACTGTTGCCCATTTTTCACAATCGCAAGAAATGGTGAGCAATGTCTGGTCATATGCGTTCACTGGATCGCCACCTTAATCCGTTGATTTTAACTTTTCCCTGTTATCTGTGGAAGAATGTGGAGGGAGACAGGACTGATTTAGCTGTGCCAGCATGTGGTTTTCATCATATGTAAGTGAGACATGTCACAGGAAATATAACTCACCCTTCATTGTGACCCCAAAATCTGAGCAAAGTATGAGAACAAGTGACTGTTCAGATTTAAAGAATGTTATTAAATCCAGCAGTAACAGTATACTGCACACAAATTTTAACTGGATTTTTTGTCAATTTGTCCTGCTTATGCAATGGCGATGACAATCACGTCTGATAAAATAGCAACAATAATACAAATTCTAGGCCTAAAATGTATATTTGAAATAAAAATTGCCACCTATTAGTTACTGTGACCAGGTTCGCTCAGTGTGAATAAACATATCGGTACTTATTGAATCAGACCCTGTAAGTTGCTAAAAACAATGTTTTCCTATGATCTGGTGAAATGAGGCTGATTTTTCCACGTTGCCCTTAACATTGCAAAACAGTGTTAACATGGATGCCGTACAGACTTGTTGTCAATCAGGTATCAAAATTTCAGGCGGAGTAATATGTCTCACACTCCATTCCGAGGATCTTTGAACCCGAAGTAATTTAAGGTTCCTGATAATTCAAAATTGAGTATTAATCCCACTATCTGGTAAATTCTGGATGGAAATTTTAAATGGTTTAGAACACACCACATCCCATGTTAATTCCTTCCAGAACCTGAAAATATCCTTGACCTTGTTTTCCCATGTGAAAATCAGGGTGTGCTTCTATGTTTTGAATGTAGAATGTTCCAAAATATCACTGTAAAAGCCAATAAATTTGCTGTCAACCTACACTTTTTATCAAGCACAATGGCTACATATAACCTGCAATTACCAAATCGTCAACTCAACAATCATAATGCCCCAACTGGTACACTGGAAGCCCATCTGCGCTTCCTCAATTTTTATATTGGCTTTTAGTTCAGGGCTCACGTGACCGGTTTCGACCAATCAGGAGACAGGAATATTATTGCATATAGACTGGTCATTTAGTCTTATTCGACCACTTAGAATCCAGGATGTTGGGGGTCATCAAGTTCAAAGTAGTTCAAAGCCCCCAAGTCTTCACCACTACATCTAATTTGTGATGACGAAGAATTGGAAAACCAAATTCACAACAGATTACTCAAATTGCCCTTGGAACTGTACCATAGTGATAATAAAACTGTGAATATTCTGGCTAGGATTGCCTTCCACAGCAATAGTTGTACTGCAAGTCACTTTTTAAATTTCATATATATATAAACCCTGTCGGATAAGAGACAGGAAGTTGCATTGTGCATTCACTCACGACGTATATATTGTACCAATAGAATATTTATGTACTCTTTGAGGTCCGTGCTACCACTATTTTACTGGGATACTTAGTATGTTTTTGTTATGATGATTATTTTTTTCTCTCCTTTTCCCCTTTTCTTCTGAATCATAAAGTGTACTGCTATACGAATGTAGAAGTACTAAAATAAAGATATGATTGTAATATAAAACATGGTTCGTTGAAAGCTAGTACGAAATATATATGTAAAGATACATTAAAGAATAAATTTGCATTTCGATTAATAGTATTTGTATGTTATGTAGGTTTTTATTCGTACAATGGGAACAATGCATAATGTTTCTCATCAAGCAGTATATTATTGATGGTGATTATCACACCGATAATGTAACTGAACAAATACACTGTGTTTGGTGTACAAATGTGTATTAGAACGCTTATTTAGCACAACTAGTTAAAAACATGGAACTTTTGGCTTTTGTCTTTCCAACTGAAGGAAAAGCACAAGTTAACCTATATGTTTTACATTAACTGAAATAAATACATCATAGTCCATATTTACCCCCCAAAAATGTACATAACTGAAAAGAAAAAAAATCCAGGAAATATAACGACAGCGTTGTAAAATATTTTTATTGTATGTGTTTATACAGCAATTGCGCAAAGAGTAAACTCATGTTTTCCATTCATGTGAAATAACCTTTCTCAGTTTTTGGTCCTATCGAAAACATTTCTTTGCAAAACTCATCTCTGCACACCTACCTTTAAAAGCGTGCTTAGTATTCCCGACGTTTGGTGCGGCTCATGAGTAATGGAAGTTTTAAGTTCAAATGAGGACACTCAATTCTGTGACGGATCAAAGGATTTCAAACTTCTACAAGTGCTGTGGAGCAGCTAGGCATCATACAAACAATTTAAGACGTCTTTCTTTACATCTACTCCTTAAAAAGACATTTATAGTGAGTGCTAGATTGTTTTTCAAGGAAAAAAACGAAGACGCAGTCAAATATGTTTGGCACTTTCTTGCAATTCTGGTTGTCAGAAAAATGAGTTTAAAGAACAAATCATCTTTTATGGGGCCACCAGCACCCCAGAATTGTTTTTGAAGGGTGACAACTGCATGATCGGAACGTATTGTTTGTCTGTTGACAACTGACACACTTTGTCAGCCAAACTTGAAAAGGACGCTTTTAAAATTTTTTTGTTGATTTTTTTTGGGGGGGGGGGGCTTAAATTAAATTCTGTGTTCTCCTTCCAAATCACCCAAGCACGCTGAAGACTGGTTTTATTATTGGCCCGCTGGTTGGTTATGCCTGTCAGTTGCAAGCTTATCAGGATAATGGAAATCGGTTGTTGGGTTACCCCAAGCTGGCAATGGGCCAAATAAAAGAGAACCCAATAGTACATGCGACACCTGTCTGTGTTACACTGTTCCGAAGCTAACAATGTCTGAGAAAAAAGATTGCAACATGCCAAGACTAAAGAAGAAATACAGGCCAGTGCCGAGGTAAGTTATGATAGAACTCAGTGAGTCTTATTGAGGTTCTTACTACAATGAAGACCATTGGTTACGCTGCAAGTAACCCACAATGAGCCTCCCGACTCGGGACAAAGCTAAGGATGCCACCGATATTCATAGGATTTCTTATGCTTTAGTCTTGTGTAGAGTCCATTAAGCTTTCCATGGCAATCTTGTTGTTGCTGTTGTTGTTATTATTAATATTATAATTATCATTATGGTTTTTCGATATTTGTGTTATTCATTTAACTGCCTTTAGACTAAATGTGATGAAAATACACTCTTGTTTTGCTGTATACTTTATAAATCGGATATGTTACACCGTCCAGCTATACTTGTTACTCTCTTTTAATGTTTTTCTAAAAAGTCGAGGAGGATATCTAGGATACTTGTCATTATTGCATGGCTAGCTGGTGACTACTTATTATTGTTAGTAGTGGTACAGACAGTAGTAGTCGTGTTATTATTATTATTACTGTTAGCATCTTGCTCTGCGAATGCAATGGTGGTATAAGTAGTGCTATTCCTGGCCCTCTAAAAGTGGTCCACCTGTCTCATCTTTACAAAAATGTTAAAGATTGAACAGTTTTATCCCCATGCTAAAAATGAAAGTTGAGGTTTACATAAAGGGGTCAAAGATTGTATTGTAAGTTTTATTCCTAACCCTTCCACTGTAAGGAAATATTTCAGAAAAGTATCACTCGCATTCTTACATTTCAACCAAACAATGACTGCAACAGTTACCAAAATGTTAACACTCATCTTCCAATACCAATGTGAAGCAGCAAATTTCCCTCCTGATGTAGACCGGCAGTCACCCATAAACGTCAACTGATAGGTTTACACGACGTCGTCCTTCCGTTACCTTGTGTTTGATTATGCAAATTTAACTGATGAGGAGATTCAGATTCCCAGTTGAAAGCTTCTCAGTTACTATGACACATTTGACAAACAATGTCAGTGCATTGTGTAAATGGATGCATTTTTTGTACTGTAAGTCATCACTGGTGAACCCTTTTTTTAATATAACGGTTGTGGTTTTCGCAAATATATGAAATATTTTTCGAAGGTGCAGCACGAAGGGATGCACCTCAATTGAATGTGTGATTAAATCTGTAACAGCAAAATAAAGGGGAAGGTAGGAGCTGTTGAATGATTTATATCAAAAATTAGTTATCCTGTGACTTTTTCATACAAGCAGACGGACAATGGATGACAGCAAAATGTTTTAGGTGGATAAACACAATTAAAAGGGTCATCTGAACTTAAATAAATTAGTAGTAACATTTTTACGCATTATTACTTATCTACACGAACCTCTATATACAAGGCTTAGAATCATTTGATGGAGGCAAACATCGTGTCTGTTCATCCACTAATCCTTTTCAACCTGTTCATTTACTGTGCGTATGCATTATCTCATCCATTTGTTCTGTAGGCCATTGAACAGTGATAGGTTCTGCAGAACCCTTTGATGCAGACATGTATCGTCCTTGTGCTCCAACACAGCCACTTACATCCTCTTGAATTAGCTTTTACATGAATACGTTCAGCCATTTGTTCCGGAGCTGTACCGAATATTGCAAGGCATGAAAAATACACTTGTTTGGAAACTTTCACCTGACCCAAAAGGCTTAACCTGGTTCTTATGCATAATATTACTCCGAATGAGGACGGAATCCATATAACAATAACATCATTATCTTTTTGAAATGTAAAGCCATGCAAAATCTGTAGATATCGTGCAGAAGCGACCAAAAATGAAATGGTTATCAGCTGTTGTTAATATCCTTTTTCATCACAGAAAAGAGGGTGAAGAGTCAACATTGACACAGCCTAGTTTTGACACATCATTAGGAATGTCATGTTCCTTGTCAGATGCCATTGCACACTTCTGAAGAACGTGCAACCCCACTCTGTGGAACTACTTGGACACTTGCTTTGATATTTAAGGTAGCGTCGGTAAACCTAATTTGGACTGCAAACATCACTCCTGCCAA
This sequence comes from Hermodice carunculata, assembly GCA_964020975.1. Classification (NCBI taxonomy): domain Eukaryota; kingdom Metazoa; phylum Annelida; class Polychaeta; order Eunicida; family Amphinomidae; genus Hermodice; species Hermodice carunculata. The sequence goes on from OZ026627.1 coordinate 71,914,551, forward strand.
TTTTTTTTTTTTTTTTTAGAATTCGGAAGATTAGGATGTCATCTGTAATGTGACCAAAAATCGAGTTAAAAAAACGTCTACTTTTATGCGAAATTTGAGCTCAAAAATGTTCCAAGTTTCAACTCTTCACCCACGCGGATCAATGTTTGTTATGGTATGCAAATAGCCTTGTCAATCAGACTTAGCACCGTGAGTCGTGACGTAATCAGGTCAAACCCGCTGAATTCGAGTGAACAGGAGAAGATCAACATGTCGGTATCAACGTTACAGCAAGTATGACAAACACACAACAATCGCACGGGCAATACAACAATGAACATGGGGAAAGCTGAGTGAAAAAGATAAGCGAAGCACCCATAAGGCTGTTAATTATGATGGAGAGGATGTTTTTACTCGCAAAGCAAGGGTCACAGAAGAAATGAGTGTTGCTGGGTGAGTGACTTTGGCTTCTGATCGTAACTTCGTAAGCGGCAAGTTGGTCTTGCGATTAAATTGAGGCAAGGCTTGAATTGACTAATACCAATTTATAGGCAAAATGGCTATACATGGTAACTTTTCTGTGTGAAATTTTGTCATAAATAATTTGACCAAAAAAAAAAAACAAACTTGCAGGCACCAGACTTTCGTTCAGATCTGAACTTTTTTCGATGGCGCAATACAAGTAACCATGGAAACCCCTATTATCACTCGGCACCTCCCTGCGCTCGGAAACCCTGTGCCGACGGACCGGGCAACTGGAAAATGTAAAGAATTTGGAGTTTTAATGCTACAAAGTCATACATTTCATGCAGGCTTGTTGAATTGCGTTAGTAAGTGTCACGTAAACTGCAGCCGGTGGAACCTATACCTTCCGCTGTATCTACGAGTACGAATCAAGACGGAGATTTGAGCTAGTAATGGCAATGCTGACCGGTAATGCCCGGTACTAATGGGAATGTGGTTTCAGGTGTACTTCGATACATGTATGTGTTTTTTGCAAACTGATATGGTGATCCATAATCAAGAGTCCTCAGTAAACAATTTGTGTGCTTTTTGCAGGTACAATGCAGAGGTGTTTTTCAACCAGCGGTCATGTCGATCACCGCCATGAAAATGAAGAACAAGCCCCCAAAACAAATACGGTGGTTGCACTACTGTTCATGGTTCTATATAAGCTGAAGGTACGATTTTCCTTTGTCAGACAACTACTCAGTAATAACATACAAGTATCAATATCGTCCGGTGCCAGTGAGAGGAAAAGACAAAGACAGAGACATGTGTTTCAGCTTCAATACACAACCAAAAATTTATTATTATATTCTTGTAATTTGCCTAATGGGTTTCAAATTTGAAATAACAGATTCATTACAAATTTTCATTGTTTTATTATGACAACGTCCTTATAATATTTCAGTATGTATACATATATTATAAGATTTCAATATCTTTACATTTATCCAATTCAAAGGGCCTGGTATTCATGTCAACTTCCCTGACCGTGGGATTGAAGAAATTATGCAACAAATCAATGCAGGCACTTTTAGGATTTTTAAATTTTATGCATGCACATGAAAAAAATCAATTATAGAATTCTTTATTCATTCTTTATTCATTATTTGTTTGATGACTTGCATTTTTTATTTAATGACAATGTCCTCATAATATTTCATTATCTTTATATATATACCCAGGTATTCATGTAAAATTTTCTAATCATGGGATTGGAAAAACGTATGCAACAATCAGTCCCGGCACAATTTTATGCTTTTTAGTTTCTATACAATGCATACGAAATAAATTAATTATATAATTCATTATGCATTTTCAGGATCAGGAAATAGGACCTTCAGAGTGCCAATTCACCTTTCTGCCATGTGTCCTTGCGCTGATAAGAACCATGCTACCCAACCAAGTCAAAGGGGAAATCTGGCCAGTAACATACGAGGTTTCCAAAGAAGAGTTTTGTCGTGCCATCATGACTGTTTAGAAAATGGACATGTGAAATATGGACTACTGGTGTAGACAAAGCTTGATGAGGCTTTTGGCTGATGTTTATTGCTTGTGGATTGGTAGAAAATTTCGAATTTCAACTCGGCTGAAGGAGATGGACAGGTGAAAGTGGATAAATTAGTGTAGTATATATTGTCAATAAACTTGTTTTTTGTTCAAAATTAAAAATCTTCTTGTTAGCTCCTTGCATTTATCAGATTCTATATCAAAATTGTCATAACACTTTACCACAAAATTTACATGAAGAAAACCTACTAACAGTTTGGTGAAAAGGGGAAAATAGCATATCTGGGCAGTTTTGTTGTGGTGCCAAAACTTAGGCCTACATTGAAATTTTATTATTGACCCCGATATACAGTTCATTGAAAAAAAAATGTAATTACGAAATGGATTGTAACCGATGATTGGTACGGAACTACTTGTACAATATACCATATTGTTCCTAGCTGGCCTTTTCGGGGGGGGGGGGGTATAGCTTGATTAGGTTTTGGCTAATGCTTATTGCTTGTCGATTGGTAGAAAATTTTGAACACTTTCAGCTCATCCATACATCTTTCATAAATGGTTTCAGATTATGAAACAAATTTATTACATATGAATGCATATTTCAAATTATTGTCTGAATATAGATACACCCTACTTTCAAATGTGTATTTCACAATTTGAAAGGACATTTTATCCTAAAGATGTCGATGAGGAAAACACCAGGCCACCAAGCTGTTTTTACATTAAAAAAATGACAACAAAAACGAGTATTTGTTGAACTCCCATTCTTTTTTATACAAATATATACAGGTAACGCACTCTTTGAAGACCACCGGGTCCTGGTCCGAAAGCTGCACCGTTAATAAAATGTCAATTATTGTCTCCTTTGGCAGGGACACTGGAAATCTTATTTTTCAAGTCTGCCAGACTGTAATGTGCAATGTTTCCACTGTGACAGCACACAAATTTGTGGTTCGACAGTCCACTTTTCAGTTTTGCACTGGATCTGCTGGAGCTCCTGGCTGTGTTGGTGGCCTGAAAATAAAAGTTAGCTATTTTGAAATGAAGATTACCATATTACCTCTATTTTGCTCCCTCCACAATAATCACTGGTACATGTCGCTGTAATATTTATCATACATGCGTATTCTCTTGTTGAGGAAAAAAAAGATACTTTTGTACCTATTTGTGACGGCAATATGAAGGCATAACAAAAGCAATGAACACAATGGAAGGAATTTGCTATGAAATGCCAAGGCTGACATCTGACAGTGTTTGTATACCAGCTAAACAAAGGCAGAACGCACCTGCATTGTGTTTGCATCCTTTGATACTCCCATACCATTATGCCCCATACAGTAACCGCTAATGAAGGTTCTCCCTTTCAGAATTTCAATGTTTGTATAACAATAAAAGAATCAAGCACAATCTTCAGGACAATAATATATGATGGTCTATGTTATATACAACTATCTGAAACCTTCACCTGGTAATCAGTATCTTATAAAAAGAAAAAAAAAAAAAAAAACTACTTACCGGTAGCTGTTTGTCCCTAAAGTTTGGTCGACTTGGAATTTGCCCCAGCTTGTTGGACACTGGTCTTGTGAAGGTGGGTCGCCATAATGGCCCAGCATGGCCCATGTATCCTTTGCAATCGGGTACTGGACCCCCGGCGTTGCCACTCAACTCGTAATCCGACGGATCTGGTCGCCCCTCGCTATGCCACACGCCTTCTTCGGCAACGTCTTCGTGTCTGCCTGGTCACTGACAACTGTCCCGGTCGAAACTTCCGCAAACTTGCGTCCCGTTGTAATTGATGTACTCCTTGCGGTATAACTAGCATCACTATCAATCTCCCTCTGGTTCTCAACCCGCGATCTAGCAATTCTGTCTAGCGAAGAAGTTTCCCATTTTTTTTCTCCTTCCTTGACCGTCACATGGTTTTCGCGTTGAATTTTGGTCAGGTCGTACAAAGTTGTACAAAACTTTCCGAAACACTGTGCAAAGTGAAGTACTGCCATCGTGTTAATAAAGCCATTCGCTTCTTTGATCTGTCGTATGAGTCGTAGGCGATGCCAAATTTGCTGGTCCCCAACGTTTGATCCAACATATAAGCAGTGAGCGATGTCATATTTGTAAACTTGACAAACAAACTGTAAAACCGCGTGTTGTTGTTTGTCAACGCCGCCATTTTGAACACGGGGGCCAAAGTTGGTTGCCCGGGGTGATAATGCGATTATGGTTATCCCCCTTCGCCCCACCTCTCTCATTGTCTTTGTCGCGGGACACATGAGAAACCATCACAAGGAAACCACAGAATAGGTCAAGTTTTAGTGGAATGACTTCAAAGATTGTGATTTATTGACGGCTTTTAATGTTCATTTTTTTATGACAATGCATGGAGCGTATACTAGCACATAGTTTCTTTTCACACAAGAAGAGTCGTAACGATGGAGTGAATACAGCTCAAGTAACAGCCGAAAATGCCACCAAACACGGCCAGATTTCCTTTTGGGGCCATTTTTTGCGGTTTCGTTTTGGCGAAGACTTTCCTAATTTTGATTTTAATTTTCTCGAAAACGGGTGGACCAATCTTCACGAAATAACAAGGAATGAAAAGATAACAATATAACTTAGGTGCGGCATCCTGCGTTTGGATATATTTTGATTTTTTGTGTGGTTTTCGGAATTCTAAACTCAGAGAAGTGGTCAATTTGAGAAGATACCCTTTCTACAGCTGATAAAATGATAACTATTCCTTTTAGAGAAAAAACAAAAATGCCGAACCTGGACACCTACATAAAGTTTCATTTCACGAAATTTCAAGGTTGTAAGGAAATTTTTATTCATTTGCGCCTAAAAAAATCTTGAAAACAGACCCTCATGCAATAGCCCGGCTCTTGTCTCACGGGTGCGCTTTTTCTGAATTTTTATAGCATATTTGAAATCTAGAGATCTTGGCGAAAATAAATATATATAGTTTTATGGGTGTAAAAATATTAGCCTTGACAGAAGAGCGGGTTAAAGACCGCAGCGGTATACACGCGGAGGTTTACCGACGCTACCTTAATACACAGTTTTGGGGACATATAGTTCATATTATGACTACCAGGTTGTTTTGTTGGTATTTTGTTTTTAACGTATTTTAGTGTGTTGAAATTATTTTTGAATTTTGTCAAGAATAGCTGGGGAGAAATTTGTGAAATAATACAAGAATACAAACAAAATAAAATGATGTAAGTGGGCAAATTAATGCTATTATGCTACGTTTTGATGAAAATATGACATTTCAAAATTTCACAGGTTGAGAGGAGCTTGACAAACAACAGCCACCTTTCAAGGGTACCCGCCAGGAGTGATTTTTTTCTTCAAATTGGTATTTGAACGTTTGGTAATTCTTGAATCACTGTTATTTGCCCTAATTAAGGTTGCTTCCACTCTTGTGTTGGAATATTATGAATATTGGTAATGATATTGTACATTATTTGATCAATGCTTCATTGGCTATGTTGTCCTGGGAGGTGTGATCTTCGACTCAAATTTATTGTAGATGTAGAGCATACTTTTCATGATGTCCCAGATACATAATAATCCAAGTCCAATCTCTAACAAATGACCACACACGATTTCTTCAATAGTAGTAATGGTCTCCAGACAATGTCAAGTCCTTTATTTTCTTTGGTTAATTTGATTACATTAATTGTAGACTGCGTCCACCTCTTCTGCTTTCTATCTCAAAGAAAGTATAATTATGCATTTTCTAATTCTCTTTCTTAAGAAGTCTTAATTCGTTAAATGTGCACTCAGAAGCTGTTTTAAGATTCAGCTAAGGTCCTGCCTGATGTCTATGAAGGCTTTACATGTCAGTCAGAGTTTGATAAAGCAGATATTCCACAATTTTATCCAAAAAATTAATTTGATCTAGAATAATTGTATTTTATACAGCAATCTTTAAACATGACATCAGGTCGTCTTCTGATATATCTTTTCTTATAAAATAACATATAATTTAACTATTCTTATACATCATACATTCCAGTGGTAGCATACGCTGCCTGAAGATAACCAAGATATTGCGACACGATTTGAATTGATTCTTCTCAATTTTAAGTAATAACAGTCTTTACATTACTACAACATTGCCTCTTTTTTCATCAGAGATCCATATGCAACAGAAGTAAAAACAAGGGAATCCGTCTGTTAGGGCTCATGCTACAATTGCATGAACACATTATACATCTCCCACTCCCGAGCAGTAGTGATCATTTAGGAAAAAAAACTGTCATTTTTCACTTTTAATGCACACCGTAACAGAAACAAAAAGCAAAACAAAACAAAAAACAAACAAACAAACAAACAAACAAACAACCCCCCCCCCCAAAAAAAAACAAAAAAAAACAAAAACTAAAAACAAAACAAAAAACAGATAAACAAAATACAAAACAAACAAAAAAGAAAACAAAAACAAAACAAAATAAAAAAACAAAACAAAAAACCCCCACACACATTGAAATATGTTGATATAACGGATTGTTACCCTCCTGTGATAGACAGATAAATGACAACATAAACTAAACCCTTGAATAGTGCCTTTACTGGCTGAAACAAGAGTGACTGTACTTGCTAGCAAAACATACCTTATACCAATCTGATATGAAAATATGCCCCTGGCTCACAGAATGCAAAATGTTGTCATAGTGCTTGACGTAGAAATTGATCCATTTGTTGTTCCTTTAAATCAATCATATATAACTCTATTCCACGCGACAAATAAAGGTAAATAATATTCTGTAAACATTGATTTTCGTCTGTCCTACATGGGACGTAATGCCAACTTTGTCAGTTTATACAGGCAACCTTGCAAAATTGTTTAAATCAAATAATTTCAATTTAAAAAAAAATCTTCCATACATCATGCACTTTTCAGTAAGGACAGTTGTAGAGTCAGAAGATCACTTCAAATATCAAATGTCACATAATTTGAGAGTCTTGTTGGAATTCGACTACAGTCACATTCTGCAGCCTGAGGACAATTCGACTACAGTTGCTTCCCAAAAACCTTCCCGCTTCTAGTGACATAATTAATATAAAAACCGGATTATGTTTACTACAGGCGTTTAACACATAGCTATCCATCGGACTCTTGCTGCAGTTGCCCTTAGACCCATGACAAGACTTAACATATGTTTTTCATCCTGTATGCATGGACAAGTTCATTAATGGAAGAATTTATCCTAAGAACTGTAGCTCGCTCGTTTGGAGTTGGATCTTGTACTTCATGGTGGCCCGCAGAAATTCTAGGCATACAGCAGGGAGGCTTGCCTATACATTATGTATTCTTGGTTTTATCCATCTTCTTTATCTTTGTAATAAAGACTCCCCTTGGCCTTGGCCATCACTGAATAACCCCTAAGATAAGCACACCAGTCATTGGCCTGCAAACGGGGCATGGTACACACGCTCGATCCCTCTCTGCTTTGCGCCTGCTCCACTCTCTTGCCTCCCTGCCCTATCTCGTCTATTCGGGTTTTTCTTTTTCCCCTATTTCTTTTCGAAATACGAGACATGCATATTTCTTTCCCGCCAGAACTGCACACCTGTTTCCCTAGTTTCATTTGGCGAGAAATGCCGAGATTCGGGTCGGTACCTGTGGGGACAAGCAGAATGATATTAACAGTTTAGAAATAAAGAATACTTGTTAAAGGCAGATGGAAATGTTTCTCATCTGTGGCACGAAAAGTAATATGAATGCCAATTTGGTTTTTGGGAACTTAGATTTCTCACAAAAAACCGCTAGACTTATGAAAAATGTACACATATGGGCCTCCTGATGCCAAATAGTCTGATAACTCTCTAGTTGCTAGAGGTGATAAAATCACTTCCAGTAACAAAGAACAGTGAGATTGCATGTATAGATGTGTTGCAGTGTACGGAAAAATTAAGTTTTCAGTCACTTAAGATGTGATGACTGATAATTGATAAATTTTATGATGTCAAAGTTCGAAACAGGTTTATGGAAAATACCAACATGCACCCCCAACACAAGTGAGTTCTGGACAGTTTAGCATTAGGTGAGCATGTGTTACACAAATGTAAGATTTGTTTATATAATTGTTGTGTTACTACTCAATGTGAAAAATCTGACTTTTTTTCTCCCCTTTGTATCAGACATATCACAAGTGGATCATATGGGCAAATTATAAGGATGGGTAGCCATACAAGGTATAACACTGGCCTGCCTTTTCACATTATTTTTTCTTCTGTATCTCGAACTCTGTACTTTCATGCAAATAAACAAACTCTTTTTATCATATATTCCTCGGGAAGTTCCGGATGTGTCTAACCGTGTCCAGTTGCCTGCTTTCTGCGATAAACTGACATATACTTAAGCTGTGAAATACACAACCAGGCAAAAAAGGCAACGGGCATATATTTTGACATCTGCTTGCAGCGGGACTATAGCTACGGGTAACAATCTCGATGTACAGCAGTATAAAGGTATTCTGAATGAATCATTTCCTTGATTAAGATTTTGAACTAACGCCTTGTATGCATATTGCATTCTATATTGATAGGTCACAGTGGTCAATAAGGCTCTGTAAGGTAAGCCTATGGCTGAAACTGTTTACAAAGAGTGGCAAAATACGTTTTCAGGTTGCAAATAATGGATTTAATTTTTCTGATGAGGTGCCGATGTCAGTAGACTCCGACTCAACTGTATCTGATGCTGACATTTCATCCACCATTGACAGCCCCCATGCAACAAATGTACTTACAATTGGTGATTAATATAAAATGTTTGCGAAACATGTTCGCAGCAAAACGCGTGATACCTATGTATCATTTACTAGTATCCTTTTTTTTTAGCCCAAGGAATATACCAAAATTATTCCAAAAAATGTACAGGTGGCCAATAAGGTATGGCATGTGGCTAATCAATTTTCCTCCAACGAGCCACAAAAACTAATTGAGTGAGCCCTAAGTAATGCACGCTGAGCTGCGAAAGCTTTGACTAAAGTCATAAATGCAAGAACATTTTAATCCTGGTCGTGGAGAACTAAGTGCGTCATAGGCATCTATTGCAGAAGCAGTGATGGATGAAATCCTACATTGTGGAGAAAGTGGATTACACCCAGTGACTGGTCCACAACATCTTATGCTTGATCCCCCAAATCACGAAATGAGTTGGCTTTCAATCCAGAAATAAAAATAAGCAATGATACAGTTGAGTCAGGGCTACGTGTTCAGGAAAACAGCTTTGGTTCCAGGGGAATAAATTACACCAAAAGCAGCAGCGTTTGTTAGTGCAATTAGCAGTGATGTAATGCAGGGAAGAAGAAAGGAAATGAAAAGTTGTGAATAAATATAGAGAAGGAAAAGCGCAACAGCGGTCAAGCATATGAAAGAGAAGCTGGCAAATATGCTAAAGCTAGGCCATGTAATCCCAACAGATGCAAATCTACAAGTGAACATACATGTGCAGATATATCACTGAAGAAAAACAGATTTTTAACACTTATTGGTCTCTTTCCAAAGATACAAAATCGCATATATTGCTGTAAAAGTCGAGCAGAACACAGTAAAAGGTCACACTTTATTAAAGGAAAATTTCCCTCCCTCGACTAATGAGTCGCAGTCACATCTGATGCTAACAGAATTGATGTACATGTCTGTAAAGATTTGTTTCTCAGCAACATCACTTCAAATAGGTCAGCTGTTTGTATCCTGAGCAAGAAAACCGAGGAGCGATACTTTAATATTAACGCGGGAAATATACAGTACTGCATAACTGTGTTGACATTGCCACTCGCACATAAAAACCTCCTTGGAACGATTCAATCATTTTTTTTCTGAACGGGGCTTTCGTCAAGTGGATATGTGTGTTCCCTATGTCAGTTAGGCAACTGGTGGCATAGGTTGCAAGTTCGAGTCTCACTAGTTTCGGACATAAAAAAAATATTTTTGGCATTTTTCTTTAAAGCTGGTGAATTTAAGTCCCCCATTCTGGAAATAAAAGCTGACTCAGCAAATGTACCGATTAACCGAGTTGACATGGCATTCCCACATAGCTACCTCCATTGGACCATCTTTTTTTTTAAGAGTGGGGATTTGGCCTAGTGAATATGTGCATTTCCCATTTCAGCTAGGAGAATGGTGCCAAAGGTGGAAAGTTCACATCTCACTCGATCCGAGCATCAATTACATCAAATAAGCTCCGTGAGGATGCATATTTAGTTTGGGACCAAATCAACAACATCCTTCGATACATATCCCATTATGAAGCCATTAATCTAAATCTGTCATTTATGTATCTTCTGCACACAAAAGAATGTGGGGCTAAATGGAAGCTCTTCTATAGGGAAAGCACTAAGTAGAACCTTTTTCGTATGAAGTTCAATTTCAGAGTTAAAGCCCCCAAGGAAATGTACATACACAGCCTGTGAAGCCTGCAAGTCCAATCATTGCTAAAACATTCCAGAACAGCCGTGAAATGATTTTAAATTCACTAACTGCAGAAGGAAATGAATGCTAACAAGATAGTCAGATGAAGAACGAAATGCCACGAAATGAGACATCAGGTTGTGCAAAACAGATACCAGTCTCGAAGGCCGTCTGACGGCACACAATTGCAACTGAATTGCATGCCTGCAGTGACAGTTGTGAAGGCCAAAAAAAGGAACATCAAGACTGTTTGTATCTTTGTATCATTCATCAAAGCGATCATATTACATTGCTTGCTTGAGAGTGCATATTCAATTCTGTCCTACGATTCCGACTTACTTGATATTGAGAAAAAGCTCAAAATGCATGCAAAGGTGTATCCTCCTAGTCAAGCGGTAAAAATAACTAGAGAAGCAAGACCATGCTATTTAAGTTCAAAGAGGTGAAAACCGTCTACAGTACTAAGCCTCTGGAAAGTTTATTTTGAATAACAAAAAGAACATATATGGTGGGAAACATTCTCTGGCGGAAAGTGAAGGAGCTAAAATTAAAGAAAGTACATGTATTGTTTTCTCTTATTGCCACAGTAAGCATATAGAAGAAGCATTCAAATCTGGTCAAGTGCTTTGCCAGACACGTTTGAATATGTCTCAGAAGTTCCTGTGTTGTATTGTTCAGGAACGACCCCCACAAAGGAGAACAAGAGAGATTTAATATGCCTCCTTAAATATATAAGCCCTATGTACTATGATTTCTACCTTGCACGTAAGGCTGCTGGCAGTGCATAAGAACATATTGCGGTTAGGCTACAAGAATCAGCTGACTTTGAAATAGATGTCTGAAGTTGCTTTTATGCTATCAGCATTGCCATGTGTTGCTGTAGTGACCTTCAGCAATGCATAAATCGCATGAAATTATCTTCTTATGTACATTTCTCAAGTGCACATGCACTGATCTTACCTTATTCCTGTTATATGATTATTCTTGTAACATTTACAAATTCAATCTTGAAATCTACTGGTTACTTTGATATAGCAGCAACACTAGCTTTCATATACTCAGGTAAGTGAATGCGAACGTTCAATGGAAACAAAAATTCTGCACTCCTCAGGTGACCTATTGTGGTGCTAAAATACTAATAAATTACATAGAAATACATTGGTACATTACTATTGTGTACCTGATTTATGGGTTGTTAGCTAAATTATGTCAGTGAGATTTTGTGGTACCTATGTTAATTTTGGCAGCTTGATACAGTGACTGGCTTTGTTGCTTGGTGCTCAATCATACATACACTTGTGACAGGGAGAAAGCTGTTCAGACATTGTCATTTTTTGTCAGTAATGTTGTAGCATCCGTTCACCACCACGTGGGCCCTTATGGAGCCTGGCTCTTTTTCTGATGGCATTCCGTGGAAAAAAATTGAATTGCTCTATGTACCACCACCATAGTATCATTATGGAAAAAAGATTCAGACCAGTAATTGACTGGTTTCCTTCATTATCTTACTCAATAGTTCCTGGCTATTGTCACATTCCATTTGTCATGTAATCATGTAAACTCGCTGTGAAATCAAAGGTCCCCCAGCTAACCCTGCTAGGCATCTGTGCCCTATGGCATTGATGGAAAATGCCTTATGCAAAAAGAGAATTAAAAGCCAAAGGGACTCAGTGAATGTGAATATTTAGTTTTTGATGGATGTAAACCACTCTGAGCTTTAAAGAAAGACGTCCCTTCCATAATAAAATTTTGCAAAGTCTCTATGGTAAATTCATCGAAATGTGAGACTGACGTTTGTTTCACTTTATGTGCTGTAAATGTGAAAGATGATAATTTGTCATCTGAAAGTAAACTTGAGGGTACTCCGACTGAAGTGAAGCATGTCACAGAAAAAAACGAGCTTAAAGCAAGGGTACCAGGAACCCTATACGGCCAGAGAAATATAAAATGTGAATTAATCACTCTTCTTCAGATCCTTTATCCAGGGAAATTACATGTTTTGGATGACACACCACTAGTCTCAGATAGAGGGGGTGTGAATCTTTCTGAAGTTGGCCATAACACAAAGAAGTAACTTGCATGTACGAATTATCGGCTCTTTGTCAGTCACTTATTATTTTTTATCAACGTATGGCATTGTGTCCACTTCCGGAGCTTGAGCAAATTAGAGCTTTATTGAAATTCAAGAAATGCTAACCATCTTTTCTACTATGAGCTTAGGACAATGTTTGTCATTTGTCATAAAGCTCGATAAATCCAGTCCACGGTGTAAGAAAGGATAGTCAAGATACAAAGTTGAAAATGGAAACGGTATCTAGCATTACCTGTTGAATGAATTGAGGCATAAAGATTCCCTTCTGAAGATTGTGAAGCAAACAAAAACATCGTTCAAAGTAGTAGCAGTAGTAGTAGTAGTAGTAGTAGTAGTAGTAGTAGTAGTAGTAGTAGTAGCAGTAGTAGTAGTAGTAGTAAAACTATTAATAATTTGAAAACGCAATGATGCCAGTCTATTTTTAGAATCCCAAGTGTAACCTTGCCAAATCTAACAAAGATGTGGCCAAATGTTCCTGGCAAGATATGAAAAAATCTCAATAGCTGAACAGGGTACTCATTGGCCTTATCGAATTTTTATTATATTATATCTCATTGGAAGTCTGAAATGTGTAGATTTTAGCTTTCATATTATGCCTGTGCAAACATTTCTTTGCTGATAAGTTCGCTTATATAAACACATTCTTGCAGGCTGCAATGTTGCACTGTTGGTGGACATTTGATGTGATTCTCCGACCTTTTACAACAATTGAAATAAACTGTCCCATGATTTCCACCTGGTGTGTTCCAGCCAATCATACTATTTAGATTTCTTGAAATCGTCATTACAGAATTGTGTCTATTAAAGCTGAATGTGTTTTTGATTTATGTTTGGAGAATTGTTGCAGCATGCAAAGGGACTTCATGTAGCATTTATGTACGACATTCTACTTCATTGTGGCTTATACAATTGTTCCAAAACTGGAAAAAAGGGACTTCATGTAGCATTGTAAGTACGACATCATACTTTATTGTGGTTTATATAATTGTTCCACAACAAGAAAAAAAGACACTAACAAATTCTAATGTACTAAAACTTAGTACAAACAGCATGGATTAATAGGTAGACATTACGCGTGGTTGATTATCCTTATGTCAGAAGGAGCAACAAACTACCATGCGTAACATGTCATGGTTTTATATTTCCTTCATACATAAGAATTCATTCCTATTTTTTTGTGTTGGTCTCTTGTACCGTGGTTTGTCTACTACGCAGTGGCAGAATAATGAAGCATATTGCAAGGTCATGTGCCATTGAGATGCCCTGCCATGGAAAGTATGCCCATCTTTTTTACACTAACGGATACATTCGACATCATCTCATAAAGTTAAAGGTCAATCTGCATGAAACTTCGCAGATAGTGCTGTTTTCCCAAAATATATAACACTTTACCTTGACTTGACCTTGAAATGACCTCAAACACCAAACTGTTGCTATAAACAAAATTCTATGTCAATTAGCACCCCGACATTGATACCTATACTCAAAATGGCCATTTTATATGAAGCCAATGAACACAAGGGATTCTCATAAAAACATTATTTGGCATATAACCCAAAATTAACTGATCTAGACAACCCTTTGTAGACAACGTATTTTTCCAAATATCGAAACAAAATCGATGTGCTTATAAATTAAAATATGTCCACTATCGGATGCAGCTAATAGAGCAACCTTTCTGTTGAAAAAAAGTCGTGTGAATGTGTTTAATCTTAGTCAAATTGTGTCAGTTTTTGTTTTCATTTTGTTTGGCATCTGTAGCCCCAGTGTGATAATTCCATGCTTCTACTTTTCAATTAACAAGCCTCACGTGCTATAACATCATGGGTCCTATGATTATCTGATTGTTCAGAGGTTGGCATGTTCTTCACATTTGGCTAAGCAACGATGCCATATTTCGATAATTAAAATCAAACCTTTGGCTGAGAAAATAATAGTATATTCCATGATATTGCCGTGCCATATCAATGTTCAAGCTAATTCCTGCTATAACCGCATTCAGGGTCCTCAGTTAACCTTTCGCGGCACCTTTTGAATAGCTCAGAGGTCAGAAATTGCTTACGCAATGGTGGCCGAGATCGAAAGTCCGAATCCCAAGAGAAGTTATAGTTTTCATTAGTGGAGGATACTTTATTAATAATACCTTTGTGCTGTGAGTCATTGCTGCGAATCGACACGTATATATATATATATATATATATATATATATATATATATATATATATGTATATATGTATATAAATACATATATACACACACACACACACACATATATATATATATATATATATATATGCCCTACTGTGCCCAGTACAAGCACCACTTGTAATAGTATCCCTCTAGGACATCAGATTACCATTCCTGGGGTTATCCAAATATTTAAGAAGTCAAACTATTGGATTATACATTTTGCTAACGATAACTAAAATGGTCGAGGGCTCGAATTCAACTGGAGGTATGCACATATTGTGGTAAATATTGTTAATTTCCAAGCTTTATTAAAGTTTGTACAACATGTCAATGATAAACTGTGTTTGACAAAATGCTCTCTCCCAACATGTCATTATCACTTGAATGAATGAATGAATGAATGAATGAATGAATGAATGAATGAATGAATGACTTTATTACCAGCACCATATACATAAATGGTTTTTTGTCAGTCAAAACACATAAATATATACATGAATCACAATACAATACAATACAATATAATATGATATAATACAAAACAATACATCACATCACGACACTAGACTACATTCCACTTCATTCTTCAGAAAAAGAAAAAAAGAAAAAACAAAACACTCTGCACTACATCGCCGCCCTGCCGCCCTACAACGCGGTGCAGTGGGCTGGCCGGCCTTGGCCCAAAATTGTCGCCTGCACAACAAAAACTGCAAGTGGATGTTGGGGACATTTATGCTATTTAGAAAATATGTATCATCAAAATTGACCTCTAACTTTAGTCACTTTGTCGAAAAATGTCCCAGTATGTTTGATTATATCGGCATCTTCTAATTTCATAATAAAGATAAATTTTTCTGGGTTCAAAAAAGTCAAAAATATAGGGAAAATTTCGGTAAGTTTGTCGAAAAAGGTAGTTCGTTGCTGTGTAAATTTTTTAATCGATTAAAATATGTGCCTCGTCTTCCAATTTTTCACAGGTATCGCATTTCCGCTCTTCTAAAGGTGTTTTAATAGGTCTTTTGTGTCTGCCAGTTTCAACTTTGAGGTTGTGGGCGCTTATTGGAAATCGGGTAATCTTTTTTCTAATTCTATACTCTTTCGCTAAATATAAATATTTTTCTGGTCTCAATTGGTATTTAAATTTTACATGTGTTCGTAGTTTCTTGTCAGGTTCATTGTTAGTGGCTAAATTTTCTTTCCATTGGTTTTTAAATATCATTTGCATTCTTTTTTTGAACATTATTGAAGGAAAGTCTTCATTATTATAACCTAGATTATTCCTCATGTTACGGAAACCCGACATTTGAAATACATTTGGTAGCGTTTTCAAACCTAGAAATTGCCCTGAATCAAAGTTGCATATATTGCATAAAAGACAGTCATACAATAATGAGTCTGGGTTGAGTTTAACAATTCTGAACCAGTATTTTGACATCTGTGTGAGAGTGTTAAACGTGAGTGGGTACTGACCCGACTCACTTAAAACGGCAAAATTACTGGCCTTTTTGTTCACACCTAGACAAAATTTCAAATAGCTTAAATGTATCTTCTCAAAAGAATAATTGGTATGATATATAATATCACCGGAGAAGCATTCTCCGGTTTCACTATAAAAGGTCCCCATACTTCGCAAGCATATAAAAGTATAGGAGTAAAGTTTTTCAAACAGTTTTAATGAAACAGAAACATCTATCCCAGTGTTCCAGATAATTTGTTTTAATTTTCCTGCTGATTTTGTAGCCTTTTCGCACAGATGTTTTACAGCAAGATTGAAAGATCCATTGGCACTTTTTTGAATTCCTAGATAACAATAATGATTAACTACTTCTAATATTTCATATCCCAGGAGAAATTGTTGTTGCTTCAACCTCCTTCCAGTTTTGTTAAAGATTACAACTTTGGATTTTTTGGTAATTTATGTTTAAGTTCCAGTCTATGCAGTAGACACGTAAATGATCGAAACATGTTTGCAGACCTTGTTGACTTTCTGATAGTAGCACTAAATTGTCCGCATATAAGAGACATTTAAGTTTTTTGTTGTAGAGCTGAACGGGGGAACACTTGTCATCCAATATATCAGGTAAATCATTAATAAAAGTTTTAAAGAGCGTGGGACTTAGTACACAGCCTTGTCGCACGCCATTACAAAGCATAATTCTATTTGAAAGACCAGCAGAAAATTTCAACTGCCATGATGAATCAGTATACATATCCACAATTATGTCATAATAATAACCGTTGATATCATACTGGAGTAGCTTATAGCATAAACCCTCGTGCCACACTGTATCGAACGCCCTTTGGAAATCAATAAAACATGCATATAAACATTTATTTTTTCCCACTTGTATATCAGTACATATGATATCAAGTCCTGGCTTTCTGTGGTGAGCAACTGAAACATTTAAGTTTCAGCCATAAAAGATAATCAAAAGTATCGAATACCCAAATGCTCAGAAATGAGAGCAGAAAAGAGCTTTGTATCAAAGTTTGTTTCGAACCTTGTGGCGATACCCTGGCGTTTTCAGATGTGTTCAGATGACTACCTTTCAGAGAATGTGGGATTTATCATTTTATTTTCCTCTAGAAAAAATCTTTAATAAATCTTCTTCAAAACTTCTTCTGGAGACCCAAAGACTTTAGCATGTTCTACAAGTGCTGCATTATGACGTGATGTTAATGCATGTGTCCCGCTGAAATTTTTTACTCTTGTCAGAATGCCTGAGCAAGAATGTTCAAAATTCTGATCCTTTAAAAAAAGAACTCCTTTAAGTTTGCAAACACGATTGGGATGTCTTAAATTCAAATTTATGTTTATATTTAGTTGAAAAAAGAGAACGTCTTGTGCACGAGTCATACATGTCTGCAGCGAAGTCGGCAATAGTATATCAATATATACAGCCTTGGGTCACCAAATGCGAAGAATTCATCGGCTATTGCAGAAATTATTGGGATAATTTGTTCTGGGATTAATCACTTAGTTTGGGATGCGCACTTTAGTGACGCATTTATAGCTCAGTTATAATGTATTTGTGACTTTGTTTGCCAGTTCTGTATTCTTCGCTAGATGTCGTGTGACATGAGGTGGTAGATTTATATATAAACTACAGATATCAACACCAATTATTTGTATTTAGTACCTCGACGGCTGTCCGTCAGATTTACACGTAAAAACGGCCAACCCAAGAGCTCCTACAATATACCATTTAGACTGTTTTGGCACGTATTAATGATGTATTATTCAGATTGTTGCTTTTCAGAAACGTTTTGGCAGTATGACGACAATGAAATAAAATCATTTAAATAAAACGAAGCGATACCGACGAGTGGACGGGACACCGAAAAAAAGGACAAAATTATGCACTCAGAAATATTATGATGCATATTTCTTGATCATTTAAAGAATGGGACACTACAGGCACGTTACGTTTGTAAGGTGATATTCGGTTATATTAAGTTAGGTTCGGTTAGGTGTGTATTTTGATATAAAAATGCGTCGAGGAAGCGTTACTGTTTAGCTTGTACTACTGCATGCAGCGATAAACAATCGGGTTATCAGATGATTTTGACAGCCAACATCGGTAAATTATCAAAGGAATGGAATGAATTCATGACTTTTTTTTTTTTTTTAAAAAAAGGTATGTGACCATCTTTTCTCCTTTTCCAGGGGTTCAAACGCAGGATTAATGACTGCTGAATACCTCAGTTCATTTTCTGTTTTTCAAATTTATTAATTATCATTACGACAACTAATATCATAGCATGGATATATAGACGGTGGGTAAGGTCTCTGAATACGCCAAGGAAAATCAATGTGACATCTTTTAGGTATCATGGAGAAAACTTGACAATTATTGAGCTAAGCTGAGGAAGAACAGGCCTTCGATCAAGAAAGGTATTTCGAGCGGAAATCCTGCTCGTTGAAATAAAATACTCTTTAGATTTATCTACTTACTGTTTCTCGGGGCGGGGGGGGGGCGGTTCTCTCCCTACACAGACACACACACACACACACACACACACACACTCATATATGTATATATATATATATATATATATATATATATATATATATATATATATATATGTCACCGGTGATTTTATATTAGTTCTGGACTCTACGAAGAATAACATGGATCCCTCAAGTGTTGAGTGAGGTTAAGAAGCTCACGACAAATTGCACTAATGATGTGTTTTAGGAATGGTTTCACATGATGCTATTGGTTTGATAATGTAGTCAACTTCTTCAGGTATTTCAGCTTAATGGTACATGTTTTATGTGGGTAAGTCCTTTACCGGTGGATATCATGAAATATTTTGTCTTCTCCTATAAGTTACAGAATCAAGACCAGTGCTTTATACTTCGTGGATGGACTTTCAATTCCCAGAAGAAAGGTTTTCGACTTGCCATCCCTGAGTTCCCAACAGATACGTTAACACGAATAAAGTGATTATTAATCATTATCATGTTAGACGCATTAGTGCATTTATGTGTGGAAGTTAATAAAGGAATATGAGCCTTTTTATGCATTTACAGATGTGAACTATCTGTATTTGAATAAATCTATCCGTCCGCAGCTTCTTTATGACAGATTATGCAAAATATTGTTAATCTCTCAACTAGTTGGGACGTATTGCCCATAAATCGGGTTCACAACTTCAAAACATAATGATTGCCCTCCCGGATCGTTTACTGAATAATTTTCTTTGCTGTGATGCAATTTCGAGATTCTCAACGCCAGTTTGGGAGAAATACCTTATTCAATAGAAGTCTCCAGGGCTGTGATCTTCCGGTAAAATCATTAACATGTAAATAAGCCAGCATGCCGTCAAGCTTGTACATGTACGCTCCAGAATAAGATCGACAGTATAGTCTGCATTCAGAATACATGAAGAGCAGCACTGTCTTGTATAATCGTAGTGTTTGTATTCGACTTTTTCTCATTGGTTAACATCATGAAAAAAATGTACTTATCTCGAATATATATATATATTTATATATATATTTATATATATATATACAAACATACATATATATACATATATATATACATATATATATATATATATATATATATATATATATATATATATATATATATATATATATATATATATATATATATATATATATATATATATATATATATATATATATATATATATATATATATATATATATATATATATATATATATGTATAGTAACAGTTTTGAAGCGGCGATTTGTTTTGAATGGGCTATTTAGTTTTGGATTACTTTTCAGATATTTATGTAATATATAGGATATAGGCAATGTCCTTAGCGAGAATTTGATATAATATCAGCGTATTTTTGACCTTGATATTCCGTCTCACGTTCACTGAGTACATAAAGTTAAGGGCTCACCCATTGTTGCCTTTGCATATGCAAAAAAAAACCGTTACGGGAATTGCACAAATAAACCATAACTACATTGGCGAAGTGCTTACTCGTGGACTTTTTATACACTTAATGTACATAAACTTTATCTGTTCAGAACCCACTTCAGTACTCGCAACTTCGAAATGAAGAGGTACAATTTAGCCATGGTTCCAGCAGAGCATTAGGCCCTTGGGCTTCTTGTTACAATGTGGTACTTCTCACACTCCAGTTGCTTCCTCAGCTAACTGAAAAGCTTATAATATGATCCTTTGTTCATCATTGGTATAGGCGTCGGCGTCCGTCCTTCACCAGTTTACAATTTTGACTCCCTTACCATCAGGTGGATTCCCTTGAAGTTGTTGTACTTTGTGCTGTGCCTTCTATGGGTCTCTACCATGTTTGTTCAAACAGCCACGGTCCCATAATCTTTTGCGTTTTCCATAAATTTTTTGCTCAACTGCTGGCAAAATCCTCTTCACCAGTTGCGCCAAGCTAATTGCTTCGAAATTGCACAAGATTCCGGGGATCTCTAGAACTTAATTTGCTCACCAGGTGGCGCTGCGATGTTTCGTCTAGTTTGTATCATTTTGGTGTGTTTTAAACCTACGTTTGAATTCTTCTCTTAATCAGCACTTATATTATTTTCTGAATACAGTGGAAATTTAGCTTGCGGAAGGTCAAATTCAGTTGTTCACCAGGTGAAGATATTTCGCATCTCTAATTTTTAACCCTTTTTTCTGTTTGGGCTTTTATCGGTTAATATATACAGTTCCATTCATTACAGTTCAAGGCAGTGGGGATTAAAATGGTTAGTCACATTTTTATTTCTTTCCCGGAACTGTCAACCAGTTTCAATTCAACCTTGATGAGCATGTACTTTGGAAGATTTCTACCAATTAGCTTTAAATGATTACATTCCGATCATTTTTTTTTGTCTGCTTTTTTTTTTGTTTGTGAACTGAAGACCAAGGACTCGTTTACAGAGTAGAGGCCTGCACAATCTCTAATCGCTTTACTTATGTTTTATTCAGGAGAATTTATTGACAACCAAAATAAATGGCAGCCAAGCCTAAAGTTATGCACAACCTCCGACGGCAGCAGCATACATTGTCCAGACCATATATGGTTTGGCGACATGTCTGACCTCTCTACTATATGTGTGCACTACATGACATATCAGTGGCAAAATATACACCTAGGATTTCCAGTTCATTCACAGTGGCCATAAATTTAGACCCTATCCTCCAGCTGGGTGTGCTTTTTAACAGCTGTCTCCCTAAAACCATACACCAAGACGTTTTAATACCAGATGTAAAGCGCCATTTCTAAAAACATTTCACACATGTCAATTAACAAACGAAACAATTTACGGTGAAGCTCAATATACTGATGACATCAGCGTAGGCAAGAGAGTAAAAATCTTCATTTCCAATCTGACCGCAGCATATCATAAAGACAGTTCTAATAGTAGATCATTTAGGAATACAGTGAAACATGTCCATTGTGGAGACCTCTGGGACTGGCAAAAAATGTCCACTGTTAGCAGGTGTACACAATAGACAGGTGTTTAAACAAGAAAAATTACCTTTTGGTCCTGTAAACAAATGTCCACATTATACTGGTGTCTGCATTACAGAGGTGTCCACAAGGACAAATTTATTGAATACTCAAAAGAGCAGAACATATAATGCCACCTTGTTTTGTTCCCCTAGTGACTTTAAATCTATATTATGACTGTCATTGCATCTTACCACTTACGCCATCATATCATACCGATTGTGAAAGAATGGCCAGTGCGACCTAGGTAGACCATTACATAATTTAAAGAAAATCATTATTACTTACTGCTTCAGAATATTTTTCTGCATCACTGCTGTAGGCTGGTGAGCATTGATGCTGACAATACAGGGATAAGTCATAAAGCATGTTCGAAACCATGGTGGTGCCACTTCACTTTTGAAACCCAAACTGCTTATCATTTATCAACAGCCATCATGAGTAGCTCGAGCACCTTCCCATGGGTAGGCAGTAGAATTTACAAACATCGCATTAAACAATGCAGCAAACTAGTTACACAGCAGACATCGTATATAAGATGTTCTGCAGTGATGCCATCCACTCGCGGGATGTATCAGTATTTACAGTCATCCACAGAATATTCTTGTCCGATCATCCCCTTATGCTTACTGACCTTGTCATGAACAAACATGTTGATATCAATCTGATCTCCATCAAGATTAGCATCGTCGTCATTCATTACAAAAACTATAGAAGTCCATGAATAACTGTGCATAAAGGGAAAAGTCTATTTTCTGTTGACACCATTTGCTTATTTGTTCCAGAAAGCAATCATATTCCTTTCATTATATAGCTTATCCAGCTAAAAAATTATTATTAACAAATTAATAATTAATCATATGTTGTATTTTCTGTGGAGTTAACTTACAGAACAAAAGGAATCTTTAAATGAAATCATTCATAGATGACTTCAAGAAGACCTCAAATTTATTTTTTTTGTCAGCAAACTGAATAGTGTCCTTTATGCAATGTAACTCACAGGACCTAAGCCATGTCTCCCAACGACAAAAAACCTCACATTCTTTCAGACGATGAAAAACGGAACCATGTGATTGTTACAATCCATGACAATTCTGAGTTTTTTTGTCAGCAAATTCGGACTGGAATTCCTGCAGTCATTACGACCACCTGGCGTTATTGTGCCCTGGACATAATGCAGGCCTGGATGGTTCCCCTGTCTTTTGGAAGACTACTACTACTACTACTACTACTACTACTACTACTACTACTACTACTACTACTACTACTACTACTACTACTACTACTTCTGCTCAATTTTTGCTTTAAGAAGTGACTTTCTAAACACACGTGAAAGTTAGTCAAAATGATTTACTGCATTTCATGAATGATCATCTACCATAATGTTAATTCTGTGCTTTACATTTCCCAAATGACTATTTCAGATACAGTGCCAACTGTAAAACATATTTGGAAAATTGCATGTTAAGGGTAATATAAAAACAGCATCGTTTGCTTACCTTCAGTGTCCTTTGAATATAAATACACAACTGCAGGCTGTCACTGAGAGTTAATGATGAGACCATTAGTGTCCTCTTTGTTTTACTTTTTCCATTAGCAATCCTGTTATTTCGCATAAAATCTCAGTCCGGTAGCCCTACATGTAAACGTTGTTTCCACTTCATACAAGTCCCCTGGTGAAACAATCAGGTTAGGGACATCATGTGTGATGATCTGGCAACTGGTAGTAAAAGGGGTAACGGGTTCACCTCTCTTGTCCATAATATAAACCAGATCCCAGGTTTTCAAAGCAAATTCATATGTATATATTGTCAGAGTCCAGATTTAAATTTAAGCGTTGCCAATTTGTTTTCTGGTTTCTTAAATTGCCAGTGGTTCAATCTCTGCTGACAGTCTAAATTGTGAATCATTGAATGCTAATTTGGAGGTGTTGAAAATAGTTCTTCACACGTTAGACATTCATGGATGTGTACCTAGTAACGTTTGTCTGCAAGAAACGTGACCAAGTGATAATGCGGTTCTATCCATGTTGCAACTAGAATGCTAGGCATTAGTTACAGGGCAAACCCTGCAGTGCTTGATGAAGCTTGGCTGTATATATCAAAAATTGTTATGGCTACATAGTAGTAGATGTCTATCAGCAGTCCAACATATACGAAGGTCAATTTGCCGAAGAAGTAATCATCTATAGTGTTACAATATATTTACAAATATGTACAGACCAAATAAGGAGAGAAAGAAGACAAGACCAACGATATACACGTAAATTGCGACACATTTTATTCATGAGTTTTTTCTTCTTGTTTTCACTTTTTCAGACTTTGGAAAAGGTGAAGAAGAAGTGGCTATTACAACATTTGGCGTGTCAATTGATGTGCTGAAAACACATGAAAAAGCTGCACGTGCTCGAGTTTTGAAACTATATATTATTGCGCTTCTTCCCATATATCGTTGTGCTAACTTGTCTCTTGCGGTAGAAAGGTTCAGTTGTTTCCAATTTTGTCACGAAAATATTGGATTATAATATACTCCTTTCAAATTGTGTTATTATAATATGAAGAATTTCGGATCATTTCCATTTATTTACAAGGTTATGCCAGATAATGGATAAATAGTACTGAGAGTATCCCATGTCAACATTCTAGTCGACAATGAGTACAGATCTAGAACCGTCCAAGTCATTACATGACTATCAACATGTAAACGACCAGACACAACAGCAAGACTTCAAAACTCATCAAGCAACACGTTATTCATTGAACATCTGAAGAGGATAAGATATCGTATGACAACTAAGAAATAATGATTTTCATGGAGAATAGAAGTGGACAACATATATTTTAGCAATGTTAGCGAAGCTGGATCACAAATCTTAGTAAACAAGTACTTACTATGATCATAAGATGGAGGAAGGTAATTTTGATATGTCGGTCTGAGATGAAGATATAAGGGACATAAGGCTTATTCTTACAAACAGAATAAAATTACCAAACAACCACTAGATCCTGTTTTGACAGGTTTGATTTATAGCAGGTTCCAAATTTTCGACCACTGAAGAATTTTCAGTTTTGTTGTCTTAAGACTTAAAGACAGTTCAAAAATTAATGTTGAATTACTGTGGTCAGATTGAAGCATCTAACAGTGCTTGACAGGTTTTGATTTTATTTCATTCAAAAATGTTGTTGGGATAGTTGAACGGTACAGATAACCGATTACCTGAAAACAGAAAAAAACAAACAAACAAACAAAACAAAAAAAAAACAAAAAACAAAAAAAAAAAAAAAAAAAAAAAAAACAGACTTGGGCTTGGGACTTTTTATTCAAGTGTTTTTCATTTCGATTCAAAAGAGTGTATAAAACATCCGTGAAAAATAACTTTCAAGGCATATTTTTGTTATTGATAACGTATATGTTAATTTTGGAGATTTCCTCTCAAAGACAGACAACTGATATTCCCATGGGTGCCAATTATGCAATTTAATATGCACTGTACGCTGTGTATTGTACTTTTAAAGTTGTGAAATTTTATTAGTGTCCCAAGTTCACATTAACGGATATTCAAGACCTACTTCGCATCCACACTGAAAACTTTCCAGAATGTATTTCACAAATAAACTGTGATGAGTTGGAATTAAAGGAATTGACAAAGAGACACTGACTGTTCATTTCTGGATATACGGATGCATATTGCTTATAGTGAATTTAAGTTTAAATTTAATGGCAAACGTGACATTTTTAATTTTATGTTGTAAATTACTCGCACATTGATCACATTGATTGTAATATTATATTTCACAGTGTCTCTGCATAATTACATTTGACACATCTGTTTTTTTCGTTTAAGTATATCCATATCTTTGTCGCTTAGAAGAAAACTTGTATTATCTGCAAATAACAAACAAAATATTTCTTGTGAAAAGTAAGCTAAGTCATTGATAAAGAGTAAGAATAAGAATAACAAAGGTCCGAGTATGGTCCCTTGAAAAACATCGTATGAATTTGTTCAAATTTCATACGTTGCGCTTAACTAAACGGTATATTGTGCTCTATGAGTTCTATACCATTGAAAGTATTTCTGCGAAATGCGTTGAAATCTATCAAAAAAACAAATTATCACAGATAATATCATGATTGACGGTATCGAAGACTTTGTAGAGATCCAGGAGCACATTAAGAGTGTGTTCCCTTCTCTTCAGAACCTTTGACACTTTATTTGCTAAATGACATACTGCATATTTATGGATGTGGGGGCCCCGCATCCCTCTTGCTACTAGTAATCTGTAGGGACCCGACACATGCATTCCCGAACGTCGGCTACTCCCATTTATCTAGCAAACTTGATCAATGTACACTACTCAGAGTTATCATGCATTAATTCCGATTTTTATTGATGTCACATTTCATGCCGTAACTGTCAACTGACTCTCATATTGCCCATCCCGTATCACTATCCTGATTATTCTGGAATACATTTACAACTAAAAGCAAATTAACAACGTAAATCATCATTTATTTTCCAACGTGCATTAAAATAAATACTGATGCAAGTGCAGGTACAATTTCTCCGCCTAATGTTGCAACCCCTGTAATGAGTCGAGATTAGCGATCGTCAGCCTAGCCGGCATTAATGTCAGCAGTGCCTGCATGTGTTCCATATCGGTATCACTCATCATTTTCTGTAAATATTGAACTCACGTTTTATTACATGTTCACCTTAAAATTTTCTTCAGCCCAGCTAGTTTATGTTCAGTTCATATTCATCGTGGTTTCTTGATGTTATTGAATATCGGCACGTTAAATTTCGAAATGTACACAGTATAATATGCACATGCGTACAGTTACGCCCGGCTAAACGTTAAAAGCCAAACGCTTTTTTCGCGTTTTGCAGGTGTTTGGCTTCTGTTTGGAAACGTTTGAAAACGTTTGGAATGTGTTTGGAAAGTGTTTGGAATGTGTTTGGAATGTGTTTGGAAAGCATTTGGAAAGCGTTTGGGAAAAATCTCAACTACAAACGTTCGAGCACTTCCACAAAGCTACCGAACGCTTCTCCAAACGCGTTCAAACACTTTCCAAACGCGTTGAACAATTACCCGAACGATTTCAAACACTTTCACAAACGCATTCAAACACTATGCATTTCAAAAAAACACTTCCATTTAAATGATGAAGAAAATCCAAACGTATTTTTATGGTAGGCCCTACTAAGTTCAAGGACTGCGTGCGGAAGTTCTTGCATCGTGGCAACGAACTCAGTAACCATTTATTCTAACAGATACACGTACTTCCGTTCGTAATAACATTTACAACCCAACCAGCTCTTATATCAAATCCCATGCTGCGTCCCACCCGGCACTAGGCCCTGTTACGTCATCTGTGTACAGTATTTGAGAAAATGATAAGCAACCGTGGATAAACATACAAGGACTTGCTGAGACAGGAAGAGGGGAGAGAAAGTGACATCATTATCCATATACATTTACATTTGACTGCCTACTGTCATCAATGCTGTTATATAATTGGTTTCTGATGAGTTAAATATTCAAGTTCGGTGTATTATTTGGTTTACTCATGGGATGCGACCTTTCACCTCAAATCACACTGTGAAACACGCAGCACTAGGATAACTGATTATTGTTGATATTATTTTTTTAGCTGTTACACATTCCTAACTGATGGAATATTGGAAAAAAACACTGACCTGTGTAATACGAGCTTCAATATGGCGTGGCTGTGTATGCACGCGCATAGTGAAGTTGTACTGTTCAGAATTCTACAAGACCCCACGCGCACATGCGTGTGTGAACGGGTCATATTCCTTTGTGTGATCCAAGTTTTTATTTCCCATGACTTGTGAATATGAAAAATGCTTTTTCATATCATTCGTGATTGTGGTCAAAACCATTCAGTGTGAAATGTGAGGCAGGCAAAATAGTTTTTGAGTGAAATTTGATAAAACCTCCCCACCAAGGTCAGTATTTGGCAGGGAAAGTGGAATGAAAACACAGTTCCCTTTGGGAAGGCTTAGGTCATCTTTGACTTTGAGTCCTTGCCCTGTTTATCTCTTTGAAAAACAGTGAGGTGAGTATGCTTCCCATGCACGTTATTGTTTATCGTCAGTTATAACACCAACACTTGAAAATCGCTCCTGGAATGATTATAATAGGAAGTGCAGTCTACATCACTGATAAATGGTCTCAAAATATACATTTAAATTACATTTTTGGGGTGGGGGATGGGGGAGGGAGAGCTTCACAGTGTTGCTTTTCAGTATGGATAAAGGTACATTGAAATAAAAGGCAAAAACAAAGTGCTACCACCTTGGTAGCAGACTCTTCCTGACGAAATTGTTTACTTTTGCTCCCGAGAATGTATTTTTAGGTGACACTGGTCGTTTTGATATTGAAGTAGTAAAAGTGTTATTAAATCAATAAAATTTAAACTAACATTTAATTAAATGCAGAACATTCAAGGAAGGCGAGAATGGTGCATCAAGTTAAATCCCTATTTGACACATTTTAAAATGACATCTTATAGATTGCTGAATCTGTAAACATCTTTTCAGAAGAGACTCGCACCCATATAAATTTTCTCCGAGAGTTGCACTCTAGTTGGTACTGTAGTTGGTTCGAAAACTAAACTGAAAATTGCAAAGGATATTTAATTTCTTTATATAATATGGAAGCTGCTTATTAGCAACTCGAACAAAATTTTTCGACACAGTATTGAGGACAGATGCAGGTCTATAATTACTGAAAAGCTCCTTTTTTGTATAGAGGTATTACTCTGGCGAGTTTTTAAACGTTGGGGAAAAAACCCTTTTGAAGAAACGTGTTTAAAATGAACGTAAGTTGAGATACTGTGTGCTTTGAAATATGTTTAAGCACTTTGGGGCGTATTTCCTTTGGTCCAAGACTAGAATATTTTAAAGACCTTATTATGTGAAGGACATCACGTTCAATAAGTGGTGTGATATAGAAAGAATTTAGGTAATTTCCATGCAAATACAAGAGTGGGTTGGCATAAGTAGTTAAAATGTTGATTGGCTATGGAAAAGAGCATTTACAAAGTATCAATTGAAGCAATCTTCAATGTCTTTTGGTATTGTTATGTGGTTATTTCCAAGTTGAATCCATTAAGCATTGTCCTTCTCTTTTGCGTACGAATTACATCTTTATTGAGATTCGAAATTTTCGACAGGGTAGCTTATTTTGTTCAATGACGTCGCTGAAATACCTTTTCAATACGCAATCCTGTGATCAATATGCATCACATGAGTCACTCTATGTCGATAATTACTATATTATTCCTTTTTTACGCTGTCAGGGATTATTCAAAACACACAATCAGTTTGGTGTTGCGAAATGTTTAAGGCATAGTATTACACATATTTTGAATGCAACACGTGAGACAGTCAAAGATCTTAATGTGCGTCAGCGTGACCAAATTATCATATTTTGGTTCTGGTTACTTGTAAATTGTTATATTCTTTATAACTTTATACTGCATGTAACAAGTGTTATTCTGTGCTGATGTAAACTGGCTGAATCAAAATTTTGAAATCCTATATATTTTATGACTATTAAACCCCCCATTGAAATATTCAAGGGTAAGGCTATCACAACTAAACAAGGAGTACTTGCTCCAAATTGTTCACACTTCTGGGGTACAGATCTTACGCCTCAAACTTCCAAGTATCCCACGAAATACATCTCCTGCCTGCTAGTTCCTATATAGTCCATGCTATAAGATATATTAATTATTCACAAATAGTTTAACCATTCTGTTATACTATTATACTTTATGTTTGCATATTCTTTCAAAATGCTCAGTGGCTGACAAAAATATGTAAAGATACATAACAAGAATGTTATATTGCACGGCACCATAAGCCTTAGCAGTGACAGTTCTAGGTAAGATATACGATGATATTAAAGTAAGTATCATATGCATATGGTGTACAATAAAGAGTAGTTATTTCGTGTTGCAGAGACGGTAGACAAATATGTAAATGTTTATTGAATAACTAGTTCACAAAACCAGTTGATAGTTTAGTACGATTGTAATTTTGAGGCACACCATATCAAACTCTATGTCTTTTATGCGTGCATATAACTGCTTCCGCACCTAGGAGACCTTTTAGCTTAGATTACTAACCCAATTATCTGTCCTGCTATCTTCTGCCACAGGCCATTTCCTGTTCAAATTGTGCAAATGATTCAACAGCTTTTTGTGGTATGATCTGATTACTTAATGTTCAGAGCACGCAAGGCGTAGGTACCAACTCGAGGAATCCTGACCTGTTATGCTTCTATTTTCTCGCAGCTGCATTCAAATATTTTGATGAAAACTGAAAGCCAATGTGCAGAAGAAACGACCGCAACATGAAATTACAGTTTGACAGGGATGTATTTTGAGGAACTACATGTGGTCTTTCACAAACAGTTCAAATGATGACAATTTGTCAAAGACCACATATAGTACGCAATGAGTTAATTTTGTGTTCCATAGGAGTCTTCTTATCTTTAAGTATGTACAAAGTACAAATGCAAAGATAAGGACAGTGAATAGACACATATAAAATGAAAAAAAAAAAATTTTCTTGATGGAACCATGTACAAAACAACGACACTTTGTACCATAGAATAAAGAAACTATAAGAAGATACATACAATGGTAACTATACAAACAGTTCAATGAAAAAACGAGAAAACAACAATACAGTAAAAAGATATGTATCATGACAATGGTAATACCACACAAAAACTAAAAGACTGTGACAGTACCGTGTCAGTTGGCCTTACATGCACAGAGTGAAGTAGTTCTTTCAACTTCAGAACTATATCAAGGCCACTTTTCTTTAGGCCTAACATTACTGTTGCTAACAATAACATATCCCCTGACCGATTATTCCGAATTTTAACAATTTGTTAAATTTCAGAAAACGACAGCAACACCATGTAGTGAAAAACTGGTGACAACCAAGTCCACGTACATTTCCAATAGGTGTGGAGCGGATCCTAACTGCCATTTGTGTGGAAAAGTAAAAAAAAAAAAGTAGAAACACAAAGATTTAAAAAAAGGGGAAAAATTACCAGCGCCACCTGTACAACTAATTAAAGCTTAGGGGTCCCTAAGTGTGTCCCTATGAAATTACACATCAATTGGCTTGGATGTGTTGGAGAAGAACTTCAAAGAGTTTTCGAAAAACCAGTAAAAATGGAAGTCACCTGAAAATCATTGTAGCGAGGCCGTTAGAACACACCTGGTAGAGACCCACCTAAGGTTGATCCCCACCCAGTTTGACGTACAAATCAGTATGGTCTTTTCAGAAAACGAAAATGTGAGCCCCCATTGCAATGCCCTTTGAATTGCATGGTAATCAATGGGAATGCATGCATTAACCAAGAATTACCCTGATTGAAAAAAGCATTCCACAAAACGTCACAACAATCTGAGTAACGGTTTTGAAGACCAAATTTGAATTGGTTAAAACACAAAAAATGTAAATACATATAAAAGAGCAATGCCGTGTTTTGAACAAAATGAGGTCCGGGGTCTGCAGAGGTTTGCCTATGTGATTCCAAAGCAAATTGCTGAGTGGTTTTAGAGAAGGAGATTTTACCACTAGAATGAACAAAGTTAATTATAAAAAATCCAAAATCACATGACCGTGACCACTTGCACAAGCGTGATATAAACACACCTAGGTTATATCCCCACCATTTTTAAAGTAAATAGCTAATGAATAAATTTCCTAAAAATTGAAATAGCCAACTTGTTAAAAAAAAAAAATAATAATAATAAAAATAAAAATGAAGATCTACGGGTTCCAAAAAGTGTCCCTTTGCAATTTTGAAGCAATTGGCAGACATTTTTCAAAGATCTTCAGGGTTTGCCAAATATGAACAAAAGTAATAAAAATACAAAAATCTGAGGAGCAAGACCATTTCCAAAATTTGGATAGTACCCCACTGAAGCTACATCCCCACTAAGTTTGACGCCGATCTGAGCGATGATTTTTGAAAAGAAATCAAAATATTAAATGTGAAAAGGCAAACGAGGATAGACTGACCTCCCTACAACCTTAGCTGCGTCACACGTCAGCTTAGGTAAAAAAAGTCATACGTAAAACACATATTTCACACGGTACATGCACTGCCATACATTAAACAACATAACATAATCGAAGTTTGTATAGTCTAAAACATAAAGACGTGGTTAACAACACATTTATTTAATGCATATATGTGTTTTTGGAATAAATAGAACATCATGTTAGTGAGATTGCTCAAGATATTTGCCCAAAGGATACTCTTCCTGAAGGTAACAGTTCACATGACCTCATAGATGTGTTAGTGGACTTGGATATTCCGGTCTCGAATGACTGTTTTTCATGAAGTTTATCACAAAGCTTATGAGTTTAAGTTCAACCCAGTTAATTATTCTTTCCCCGACAGTAATGTTTCGGGAATTATTGGATATAATACATTTTTGTTAGAAATTTTGAGCTTTGGTCGTGTTTGTTATATATTTTAGGACTGCGCATCCAGAACCAAACTTATTTACAACAAACTTGAATTAAAAGGATTCAAACATGTACTTTTGATGAAATATTTTTGAAAAAAAAATTGCTGTAAATATCCCTACATTGTCAGAAAATGTTGCTTTTCAAACATATTTAGACTTATCTGTTTTGCTACTTAGTTTTATCGTGTGGCGTCATTCTGTTTGTATATTTATCTTTCAGACATTTTTGGCAAGATAGTGCACATTTACCCAATGTAAAACTACTAAAGTCAGTTGTCCCACACAAGGGCCGCAAGTCAGACATAGGCTATCTGGAGCCCTTAGTCAGAAATGGGCAATATTTACTATATTGAACCATTTTTGAAACATTGACTTCAGGCCCGGGAGTCAGTTATAGGCTGTCCTGAGCACGTGGCCAGAAATTGCCAACACTTACTCAATTATCACAAACGTGACTTATTCTTTTGAAAAACATTAACTCACAGCTGGTCAAAAAATAGAGCTTGAATTTTTCAGACTCTGATAGTGAGGAATATGTGTCCTCATGGGGTTTGTTGTACCAGAGACCTGTTATAGATGGACTACCAACGGGAGCGCTAATCCCTTTAGTGGTCAACTGGGCGCGACGACTACAAAGCGTGTTCACTAGCGCCGCTCAAGTTAATCCCCCCTGCTCAGTCCGTTTGTTGTTCCATCTATGTTTCCGCGTTCGGTTGTATCGGGTTACATACATCAGGCTTACATCGGGTGTGCTATTGTACCAAGTTCAATTTCACAGAGTTTTATGCGTGTGCAACCAGTCTCATCGTTTGAATCGGAAAGGAGTCCATCGATGTGTTTTTCGTTGAAATCGGCCGATAAAAAGCTAGTTTTTGCATTTTTTCTGTCCAAAATGATGCAAAGTTAGACAACTTGCGTGCGTAATAACTCCTTACGCCGTAATCAGCAATAAAAAATGTAGTTTTAGATGAATAGTGTATGCCGGTAGGATCATGATGGTGGTTTCATTTCTTGTAGCTGAGTCCGGCGTAACGCTAAATTTTGACTTTAAAATGTGGAACACGGTGAAAAATTTTGCACACTTCAGTCGGTGACGCGATTATTCTCGCCTTTCATCGCGTGACCTGGCCCACGAGACTGCCAGCGGCCAGCGCGGACCGTGGTGTTGTGTTTATTCAGCACTGAAGCTGCTCGCTCAAACACCCCATCTCTTGAGCAGCGGCAACATAGATGGTACAAAGGGGGCCCCGTCGTTGGTAGTTCATCTATAACAGGTCCCTGGTTGTACATATCCGGTACAGGATGTCCATTGTCACAGTATTGTTAGTAATTTCCTAGGTTTATACAGGTGTCTAGCTCTACCTGTGCATTTCATAAATACAGGGACTGAATATGATGCACCACTTTGTTTCTACTTCAGGTATATACTAGCAGTTGATTGGACTGAGGTGAACTTTCCAGCCACAAAAGGTACTTAGTGGTTTAGGGGTAGGCCAAATCATTCCTACCCGAACTTATATTGTACAAATTTAGTATTTATGTTGGGTTTGATAGGTATTCTGAATTCATAATAAAGCTCCGCATTTATAAACAAAGCCTTACTTATCAAGCTAATTCATCGTATGCCGTGTTCCTTTTATACAGTATAAGGTGGATTGTCTTTGCTGACTATTTAGCCTGGACAAAAAGTTGCGACTCAGAGACACATGTACGGGTACAGCCTACAAAACATGATGTGAGTAATTGCCCACTTAAGACCGAAACATGATCTGAGAAATTACCCACTTAAAAGACTTCAGTAGGCATCTACTCAAATCATGTTTCGTAGCCTGTACAATGTTTGGGCTTATTCAGCCCATGTCCAAATTCTATACAGGAACATGCACAAGGTGTATAGTAGTATTTTTATATTTATATTGGTTAGACAGTGACAGGCTATTTAATGCAGAGTATAGAGATTGAACTATGCAAAAAGGTAACAATGAGTGGAAGTGGCTCTGGACAATAGGACTCAGATTTAATCAAAATAGATTTAAAACAAGGCAGTAAATCTCTGTTTTAATGAAATTTTGCCACTAGTAGCATTCATTGGGGTCACAGTGAGCAGTCCAAACAAGTCAGGGCCCCATGTGGCCTAATGGGGCAAATATGGCATTATCAGCTTAGACTGTTGAACATAATAAACTCTGAAACTTTTCCGTCCCCAATAACCGTGTATGTACCAAAGAAACCAAAAATAACACATTCGAAAGGAAGAATTTATTTAGTTTACCGACTATATTGCCGCTGCTTGCAGTGCGAGTAGTATATGTATTAATCATTGACACCGGTGTGGGTAACTCCTTACCAGCAACAACTATTCCAATAAATCTTTAACTGGGAGGTGACAATTCAATAAATCTTGACTGCCGACTGCACAATTTTATCCCACACCATATAGCATCAGGTGTCGCAGACAAGACTTATTAAAATGATACAACTGATGTATTAGACACCTAAACTATATATTCCATTGCTATGGCCATCAAAACGTATATATGGTATAGCAGGCTTGCTCGCCCTTGCTGAGCTGGGAGACAAGCACAGGAATTCAGGCAGAATCCATGTGTGACCTCTGGGTGATGACAATTCTTCCCAGTTGCAGTCGATGACATCTTTGTCGACGGTCAGGCCACGGGGATTGTTTGTGCTGGGCTGACAAAATTATGCAGGGCAGTAGAATATGTTCATTGAATCCACAGTAACATGGCGCCATAAATGTTTGCAATGACCTTTCTAAGTAGTTTACTATGGCCGTGATGTTAGTATTAGATTAATATGGGAATGGGGAAACTTCACCTCGGCTTATACAAATGGTAGGCAAATAATTTGCCTTTTAAAAGTTTAAATGCCCCATTCAATAATTATTGCACAAGGAGCATATACACATGTTTCCATCACCGTTTTGAAACCTAAAAAGTCATTCCCTGTGCTACATACCTCATTATATATCCTAATATGTCCTCCTGGTCAGATTAAGTGACTCATTCAATAGCTTCACTTAGCAGGTCTGATTCTCATGGCCAGAGCATAGGGAGCAAAGATAATGCTGTTGACATGCTGGCCTGTTATGCTTCCCTTCCCCTCTATTTCCATACATAATATTTGATGAGATATCAAGGACACAGTACAATGGCTAAAACATCAACATGGAATTACAGTTTGACGGGGGGGGGGGGTGTTAAGAGGAACAATGTCGTTTCGATAAGAGTCTTAAAGTTTTAGGCGTCTTATTATTCTGTTGTTTGCAAATAATAAGAGTCTTAAAGTTTTAAGCGTCTTATTATTCTGCTGTTTACAAATGATGTACTTGAAGTATAAATAGAAACACAAAGACAGTGTATTGAGAGACATAAATGAAATGAACGGAAATTTACTTTTTTTAAGGGCACTACAGACATAAACAATGATACCAGGCAGTACCAGAACCACTGACTTAAGACTATAGGCATGTTGGTACTTGAATGAAAAGCTCTTTTCATGAAGAATTTAAAGATGCAATTGTCGTCCTTAATCTAGAGACATGTACGGACAAAATCAGGGACTGTTATGGAATAAGTTAACGGAGTAAACAGTGTCGAAGGCTGGATGACCAAGTGACCATTTCAGATCTGAAATAAAGTTATGATTACTGATAATAAGACATTTATGTCTCCTTACATTGAAAGAAAACCTCTTTTTATCTGCATTAAATTGACATATATTTTATGAAGCTTGTCGAATTGACATGCGTAACATTATCTGCGTAAGCAAAATAGTTACTCTTATCATTCCCGACACGGACACCACTTTTCTCATCACACACAAGATACCGCATACAGTTTAAAGAGATATTGAACAGAGAGACAGAGCGAGGGTACACTATGCTGTCTTTTTCCGCTCACTGCCTTAAATGTGCAACTAAAAGTCTCTTCCATTTGACAACAGAACTAGAGCTAATATACCACCAATATGATAATAGCCAGCGTCTCGGCAGCAAACTCTCAATAACCTTAAACATCAGGTCATTGTCCCACACATGATCGTAACACTTCTCCGCGTCTAACACGTATACAAATATTAGATAATTCCTTCAATTATATTAACCAACAAGCTCATTCAATTATACACATTTAAATTCAGCTTTGCGGCCCTTTCAAAAACCATACTGTACGTCATTTTCCTGGTCCCCTGGCAACATCATTACTTCTAACAGCTTTGCATGGACAAACCTAACAGTAATGGGCCTACAGTCAACAGCTGCATTACGATTTAGGATAGTTTTCCTTAATACTTATATGATGATTTCCACACAAAAACCACTAGGTATGATTGAGTGTTTTATTTTTTTTCTAGAGAGACAATGAACTCAATGGCAGATTAAACACATATCTGACATGATACAAACAGTACGATATATTAAACTAACAGTTCAAACGTTTCTAAAGTCAGAAAAAATAAATGTCAATAAAGCATTAGACGCATGGATAGTATTGCAGTCATATATTTTTAAACTTCCCTGTAACATAATTTACACACCACATTATCTAGAGAATTAAGTATAGGCTGGGATGCATTCGTACCAAGTAATGCCATGCGCAAGCATTACTACGGCGATCGCACTCCTGACGATACTGACGCAGCTGGTTTATTCGGCACACATTTGACTGAATTATAAAATACTTAAAACGTGAAAAAGGATAGATTTATAGCTTCATTTTCAGAGCGCAATCCTGCGTGCATTTGACCGAAAAACCTACCTAATCCTAAGATAACGTGGATTAACTTAAACAAACCATGAGGTGCTCGACTCACAAGCATGGGACGTTTTTCATATGATTGATCATTATCACCGAATAAATAATTTCTCGGGTTCCCTTGGATAGCAACTTGAAACATCCTCACTAGTTTGATTTATATTTAAAATATCGTTAACAAATATCTGAAGCAGAGGAGCATTGCAACAGGTTATGTATTATGGTCTGTAGCTCATGGAATCCGGCCCAGTTTGCCTGGGCACCAGCTCGGACATCACATAGATATTGGAGTACCTTCCTTACTGCTTGTTTGCTAAAGATATATATTTCAAGCCGCCAGGTACCAATTATTGCTGCTGTGGTCTTTCATGAGGCATGCATCGTGGCCTTGATGGACGCCAGCTAAAATACCACTTTATAAGCTTAATTATTTTTTTGTCCATAATTCATTTCAGGGTGTAACATGTAACATGACATGGAAGTTGAAAACGATAATGTCTGAGTAATGTAAAAATCTGGAATATACACCGGAATTTCTCTTAGACCCCTGTTTGATATCCAAATTTGAGCGCCGCAGTGCTCAAATTCAGGCATACATATGAGCCCTGGTAAAACACACGAGCATCAGGTCACACGTCATGTTCAATTATATATTGTTTATAACACGAGGGTTTATAAGCATATCGTACAGATTATGAGTAATTTACTGGGTATTGAAAGGGAGGCTAGTCCTTTTTAAGCAAGAAACGTGGTAAGTGGGATATTTTGTTACAGAACACATCAAGCCACAAACTATGGTGCAATTAATTATTGTTGTGCTACATGTAAAATGAGATTAATCTGAGTATAATTGTGACCATGTGGCAGGGGGCTATCCTATGCCAACGTGCAACGAACGAAGTGAACACCGCTGTATTATGCACAAATAAATATCTAAAAGTTTTAAATCTGTATGTCCTCATTAATGAACCAAAAACGATGCTTTTCTTTTATCACTTAAACATGTATTATTAGGTTTGTCTAGGAGTCACAGCAAAGGAAAGTATCCTGCCTTTGAGTGATTTGCATGCTACATAGTCCCCTTTAGGCAAATTGAGGTTCGTTTTACTGGGTTTCTCTATTTATTCTTTCATGTGACTCAATGCACGGATGAAAACGGCAGAACCTAGGTGCGTCTAAAACAAAGGAAAGCACATGCTTTCGACTCTAAAATTGATTTGTGTCCAACAGACAGTAAATTTAAACTGCTGTTTCGGTTTCCCTTTCAACATTATACAGGCCGACGCAGATGGATCTTAGTATTGTAGTTGTGTCTTTGTGCCCAGAACCACTTCCTAGTAGTCATTACCCTATCCCGCTGTCCGAAGTCTTTACTCTCCATAAGCTAACCTGTCCATGTCTAACCTATTTGCATATGGAATCACTATTGTCCATATTGCAAACGTTCCTTTGTAAACTTTTGACATAGGCTGTATCAGCCCAAATAAATGAAAGAGTCTTCAGCGGGTAACTACACAACATGTTTCGGAGCCTATTACCCGTACATGTCTCTCTGAGTAGCGGCTCCTTGTCCTAGCTAGATATTCAGCAAAGACAACCCACATAATAATGAATAAATATGAAAATAGCAAATGATGAATTAGCTGAATACGTGAGGGTTTGCTTATAAATACAGAACTTCATTATGAAAGAAGGGTACCTGTCAAACAAACCCTCATTACTAAATTTGTATATAACAGGTTCACATAAGAACAATTTGACGTACCCGTCACCCAATATGTACCCTTTCTAGCTGGACAACTTATCATAGTTAAACCACCCGCCAGTGTATAACTGAAGCGGAAAGAAGCTGGGGCCTTATATTCATTCCCAGTGATTATAAAACAAACAGCTGCAGCTAGACCACCTGTACAAACCAAGGGGAATCCTAACAAAGATTGCAACAACTCGATGATGACACCTACCACTGAAACAATTAAGCTCTATTTTACTGCCAAACCTGAGTCAGTGTATTAACATTATTATGTGTCAGGTTTGTGACATTTGAGAAAATACTGTCAATTTTGAGGGTTTATTTTTTTATTTTTTTTTTTTTTTATTGAGTAAATGTGCATTTTGGCATGTCAGAAAAGAATGGAAGTCATTGGCATTTATGCCAAAAACAAGTATTCAAAACACTTACTTTACTTGACAAGATTTTAAAGGGGCAAAATTTATTAGCAGCTAATAACTAAACTTCAGTCTGGAAAGCTACTACCAATTAAATTCTTATCAGGCATGTGGTTTACTCACAGTGGGGTTCATAAGCAGAGGAAGACCTGCTCTGGCCACTGACGCATACATGCTTGACCATGAATATAGAGTGTATGTATTATTTATGCATTTTATATGATCATTATATCACAATATAACCATGTACTGACTTATAATATAATGTGTCAGTATCTACCAAAATATGTCTGCATGTCCAGTCATCATGGAATGCCAGGTACACCAGCCAGAGCTTCTACCCCTCATCGGATGCGACCATTACCCTCAAAACCACAAATACGTGTGTGGTTGTTATTTTATTTCCTCGGGGGGGGGGGGTGATGGCTGTTGAAACAGCTCACCAGGTTTAAATATTGGCAGTTGCAAGAATTTTTAATCTTATATATTTCATGCAATTTGTATTATTTTTGCTTGAGCAGTTTGTAAATGCATACTGTATTGCTTTAGTCACAAGTTCATCACAAAAAATTGAACATTCATGTCTAGCATTTCCCAATATTTCAAGTATTAGTTCCAAATTTAAAGAGGTCTGAAATGTGGATGTGTTTGCACCATATGGAAACAATGCTTTTCTATCAGCCTTTTAAACCCTCCCTGACCCTTTAAGTACA
The DNA here is from genome assembly GCA_964020975.1 of Hermodice carunculata. Lineage (NCBI taxonomy): Eukaryota > Metazoa > Annelida > Polychaeta > Eunicida > Amphinomidae > Hermodice > Hermodice carunculata. The sequence goes on from OZ026627.1 coordinate 71,954,392, forward strand.
ATTAGGCAAACATGTAACAGTCGTAGGCCGCTGCTTGCTACCGAGAGCCCCTAACCTGACAGAAAACATGCAAGCCTAAAATTTCTGAAAGTGAATATTAAAACAGTAAGATGCCAAAAGATAAAATTATATAGCAAAACAGAGAGTTTAAAAACTGTAAATTATTGTAGCCAAACTTTCTAATAATCTTTGGAAATTAGCAGCAAAATTATAGGGCAAGTCAGAAAAGCATGAAAGTCATTTGTATTTAAGTAAAGAGAATGCAATGAAAATATAATAATTCTTTACCTGATACCAAGTACAATTAGGTAAGCTTGTAACCGTCGTCAGTAGCTGCTTGCTCCCTCTAGCCCCTTCGGGTTTGCCCTAACAGAAAAGCTAGCCTAAAATGTCTGAAAGGTGAACACTAAAACAGTATGATGCCAAAAGATAAAATTAAATAGAAAAACAGGCAAGTCTACAATTTCTAAAATTATTGAAGCCAAACTTTCTAGCCATCTTGGGATATTTACAGCAAAATTTATAGAAATATTTGATCAAAAACACACCTTTCAATCCTGTTGACTAAGATTATTATGAATAAATTTGGTTGTAGATGCAAAGTCCTGAAATTAAAAGCAAATACGACCAAATCTCAAAATATGTGACGAAAACGTATCATATCCAATAGTTTCCGAAATATTACTGTCCAGGAAAGGATAACTAGCTGCTTCAAAGTCAAAGTCATCTATTTTGTGATAGACTTTAAAACAAAACCTGTCATTAGTGACCTGAATATTCATGTCCAAAAACACATCTCTGAAACCATCTGAATTGTAACCCTCTAAAGGGATATCTTTTGGGTAAATTTCTTTAGCAATTTCACTGAGATTTTGTACATTTACGCAAGCAATGCCATCAATATATCTTGCGTTGTTTGATAATTTTGTACCCATTTGAAAGTCCTTTTCCATCTATTTACCCATATACTTTAGTTCAAGCAAGGTTACATATAAATTTGCCAGTAAAGGGAAACAGCTGCTACCCATTGAAATGCCTTTAATTAAAAAAAAAAACAATGGTCCGCTTTGAATAAATGAATTATTGAAAGGAAATTTTATAGCATCTATCAAAGTTTCAACAGTGTAAGATTTAACGTTACTTTTTGAATATTTATTGTGTGACCAATATGCTTTCTTTGTATATGAATTAATATTTATGTATGGTTTACCATTATGTTTAAACCTTTTGCTTATTAATTCTGAAAGTGAACTTTTGACATCATCTATGGGTAGATTTGTGTACAGTGTAGAACAATCAAAACATTTGATATTTTTTGCTTTTACATCTTTGATTTTAGATATAAACTCGGAAGAATTGCGAATACCCCAAGAACAATTTATTTCACAGTTTCTAAAAATCGCATTGCAGTATTTACGAATATAATTCCTAATTGCAGTCAAACACAACGTTACTTCTTTGGATAATTGTTTTGACGACAGTTTGAAGCACTGGCTATAAGTCTAAATTTAAAAGGGGTTTTATGTAATTCGGGTATCCATAAGAACACTGGAATATATATGGGTCCTCTTCAGAAACTTTGATATTAAAATTCTTTTTCATCTGATCTGTATGTATATCTATCAAATTATCAATGCATTGTTTGTGTAATTTACATACGTCATGTCCTCTTATGTCTGAAATACTGTTTATACCAAGTTCATTTTTCAAAACATCCACATAATATTTTTTTGCAGATAATCCCAAAATTGTTACCTGTCTGAACTATGTTTGTCACTACAAATCTTTCTTATAGTTCTTTGACTGCTTTTGAAACTTGAAGCTGTTTTAGATTAACCGTACTGAAATTCTTAATGTGGGATTTGTAACGATAAATTCTATTTGTAAGGATTCTTTTCAAGTTTTATAACCATCGTTCAAATTTTTGTAATTTCATTTTTTCTTTCTTTGCTTATTTCATACAGTAGAAGTCCAATACATCACATGTATCCTAAAAAAAATACTGTCAATGTTCAACTTGGGACATATTCGAAATTTTGTATCTTGTGTCATCATTTCTTTGAAACTTGAATTTTGTATTATATCCAAATTACTTGTAAAAACATGTTTGTGGTATGCATAAAGAAAATTAGAATATTTACTATTAGACATACAATCACAATTTTAATTGATTGACCGTAGTTATACAGGGAATGGCAGTGGAAGAAAAGTGATAATTGTACACAAAAAGGGTTTTATATCGTTTACTTCGCATATGAATCCTGACGGCTTTTATAAACAGATTTATGGAATTTTTTTCTAGTATTTTGATTATTTTGATATTAATCTTTGTATCTAAAATGTTATCATGCTATTTATTTCTACTTGTCAACGATAGCAAAATGCATCAATGTTTTTATTCTTCAAGGTCACTGTCAACGTCACAGTGTCACTTTCAATGTCAAAAGTCATAACATTTGACACCTTTTGGGGAATCAAGGTCCTTAAACACACAAACGTACAAATGCATCCAATACTGCCATTTATTCCATACAAAAATTAATATATTTTGTACCTTTGAATCAATCATACATTTAAAGTCAATACAATAAAGGTAAATGTTATTATGTAAGCATTGCTTTTTGCTTGTGTTTATTGGGTCTCTTTTCCAACCTTGTCAGTTTATACAGGTAAGCTGCACGTTACAATCACTTCCCCTTTTACAAACGAACAGTTCATATCTGAAACGCTAAAAACAAATTCATTTCAAATGAAAAGATTGCTTACATACATCAAGCACTTTCAATTAAGCTCTTTTTCAGTGTCAAAAGGTCATTTTAAAGTTCAACTGTGACATAACTTGGTAGCCATGTTGTAATTCGACTGGCGTCGCAGCCTGGGGCCTGTGGCAATTCAGCTACAGTCACTTCAAGAGGTGAAAGAGTTAATGTGTTCACAGATACAATATATCCTTACAGCCAATATGCTATCTAATATTATTATAATATAAGATTACTATAATAAGGTACAAAACTGGATGTAAATATGTTAATGGGACATTCTGGGCAATTGGTAATTACCAATATCACACAGTATTCAGGATCAATAGGGTATGCTGAAAGAGGTTACTTCTTGCCTCAACCGCAGGTGGGAGGAGGGCCTAATTTGTTTCAGTGCGCACAGAGTCCCTTTTGATAAGGGGAGAAATTTGTTTCTTCCCATTGGTACTGAAAGTAGAATCTTAATGTTTTGATAACTTTTGAATCCCTTTGCTGTCCTTCTTGGGTTGGAATTTATGAATCTATGTAAAGATCGTCTGAAATGTTGACGGTCATCATTCCTCGGAGATCAATAGCACATGTAGTGCCAGCCTGGTGTGCTATTAGTCTGCTCGGACTGATAACCTTCGATAACACATATGCGCCCCTGTGTTATTTGCATATCAGAATATTGAAAGTTGGTGGAAAACCTGCCTGAGCAAAATAGGACACAAATAGTAGATTAAAGACTTAAAGATACCAATAAGCTATTACATACTCAAAATTTGCATGAGTACATTGCGTAGATGTTAAAACATCTTTAAAAGCTTATTGACGTTCAAATAAAATTTTGCATTCAGAGATTTATAAGGTACAGATGATAAAAGAACTATGGACAGCAATATGACATGGGCCTATGCTATTTAACAATATAGTCTTAATTGAATAATGGATTCATCCACGAGATTTCTGCAGAACTCCGTTTCTGTAGAATCAAGAGATTTTAAATATCATTCAAAAATATGTAAGAAAGGTATCACGCTAAAACAGTTAACGGAAACTGCCCTTGAAAGTCTTACTTTGCAAAATGAGGGGAAAAAAGATGAAGCAAAGATTTTAAAATACCAGCCATAAATGTGTTGAACAGTACGAAAGGACCCAGGTTAATGAATGTCAACGGAAGCTGGCTTCCAAGTTCTTATGTTTTAAATTCAGGTAAAAACTGTGAAGCACATTTGTTTTGATTTGAGTTACCAAGGAAAGTTCACCCTTAATATTCATGGGCAAAATGATTCAGTGTCAGAGTTTTCCAAAGAAATCGTTTTTTTTTTTTCTATGAATCGAATGGAAAAGTCAATAGCGAATGTTTGCTTTCAGATATGAATGGTGGAAAAGTCACGATCAACGACCTTACTACTATAACTCATGAACGAATGCACTGGAGACATCTTTTTGCGGGGTCCAAGAATATTGATGCAATTCACAATAACACCAAAGGTCAAGGTTTTACCTCTCTATAAAACTCACTTCAGATGTCAAAATTGGCAATCATATTCATAAAAGTGACACTGGCTGATACCATATTCATTTGTGGTCATTTCATTTCAACTTTAAAACATAGACAGAGTGTGCCAAAAGGTATATAGTGATGTTCATGGTATATTTTAAAAAAGCCATCCTTATAGTTCCAGGTGCAGCCAAGTGTGCTTCTGTTATCAGACATACACGGACGGGTACATTGTTCCCGTGGGCAGTTTATCGGTTAGGAAAGGTCTCACGAGTGACAGAAGAGTATATAATGTATGCAATTACTTCTGCACATTGTGAAACCTTTCATTAACAAACAAACACCATGGAAATGCAAATATTGTGATAATTTTTTCTTATAATAATAATAATAATAATAATAATAATAATAATAATAATAATAATAATAATAATGATAATAGAAACAATAACAATAACAGTAACAGTAACAGTAACAATAACAATAACAATAACAACAATAATAATAATAATAATAATAATTATAACAGGAACAGTAACAGTAACAGTAACAATAACAATAACAATAACAACAACAATAATAATAATAATAATAATAATAATAATAATAATAATAATAATAATAATAATAATAACAATAACAGTAACAGTAACAGTAACAATAACAATAACAATAACAATAATAATAATAATAATAATAATAATAATAATGATAATAATATCTTGGATAGGGAAGGAATTTTTATTGCAAATTTGAAAGTCGATTTAAATGATTTATTGCATCTGTCATGAAAAATAACTGTTTAATTGCTGTATTTCAATTTTCAATTTTACTATTCTGAGAAACAGCAGCGAAAATTAAGCGTGCCTGTTAAGGGTTATATAAATACAGAATCTTATGCTTACCTTGGATGTCCCTTGGATGTGGCTACAGTCTTTCAGGGTTGATGAAACTACCCAAAATGTCGTTTCCGTACATGTAGTATAGCAAATGCTCGTGGAAAAAAAGTCTTTAACCGTTAAAAGCAACATTTTTATGCCAAGCTACCTGGTATTTTACCATCGACCCTTCACCAAAGCATGCTGCTAAATTGGTGCGAAATTTTCTGTTTGATTGTAAATATAATGATTACATTTTCTGTCAGTACCTTTTCTTCTTCCAGCTGTTTGTACTGTTGGTACACTGAGAGAACAATGTAGTGTAATGTTCATATGGTTGATTTATCAAACACAGAGGGAAATGACGTATTGATGCACATTTTAAGGTACGAAACAAAGTTAAAATGATACATTTTGCAATAAATTATGAGCAAGTTTAAAATATATGTATTTATCTCATCTTTTAGTAAACTTCTCTTAGTTCTACACAGAAAGGCCAGAACCAGCGTCTTCACTGGCAGTAATCCTATGAAAGTGGTTTCGGCTTATTATGGTCTGTGGCCCACAGTATCTGTAACTTCGCTTGCCTTGACACAAACAAGAACATCCCATTGCTATGTGTGCTCTTTGATCACCATTTTCTTTGTATTCTTTTAAATATATCTTATTTAGCTAGGCAAAAATTTAAACCGCTGTGCCTGCACCATGCATTCTGTGACCCAATTTGATTGAAGTTTCTTCATCACTTTTCTGGTCTCCAAATAAAGAGTATGAGTAGGTGCAGATTTTGTGACAATCGGTGATCATTTTTAGTGCACAATGTGTAGTGTCCCATGCTTTTGGCTGAAAAAAGGATAAAACAATACAAACGAAAGTGGCAAGATGAAGTGCTGCACTACCATCAGTGATATCTGGAAAGTACGGCTTTACAACAAATATTGGAAATGATCATAAAGGCAATTGGGTAAAATTGGCATAACTTTGCTCTTAAACAACTACATGTGCAATATATGCCAATATGCCTTAATCGTCAGAAATTTAGTAAAAAAAAATGTATAAATTGGTGGATGGATGGATAAACAAACGATTGGTAGTAGTTTAAAAGCATTATCAAGTGGCTATTTTATATGAGAATGCTTACGCACAGGGTGAAAGGACTTTTCTTCACACGTTACTTTTCATATGGTCATTTGTACACACAGTTCAGTTGTACTATCGTGTAGGGAGCGATGCAATACAAGTCATATAGTTTTCTGTGTGAGTGCACATTATATATTGACGTGACGCAGTGTCTATGCAGTTTTACTATGTCTACTTTATGACAAACAGCTTACATATTCTTCTCTTACGTCAATTGTGGATAGCGTTACTTATTTGAAACCATCATCTGTTTAATAATTGTACATATCATATTGTCATGAGGATGGAACAACGTACATTTGAGAATCAAATTCCAAGTTTCTGTAAAATTGACATATCATAACACAGATTGCCTGTCATTCCTGTGGAGATGAACAGAACATTGTGCAAAACTTTTGTCTGAACCCTGTGGCAATACAGTGGTATACCTTTGTTCACTTTACTGCACCATGCCAGACATTTCGTTCCATAAAGCATATAAATCGCTAGATTGATGCTCCAAGCTTATTATATGTATTCTGCGAAATCTATCAAAATGTCAGTGTACCAATATCTACAGTTTATGAAACAACTCTGTTTCTATTTCTTTAAAAATCTTAATATATGTATTTGTAATTTTCACATTGTTCCACGGTCATCCTCAAATCCTATTATATTCACTAAATCTAATATATGCATTGTTACGGTTAACAGTTTCGTATAAATAAGATCCTATAGACCATTCCCACGAACGTGGGCAGAAGTGCCTATCTAGTGGCAGCTATAAATCGACAGGTCGAACCTCCAGAGCCGGCAGCAAGTGACATTACATTTGAATGGCAGTGCAGAACGGCAACCCAAACATCCGTATTTTTGCACAATATGGTATTGTTTACAAAACGCATTCGCCCGGATCTTTAATTTTGCGTATGTTTCCTGCCTAAATTCACTTCTATGTTACAAAAATGTCAATCGTTTGCTTGAAAAAAAAAATCGCTCAATGAATCTACAGTATGTGTACGGCATGCAGCCATAGCGTTCAGACGCCGAAACCAAGGTGAGTGTAACCAGTTAGCATTCAAATACAGAGACGCTTTTTAGCGGTTAAATTTTGATATATCAAAGGATACTTAATAAGTATCATGTTTAGCTGACCATCCGCGCTGACAAAGTGAAAATTTAATTATAACGAAGGTTGAATTTCAGCTCATCATCTGTCGCTTGACTGCCTTCCTTCGTGGGCTTTCACATGCCGTCATAGATGCAGGGAGCGTTCATTTTTCATCTTACGATATGTGATATGATATTATGATATGATATGATTTTATTTCAGGCAGGCTGGCAATGATAGTCAGGCCTTTGAGTCATCACAATTGATGCATTTGTCACATTTTTTCTCGTGTCTAGTATTCGATATGGAGATTTGTTTGCGAATATTTCTTCTCAAGGTTCATTTTTATACATTTACACACTGCAAGGCTTAAGGAGGTTTAAAGTCTTTGTCAGAGTCCTGTCAGCTGTGTGACCCTGTGTATGATTAATGCAAACATCAAGAAACGTCTGTATTGATAGACATCCCTTTAAAAAGATAGATAGATAGATAGATAGATAGATAGATAGATAGATAGATAGATAGATAGATAGATAGATAGATAGATAGATAGATAAAATGCTGAAACATAATGTGCTGAAGACAATATATACATACATAAATTTTAGGTAAAAACATACATAGATAAATAAGAAAATAAAAAATAAATAAATAAATAAATAAATAAATAAATAAATAAATAAATAAATAAATAAAGATAAATAAATAAATAAATAAATAAATAAATAAATAAATAAATAGATAAATAAATAAATAGATAAATAAAAATATTTTAAAACAATAGAAATGATATCATACAAATGAAAAAGAAGAATATAGGCCTACATGTAGTACCAAAATAAACCAAATAAAAAACAAACAAACAAAACCAGAAAAACCCAAATGCTGGTGCTACAAATTGATACCTGTCACTATGTGTCAGAAGATAACTTTCTTTGAATTTACTTTCAAACTCAAATTTTCATTGATTGAATCTTTCCAGGTGCATTCAAAAATTTAAAAGTTTACTCGCTCCCCTCCCCGTACCCATGCCATTCTGTTCACTCAACCCCCTCCCCGCTTTTTGCATACGCAATAATTGAATGGCCCTTTAAAAATTGGAAGTTTTCCAGACATAGTGTTTTCATCTTTGAAAAAAAATTAATGCACTAATCAACAATCCCTGACATGTTTTTGCAGATATATATCTCTTGATCACAGGAGACAAAAATTGGAAAATATGTTTTGAATAATTTTCGAGATGAAGACAAAAAAAAAAATTTAAAAAAATGGAGAAATAGTAAATTTCCCCCAAAACGCATTTTTTATTTACCAATTTTAATTTTTGGTTGAGTTTTCTTTGTAGATTACTCGTAATTCTATGAACCCTTGTCATCATATTGATATACTCTTGATAAATAAGGGTGTTTATCTTATTTATTTTATTTTTATTTTATTTTTTTTATCATAAATTCAACTCAAAAGTGAAGTCGCTTTCAGGGGGTTTCCACCGCCTTAAGACAATTTTTATGACCCTTTATTTTGGCACACACACTTGAGCAAAAGCAAAGCAACATATATCACCCGAAAAAGGTGGGTCTGAAGTGATTCAATTAACAATGCAGATTTAAAACAAAGGTTGATCTATTGACATTGAAAACAATTTGAGATGCAACTTGCTTAGTTCTTCCAGCTTTTGACATTGTCATCATAGATGACCATTTTTTTTTTTAAATACAGACTTATAAATATATTCATTCAGTCATTTCTTTACTTATTTACGAAAAAAATGTTTCTTTTTAAAAAGATTTATTCATTATTTCAACTTTTAATTAATTAATCAATTAATTAATTCATTCATTCATTTATTTATTTATTTATCTATTTATTTATGTACTTATTAATTCATTTGTTTGTTTGTTTGTTTGTTTTTTACATTTATTTATTCCCTTTACCCACCGCGCTACCAGCTGAGCTTTTGTCTTTAGTTTTGACGTATTAACCTAGCGGCAAGCCAACCAAAATTTCAGCACTTGAACATGCAGCTGCTATGTAGTCCTATCCCCTAATTTAGCGCCTTCAATGTCCTCTTTTGTGAGTTTTATATCAGCCAATCTGGAAGAAAATTATTACAGATGTTATCTTAGCAAAATTCACAGTAGCAAGCTTCCTTTGCCGGAACATGTACAGGATTATAAGGATTCTCTTCTTTATATTTTTATTTTTATTCATTTTTTTTCTTTTGCCTTAATGTTGCTTCGGACTTTTTTTCATGACATACCAATCTTTGCTGCCACTGTACAGGTATATATCTACACAGAGTATAGTGCGTGTGTTACATTGTAAGGGCAGATCTCACCCAGCAAAGCACAAGTTCATCATGATCCTCTTCACTTCCTTTGTTATGTCTTTTTGTTCAATTTGCCATATGATATCAAACGTAGTTTACCAGGTGCTCAGCAAGTGCCGATTCTGGAGGGCTTAACTCTTGTTTTATAACTTATCATAAAATTGAAATTTCATCAACTCCAACTGGCTTTGTTATCTAGCTTGTATACATAGTGTAGAAGTATCAGTATTACTCGCACTACCATTTGTATGGCAGGACTCTTAATCCCCTATATTCAGGAGGAAATAAACACAGTCTGTAGAAGTTATGTAATGATGTCATTCGATGAGAATTCATGATTAAGTGTTCTGCAAAATAAATATGTATATATATATATATATAAATATATTTATATATATATGTATATATATATATATATATATATATATATATATATATATATATATATATATATATATATATATACACAAACACACACACACACACACACACACATATATACATATATATATATATCTAAAACACCGAGAGGTTGACAGCGATAGGTTGCGGCAGAAAGTGAAGGGGGCAGAAGGAAGCAGTTTGTGGGTACTTGCTGTTTTGTACTGGTTGTTTCTGCCAAGTTCCTCTAGCTACCACCAGCCCATAGCAAGCTGTGAAGCCTGAATTGGACTTCAGCAAAATTCATTGTTACTCAGCTAGTGAGGGCAAGGTCAACTTAGGCTGGTGACTGCTGAAAACCGTGGGCTGCCGCCAAGAAGTGCTTTATACCACCGAAATGTAGCATAAGACCAAAATTATGTGCTAGTGGGGCATACAAACGCCGTATTACTGTCCTACCATTGTTGTGGCAGACCTTCAGTTTCTCTGGCCAGTGGTCATTCAGAGCCAGAGAGGTACACAAAGTTTACTTTGGACCCCTTTCTAACCATGGACTCAGGTACAATGAGGCCTGCATATAGATTGTAACTTAACATTCATGCACTAATATCCAAACCCATTGTTTTGTATTATATTTTATTTTCTAAACGCAATCACTTCATATTTTCTGTAAGGTATGATTTGGCTACATTTGGAACATAGTTATGTAATTGGGGTTATGTTTAGAGGAAAAAGTGATTTAGATGTCGAGGCAAACCGGCAGATATACACAATTGTGCAGAACTTTACTTTTAAAACCAGCAGACTTGCAACTTGGTTAGGTTCAGTTTCCTTGGATGTAGTGGTATACTGCATGAACATGTAACTTATCGTTTGTCGCGCGATTTATGTGTACTATTGTCTGTGTTAACGTGTCTACATAGCCTCCTGATCTGCTTACCTTTGTAAGTATTCGAAAATTCACGAAAAATAAATGCTTTTTAAGAAAAACAACAACGATGCACGTTGCATGTGTGCACACGCAATGCCGTGTCAATTTACACCCCCCCCCCACACACACACACTCGAATTAACATTGGCATGAAGTAGTGAACAGCATGGGTGAAGATCTAATCAAGTCACATTCCCAAAGATTTTAACAGAATCGAGAATGTGGTTCTGGGGAGCTCTAAATTGACACAAACTACCGTAATAAATCCATACCAAAAGAAACGATGGGGAATTGTGCGCAGTCCATCTTCAGAACACTTTGACATCCAACCCATAATTATCTGCCACTCAAATCTAGGGGATGAGGATTGGGGAGAGAAAGCAAAAAATTTGAGTTTCTGTTGCAGTTTCCATCGATTTTCATGGTAATAAATAGGATTTAATGCATTAACTGACAGGTATCGAAATTGAAAATTTGTTAAAAGCCAGGGATCCAGAGTATCACAACCTAACAAACAATTGAGATCAAACTTCCACAAGCTGCATTTTGAGAGAGTTTTAAGGTAATTGGAATGATAGCTTTGTTGAAGTCAAAAATGGGGAAAACGCAAAAAATATGTAAAACAAATAGAAAAAGGTGAAGCTCTACCTCCTGAGATGAAGGTTTAAAGGTCCACAGAGGTGTCCACATGCAAATTTTAAATCAATCTGCTGAGTGGTCTCGGCGAAGAAGATTTTTGTAAAGATTTTGCTGAACAAATTGGACGAAACATTTCATGAAAAGATGAAAATAAAGAAAAACAAAACAAACAAAAAAACAATGGAGATTGACCATTTGAACAAACGTGAATAAAACCCACCTAAGGTACATTCCCATCAAGTTTGAAGTGAATCTTGTCTATGGGTCTGGAGAATAAGACAAAATGTGAACTTTCACTTTGAACCCTATTGACGTACATAGTAATCAACAAGAATATATGCATTGGTGGAAAAGTGTTCCAATAAAATAATCGTTAAAAATCAGGGATTCACAATATCACTACTTAGTGAACAATTTTATGTACCCCTCCAACCAGCTATATATCCACTGGATTTCAATAGAATCTCAGTGACTATTCTTGAGAAGTAAAAAATATAGCCCCCCCCCCCCCCCGCTCCGAAAAAATCTGAGCGCCATCTTGTGAACAATCCCTATTTTAAACCTATCTATCGGTTACCATTACATGTCATCACATAATTTCCAAAACTCGCCAACAATTAGGAATTAACAGGAGCACCACTTAGCAAGCAGCTTTGATACAGACCGATTCAAGCTACATTCCTTTTAAGTTTGAAGAAATCCAGTATTCAAAGATAACTAAACACACAGAAACACATAAAAGGCACAGCGTCGTATTTTGATTGACTTAAAATTGCGTCTCCATAGCATTATAGCCCAAGTGGTCAAGCCACGTAGTGTGAAATTATTTGGAAACAGTTCATTAAAAATGAAGACATGAATCCAAAATGTCCGGAGTTTTTGGAGAATAAATCGTTATACATAAAAGAATGGCGTTTTACCCCATGTATACCGCAGCAGCTTTTAAAATAGTTTTGGCCTACATTTTCTTTGAGAAAAGTCCAGGGCCCCTTACTCTTGTTTTCCTATGTTAATCATGCGATCGTGCGCCGCGAAAGAGCATTACATTACTTCAAAAATTCTTATAAGATTAAAGAATATGAGAAGCGCCGGGTGTCGAAAAAATCCTGGATCTTGATTTATGGTACATTCCCACAAAGTCTCAAAAGAATAAAACATATAATTTGAAGTAATAGATAAACAATGGCGCTTTTCTGAAGGACGTGTGCAGGGCTACATTCAGGAAATGTGAAAGTAACCAGAAGAAATTACGGGTGGCGGACTGGGGTTGTGTCAAGGGTATGGATTAAGGGATTAACACCACAAGTGAGAGTTTGATGCCTGTTCCGTGACCTGACCGGGTCAGGGAAGACGTTCACAACCCAGGATAAAGGTTTTAATCCATTTTCTATCATGATAAAGCATTAGTAGTTAAATGTTAATCAGCCAAGGAGTGAAACCTATTCTGGTGGCTGCGCCCAACACATGCCCTGCTCCAGGCCTAGGTAGGCCTACTTGGCAAAGCCAAGCATAGAGTAAAATGCAGGAATAAGTGAAAACACTTAGGCATGTATATACATTGATCTTAATGGAATATCTATCAATTTTATGCAACAAGTATTAAAATATAAATCAAATTAAAATATAATGGCAATTTGATTATGAAGATCATTTGTTTACAATGCCTCTGAAGACGCCTTGCATCGTCACCTCGTTTTGTCATGGAGCCGACATACTCCATTTCAGCTATAACTCCAAAACCAAACGAGTGCGAGTGCAACCAGAAAGGATGGCTTAAAAAATCCTGGAACTCACCAAAAACATGATGACAAGCAAGCGTCATATTTTGTACAGGCAAAAAGTCAATAACTGTTCGGTATGAAACTGAAATCTTCGATGATAATAATCCAAGTGAAATACAAATGTTGCCGGTACGTGCAAGGCATTTTCCTGCCATTGCTCAACCATGCCGTGTTTTCTGTGAAGCGAGGATTCCGTATTTTGTAACTCTTCCCGTAAATCTTAATCATGAAAGTCCACTTGGAAAGGTACTTGCCGCTAATCCTACCAGGTTCTAATGAAAGCTAAATCATCTGTGATGCATATTTCTACACCAAACTAGATGATTTAAATATGCATCCCTCTTGGGCATGATGTGGCAAAAACCTTAAACTACCTTGATTTTTACTGGAAAAGATAAAAAGCACGACAAACGGCCAAGGCATAAATTAGCTATTTGTACAGTAGTAGCAACATAAACATATTCATAAAGGGGCTACGATATAAAGTCAGTAATAATGTTAAAAGCCCTGATTGACTCTTAAATTTTCTTCTTGAGTTGTGTGTTTGATCTGGTCAAATATTAGGTGACCAAAGTCTCGCAGTAATCTGAGCGGGTCATACTACTCCTAGGCCTATTATGGCCTCTAGTTCTTGTATTCTCATCGGTCAGTTCATTAGGGTCTGATAACATCATAATAGAATATGTTTTAGTCCTATTGTAGTCCAGTCGCAAAGGTGGTACATGGCAAGTTATAGTTCCAATTTCGTGAAACCAATCTTTTTCGGAAAAGCACTCATATAATCTCTTGTGTATAGCTGACAAATCATGTCTACTTGCTGAAAACATACATTTTACAGGCTAGGCCGTTTGCCCCCCAGGCCTGAAAGTATAGCCCACTTTATTGACTAGCCCTTATCTTGTGTGTTAAAGACCTTTATAGTCTCAGTCCAGTGACTGTGTGAATTCTATGACCGACGTTGGATATTATGACCGAAGCACAAACCACTGAGATCATGACGTCCAAAGGAAGTCATAGAATCCACAAAATCACTGGATGGGGAGTATTAAAGTTTATTCTACCAAGGCTAGACTCAATTTAACTCTAATAATTACCCCCCCCCCCCCCCAAATGCAGCATTTTACACATAGTAGGCCTACACAAGTCTACCATCCACCGAGCTGATTGCCGAGTATAGTAGCACTTCATTGTAATCACTACGCGTAATGCAAAATTACCTCTCTGACTTAAACGTGTTTGTAAGGTAATTCGAGCAAAGAGTTCCCTTGACTGTACCAACCTTAGAGCATCGCACACAGACACAAACACTGTTGAGATATGACTTAACACTGTGCTTAACTTTAACATCATATTTGGAATTGACAACGAATGCCAAACAATGGAAACGGTAGGCCAACTGTCTCAAATTTGAGGTTTGCAATCCTGTCAACGTATGGAGCTGCGCGCATGTAAACAATGTGTTCCAGCCCAGCTTAGAACATGTTAACACCTCAAACTGTCTGCCTCAAAGTATGGAAGCACAAAAAATATATTGTTTCCTTTGGATAGAGAAAATTCATTCACCCTCTTGAAATAAAAAGCAAACAAACAAACAAACAAAAACAAAAACAACAAAAACAGTTCACTATGAATTGCGTGATGAAGCCGTGGTTAGTGCTGATACTAACACTGGTTAAATATTAAAACGCAGCAATTGGATTGGCTGTCGCCCGCTGCCCATGATAGAATACATTATAACGTTGGAAAACATTAAGGAATTAAGCTGCGGTCTTGAGACAATAACTACATTGATACATGACAGTTCCCATGAATAAGCAATTATTGTCCGCTCAACTGATGTGTGGAATCAAATTCAAACACGATGGACCAAACATGTCTTCAAAGTTTTAAAAAATTGAACACACTTACCTTTTTCTGAACTCAAATATTTACTTAAAATAGCTGAACTTTCTGTTTCGAGAACAGTGGTGGTTACTAAACCTAATGCAAGAGAAAACATGTTAAGGAAAACAAAATGGATTGGCACATTATACCTGTTCGGATTAGCTTTGTATGATGCTCGTATAGGTAAGTTAACTTTGTATTTTGCATCGAAAGAGTGACTTTGAAATTTGAAGTTGATAATATTGCAGCATTTTGTTACCGTTAATATATAAAGAACTGTCGAGTAACACAACGTCTACACGCACAACTGTTAAACTGTCTGATAACTAAAGACTTTTAAGAAAAACTCCTTGTATCTCTTTATGACTAAGTCGTTGCCTTTATACAGTAAGTTGGTCTTGCATATTAGAAGTTAAGAAGAATGTGTGCCTATTCGTTAATCGCTGTAAGCATTCACGCATACGAGTCTAGGTCAAGACCTAAAATCTTTCTTTCAGTTTGACTGATGTTTTATATGAACATGATGGATCAGCGGGAGTCCACCAATTGACTGATAGTGGCTACAAGTGGTCAAAACCTGCTCAGTCTATCATGTTGATGATCACCAGACTTTACAAGGGTGATAGACTGACTGACTGGATGTTGATGATCACCAGACTTTACAAGGGTGATAGACTGACTGACTGGACTGACTGACTGACTGAGTGACGGACGGATGGACGGACTGACTGACTGACTGACTAAATAAATACACAAATAAATAAATAAAATGATTTTGTATAGTATTGCGGGAAATCGTTCCATCATAGTTTTCGGGTGTCCAAATATCTACAGAGTTTTTACGAGAGACAAGGCTTTCCTTTGGAAAGTGCCGTCTCTGGCAGATAAAGTGTAGCCATGGAATAACGTGCAACCGACTGTGCAAAGTAGTATAGGCAAACCTACATCAATTTAATTATGTCGGATACGTCATTTGCGATAACACAAAGTATCAGGAAAAAAGACTTAACAGTTTATCAATGATCTATTAATTAGGTGTGCAAAGGCGATTCCCACATTTCCATCCTAAGGATCCATAGATATATATACCTGTAAGTTGAGCGTCAGACCCGTCAATAAATTCGACATGGGTGCTGCAAATTTTCAGATTTGCCCTTCTACTGATTTCCGAAATCTAGCGTAGGAAATCTGTTAATTGCACTTATTTTTTTCTAAACCAGATAACAGATTTTCAAATGCGCTCCCACAGAAGTGTATCCTATGATGTCCGTTCAATGCATCTAACATAAATGCTCCACCTCTGCTTTTTGGCAACACTCCATCCATTGGATACAAATGTGAGCAAATATAACAGACAACCTGTACTGTCATGTTGTACAGCTGATACCTTCACTGTGCTGTGCTCACGTAATTTTTATTGACCCTGAAACGGGTTTGCGTATTTGAATAAGAACTTCCAGCAAATTTTACTTTTGATATGTACGTTAACTTTGTTTGCCTTTTGCCTCTTCTGGTAGTTTGTCCCCCGATAAAACAAGAGGACCTTGACCTTCCGAATAATATCAAAGTCAACTTTATTTAGTACCATCATGATTGCAATATTATTGGTGACTATGTTTTAATTTTCAAACGGAAGTTACAAAATCAATCATCACGGGGATATAAGCCAATCAATCAGTTTGACAATTCAAGGTCATACCCTCTGCAAATATATATATATATATATATATATATATATATATATATATATATATATATATATATATATATATATATATATATATATATATATAATGATAATTTCCTATTCTTGTTTTATGATAACCATGGGTATGAACCTTTCATCATTACCATGATAAAATTCAACGTGTCAGAATTTCTGCTATGCCTAGTCAAATGCCAACATTAAAACGTAGTCTAACCAGTAATTCTTAATTCTAATAGGAAAAGACTATCAGCACTGCCTAGTGAGCAAACCAGTTGAAGTACAATCTTGCCAACTTTGAAGAAAATTGAACATGCAGGCTGGGGGGAACAAGTCAGAAATAATGACAATACACGAACATTCTTTATGAATCCAAAAAGAAATCGCAGTAACACCTTTTGAACAAAGTATGGTCTTGCAGTTCCTATAAGTTCCTGTGCAATTTCAAAGCAGCTTGCTAAGTGATTCCTGAGAAGACTGCTAAAGATTTTGCCAACCATTAACACAAATGGCTCATAAATTCCAAAATTAGGTGGAACATTGGTAGTTCCCTACCAAGATTGATATGTATCTGGATAAAGGTTTAGGAGGATAAGTCGAAATTGTGATTAGCCTGAACGGAAGAACGGTGATGGGCGAATGACACAGTTAAGCCTAGCCGAGTGACAAGCCAGCTAAGCCAAAAACGATCATTTTAATATGGCCATGTTACACTTTGGGTATTCTAGCAGAGGAATGCTTTTAGAAGGAGTTAATTTACTTATGTAGTTTTGGGTGCTTGGTTGATAAAATAGCTCCTTTTAGGATCTGTGCCTTTGGGAGAAATTTAAAATTGTGCTTTTGAAATTCATTCTGAACTTCTAATATCTGCATATGTATATATATGTATTCGAAATAGCAGCTTCATTATATTAAAAATATGCTGATCATCTAATCCGAATTCAGGGACCACTGTTAACCCGAAGCTAGTACTTTATGCATTGCTCAGTACATTAATCCTCCAAACATATATATTTTGGTTGATAAACAGCTAATTTCATTCCCCTGTTTTCAAGGGAAATAAAATAATGTAATATATTGTTCCAAACATGAATTCATACTACAAAAAAACTCACTAACAAGACATAGTTTAATTTTAATCTGTCCAAAACAACCCATTCGTCTTTGTAAAACTTAACTTTTTGTAGGGCTTGGACATTAATATAGACAATGCAGACACTTTAAGTGTAAGTTATCAAAAATAATAATACACATTTTTGGTTAAAGGCAAATTCATCATGCTTGGATGTGTAGAAGTTGCTCGGTGCTGACTGACTTTATCGTGTCAGGTAAATTGATTGTCCTGCATGTACAGTAGCGACTGAAAGTAACTTAACCAAAATTTGCGCGCACTCGCAAATTGCTCGCACTTTGCTCACACTTTGCTCGGGCTCGCACTCCCGGGTTGATCGCAGTTCTTTTGTGATCTACCCGCACCCTTGCTCGCAAGCACCCTCACGTTCACCCGGGAGTTCCATGTGCTCGCAGGTACTGACTAACCCGCGGGCACAGTGGAAAGACCAGCAGGACAAGCCTTTTATATACATACTATATTTCAGTCTTTAAACTTATTCATTATCTAACTGGAAATGTACCCCCCCCCCCCCGGCACTCCTCAACAAGTCACCCCCTCCCCCTAAAAAGAATGATAGTGGCTAGTATCCGTCTATAGATACCTACATGTAGATATAGGCTCATTTGAGTATGTATTTTTCCGTTGCCATATAATTACTATTTCTGCACATATGTTAGGGCTGCATGTGACCCCCGGGGAAGTAAATGTCACACTCAAGTCGATTTTATTTTGCTGTACATTCGCGAGAATAACTATTGAATGTGAATGGAGTAATTTACATGTTAATTGTTGAAAGAAATACACTGCTAATAACTGATTTGACTCATGTGTGTTTATTTCGGAAAGGAGCTAAATTTCAGAACAATTTAGGAACCACGATGCAGACGTTTCCTGGCTACAAGATGCCCTGCGTATTGTGCTCTGTTATCACCAGGTCCATGGGTCTATGAAAAACTGTAAATATTCCCTGTACTTGTGAATAAAATCAGACCAGATTGTTCTAACGTTAGATCTACAAGTGATCGATTCGCATTCAGTAGAGATAAGCTGGGCTAGCTGGGATGTATCAACGCCTTCAAAAGTTGAAGCCAAACCGGGAAATAAGACTGCAATCGCTACAGATTTTGACCATGTTCTTATAAATATACATGAAAATTCAATAGCCGTTTTTACAATGTTTTAGCCAAATCAAACAAACACTAGCATTTGGCTTAAGGCACCAGTGATTCCTGGCTGGTAAATTCGATAACGAGACAAGCCCCCCCCCCCCCCCCCCATCCCAGACGTTGGGATAAAGTTGAAGAATGTGGATTTCTGGAATTTTTTGGACCCCATGGTTGCATGTATCCAGTCTCTAATGCTGCATACATTTTCATGTAAATGTGAGTTTTTGTTTTTGCACTGTTGGCATTCATAAGAACTGATGAATATTTTTTTCACCCAAACCTCATTACTATGTACTTAAAATGCAAGTCAGTTCAATATGGGCGATCACGACTAACTACCATCCCCCCCCCAAAAAAAAAACCTTATGAAACCACCCCACCCCCGTCTACCAATTAGCCCCAGACTCCATCGTTATTGGAAGCTGGACAGTGTGGTCAGCAGAATTTCATTACCCAGGGGCTGTGGGTACGCATGGAGCATTGGGGGCAGCATCACTTTGGTCCGCCAGGTTGCATCTCGGCAATAACCATGAAGCGGGTGTCGCAAAATAGCAGTGCGTATGGCAGTCATGAAGTACTCGAGATAAGGAAATTAGCTCATTTATACGGCAATCAAGTCGTGTACTGCACTGGACTTGCGGATTGATTGATTGATTCATACATTCATATTTCTTTATTTAATGGGGGCAGGGGAGGAAAGTTGTAACCACCAGACATGTTGTATCATCTCAAGAGGGTGGGAAAGGGGTTTCCCGTACTGGGGCTTTTTATTTACCGTACTGGCGTACTGGAAGCCGTCTTATTTTACGTACTTCGTACTATCCAAAATTTGGAAAGATTTTTATTTTCCGTACTACGTACTCTACAAAAATGATTACCTGTACCACCGTACTGACCCCCCCCCCCCCTTACCACCCCCCCCCCTTCTCTCAAGTGTCAATTAACTGCGCAGAAACATACTTTGTTTCCATGAGCAGACCACTTTTTCCTTTTTTTTTTTTTTTTGGAGCGTGAAGTGCCACAGGAGCAATCGGTTAACACAGCAAGATGGACACTATGTCACGCCACGGAGCCCAGAATGGGAAGGAGAGAGAACTTTGAAATTGGCCAAACTTGTTGCGTCTGTACTTATTACGTTCCTTTGTTTCAAAGTCCACTTTCAAACTGACATAAAATACACTTGTTTTGACAAAATCAATATAAAGCTAGTGTTTATAAACATATTATTTTTCAACAGCTCCTTCACATGAAGATTTTTGTGTCACCCGTATAGATTGGGCTTGACTTCAAGGAAATGGGTTTTGTTTATTACTTACCTATAATACCTAATCAAATATAAATATTTGGCTCATGAAAATATTGACTTGCTTCTTTCAATTTCAACAGGACAAGTTAAAAAAAGTATATTACTACAAGTACAATGACATTTTCATGTACATCGCAAGGAAGATCGCAACAGTTTACTTTTGTAACGATATGCACGACTTCACATAGCCGTGGCATAAAACAGATACACAGAGTAGCCAAATTACCTTTTTCCTTTGTACTTTAAAAGCTTTGATCGTCTTCATGATTGACCATGGATGGTACATGCATGGCAATTCAGACATTAATTTGATTGTTTTTAAAAATTTATCACCACCTGATTGTAAAAGCTATACTAATAGGGAGGATCTCCATTAAAAAAATGGACACAGGGCAGTTTTATAAAGGTACATAATCACTTATTCCATTGAAACCTCATTATAACGACACTCAGATATCCGACATATTCTGACACCGGAAAATGTTCCTGAAGGTTATGGACCAACCAACTGATCAAGAATAATTTCTCTGATGTTTTTAATTTGAGACCCTGTCAGGCAATTACGCGGAGATTACTTGGAAAAAACACCCCTAAATTCTAAATTTCCCCCACCGCGAAGTTGTTCTTAATTGACCCCCTTTCTCCCAACTAAACTGGAACGATCATGCGTACCCATAGTATCCCCGAGTTAGGGGGCAGGGCGGCATCGTTGTTGAGCAAGATTGTTGGCGCTCTGCTCATGGAGGTACTACCGTTAATTTGATACTTTCATGCTCTACTGTAACGCGGAAAAAAAAACACTCTGGAGGAGCCACAGTCTATCTACAGAGGCAACAACAGATGCAAACTGAAAATAGCAGTTATTTTAAACTACATTGTATATCTCAGGATGTTGGTTTTTTCCTCCTTGTTAATAGCAATGGATAGGCAATTCCACAGTGATGCTCGACCAGAACGAGTCACATTCAAGGATGCCTGCCTGCGAAGTGATTCAGCCGGCGAAGTACCTGCATTACAGTGTAAATGTTAAAGCCCGTCATTAATCTGTCAGGAAGTACAAGGAGGGGTTTGCTTAGTTTTTCCTTAAAAATGACGCTTTTACTTTTGGGCCATTACTATTGCCAAACATTAGTTGGGGTATTTCTATAGCAGACGGTGACCGAGTTTGCCTCCTTAGCTGACTCATGCCATTTTTATCGGCTACTGGACCCAGTCACCAGTCCAAGGCGCTTGCTCTTCCAAGCAGGTTATCTGTGCAGCAGGCTTTCTACCTCCAGGAAAACTTATCTATACATAAACATCAGCACATAAAAAAGTCTGCTCCTCAGGCAACCAAGTAGCCTGCAGAGCAGACCAAGTTCCATGTTACTACACTAGACAAAATACGCAGCTGGAGTCTGCTTTGGAGGCAAGCAACCAAGTAGGCAGTGATTGTACAAACTTGAAAGAGCCGAAAGTGCCTCTTCAAGGTTTCATGTATTTAGCACACCTTGGGCACCGATCCGTGAAGATAAAGCTGCAGCATCAACACAGTCTCGGCGCCGAACTGCTTGTACATGCAGATAGGAACGGTGTCCTAATGTAACCAAAGATCTGAAGAGGCAGAATTTCATTTACATGCAAGTAGTGGATCTAGAATGCAATAGGTTTATTCTAGTTTACATAAAATTGTATCACCTTAAACTTGACAGACTTGAAATTAACATTTAACAAATTCTTTTCCCCGCTCATCGTTATCCTTGCATTTTTCAAACTTCATTACTTTTTATAACTAGCGTAACAAAGAACTATCCGATGTTGCCTCCCAAATTATATCCCCCCCCCCCCGGTAACACAGAGCTTGATCTGCTTCAAACAATTTTTATAACAGTTCAGTACTATATCGCTGAAACTAGACAGTCTTTATTCTCATCCTTCCAGTTCCTAATTAATTCTACCCACCCCCGGTGGGGGGCGGGGGTGTAATCAAATGTAAATTGGATAGGTGGGGATGTAATTTAACTATTTTCTCCCATTTTTCTGGTCATTAGTAAACACTATGTCATTATTTTGTTCTCAAGTTATTTACTGATTGATTAGCCAACAATCTGTGTTGATACATTCATTAGTGTAACATACGCTTACGTAATTTTGTGATGTCCTTTGCATGTTGTACATATTCTGTTTTGTCGCTCCGTGTCTGGAGAACCCATTGTATTAGTCACTTTATGTGCTGTGGGGCTATCCAGAATGAACAAAAATGTTTAAATCAAACGAAATAAAAAAAGAAAGAACGATGCTATTTTCACCGTACGGTGAGAATAGCGTTTTGTCTATTTTCACCGTGCGGTGAGAATAGCGTTTGGAAGGAGTTTTGTCTATATTCACGGTACGGTGAGGATAGGGTTTTGTCTATTTTCACCGTATGGCGGTGATGGTACAGCTTGGTATATTTTCACGGTGAGGATAGAGACGGCTCTATTTTTACCATCTGGAATTGAAATTCAGAGCCTTTTCGCAAATTATTGGTTATGGCTTGTTGCATAGAACTGAGGCAAATTCAGATTGGAGAAATGCTTACTTTAGGGAGATAGCTAGCTTTATAGTATAGTCAATAGGAAACGGGACCAAAGCAAAGTGCCCACTTACGGAGGGTTTACTGTAAAGCAATTACCTTGGCACCGTGACAGCATTAAGTGCTTGGCTTTTTACCATCTCAAATTAGTGTATAGGAATTTACTCTACCCACCCATGAGTCTTTCATTTTTGTTGCTTCGTGGATTTTTTTTAATGCGATCCTTAACTAAAGTCATAACAAGATAGATCTATAAGTTACCGTTAAGTTCCGTTACTTCCATCTGTGACACTATTAAAAAAGTTCCTACTTTGCCTTGCTACCTAAATTTTGCCTTTTCACACAAAAATACAGTGTTGGCTCTATAGAAACTATTAGATAATAAAAGCTGAAACAACACCTCGGTAGATCTCATTATAAACCATGCTCAACTTGGATGTTAGGCCTTTTTATTATTTCAGCAAATGCTTGTTCCAATTCTCTTTGTGTGCAATATCATGACACGGTGCTTTTCCAAAATATTCTTCCCTGGTTGACATCTTTTCATCGCCGTACGTTAGAAATAGAGCAGCCCCTATTCTCCCCATTAGATGAATATATATATATATATATATATATATATATATATTATATATATATATATATATATATATATATATATATATGTATATATATATATATATATATATATATATATATATAGAGAGAGAGAGAGAGAGAGAGAGAGAGAGAGAGAAAAATTTATCATCACCGTACGGTGAAAATAGACAAAACACTATTCTCACAGTACGGTGAAAAAAGTCACTCCAAAAAAGATAACCTTGCCCCCACACTGTTACTGTGACTTAAAAATTTTGCTACATCATATTTTTCAGGACAAGAAACAAATACCATTGAAAATTTGGGTACGGACTCAGTCTAACCATGGACCTAGTCCATGGTCTTACGCTTGCCACTGAAATAGTAAATAGTAAATCGGGGGTGAAAGTATGGCTAACAGTCTTTTACATACATCAGAAAATTAGAAAGGGGCTAGTTCCGTGCCTGCTTAGCCTCTCGTGCCATCTTTCTATCTGGCTTGCTTGGGTCTACTAAGGCCTGCTAAGCAGACAAGCCAATAAAGCAAGAACACGAAACTTTCGCTGACATTGGTATTAAGATATGCTCTGAGAAACCGGTCAGAATATTTATATATCTCTGTAATTTAATGTTGGAGAAATGCCTTGCGCTCCCATAGGACCACAGTGGTTGACATTTGTCAGGCAGGGAAGGAACACCTGAGCTGCTGGGTGCAATGGTGGCCACACGGTGGCAGCGTGTGTATGCCGCCATAGTGCTTCGGCCGTACCCAGTGGTATGCATTCGTGCATCATGTGTCGCCTGACCCCCGGCGGGCCATGCCGTGGAACATCGGGAGCGGGAGATTATGGTCGGGCCAGTATCTCCCTTTCAGTCACCACTTATGGTCATCGCATATGGGTGTGTAAACATGTGCGTAAGCTTGTTTGCATGCATCTGTGTACATGTATTGTTCAATTGTTGTATCAAGTCTGTATTAGTATTTGTAGTCAAATTTATATCATGCACGGTCATCCCATACTCATATTATCATGATTTGTATTGTCCTGTGAGTCTTGTATATATTATTGCACGTCTCCGTCTCTGGAGAACCCCTAAATTAGACAATGTTCGTACTATTGGTCTACCCAGTATAAATAAATACGTCTAAACTAACACTAAAATCAAGGAGGGTAGGAGGCTACCCTCCTTGTTAAAATATACCTCCTGGGGATCCACATGCAAGTATGTGTACGTTAGTGTGTGTGTGTGTGTGTGTGTGTGTGTGTGTGTGTGTGTGTGTGTGTGTGTGTGTGTGTGTGTGTGTGTGTGTGTGTGTGTGTGTGTGACAGTGTAGGTTTGTAACACCCTACGATTGGGGACACATTTCTGTTCTTTCCAAACTAACTGGGGCTATTTTTCAACCGAGGACTTCCCCACTTCTTTGCTATTCTGCATATGAAAGAAGTCACACAGATCTGTTATTTAAACACCATGTTAAAATGGCCCCACTTCGATAATGACGATTGCCCCTGTTGTGAGGTAAAGAACATTGGTTTGTGCCTTTGGTTGGACAGTAAAGAACGGGAAGTCCCCAGTTAAAAGTGCGTGTCCCCAGTTGTAGTGTGTGTCCCCACTTGATGATGTTCCCAGTTATGTCTTATGAGGTGAAAAACGATGTATCCCCACTAGTGACACGCTACAAGTGTGTGTGTGTGTGTGTGTGTGTGTGTGTGTGTGATACGATACGATAAGTTTATTGTGTATAGACCCCGGGCCGATACAACAAAAAAAGGAAGAAAAACAAGAAAAAAAAAAAATAATAATAATAAACAAGAGGAAAAAAGGCAAAGCACATGCTCCGTCAAGATTTTGCAATGTTACTTTTTTATGCCTTTCATTGACTGTGGTCAACATTGCTCCTGAATATATAGCCTTGTAAAATAAATGTATAAAGTGTTAATACTTGTGTGTCATTTATAAAACAGGACGTGTCAACATATTAAATAGCAACTAAATAATGTAATCAGTCGGAAAATTCAGAGCTGTATACTCAGATTACATAACAGTAATGTGTGTGTGTGTGTGTGTGTGTGTGAATATGAGACATCTGCTGCTCATGCTTTTCTGAGTTTAAGAGAGAAGCAAATGTTGGCTTCAATGAAATGAAAAAAAAAAATGAAAAAGTGAGTAACGATCCTCATCATACTCATTTAATCTCCCTAAAGAGAGAAATATATAACTGTACATGTACATGTACGTACAAACTGTATAATATGCAGGTATATAGATGTTGTCAACTTCATCTTGGCGCAGCTGGGCTCGCGAGCCAAACGGACATGCATTGATGCTCGGGGGCAACCCATGCCCGCACCCGCACCCGCCCCCGCCCGCTCGGGCACCCGCATTAACACACAGACTCAATCTGTAATTAACCCAGGGGTTGCTCGGGGGCAATTGGAGGAGTGCTCGCAAATTGCTCGCGGGTTGCTTGCGCGCAGAGGTTAAGTTACTTTCAGTCGCTACTGTACATGTGGTGTAGCAAAAAAAAGTTCCATTCCACATTTCCTATTTTGAACATCGGCTTTTCAAGCAAATCATGCCTTTCCTTTTTCGACACACTGTCCACACTTCAATTATACTTTTATTTGATAAAGATAATAGCCCAGGAAATATAGTTAAACTTATTTTCATTTAAATTAATTACTCGTATTTTTCATTGTGGTATTTATTTTTGCAGTGACTTCAGGTAAATTACAGTCATTTATTTATTCTTTTCCTATTTCATTTTATTTTATGGACTACCCGCAGTAGTTTGATTGTGAAAATTGTGGGGTTTTTTCCAATAATTGAAGTCAAACAACCCAACTGATTCCAAGCCGGGTGGCTTTACACAAACATATCTCTTCAACGATCTGACTTAACCCAGAGCACTGCTGGCATCATTAAAACTGAACGACTCTTTGCCCTTCGAAGGTAAAACTACTGGTGCTTGCAAGGGGAAACTATTGCGCAAAGTGTGTATTAGAGATTGGAAAGTATAGCTCAATGCAGATTCTAAAAGAACATAAAGTTCAAAGTACAGGCAAATACTATTCCACGAAACTTATTTTCGGGCACCACCTACTGAGAAAAAGACACTGGAGGTAATCTTTCATTTTTGCGTCAGAAGAAATAAAACTCACTCTCCAGTTTGTGTGGGTTTCTTCTTCCTTCTGACAAAGGAACCCGCTCCCATTCCATTTTGTAGTTATTCCTTATCTGCAGGAATTGCCACTTTATGTTGAACATAATAAAGTGCCTTATTTTGTCATCTCTGTCACGTTTCTCTACTCTTTCATTGGAGAAAATCCTGAACGTGCTACTCATATTGGCAGTAAATGAGCAATAGTTCCAAAAAATTGTTATCAACATTCATAAATTCCAAGCTACGGATAACCACGAAGATATTCAAAGTAACTAAAACATCAACATTCATCTTTCAAAACCATTGTAAATGAACGAATTTTACTCCTGACTTGAAACAGGCAGTCACACATAAAAGGTAATTGATGGTTTTAAGCCGGTTCTCTCACCTATGAAATATTAATAACTAGAGACTTTATTTTGTTTTCAAAATTGGCATAACTTCTTAAAACCTAGATTCATTTGTTTCTGCCAAAGAGGAAAAGAGACATGGTAGTCCTGACTCGTTTCGGTTCTTCTGACTTGTCAGCAAGCTGAGTTTGCAACAAAAAAAAAAAAAAAAAAAAAAAAAGAAAAGGAAGAAAGTAGACGAACATCGTTTTAGTGACATTTTTGAATCTGAAATATTATAGAAACAATCTACGTCTATTACAACTATGAGTCGAATACACAGCCCACAGCAAAACATAGCCAGCAAAGTATTAATTGATGGATTAGAAAAATAAAAACATTATCCACATTCATAAATTTCAACCAAGCAATAACAGAAAGACATTCAACATTTACCAAACCACCAACCTTCATATTCCAATGCCAATGAGAAGAAACAAATTTCACTCCAGACTTGAGGCAGAAAGTCACTCACAAGAGGTAACAGGTGGTTTGAAACCAGTCTAATCTTTGGGATATTCTTCATTAGCTTCAGAATTGAGGATTTCTAAACTATATTGGCCTAAACACTTAAAGCCAAAATTATACCACCTGTGCCAATGCTAAAAAAGAGATGTAGTGGGCCTGCCTAGTTTGGGTTCTTTTCATTTGTCAGTCAACAGAGTTTAGAGAAAAAGAAGAAGGTAGGCCAACATGGTGTTTGTAATATTTATGAATCTGGAACATTTTAAACACACTGTACCTCTATTATAACTACGGACTTCAGTTTTTCCAAACTATAAGGGCCTTACCACTTAATACACAAATTGCGTCACTTCTGCCTAAGATAAAATATATATAAAAGATATGTGGTAGGTATGTCACTTTTGGTTCTTCTGATGCAGTCAGCAATGTAATCAATTGCCAGATCAAGAAACGACTTTAGTGGGCCTAGTTCAAATAGCTCCTCTTATTTCATCTTCTTCTGAAAGAAGATGAAACTCAAGAAAGCTTCATTACAAGTATGGACAAAGTGTATTTATTGCCTTGTTTTACTTCCATAAACAATAGGCGTCTGCACGATTATAGTGGTAAACCTCCTTTTTATTATTTCAACTGTAACTGAAACAATCAGTTTGGTTCTCTGTTTGGATTTAGAGGCCCATTGTCAGTCAAACCACTAGTGGATACAATTATATATCCGAGCATTTTCTTATCCACAGTCGATCTTAAGGTGGCTATAATTTTTCAACAGACAAAAATATCCTTTGTGAATTGACAATTCATTCAGTTACCAACATATCTAGAATTGTCGTGCCCATTAGGACCAAGGAATGTGCTAATCCAACAGGTTTCCTGAGTGCACTTAAGATATATGGTGCTGTAAATGCGCCGAGGAAAGCTGTTGACTCATTCAATTATTGAAAGATGCACGATTGACTGAGCTTTAACGTGCTTGCCTTTCACCTCTGTGGCCCCAGTTCAATTCATGGCCAGGAGACAAGTGAAAAGAGTTCCTACTCCTCTGTCTGTGCAAAGATGTTTTCCCAAAGTCCTTTGGTTCCATCCGCCACATCAACTAGGAAGGAAGGTATATGCCGACATCTGTGGCATGGAGAGTAATTATTAGAGACTTGGCCTGTGTCACATTCCATTTACAACACAGGGCCTTTACTTTATTTTTACTTGAGGCTGAAAGAGTTATAATGTTTTCTGGTTTTTACAGATCCTACAAATGAAGGCACAGTGAGACTCATGTCAAACAGACCAAATTTTTTAAATTTCCAAACAAAATTATCAGCTGGTGTAGTTGAAGTATTTCTGAATGGCACATGGAGTCGAATATCTACTAATGGTTTTACCGACGAGACAGCAGCGGTAATTTGCAGACAGTTGGGATTTGACCTTGGATCAAAGCTTCAGCCAGGAGTTAGAAAATACTACGGTTGGCTTCCAAGCATCCAATGTAGTGGCAACGAGATGAATATCGTACAGTGCAGTTACAGTGATGGGTACCGGATGGGTATTCCCCTTAGCAGGAATATGATAAGGTTACAGGCTGCTGTTTCCTGTTTGCAGTACAGACCAGGTATGACTTACCCAAGGTATATTTGTATAAACTAAATCTAGGTATAGATTTTTCTTTCCCAAAATATTTTCATAAATTCGCAATAAACCTCTAAATGTAACAGCAAAAAATTTATATTCTTTCATTTTTCTTTCTGAATGAATATAAAAAGTAAATTTGTTGTCTTCTCATGATATATGACGGTGGGATCTTATAGCAAATATTCACACCACTCGACAAGGGCGACAACATTTAACAAACTTTCCAAGCAGGACCTTCTGGAGTATAAGATAGACTATAGCAGAGGCATCCAGCGAAAAAGCAAGAAAGACAAGAATGGGAATTAAGAAATGAAATCGCATTCAATTTTCATGAGCTAGTACAGAACATAAAAAATATAATATGAATGTCAAATTATAATTTTACAACTGTGCATAAAATGGATTAAGAACATTTTCTGAGGATATATGTTAAGCACTTATTTGTGTCCTCAACATAGAATAATATAATTACCACTTTGTCCTGCTGTTACGAGAGGGTGAGCTTGAAACACACACACACACACACACACACACACACACACACACACACACACACAAACACAAACACACACACAATATGACACTTTACTGGGTGTGAGCATCAACTTTGCAAAGTTTTATCGCTGCTGCCAAGATAACTATGCTAACCAGAATGAGTAATGTCATGCATACTGTTACAGCACATCTGTCCGCATGACAGCTAGGTCTGCTTAATCTTATGTGAGTTATCTACATTTTTCCTATCTTCTGACAAACTAGGAGTCTGTGTGTTGTGTTTTTGGACGATAGCCATATTTTGGAGATTGTTTACCATACTCAGTGCTTAAACACAGCCCCCGTATGCTAGTGATAGCTCAGTGTTTTGTACAGCTTCTGTAAACCAATGACAAACGCAAAAGTAATATTTTTGGCCTTAAACCACAGTGGCAAATAACTAGCCTAAACACATTATAACATTGAAAGACTGATATCTTGACCCTGCAAGAATGCCAAAATCATAAACTAAACACTCTTAACAGAAGCAAAACTGGCCTTTAACTGCAAAAGCAGGACCCTGTTCCGGTTATGCAGTAATGCTCGGCTTCGATTTTCATGACAGATTATTTACAGAAACACTTATACACACGTATGAGGTTTTCGAAACCATGTAAATATACTCAATATTCCTTGCGTGAAACGAGTGCAAACTGGGGGCCTCTCTCTTAACAAGGGTGCTCAAACGTATTAATATTTGATACTTAGTTCGAGCATAAAAGAATCATTCAAAGCACAAGAAGATACGGATCATCACTGCAAGATAAACAATTTGAATTAACGTCTGGTCATGTGATATAAGAACGTATAACCAAATGCATTATGTATTACCATATGCTTGGTAACTCCAACAAATTCAGTTTAAATCTATTCCTTGTAGCACAACCACTTTGAAAACGCTTAGCGACTCATGTCCATGTTTGGTCGTAAGGTCACTATGATGTCATGACAGTGTCCTCGCATAATCTTGATAATAAATGTGCTGCCCCTTCACTTCTACTCAATGTAAGACTGGCTACATGGCAGAATAGGGGATATGTGATGCACAGTCTTCTTGAATAGCAGCTGCAGATGGCAATACACTGTGACTCATGGCTGTTTAAAGAAGTCTATTAACTCGGTGAAAGCTCTCGAGAACTTTACTTTTGCCATGTATGACAGACATACGCCATCCACAAAATCACTGTCATGGCCCCGCCCATTGTTATGTTTCGCATTGTTTATGTCATTTTTGTGTCATATTAATTCACACCATGCATTACTATCTGTCGAGCTATGTTTATTTCGTAGATTAATGCCCACATGATGTATTTGTTTCGCACCATGCAGCACCGTATTATTTGAGCAAAGAGCAGTGTTTTCTTTAATTTCACTGAGTAAGTCAATCAACAAATAGTGTAGTATATTTTACACTAGAAATTCCTATCAACATGTATCAATAGACCAGAATATGTTTGGAGGTGATACGATCTACTTATTGAAGCCGTATGTGACTCTCATTTCTCTGGTCCCTCCTATTCTACACCAACGAAGTTGAAAATCGCATCGCTTTTTTCTCTGGGCATCCCAGTCCGTTAAGTGCTTGACAAGGGAAGTGTCTACCACCCACTTTACTTGCCCAGCAACAGCATCATATAGCACCAGTAAATGTCCATGACAAAGTACTGAAAATTGTACTTTTACACCAGGTAGTTATACGTAATTAGACTAGCGAGGATGTGAAACCAATATATCGTTATTATAATTTCAAGGTAAGAGTGTGGAAACTCCCCTTCACCTAAGGGTAATATGTACTCTGATATGGGCCCTTGTACCCCCTGGCAGAAAATGCAAACAGCAAAACACTCAACCATTAACTTTCTGGGGTTGAAAATTGGGCTCCGTTTACATTGTCCACTTCTATTTAAATGAAGGCTGTTGCTGCTGCTAAGACCTGTCATTCGGGTCTTATAAAGGGCTGGTAGTTAGGATGGAGCCATCAGCCTCACTGATTAATACATTCATGCACGCCTGCCCATGTCCATGAAGATGCAGCTCCAATTCTGAATGCATGAGATTTATACTCGGAACAGGTATGAGTGCATAATCTGGCTACTTTTGTTACGATTACTTAGAACTGGTATCACAGAAGAGGGAAATTTCTAATAAATAAATAGAGCTACTGATGATGATATGCCTGGCATGCCGTGAATATAACCATCGATTATTCTGACAGGACTTAAGCCTATGTTCTACCGCAGCTACTTTATGCAATACTCTTACCGAGAACAAATAGAAATGAATTATCCTCATCGTTTTACAAAGAAAGACTTTTTCCAGTTTCCATCGAAGCCTGTGGAACTATAAACTGCCGTGGTCAGATATAGAATAACTCCTGAAACCAGAATTTGTAAGCTTAATGTCATTATTGTGCCTGTTGAAAAGTAAGCTAACATCCTCAGGACCAACCGACAAGAAAAGAAACTAGCTGATATAAAAAACTGACAGTCTACTAACATTAATACTGATTTTGGTTACCCTGACTCTTTGCGGTTCCTGTATAGAGCAGGTTTGCCCTGAACTACCGCTACCTTTTGGAGACAAAATGGAAAATTGGAAACTTATATAGTTAATGCAGTACAGCCTGCCGTGCACAAATACATCCAGTGTAACGTGCAGGTTTATCTACACACCTTAATCATACATGACACTTCCAAAATAAGTGAACAGTGTGACGTCTACTTCTTTTGATATTGATTTTGCTTAATTATTTTATGCATTTTTCGGAACTTTAGCTCCTTTGATATAATACTGCCAGTACGTTATCGGAATTACACAGTTTTGACAGAATGATGCCCTTCTGGTGATATATTTTTTTCTTGATTGGTGGGACCAGTGTACAGCAAAACTGCTGTCAGCAAATTTCATCCCTCCTTTTTATTTTACTTTTATTTCATTTTATCGATTTATGATTATTATATTTTTTTTGCTTGTTTGTTTTTCCTATCACCCACTTTGAGAATTTGGAAATGATTGAGGCCGGAATGATATGTTGGTCTCAAGACTGCAAGTTCCCCTTAGACGTGTAGGTGCCGAATGTTTAATCATGACTCGCCTTCCGGATGAGCTTCACAGGCACATCTGCTATAGGTCCTATAAAATGGTTATCCCGAAATGGTTTGAAACATTTCTTAGCAGTCTAGGCAAGCATATCAGGTGTTGCAAACTTGGCCCAGAGGATATGTTTTTCAATACTTGCGTAAAGGTCACAGTCATATGACCACATATATAAACAATAGCATAATTAAGGGGAATTTTGTGCATGCATAACCTCGGATATTGCAAGACATATCTGGTTAGATAAGTCACTTAAACATATTCGCCGAATGTGGGCCCATATAAGTATATGTTAGGCCTGTAACTCGAGAACGTCTGTGACCAATTTCAACAGTAATGCCCTAATTATATTGTTGGCGCAACATATTTGCCCTACTTTGTTTTTGTTAAGATTTATTTGCGTACCTTAAGTGAAGGCAGACTTGGAGGCGCTTTGTTGCGGGGGGGGGTGATGGCCTAGGCAATTTGATTGGTATGTTGCAGGCAAATCTGTGTTTTTTGCAGTCGTGTGTGATTAAAAACATCTCGTTTACAAAGCAACCACAGGTGGAGTAAAGGCTCAGGAAGCATGGCTAAATCAATTTTATGTATAAACATGGAATTAGCGACATGTGGTGTGTTTTTAAGCATCTATACCAAAGCTAGTCTTGCTAACCTTCTTGTTTAATTGACATAGCTCAATTCTTCCTTTCCTTTTCATTCCTTCCCCTTCTTTTCTTCACTTACGATTTTTTCCCTTGATTGCTTGCTTAGTACATCTGGCTTAACTGTACCTGACCACAACTGATTTCACCAGAACTTGGACCTATATATCCAGAGCCTATTTATTCCGAATGTGAATCATGCAATTATTAAAATTTGCATCAAATCGCCAAACTACTTTTACTATTCAGCAATGATATTCCATCCCTACTAAAACAATAACAAAATATGAAACATTGAGGCGATCTCACACCAGGGAAATACATGAAATGAAGTTGTTTGAGAGCAGCTGTATCAACAATTGCCTCTCCATGATCTAGCCAGATGTATATCAGCTGCTTTTTTAATTAAATCTACAGCTGGATACATGGGGGATCAACATAAAATTCTTGAGCAATATTGGAAACGTGATGTAAGTTTGTGACCACATGTTCTTAATTATTTGAAAAGTGCATTGCTGTGTGTTCTAAACTCATTACAGGTTCTGAATTGTTGGCATAGGTCGTGTCCCCAGGGAAGGCTACCCGGTTTCGAGGGCATTGGTATGACAATAGTTTAGCTTTCTTATAAGTACATACAAATATATATATATATATATATATATATATATATATATATATATATATATATATATATATATATATATATATGTATGTATTGTGTGTGTGTGTGTGTGTGTGTGTGTACATACATACATACATACATACATACATACATACATACATACATACATACAAAGCCATCCAGCCAACCTTGGGCAAGTCATTCATACGTAGCCTGAGAGTATAGAATTTTAACATATTTGTAACTTGTTATTGTATTTTCCCTTATATTCCATTGGT
Organism: Hermodice carunculata; assembly: GCA_964020975.1. NCBI lineage: Eukaryota > Metazoa > Annelida > Polychaeta > Eunicida > Amphinomidae > Hermodice > Hermodice carunculata. The sequence goes on from OZ026627.1 coordinate 71,988,931, forward strand.
CCATTAGAGTTTGCACAATAATTATTTGTTTTAATTGCAACTTTTATTCTTACCGTGAATTCAGAATGTATTTTAATTTTATTGGCAGGACACCGAGATCGGCACATACCTGTCCGTCTTGTCAATGGCCTCCAAGTTGGCAATCTATCCTTTGGAGTTGGTCGCGCATTTCTCAATGGTCATTGGCATTATATGTGCTCACATTCAGGGACCAAAGCCACGGCATCGGTTGTTTGTAAACAACTTGGATACACAGATGGCCACCCTTTTTCTTTGAGATATGTGGTAGACGAATCCAAACGCATCTTTGTAACACAGGTATTTCATATTTGACTGTTAAACCTACATTTATAATTCCTCTCATCTGCAGATGACAATATTTATAAAGGCTTTGCTCTCTTTCCTGGAATAGGTCCAATGTCAGTTGGCTGTGTAAGAGTAGCTAAGCAACAGATGTGTTGAATGCTTTAAATGGTAACATCATTTTGGTATATTTACATTCGGTCCAAAGTTTTACATAAAAGATATTTTTCTTTCATTCGCGTCATTCCCTCGTGAACGCAATGTCATGAGCTACAACAGCAAATCATGTTGTGCACTGATACATCCATTGATGCAACATTATTTCTGTTAACATAACATGGCCCCAAAAGGACATAATGGTAAACAACAACATATTCATGATTCTAAACAAAAAGCTACTACATTTACACGTTAGACCTCTGTACCCAAACATTGAATTAAATATTTCTCTCAAGAACTACATTTTATGTGTTGATTACCATTACACGGCATCATTGGTTATATTTGTTTTATCTAACATGTTTTTTTCGCACTACCACGGAGTTGTTGTGAGTGAATTTAGCAAAATTTGAATGATTTTTATTTTTTGGAGGGGGGGGCAGAGTTTCAACTGATACTTATTCAAATAAATCTATGCATAAGTGTTCAATACTCACATTTAGATTCATATAGACGAAATGACTGACGAGGCTGTTGAGGCCATTCTGCGTTACCCACCGACTTGGCTCACACATTAAATTGTCTTAGCAGGCCCGACAGTCATTTCATCCATGTGCTTCGAAATGCAGGAATTATATTCTTCGGTGAACAGCTTAAATTGGGTGAAAGGTACGGCTTTTGTTATCTACTTATCTGTAATATCCCAAACCCAATGTTTTCTTTTCAGAAAAATATGTCCATGGACGAATGGCCTCCCTTTTATCTTTGTTGAAAAAAATATACATTTTTAGTGTTTTTCGTTTGACACTTTTTGGGCAACATGGGTGACCATAGTATTGTGAAACGTGACATGAATATAACTTGATTTGCAGTCCACCAACTCATTTCACTTGTTTTTATTATTTCATTTTTACAAAATTCCAAAATTGCAGTCAATAACGCACATATAAGCTTTGTTATTCTTCCATTATACTGGACATGCACGTGTATGAAGCATTATCAAAATTCAATCCCCAGATCAACTTCCAATATGTTTGGGACGAATGTTGTGTTGGTATCCGCAAAATCATTGCAATGGGTCACACAATGATAATTGCTCATCTTTCTTTTTCGTTCCATTATAATAAAAGGATATATCAAAACTCGCCTTTGTTTAAAATGTGTCCTTTACGATGTAAGTGAACGTGGGGTTGCTTGTTTTTATCATTTATGTATATATATATATATATATATATAAATATACAGAGACAGACAGTTTATGGATATTATATACAACTCTGTCCGGGCGAATGGTTTTTCCACCTGATTTGTTGATGCATACATGAATAAAATCCACCAATATTTTTTACAAGATGAAACGTTGGTTGTGATATGCCTGTGAAGTTTAGTTGGATTCCCCATTTATCTTCCATATTACCAGAGAAACGTGTTCTCTGAAACATTCTGGATTGTTGTCTATTGTTTATAGTTTCTTGTATATATGTTTCATTTTTCGCTCAACAATTCTTGCCTGTTACCTGGTGTTGTATCCATATGGTACACCATCCTCAAACCCTCATATCGGTTCTTGTGCAAGTATATCCTACTCTTATTGTAACAATAGTTTTGAGTTTCGCTGCAACTGATATTCTAAAACACTTTACAGAAAGGTTTTTCAGTCCTAGCTATCAAACATTGTATGTTTCAATGCAAAATTTGACCAACTCAAAATTGCAGTAGACGGACAAATTAGCGTCCGACGGCAAAGAATACAGCGTTATATGCCTGAAAATGGATATAAGGTTATACTCTCTCTCTCTCTCTCTCTCTCTCTCTCTCTCTCTCTCTCTCTCTCTCTCTCTCTCTCTCTCTCTCTCTCTCTCTCTCTCTCTCTCTCTCTCTCTCTCTCTCTCTCTCTCTCTCTCTCTCTCTCTCTCAAATACAAAAAGACACACCAATTCTACTGAACACAAGTTGTAGCTCACAAAGTATTTTATTGATATACTGATATACTAACTTAAAATTCTGGAATATATTTATAGCGATTTTAATCTTACTTGTATGCGTTGGGCAGGACAATATCCAAGGAAATGAACTGACACACAACACAAATTGTCCTACTACATCTATTGAACACCCCGTGGCAGAAATAAAGACATTTAACATTTTATTAAAGACTTATTCCCCTACATTAGAAGCTTTCTCTTATGAGTGCTCCTAAAAATTAGGTGACTTTCATCTTGATTTATTAAACATTAATACCAGAAAAACTGTTCTGAATTTTTTGATCTTCTATTTAACGAAGGATTTGTATTTATGTTAAGTTTACCCACCAGGTTTTCAGAAGGAAAAAGCTACCTTAAAAGATAAGTTTTCTATAACGTATCTCACTTTTGAAAAAAAAAAAAACTCTCTGGAATTAGACTTACCAACCTGTATCGTCACGTTCCTTTATTTACCTGCCTGGATGAAAGTTTAAATTTCCAAGGCGCACCAAGATGTATCTTACTGGAAACTAAAGTTGATAACTCAGTGTGAAACTTTATCTGTGAACTGACAGGTAATTATATTAATCAATATCTAGTTATGACCAAATGTATGTGATAAACTGATGGCCATCATTCGTAGCTTTTAAAAGAAGCGCATAACAATATAACATATTAAATTCATTAAATATAAGCACTCACCATGGATAACCATACTTTTTTTGTCTGTCAAAAATTTTCTTTAGATGTTGTGTCATGTAAAGGTGATTTGAATTCTTATGACTCACTATTTACTAAACCACTTTTTCGTCTGCCAATGATTCTGTATAGAGGTTGAATCATTTAATGCGCACACACATATATATTGCAACACCAGTTGGACTCACCTAAGAGGTGAAGGGCAGTAATGACAACAACAATCCGTTATAATATTTTGCTACAATTACAGGTGGCCTGTTTTGGGAACGAGAGTAATATTGGACAATGTCATGTTAGTAATTCCACCTCTCTCCGTACATCTCCCGTCAGTAGCCCCAGCAGCACCCATGATTGTGCCGGAAGGAATTTTGTCATGGTGATGTGCAAATACAAAGGCAGTGAAGCAAACTGTATGTATATATCTCTTTTGGTCCCAACATATTGCTGTATTCTCTGACATACATAGTATTTGTGTCAATGGTCTTTGCAAATATGTCATGACTCAAAATTCCACAAACTCCCGCGGCACCACCAGAGCACTCTTTTGTTCAACGGTAAAACGGTGTGATGCAATGCATGCTCTTATTGCAAGGGCCTTAGCCATATAGCAGCTGAGTATTCAGCACAAGGGTATAATTTCTGAGCACGTTTTACATCTACAGTACATTTGGCAAATTCTTACATGATGCAACTTGATGTTGCATACGAATTTGTGCTGATGTGTGTGTACCTCAGTGGATTGCTTGCCACCTCCGTACCAAACAAACTCTTTAAGATAATCGGCTTATGATAGCGATGATAATAATTTGCCGATGACATCTATTTAAAAAGACTCGCCAGATCATAAAAGCAAAGACACCGATCACCACGCTAACACTGATGTAATGAAGATTAAAGTTAGCTTGGATGTAACTATTATGTGCAATATTATACTAAATATTAAAACAAAACTTTTTTCAGAAACAGGGTGTTGATCCGTGGCAATTAATTTACCCGACTGCAGGACCGTCGGAGTCCATGTTTTCTTCTTTCTTTTTTTCCCATTTTCTTGATAGATGTTCTTCAGATTTGGATATCTGATATTAATATATTACACATCAATTTCACAAAACGTGCTTGTGGCTCACACGGTGTCCTACTGATATACAAACTCAGAAACTTTAATATTTTGATACTGATTTTAATTTAAATTGTACAGATTGGGATGGGGAATGTATTGATATATTATGAAATCAACTGAAAAAGAAAACAAAAACAAAAAGACAAAAAAAACAAACATTGTGCAACACCTATAGAACGCGTCATCGCATAAATGATGGTATTTATTTTTTTAATAACCACTTACCTCCTTATTTAGATACTCTCTCCCATGTGCGCTCCGACAAGTTAGGTGACTATAATATTGATTTATTAAACTTTAATACCAGGGAAAGCTCCTCCGAACTTTTTCATCTTGTTCTATCTAATGGATTTGTACCTATGTTAACTACACCCACCCGGTTATCAAAAAGCAAGCTACTTGAAAGGCAAAATATGCGTTTGCATTTATAATGATTTTATAGTGTCATTGTCATAGTCCTGGTTTCCTTGTATTGCTTGCCCGATAGAAAATAAATACGGTCACTTTACCCAACTGGTTCTCAGGAGAAAGGGCTACTTTCAACAATGAAACATGCGTTTACATCTAACGTGGTTTCACAGTGTCATTGTCATAGTCCAGGTACTTTTGTTTCATTTCTTTGATAGAAAATAGAAGATGTTCTTTTATATATACAAACATACATGAACGCATGTCCGTGTGTGTGTATGTGTGTCTCTGAGAAAGAGAGAGAGAGAGAGAGAGAGAGAGAGAGAGAGAGAGAGAGAGAGAGAGAGAGAGAGTTTGCGTGTGTGTTTTTGTGTATCAAGTTAATAGTGAGTTTGAGCCAGATTTGGTGTTACTTTTTATGCTGACTTTGCAATATATTCCTCGGGATCTTAAAGCAGTAGTTACAAGAACAGTATGGTACGCTTGTTTCCATTGGACATTTAATGAAAGCCTTGATGTCTAGTAACATTTCTTTCAATGCTGTTTACAATGCCACATTAATTTCAGTTTCTGAGGGGTCCGTTCGTCTTCGTGACTCAAATAGGTCTGATCATGGTAGCATCCAAATATTTCACCATGGATACTGGGCAAACGTCTGTTTACTTTCTTTGCTAAACGTTCATGACTACAAGGTCAGTTTCTTTGACATGTATGTATAAAAATATTATTTCTTAACAAGGTCTATCAAAATAGTGTTTTGACCACGTCAGGTGCAGTCATGAGTCTTAGTTGAGCAAGGAATTAGAAAATAATCTTCAAGTTTATAAGCTACTTCATGTTCAGTTTGTGCAATACATGTAAATGTGTATGGAATAGAAGGTGTTTTGAGCACGTGCCAACGTCTGATGGCCTTGTGTGTTTTGATTTATATTGTTTTGCCTAGAGTTTAATAGACCCCAACTTGTAACGGGCGTTTCAGTTATAGCAACTCTTAGGCGGAAAGACTGACTCGAGGTTTGAGTCTTCAACCGACTACTACCTTAAATCGATTGAGGTAATTAGCTTGTGAGAGGTAGGATTTGAACTAGAATTCTCCATAAACGCAATATACCTCCGTTCACGCTTCACAGCAACTTATAAGCAGGTGAGCCTTAAAATCAATACCAATTGACATATATCCAATGTACATATCACTTTACGACTCAAATTTCTATGATTGAAACTATCCCAATTTTATATAAAATGAGACAATGCAACACAATGTAACATCAAGAATGGTTCACAAAACTGTATACGTGCTGTATCGCAAAAGTTCAATAAATGTACAATCTTCAGCAGCATTTCATATGACTATTCTCAGCTCACACATAGAAGGATACATATGATGGATTAAGAGGAATTCCAAATGTCTTCCGGCACAAGGGAAGCATATTTAACTGTCGCGAAAAAAGTGAATAAGATTATAATAATCGAAATATTTATGTGATACAACCGAACCCTACATTCATTTCCCAGAACTTTACTGACGTCACTTTTGGAAGAGTAAATGTGATTTTACCACTATTCAGACCCAGGGACCAAACATCAAGGGACTATCATATAAAAAAATGTTCCAAATTAAGTTATGATGTTCTGTACAACATCATAACACAACAGAAATTTCTTGATGACATCCGAAGAAATAATGATTCCGAATGGCTTAATCCGTTGGAAGTTTCCTACGATATACGAAATACGATAAAATAGAAATCAAACTACATAGTGTTTTCGCAGAAGACGAATTCAGCAATGATTAATGTCGAACATTGTTGAGCTGACACATACCAATTACAAACTTTAACTATAACCAGAGTTAAACTAGAAAGTCGCACCATACTGCTCAGACCACTTCATCAATCCAATTAATCTGTATTATGTATGCAATCTGTCCATAAGACTGGTGCACTTTGAGGAATTAAATATGTAATTACATCAGCTTTTAATCTCAATTACGTCCATACATTCTACGCCAAACTGAAAATAAAATATGTACAATTGCAATATATGCAAATATCAATTCGACATAATTATTCCAAATAAAAATTACAAAATGAAATAAATTTCAATGAAATCAGACCATATTTTATATTTTGGGATTTTTTTCCCTCCTTGCTGTCCTAGTAAGACCATTATCCAGAGAATGGCATAGTACCATGACACATCAACACAGTCTATATCACCCTTGTGCTTGTAATCCTGTATCCTTTTGGCCCATAACCATGTGCTGAACGTCCCTATGATGCCTCTATGAAGTGTATGATCCATAATTTCCCTCCCAAACATTGATCTGAAGGATCACTGTATATTCCTATAAAAGTCTATCCTCTTTGTTGCGGAAATAAAATCACGGTTCCCACAAAAATGAAGGAAAACTCTGGAGACAACTCGCTGGCCCACTACAAACAACTCGTTAAAGCATATTATGCTTTAACGAGTTGTTCTCAGCCCATCAGTAATCCTTACATTAGTTATCGAAGAACTTTGTGACTGAGGAGTTTCTCACTGATGTAGGACATGCTCTGTTCCATGCTGTCATAGATGGACTACCTGAGGATGATGGCTACTGGGCTTTCTCTAAAATGTACTGTGACATAATCAATGATCATCCCCCCTCGAACAAAAAAAGCAGCTACACGAAGCACCTTGTGTCCATGCAGACCTTAAAAGAAACTTGAATAAAAAGGAAAATGCTATTTAACACTTTCAGAAACAATGGTAGAAAAAACAAAGACTGGAAAAAATATCAGCAACAGAGAAAAAAGTTTATGGACCTGCGGCAACATGCCATCAAGGACTACTTTATCAATAAATGTAGTGATGGGCCCAAGAACTGTGACTTCTGGCCTACTATAAAGCCCTTCATATCTAGCAAGGTGCTAAAACTCAGATATTGTGCTAGCAGAGAACGGTACCATGGTTACTGATATATGTTCTATTGCTGACATTTTTAACAATTTTTATGTAAACACAGGGACAGTGCCCAGACTAGTCTAAGTTATGATGATGCTGTACAGGAGACATGTGGAAAATGTAAAAAAAAAAAAAAAAAACAAAAGCATCAGACAAATAACATAACATTATCATGCTGATAACCTTTTTAAATTTCACAAGGTGAATCAAGAGACAGTAAAGGACAAACTGAGAAATCTCAAGCCCAAAAACTCAACAGGCTCTGAAGGTTTTCCTCCGAAGCTTGTTAAAATGTCTGCTGATGCTATAACAAATACCTGTACCACTCTCATCAACAGAGCCATCTCAGCTGATACCTTCCGTAATGAACTCAAATTTGCATCGGTTGCTCCTGTTTACAAAATAGCGATCACCTACTCAAGCTTGATTAAAGTCCCGTTAGCATACTATCCTGCCTTTCAAAAACATTTGAGTCGGTCATGGCGGATCAGCTGAGATTGCACTTTGATAAAATTTTCTCACCTTACCTGTCGGCCTATAGGAAAGGTTATAGTTATACCACTTTAATTAGATTAGTTGAGGACTGGAAATCAGCTCGAGACTAAAACAGAATCACTGGCACTGTGCTCATGGATCTTTCACGAGCCTTTGGGAGCATGCCTCATGACTTAATCATTGCCAAACTTGTCAGTTATGGCGTATCATCTAGCACAGCAAGCAAGGTTGCCAGCTTTCTGAACCAAAGGCAACAAAGGGTAAAAATTCAGAATGTTAAAGTACCTGGTTGGAGATCACCTGTGGCGTGCCCCAGGGGTCCATATTAGGACCCATGTTATTCAACATATTTGTGAATGACCACAGCTACGAGATAAAATGTACTCTGCACAACTACGCCGATGACGATACGGTTACTAACATGGCAAAAATGTCCAACCAGCTTACATCCACCCTAGAAACTCAAGCAGAACAAGCAACACAGTGGTTTGATATTAATCACATGAGTGCAAATCCTGGAAAATTCCAATCCTTACTGTCAGATGAGTCCTCCGAGATTCATCTCGGACAACACGGCATTGAAAGCTCGGACACTGTAACTCTACTGGGTCTTACAATTGATCGTGATCTGAAAAAGGATGCACACATATCTAAACAATGCTTGAAAGCATCCAGACTGATCAATGACCTGAATAGATTCAGCAGGATCCTTGACATCCCCAGCAAAGTAGTAATATTCAAATCTCCTGTGCGGTCAAATTTATTATATTGTCCCATCATTTGGCATTTTTGTAGCAAGGGCCGCTCTGACAAATTGGAACACATCCAAGAGTGGGTCCTCCATTTTGTCTTCAACAACAGGCAACACTCTTATCAAGGCCTGATTGAACATGCTGGTGTTTGCACCATACATGTACTATGCCTTCGGACAATGGCTGTTGAAGCATACTAAATTCTAAACCATATCGGCCCACCTGTATTATGGGAATTATTCAATCCTGAGAAAACCAGCTGCGATCTTAGAAATGACTATACATTAGAATTACCTCACTTCAACACAGTCAAATTCGGGAAAAAATCATTTAGGTATGAGGGAGCCAGACTGTGCAATTATTTCCCAGTACATATCAAAGAAGCTTCCAACCTGAAAGATTTTAAAGCCAAGATCGGGCAGTGGTCAGGGTGCTCACGCACCCTTTGCTTAGCCTGAAACCTGTTATAATTACGCAGCATCGTACTTTCCTTAGTGCTCATCATATATTTTACATAATTATTATCCATCCTTGGATATTTTGATTAGCTTTCATGTGTTTAATTGATATTTTTACCCAGGCACAAATGGCTCTTTTAATGTATAACCACAATGTCGGCATAAGTAGCAGGTGGCTAGTGTAAATCTGTACTTTTACACCGACTTGAAATCAAGATATGTCCATGTCTATGTCTATGTTCAATTTTCAATCATCAAAAAAGCTTCTGTATAATTCTATATAAATGTGTCATTGACGCGTCTTAGGGTTTATTTAGACAAAGCAAATGGAGACAGACAGAGAAAGAGATAGAATATACGTTCAAAAACAGGTACAAAAATGGATACAAGAAGGTCTTAAAATTGTGATGTGGAATAGGTTTAAGGTACCTTTGCCATACAAAATAACAAGGGACGGATAAACGTGGAACGTTACCATAAAAAACATTCCTGATCAAGTTGAAAAAAAAAATAGTAAAACAGGCCATGTCCAGAAAACTTTCACTTGACAGAACAAGTACCTATGATGTTTGCACTCTGGGTAATCTGCACTGGAAATTGTTTACTCATCTGACTGGCTGTCTCGAGGTTACCAGTTCAATTCTTACCAAACGAACCTACCTATAACAATATTCGCATGATATGAAATGAGTGGAAATTTGATGTTAGAATATTTAACGTCATGTCCTACAGGAGCAAAATGACAAACTTATCATCTAATGTGTATTCCCCCAACTTTTCTGACTAATGCACCTATGTTAATTGATAAATGAATGTTTTCCAGACTGAAAAAGATACTTTTGCAACAGTCTGTTGTAAGCAGCTGGGATACCAATCGGGTGAACATGTAGCTGTCGAATCACAGCAGGTTTTACCGACTTGGATTGGAGGTTTTCAATGTAATGAATCTGCAAAACATCTGCTGGAATGTACCATTGAATGGGATACATATGGATGCTACTCTACCTTAGTAATGGGTGTTTTGTGTCGAAACGGTATGTGATGCAAAACATTCCCAGTGTGATATTGCTGCAATGTGCACCATTCCTTTTTAATTAGTCCCCCATCCGGGACTTTGGGTTTGCATCATGTCCTTCTGTCTGTTTTTACTTCTGTTCTTATGTCCATCCCTCATCCGTCCTTCCAGCATAGCTTTTCCAGACCATTTTTTTTCATATTGTAACTCTTCCTGCTACCGAAATTGGTGGAGGTACTTAATGGGGTCCGAGTGTGTCGCGTAATTGGGACACTTTGACCTTGACCTTTGACCCACTTTTTGCTTGTCCAGGTTATATTCCCTTAGACCCTTTACCATAAAAACATAGAATTACCAAATTTGGTGTGTAGACATCTAATTGCATAGAGTTCAAAGAGGGTCAAGGTCACTGGTATGCAATCCCATCCACATCCTTAATTAAATGCTTACAAACACAATATTTGGTTGAGGTAGCTCTCTTTATTCCTAAATGTTCGTGATATGAACAAATTTGCCATAAAACTAAAAAGGTGACCCCTGTGACCTTGATTTGAACTTTCAAATTCAATCAAGGTTAAATGTGACAGCTCCAAATAAAAACACATGTGTCATTTCCTATTCATGTTTAACTGTAACCATGGGTCACAATATGCACCACTTTTCAAACATGAACCAACTTTACGCCCATGACCTCCATGTGAACTTTCAAGGTTAGCGACCCAAAATGAAACTCAGCATGTACTTCCTATTAATTTTTAACACTAAATAGCCCCAGGCATAGGATCCATTTACACCAATATATTCGATGTCTGCCAAATTCCACATATTAAGTGACCCATTAAGCTTGAAATTAGATCAGAGTGAGCTAGACACTACTCCAAGCTAGATCTCACGCATATACATCATCCTACCAAATCGGTACTTTTTATATAAGTATTCGCACATAATCTAATTTTATATTAGTAGAGTAAACCTTGCTATCTTTTCTCTGGTGGTGGTGGGTTGGAGATTATGTATTAGTATGCAATACTTGATTTTGTTTCGTTTGGTTCACATTCCCCAGTCCATTTCTATTCAACGCATAGATATAGAAGTCGGTGCCGAATTGCAATAAAATATAATACTATAAGTCCCACTCCTTCTAGGTCAATGTGCTCAATTCAACCACCCGGTGATCAAGTGAAGCAATGTCCTTAGGGCCAGAATCCAAATAAACTTTATTTCTACAATAGACTTGATTACAGACTGTATTTTACTCTCATTCCGTGCCAAGTTGCCTACATGACCAGCACCTACTAAACGTCACTATGGTGCTGGGGTAATTTGTGTCTGAGAACAGTGCATCATCTCGTTTTCTCCTGCAATGGCTCAAAACTATTAATACTGGGCACGTTACCAAGGCCACTCCTTGCATGTGACAATCCAGGTTTTTAAATCTGAAAAGTTTTCAACTTTCTGAATAACCATTCTCATCATACTGTATGTTATGCAATTATAGTTCTATTTTCATGACCATTGTGCTCAAGTTTACATGAAATGACTTCCTTGCCAGATATTATATTTGGATACAGGGGTGCATTTTATGCGTACTATGTTTAGCAATGTTATATTTGCTCACTTGGGTCCCAGTTGGGGCAAATTATGCGGCTGGACCACCTTGTGACCCATTATTATGATATTTTGATTTTTTGATTGTACATATCATTTTCTTCATTTGTACAAGATCAATAATTATTTACATCGTCATTACTATTATAAAATACATTAAAACGCAACTGCTAATGTAGTAATATACAGCAAACTTATTTTGTTTAAAACACCATGATTTTTAAAGAAGAGAACCTATACGTTAGTGACCGGTAAGTGTTGTTTGATGTCGTTTACGATTATAGTTTACTTTGGCGCATCTATATATATATATATATATAAGTGATAACAGAACGTCATGAAGTTCATATATGTAAACAGGTCATTTTTCTGCTGCCAATCTTTGGTGTTTTGTTGAACATTTGTTCAATGTTTGCAGTAGTTGGTGGTCAGAAATTATGAAATATGGGTAAACTGTGTCCTTTCAGATCCACCGCCAAAACCGTACGCAGTGAGGCTAGTGAATGGTACTAGCAACTCAACAGGTAGTGTTGTTTCAAAACATACAATATTACATTTTCCATAAATAAAAGAACTGGTAAGCGGAGATGATAACCTCAGGTAGGCAGCCTGAAGAGGAATATAGTATCTTGAGTAACATTTTTATTATGCAATAAGGAATCCTTTATTGCTACTTTATTTGTAATGTTGAATACAAGCAGGCAACCTTAGCTCCAATCCCCAAAATAACAGTTTTCATCCACTACGGGACTATGCTGTAGAATAAGCTTTTACCTTTTCATTCAAACAAGCGATTCTCCAAAAAAAAAAAAGAAAAGAAAAAAAATTATACAAAGGAAGGCAAAAGTTCAAACTTGTGGTTGACGAAGGTGCCAGACCTGCACAATTTCATTTCAAATTTGCATCATCCTTCGCTAACAAAGAATACCATATATTCAGTCCAGGTCCCATAATTTATTTAGCTCCAAAAATGTGATTTACTTATTGCCATTTTAAAAGTGAGGACTTCAGTATCTTGCAAAACGGTAGGGAACTGCATCTCAGAATTGGTGGTCACCGAACTACCGTTTAAAAAGAAGAAGCAATAAAAGGTAGACACTTTTCAAAATCAGGCATAATTTTCATGTGGAAATAATGAAAACAAACAAACAAACAAAAAACCCATATCCTTTTAAGGAGAAAAAAAACAGAATGAAGATATCGTAGGCAAGATCACAAGTTAATTTTGGCAAAATGAATCGACTACAGCTAGGCCTTTTGGACTTTTGATCGAGTAAAATGAGTATGGAATATCCTAAAACGTATTCTAAATTTGGTTGATAATTACAATTGATAAATTCCCGGCTCAGGCAAGGACATAACACATGGACATCGCAAACACCCTAGTAAGTCTCACCACTGTCAAGTAAGACCAAAAGTTCTGACTAAAAAACTCAATAATCCAAGTGGTCTCCATATGGTTAGATATGTACTTTGCTCAATACCACTATCAGTTTTGAACCGATTAAAACAACATATCATATAATTCTTACAAAAAGAATTCATGAAAATATCATTTTATGTGTTTGACGTCATGGCTTTTCATATACTTTTAAAACATGTAGTTTATTATAGGAAGACACCAAAGGATGATTTCGTTAAGCCAAAACGGGTGTTGATTACATTATCTGTGTAATGTTTTAAATGATAAGGAACAATCATATTTTATAGATTATAGCTTGTATTGATAATGCAGCTCCTTAAGTTTCATAAAAATATTTGGAAACCATTGCCTCTGCGATATTTAACCACACAAAAGCAGTTTAAGAATTTTGTCTAGATGACCATCTATAAAACGAATACCTATCTCCATACCATAATTTGCCTTATATTTTTAAAATCATCAGAGTCACATAATTACTGACAGATTTTCCATTGTATCAAGTCATGCACTACGTAACCGTATTTCAAAACTGGCCTATCTACTGTGGGTAATAGAAGATTGCTTCAAGTAAATACCAGAAAATGCCCTTGGAATCTGTCGAAGAATAGAGAAACACCGTGAAAAATAAAACCCTGTAAGTTCTGATTAATAGAAGGTTCCAAATTCTGCTCCACTAAACATTTGCCAATTTTATGGTCTAAGGGTGTAAAAAAAGTACAGAAATTTTATTTTACTTACTGTGGTTGGATATCTTCCGAATTAATTGCTTACTGATAATCATTTACGTTTAGAAGGGATATATTCCTGGGACTTCTATACATCACAAACAAATATTGCCCATTCCGATTTGAAAGAATGTATTGAGTCTGTGATATATAAAACGTATGAAAATATATTTCAAAGGATAATGATAGTTTCTCAAAGTGTATATTTTTGTAACAATATAAAGGATCCCCAGCCTGCATTGGAATATCATCAGCTTGTTGACTTGTTTAACTTTTTAACGGACAGCATATGTATCAATTTGGCGATTCAATCTTAATACAGACAAATTGTATTGTAATGGGTACCAAGTGTGGACATCTTTTGGCAAATTTATGTGCTGGAAACCCATTGCACGTAACAATAAAAATATGTAGAAAAATTTAATTTGTTTACTCTCCTTGGATTTCTTTCTTTTTTACTCCTTCCATCTTTTTAGCTATGTTGAAATATATAAAATAAAAGTACGGAACAAAAGTTCCAAACTACTCTGAAAGACTTTGCGATACGCAACATCTTAATTGGTTCAAAGGATGGTGCTGCATTCTTGACAATTAATTCGGACAAACAGTTTTTTTTTGTTTTCGCAGCATTTCGACTTTTTCTTTCATAATAAAAAATACAGTTACTTGACAATTCATTGGGGAACACATAATACTCCTTTTACGTCGCTTTGTTAATAAAGTTAATGCTGTATTTAATCGTTGGTCCTTTAAACTTTACTATAATGCTGGAGATGATATAATACTCTTATTTTAATGCTACACAGGGAGAGTAGAAGTTTTTCTTCACAAATCTTGGGGAACCATTTGTGATGCTCTTTGGGACGACCATGATGCCTTAGTGATATGTAGATCATTAGGGTATAAAAGTGGAAAAGCAACACATGCAGCATTCTATGGAACTAATATTTGGAGGGATATTCATATGACGATGGTTGATTGTGCAGGTAATGAGAGCACAATATCACAGTGCCCTTATGAAGTTCCGCATTCTACAACCTGTAGCCATTATCACGATGCAGGGGCGGAATGCAGTTTCAATCTTACAACAACAGGTACAGGTCCAATTTGGTAATTCACTTTAACTTTATCATAATCTATACACATACATAAACATTATGCATTTATATATTCATACAATTTTGAAAAATAAAGTTGTTCACGTTGCACTATTGAATTGTCAAGGAAATGCTTGAAAATCTTTAATTGGTGGTATCAATGTACAAATGCAGAAATTTTGACATTATTACAGGTTTTGTGGCAGAAGGATGAAATATGCAGATTTTAAAACTTTGGGACTCAATCAGACTTTTATGTCATTGAATTTTATAAGGCTTATTCAGGATACTGGCATTAAGGGGTGGTTTATCAAGTATCATACTACCTCATATTATGGGCTGGTATTACACACTTATTTCTAAGAAAAGGTTTAATGAGCATTTAGTTTTTAGCTGGTTGAACTCAAATCTAACACGCAGACACAATGACAGATTTATATGCTTATCTCTCATGCATATATTACACATTTGTTTTTTCATAAACATTATTTGCTATTATTTTGAATACCATTTCCACCATTTGAATTTAATAATCTTTCACTTTTTATGAACGTAGATACTCCATGTGCCCCCCAATGGATCTCCTTCCGAAGCAGTTGCTACATGCTGTTTAACAGAAAGAAAACAGCTCCAGTATCGTGGATTCAAGCTGCATTGCATTGCAAAAGTTACAGAGGTCAATTGCTCTCATTTGATGATTTACAGGAACATGATTTCATCTCGGCACATCTTAAGTCAACATGGAGCATACGCAGTGCAAATTTGCAACAACAAAACGTATATATTGGTAAATATAATATTAATAAAAGGAAAAATATTTGAAAATTCACCACGTGAGCCTTTCTATCACATGAAGGATACAGGAATCTCTGAGAATGAGCAAACGGTTTTTAAGACCGTTGCTCATCATTATAGCATTCGTATTAACTTTCGATGAAAAAAAAAAATTAGCATCATTCATCGCTGTTACACATGACTTTGCCCAAAACTAAGGAGCTAACTTTATCAGTGACCGGCACTGATCGACTGCTGGCATACTTTACCTGGTTTCAATAAGGTGCATGTTCAATTTCATATGTGAACGTTTTAAAAGGTGACCAGTACATCGTGTAAATTCTGACACATTATATAATCTCGACGCCCAATATTGTGCTGCATATTGCAGAGCTTAACTATGTGGTCGTGCAGCGGCTTTTGAGAGGAAAAAGCTTCGCTTGACATACCATGAAGCAAGCTTAATTGATTAAATGTGTCAAAATAGACCAAGGGCTTCAGAAAACATGGCCCACATTCAAAATGTCAACCCAACAATGAGAGCAAAGTTACAAAATCGCAAAAGCGTATATTCAGGATTTACCAATTATCGACATTAATTTTCAAATAGCATTCGAAGAAATATCACTCCAGACTTCAGACAGGCAGTGATCATCTATGATCCAGAAAACAAAGGAAATTAAAAGATGCGGTGCCACAATTTAGCTTTCGGAGAAAACCATCATCAAACCCTGGCCCAAAGAGTTTCAATTAGACAATCTGGTAGGATATTTGCATAAGCAAGATGAAATGCTGCTCACATTGCTCATGTTCACTTAAGGAAGCCTTTTTACTAGGCAATTATGTGGTCCAATATGAAAGCACCATCGTGAAAATATCAAGTTTTATCAAAAAAGTATGAAACTAGTGTATAGACTTGTACCAACTTACAAATCAGGTCAAGCTTACCCATAGCAACAATTTTAGAGGACATGGTAAACAGGTTTGGACAATATCAATTATACATTCATTTACACAAGAGTCAATGGACAAGCCCTGCTGAGATTTTCAATTTAATCATTATAAAAAATATTAAAAAATGTAATAAGCATCACGAAAAAAACCCCAGCTGAATATGGTCAACATTGTGGCTGTAAAGCTAGTCACGTTACATTCTCAGAAGGTTTAAAAAGAATGGTCACATGGAAAATTACACCCCATATCCACACAGACACACATTCGTATTATTGGTAGATTTTAGCGCTCCAGAAACAAATGACGCCCATGGGATAAACCCAAACGCTTTTCCTATGCAGCTTTAAGAAATTTACAAAGCAGCTTAACGGGAGAACGATTTTCAAAATAAACGTAATCAAAGAAGACAGATGACACCCTAAACGTTAATGCAACATGACTGCCTGAGGAAGCCAGAAGGGAACTGATGACACAAAACCCCACATCCATTTTCCATAAAACAAAAATTCGTGCCCATCGGCGTTTTTGAAGTCGGTTTTTTTTGTTGTTTTTTTTTGTCTTTGTTTTTGTTTTTGTTTTTGTTTTTTTTTTTTGTTTTTTTTTTTTTAATTGTTCAGAGGCGACGGATGAAAGATAGAAATGCTGCCTAGTAGTTCAGCCTATTGGAAAAGCAGATGACCAAAAAAGAGGTCTGCGGTAATAATCTGAACCTAAACACACACACATACACGCATACATATATATGTTCACATACATGTATGTATATATATATATATATGTATATATATATGTATGTATATGCGTATTTATTTTGTATGTATTTATCTATGTATCTGTCTATCTGTCTATTTACCTTTCTATTCATTTATTTATAGTGAGACCCCATTAATCAGGACACTTGCATTCAAGCAAATTATTCAGAGAAACGCGATATTTTGACTGCCTAAACTGAAATACCCCCCCAAAAATTACCCAGACATAACAACAACTCGGTACTGTTATGTCTTCAAAACATCAATGCAACAATTCATAAATCTTAAAGAGGACTGGAGTATCTTTCTTATTGGAATAATGTTCCCAGCTTGATTCAATCACGAGCCTCTAAATTGAACAATGTAGAAATAATCAAGCGAAATGCTCAAGTCGGCACTACAGGTTAGCCATTACCTTGACAATTATTACTTCTTTGATTTGGACCCACGCTATTTTGTAGCGGATGAAATGTCCATTATAGATAGCTGTTTTAATTTGGTGGAATTTCAATCAGTAATTACGGGTGCAACTGACCACAGGTTTCATTACCATGGTCATTAATGCTAACAGTATTTAAGCCCAAAAATATTTAATTACAGTTTCGGTAGATTTTGTTGCTTAAGCTAAAGTTAATGAAGCGGGCTTGTCTTTAGACTGGTTCAACTGAGAACTCGGTCGCTGGAACTGTACCCCAGCGGTTTTGGAAACTGTGTTGCATACACTCTGCGACTAGCCTACATAAAATCGTTCATTATCCGTTCATATGGACTTAGATCTAAAGAGCAAACCTCAGAACTAGGACAAGTAACTAATTTGGTCACCAAACTTTGTGCCTTTTTCGATACGCATCACATCATTAACTGCATTTTTCGACTAAAAGCCACCCTAGTGCAGATACAAAGATTCTGTAACCTTATTGTGCTTTGCATGCTGCACACGCATTAAATATGTTAAACCTTCGCCAATATTGATCCATTTCGCCCGTGTCTCACAAATGTCCGAGAGAGTCAGTTTATTAATATGTATTTTACGAAATTTCAGAAAATATACTCTGGTGTCTCCTAGGGTATATGTTTTATTTTCATCTTTAAACTTGCAGATTTCTTTCATTGCGAAAAGTGAAACTACACACGCTTCTATTTTGCTTGCATCACCGACATCTTGAGAAAATTCAATGTGTTTCGTGCTTGTATTGCCTTTCTATTTTTTATTGGGCAAAACATCATTTAGGGATTATCTTTTGTTTGTTTGTGTAATGATGAGCAAAGACGTCTCAGTGTACAAGTATATGTATTTACCTCAGCATCGCATCCTATGTATACAAGCAGCATTTATAAGTAAAATTATTTCGGAGTGGGGCGCCTGCAAGCATTTAATTATCTAGTGGCTTTTGACTGCACACATCAGAGGCAGCAAATGCTTGTTTTAATCTGGACTATTCTTGAAATTTACAATGCTAGTTACCTTCAATGGTACCAAGAAAGCATCTTTGGACACAGAAAATGTGAAAAATTATTCATCGGTAAAATGGTTTGAGACGGCTGTGGTCTGGAGGAAAGAAGCCTCACTGCACATACACACAAACACACACACAGATACACACACACACACACACACACACACACATATATATATATATGTGTGTGTGTGTGTGTGTGTGTGTGTGTGTGTGTATTGGGCATGAATTGCTGCACTCATTGAACCATTTTCCCGATCTGTATAAATGTATATTTATATGTATACCCCAATCGAGATGATAGTTATCTGAATATAGGGATTTATAATTTTATCAGACAAGTTATGTCCCACTTACCCCCAAAATTATATACTCAGTATACCTGTAAAAGTTATTGCATGTTTATTTAGGTTTAACTGATGCAAAAAAGGAAGGTATATACCGTTGGGCAGATGGAAAGCCTGTGTCATTCTCAACTTGGGCATTGATGAAGAACAACCCATTCGCAAATGCCTTTCTTCGATTTCCAACTGGTAGCAAACTTCACAATTGTGTGCTTTGGACTAGTGCAGGATGGGAAGACATAATGTGCATGGAACCAAATGAGTATGTTTATATATGCGAAAATGACTGGATGATAGGTGAGACATTTGTCAACCTTTTCCAATATTAAGATCCAGTTTTGAAACGTACCATTACAGATTCGTGTATATGCTCCAATTTAAATACTATTACATGTTGAGTTTGTAGGATGATTGGTGTCAAAAATGTCCTCAAATTAATTTTTGTGTTTAAAGTTCTATGGTTCTGACCCATAATATAGAAAAATATACTATAGTGAAATTAAAGGTGAAATTAAAAGTAAGGCAGATCTTAAGGCTTTGAAATGGTGAAAAATACGTTTCACTCAGCTTACCACACTGTGCGTGGCACCCTTTATTCTGCTTAATATTATATGGTTCTTGAAAAATGAAAATGAAGATGGACAAGCTAATTGACAGGCAGGAGCCTACTTAAGGCTCTAGTCGTCCTGCAGTGTTAAAAAGACATGTATTTTTATATTTATTTGTATTAGGAAGAGGACAGTTCTCGAGTGACAGCTTGTCTCCAGATGGCAGGAAAGTACAATGTCCTAGGTTCATGTATACATGTTCCTCTGGTGAATGTGTTTGGACCACAGCCGTTTGCAATCACAAAAAGGACTGCTCAGATGGATCAGACGAAAACACTTGCCACATTTCAGGTACAGAGCTTTATGTTATGTCTTCCTTTTTCATGCACCAAATAGTGTTGATGTCAAGCAGCGCCAGCCTCAATGATAATGCAGCAATCGCCCATTCATTTGAATCAAGTGGCCAGCACAGGATGACCAGGTCAACGGTACCATGAACAACTGTTTAACGTCTGATAAAAGAAGATGGTGCCTCAACACGAGAGTCGATTGCAGGTTTTTATGGTTATACGTTAGTTTTTGCTTTGTAAACAGACACTGTTTTTATAACATCCTCCATTGCACCCGGTTGAATAAGTACTGAAATTAAATTTCCTTCCAGAAATAGACATTAGAATATCGGAAACCGTGCATGTCTACAGCTATCATTGAGAACACTATCTAGGTTCATAATCCCGAAGGTTGGGGTTTATATGCAACTGGCTTAATTACCATTGATATTGGGGGTTGATTATGATTAACTGACGAGACATTCGGCAATTTATCATATTGCTGCATGATGAAGGTATACGTTCTTTGATTTTAGTTTTGAGTTACTTAAGTTCAAGTTTAATTAACAACATTACCCGGAATAATATCAGAAAAGATGATCTTGTATGCAAACGTAGGTCAGCAATATGGAAGTACAGAGATTATGGCTTGCCATAATAACTTTACCTGTACAGAGGAGTATTTAAATGAGGATGATATAGATAACCACTCTGAAGTGTACACGCCATAAAAAAACTGCTATTCTATGATTGTCGTGCAACCTACCATACAAATTCGGTATGATACCATTTTAATCTGTTCTGTGTTCTTACAGGAGACACAGATAGCCAATGCGGGGATGGGACCAGCATTCATATTGCTCTGTATTGCGACTTCTTCCCTGATTGTTCAAATAATGCCGATGAGATAAGCTGTGGTAAGACATTATAAAAAGAATATACAACAGTGGCACAACATACAGACAAAACATTGCTATCTTCTTTTTACTCCCACATGCTGATTTTTGGAATACAATGCACAGACGAGCCACAGCAGCATTGTATGCCCTTAATTAACAAAAAATGCTGCATTTGATATGTTGTCTATTCTCTCACTTTCAGAAGTGGATATGATTTGCAAAAAAACATGGACAGCTAATGTCGGACTTTCAAAGAATTACATCTAAAGCAAAGTATGTGAACTCAACACACAAAACACTTCAATTAATATTGGCATATAACATACGCTACCCGATAAAACAAAGTTCCCAAGGAGAGGATTCAGGGTCCAATATGTTTGCTATTTGATGATTAATTATGCCTTTAGTCAGAAATACGTCGCAATGATGGCTATATCTACAAGCCTAAAATTGTATCCCACCACTGAAGGTGGATTATATACACATGAAAACAGGGAACGAACTTGTGCATGCGTCCATCCATACAACTGTCAAGTATCATCTTACTAAGTATTAATTAGGGTGAAATATTAATGTTTAATGAAAAGGAACATAACATGTCATTGATATGCCATTTGGAGATATAAATTACCTTGACCTGGTTTCAAAGTCATACCATAATAAATGAGCTCATTTAATGCACCCTGTGCTTAACGTTTAAAGGGTCTGTGGGAATCATGTATTGATACTTACACCAAACGAGAATGTGGCCCAGCATGCAAGGTGGCATAAAGTGATATGTGGCACGTCTGTCTGCACCTGTGTCCACATGCATACCCACGCAATAAAGATGCTTTATTATATTTAATGGAGTATCGATGATAAATAGTTCTTAACTACATAATGGCCTGTATAGAGCCATCATTTAAATAATGGGGGATTCAGGATTGCACCATAAAGAAAAGTAAGAATTAAAGATAGAGCATGGCTTCATCCCTATGAATAGACCATGTCTTCATATATGTATCGCCCCACTTTGCGTATCAATTAAGCACAGGGAAAAACGAAAATGACACCATTCTTAGCCAAAGCAGATAACAAGGAAATTTGCATATTCAGGAGGAATTAAGGGTTTCTTACATACATCACCTCACCTCAAAGGACATATTTGTCATCAAGGGGAAAATTGGACACCAACAAAAATCACAGCAGTATTTGTACTCATGACCTCCCCATATCTAAAGTATAGAACTTAACAACATACGTGTTATCCAAAAACATACATGTGAATATATCTACATTAAAAGAAGGAATTAACATGATGAAAATCACAATAACATTTATATTTGATCCGGTTTGAAATAGTTTGTATGTCATTGAATTTCTAATTGCTTAATTGTGTAAAACACTGAAACTATTTTACACATGACGGTATATTTTTCTGTCTTTTCTGTTTCATTCACATTTTACAAAAATACATTTACTTATATTTTTAAAAGGTATTGTGTTTCTTCACACTGAAACCAGTTTACTATATATCTCTCTCTCTTTCTCTCTCTCTATATATCTCTCTGCATGTGATGATCTCTTCTTTTTTTCACTTCCATGTTTTGTTTTGTTTTGATGCCACTTCAGTTATACACTGGCGGGTGGTTTAACTATGACAAGCTGTCCAGCTAATAGTGTACCTATTGGGTTAGTGGTAATTCAAATTATTCTTATCTGAATCTGTACTATACAAATTTAGTAATTATGATTTGTTTGACAGGTATTCTTCTCTCATGATGAGGCTCTGCATTTATAAGCAAACCTTCACGTATTTAGCCAATTCATCCTTTGCCACGTTTATATTTATTCATTATCATGTGGGTTGTCATTGCTAACTATTCAGCTTAGACAAGGAGCCGCTACTCAGAGAGACATGTACGGGTAACAGGTTCCAAAGCATGTTGTAAAGTTACCCCCTGAAGACCCTTTAATTGATTTGGGCTGATACAGCCTATGTCAAAATTTGATAGAAGAAATTGTGCAATATGGACAATAGTACTTCCATATGTATATAGGTTGGACAGGGACATGTTAGCTTATGGAGAGTAAAGAGTTCGGACTGCAGAATAGGGTAATGACTACTAGGAAGTGGTTCTTGACAAAGAGACACAAATATAACTTTTGGTCCTCTCTTCAGTTTGTACTCGGAGTCATCCTGATTCAAAATCTGCTGTGCTAGTATGTCTGTCTTTCTGTCTGCAGGTAAGATATTAACTTTTCATCTGTCATGTTCCAGTGTGTTTGGCTTCAAGTCTGTCAATAAATACCCATAAGGCCTGGCTGTGGCCATCTTGTATTCTTCCATCATGCAGTTGGGTTTATGAGGAAACATGTGCTGACTCATGGTTTTCACTTGTAGCAGATCAGTGGTACATTGAACAAAACAAGATAATGACAATTTCTTATAGTCACCATATTTGGCTCATAAACGTTTTACATCAAAACAGTAACACTCAGATTCCGATAGTGGCTTCCTGTGGTAAAAAAATCTGTAATTCTCGTATCTTTCCCAAGTTGACTCGTCAGGTCGTCAAACACAATCACATTTCTCCTCCTTGTACTGAGAAAACTCCCATCTTCCAAATTTGGTACATACCTCAAACAAATTTAATTCAAGATATAGTTCTCTGCATCTCTGCATACAATAGTTGCCTTTGTCGACAACACGAAGTTACTCTGTGAGGCAGTGGTTCAATGAAGTTCTGTACCAATGCCTTTTTTGGTAAAAACTGATTTACCAAAGCCTGTGGGTGAAGTACTGACCACAGTAGAGGGATGTTTTAGCTGGAAAATGTTTTTTTTTTTTTTTTTTTTTTTTTTTTATTTTAAGCAGCCTTCAACTTCTGACCATGTGGCCCATGCTAAGCATCCATAATTGTGGGACTTTCGTTTGTGAACGAAAGTTGTTGCAACTTATGGGCTCAAACACCTGAAATGTACTCCATTGTTCAGACCCATATGATTTATTTTCATGTCTAGACATGTGATGTCTTTTAAGGCTGTACACCCTACTAAATGATTTTTGACAAACGTGACAATAGTGTGCCATTTTCATCTGTAATCACCATTGAGCTCTTTCTGTGCAGTCAGCCTACTTAATAACTCTTACAGGAGTTTATCTGGTGGTGGATGTGGTGGTAGAATGTGATGGTGGTGGATTTGGATGTAGTGGTGGTGTTGGGTGTGGTGGCAGAATGTGGTGATGAATGTGGTAGTGGATGTGGTGGAGTTTGTTGGTGGTAGTTGTGGAATGTGGTCATCAATGCAGTGATAGATGTGGTGGTCGGTGTTGTGGTGGTGATGGAGTTTGGTGGTGGTGGTGTGGTGGTGGTGGATGTGGGGAATTTGGGTGTAGTGGAATGTGGTGGTGGTGGATGTGGTGAATTTGGATATGGTGGAGACGGATGCAGTGACTGGTGGATGTGGATGTGTGGGTGTTGGAATGTGATGGTGGTGAATGTGGTGATGGTGGTGGTGGAATATGGTGTTGTTGTTGGTGGTGGTTGGGGCTGGAGAAGTTAGCTGGGCTGATGGGGTTGTAATACAGGTTTGAGATATATCCATCCGTCTTTATGATTAATGTGAGTTCCTTTATGCTTACATAACTTTAGCACGGAACAACACAAGTTTTGTATGATTTTTCAAATCAATAATTGTAGTTCTATTACTGTTGCCAACACATCGCTTTCCAAATCTGATATTTTTTATACCTGTGGTAATCACGTTGCCTGTTCTAAAACAAGTAAAGTGAGTGTTGTCTGTTTTCAACATGACAGCATGGAACAGCTCTGGCTCATATTGTTCATTCAACTCTCTAGACAGACCTCTAAGATCCAGGTGATGACTTAACGTATGTACTGCTGACATTGTTACCACATATATTTTTTTTTCAAATGTAGGGAAAATCCGGCTTTCTGTACCAATTTAACATACTGTCTCACACTCGTTTTGGATCGAGCTTGCTAATCCACTACACATTATTTTACCATGTTTAGACACCATACAATAACCCCCAATCTGTTTATGTTTCCATGTGAAGCAATTCTTTTTATGAAGATTGTACTAGTCATCTAGGGACACTGAAACTAAACAATTCAATTCAATTTCACACTGCAACTCCGCTGTTCATACTATGTTGGTCACTTGCACCATGTTGATCACTCTGTTTCTCACCAGTTACTGAACTCACACTCACATTCTTACTTCTATGCAGACGACAGAGACAAATAATTCACTTTTCATATATTTTAATACACTTGTATGCCTGATAATATGTCACTGAGGTACAAACTCATTTGAAGTGTTATGTGAACTAACAGATTAAGCTACCACTTCAGAGCAAACATGTTTTAACAAGTGTTCAAAGTCCTTTGGAACAAGGTTGTGGTTCCTCAAGTCAGCCACCAGATTGCTTTCTGCCTGACTAATCATGAGTGTGGGAGACAACAGATCCCTTTGCACCTGAGCTATGTCTGTTTTCATATTATGTAAGGGATAAGAAAATCTGTCCATAAAAAGTCATAATGGTGTTTGGTATTGATCTTTGAAACATATTTAACCACCATTTCATCCCAAGGTAGATCTGGATCACCTACTATGTCTGTTTCTTCCTGTATCTTAAATTTGATGAGTCTCTTGTAGTTTGCCATATACAACCATTTTAAAAGTTCTTCCATTGGAGGAGATGGCATTTTTCTCGTAACAATGATGTCTCCTGAACTGTCAACTATGTAAAGATGTGTTTTCTGACACTGTTGCAGTCTGCTATTAAATTCTTCTTCAAAAAAGACCCAGTGATAGTCCTGAGCATGAATGACATCATTTGAGTTCACAGACATCTTACGCCACTGATACTGTTTGATCATGGGTTGTTGGGGTTGAGATTCATTGGTTTTCTGCTTTTTGGCATCCTGTCCATTTTTTTCTTCTACAAGTGGTCTCTTTAGGATTGGTTTATCTTTACCTCTAATTCTCTGACCCTCCCCATTTATAGTATGCATACCCATGCAGCACTTGTTGTAGAACTCTGAATTGCCAGCAGGACCATGCCATTCAGGTGAAACTTCATTTTCTTGCCCTAGAGCAAAAGCCACTTTGAAGATCAGTGAGGGTAACATATGCCATGCTGTTGATGAGAAAAACACCCACTGGGTTGACTTGCCTTGAACTCTACCCAAGGAAACATATGGTGAAGTGTACTGCCCTGGCCTCACCTCCACAATGGTCTTCTCGCTAAGTTGTATGGTGGTCATCTCATAGGTTTGCTCACTTTGGCAGCTTCAGAACAACTGAGGTACAGCTGTGAAGGTGGATCCTTTATGTGTAGTTTGATGTGTCATAACCATGAAGTCATGTTCTATTTTAAATTCTTCCTCATCTTTGTGATGCAATCTTTAAACCCCCATTACGCAAATACTGGTTCTATACAGGTGGTTTTTTTTCCCCTGAACTAAATTGATATGCAAAGTGGGGCAATACAGATATGGAGCCATGGTCTTTTTATGGGGATAAAGCCATGTTTTATTTGTAATTTTTACATATCTTTATGGTGCAATCCTGAATCCCCCCATTATGCAACTGATGGCTTTATACAGGCCATTATGTAGTTTCTTATATTGTGAGTGTCATGAATCATATAAGGTGGGCTATTCATCTACTTGAAATATTATCTTTCATACATAAATCGGGATATAATTTCCATTGACTGAGTACAAGTGATATATCTGGAATCAGCAGTTATAACAGTGCACAGACATGGATCCTTTGGAACCAAATTGTGAAAGTTTAAATTGAGGTTGGAAATCTTTTTGGAATCTCTGTCCATCAATAACCGTAAAACACAAAGCCGCGATTCCAAACTTTCTCATTAAGGCAACATTCATTTTCTAGTTAAGTATGAAGAGTTCTGCCAAAAGTATGTTGGATCACATTCGAGGGTATTGGTCAAGGAGGTTTGACATTTGCTTGTCCAGGTACAAAATAAGCACTTTTGGTAATTCATAATACTTTTGCTATAAAAATGTCCCATTCAACTGTAGTGTATCCAGCATGCTCTGCAACACAGTTCCAGTGCAGCAACGGACAATGCATACCCTTAGAAAACAGGTGTGACTTTGAAAAGAACTGTGCAGATGGATCAGATGAACGGAAGTGTGGTAAGTGGATTTTAATAAAGAAACGTCGAGGAACAAATGCGCCACAGTATGGCAGAAGCATTTTATTTTGTGTAATTACGAACATAAAAGAGGTTTTTGAATTTAAACATGCCAAAGGTTAAATGTGTGGAGCATATATCTTCTACTCTGGTGTTTTCCTAGGGTGTATGTTCAATAAATTTACCACATGTTACGTTGTATTTCAAGGCTCATGCATTGTATTACAGCTTAGGTATAATCGTGGATCAAAATTGATATAACTAGGATGTCTAAGAACATACATTGCGTTTTTATGATTTGATGCAGTGATTTTTGGAAAACATTCGAGGCTTCAGATTCTGTTTGCATGGGTATTCTACTTGGGCATTGGACTGTATTTCGTATTTTATGGTGCATGATTTTTTTCCTTGCAAACTATAAAAGAAAAAAGTGCATGGTGGGTATTTACCTGATTATTTTTGTAATGCTAAATATATAGACTGTTGACCTCCTGGAATCCTAGCAGTATATGGTTAAAGTGACAATTACTTAGCATATTCAGTTTGGTAACTTATGTAACCTGTGTAGCAGCAAACATAGAAACAGAGGTATTTGGTAAGCGTACACCTTACACGTTCAGCCTTTTTAATGCAAAGCGAACGAGACACACCCTGGTCAAATCATATGTTTGAATTTAAAGGTCAAATCATATATTTGAATTTAAAGACACATGACCTACCGTGCATCAGTAGGGCCACTTCAGGATCCATTCATGATAAAATTTTAACCTGCCTAAAATATTCCATAGGTGTTAAAATGATCACAACTAATCCATTTGTTTTCCAGCTGGATGTAAAGGTTTCATGTGTTTTGACCAAACGTGTATACCATACAAATACTTTTGTGATGGTGTAACTGACTGTCCGAGCAAAATGGGGGAAGATGAGCCATTGTTGCGATGTAAGTGGGTAATAAATCAACCTGGATAATTGTGATGCCGTGAAACATGTTGGCACATTACATAATTGAATGAAAACCAGGTCAAAGTATACAGCTTAAACGCATCCGAAATGACTTTCCGCGACAAAGGTTATACACCAAAAGACACATAATTTTATACAACCAAGACTCATTGCTTCAAATCATTGACGTATTTATCTGAGACAAATTGAAAAGCTCTCCACATTGAATCCTTTTGAAATTACTGTAAGAATCATATGTTTTGATTCACTGGTTTCCTTTGTTTTTACTTCAGCTGACTTATCAGTCAATTGAGCTTGTGTGGTGGCTAGGCATCCGCCTGTCCATAGTCCGTCGACGTCCACAATTCACCTTTGCGACTTCTTCTCCAAAACGACATGGCAATCAACTTCAAACTTGATGGCAGTGTAACTTGGGCAGGTCTGTACCAAGTTTCTTCAAATGGCCATGGTCCAGTGATTAGGAGATTTTGGTTTGAATTTTTGGTGTTTATTTTGGGGCAAATGTTAAAAAAATTATAACAATAAATAAATAAAAAAAACCTGTCCTTTTCGGCACCGCATACCCAATTACTTTTATACGATACAGTAGCACTTCTAATGACTCCTAACTCTTCATTTGTTCACCAGGTGCTTCTGACTTTTAATATTTTTCTTTGACTTTTGTGTGTTTTTTCAATTTTTTTTTCTTCTCCAGGACTGTCACTTAGATAAGCCTGAAACTTTGTGGATATATTCCTTGTCAAGGTCCATTTTGTTCACTATGTGGTACTGCTATGGATTCAGGAATATTATTTTTTTCACTTTGGATATATATATATATATATATATATATATATATATATATATATATATATATATATATATATATATATATATATATATATATATATATATATACATATATATAGGTAACTGTACCTTTACTATTGATGACTTAGTTAGTCAATGGTCATTGGAATGGCAATTCGCATTTGCGACTTCTCCAAGACCACATTGCAGTTTTCTTCACACTTTGTAGCAGTGTACCTGGGGCAGGTTTCTCTCCACCACTTTTTTTAAATGGCCATGCTCCAATGACTCGGTTTTTGATATGCATTGGGGGGGGGGGGGATCCTTGGCAAATCTTAAGAAAAGTGTTTCTTTGCAACCGCTTACGCAATTGCTTTGATATGACGCACGAACACTCCCAGGGATTCTTTGCTCTTAACTTGTGCACCAGATGTTGCTGATTTTTTTTATGTTTTCCAAGATTTTTGGTTTGGGCTACTCTTGACTTCTTCTTCAGAACTGTCACTTAGGTTAGGCTGAAACTTTGCTGATATGTTTCTTGTGAAAAGGTCCAAATTTGTTCACTAGGTGGTACAGCTTTAGATTCATGATTTTTTTGATTTTTTTTTCAACTTGGAAGTGTACCTTTCCTATTGATAACTTTGTAAATGAATGGGCATTGTAATGGTAATTCACATTTTCGACTTTTACTCTGAAACCATTAGCCAGATTCACTTGAAACGTGGTGGCAATATACCTTGGGTAGATCTGTACCAAGTTTGGTCAAATGGTTACTATCGAGTGATGGGTTTAATTTTATTAATTCTGGGGTTCTATTTTGGGGCAAATGTTAAAAAATCTTCTCCAAAACCGCTCAGCATATTGCTTTGATATCACACAGGACCACTCGTAAGGACTCCTTGTTCTTAATTTAGTTTTGATGCATGATTTTTGACAATTTTTTAAATCAGGTGCTTGCAGGTTACTGCACGCTTTCTATTTATGTACGTTTATAGGGATCGCAATAGGAATTCTTATTTTATAATTCTTTCTTAGGACATCAAGTAGATTCACTCGCAACTCGGTGAAGATGTACCTTGCGTAAATCTCCACCAAGCATATTTAAATGGTCACCTTTATGGAATTTTGGGATTGTAATAAATACGTTTGGTTTTGCCAAATGTTCAGCAATATTCTTAGAGACAGCACAGGCAATATTGTTTGAAATTGCATAGGTTCACTTGTGGGGAGCGCTGGACCTTAATTTTTTTCAATAAGTGGTGCTGCAGTTTTATTATATATTTGTAACGATCAGAAAAAGGATATGTGCGTGTTGGTACGAGTGATCACGGTCTCAAACAGAGGTGTCCTTTATATCATTGGTCACAGGACCACTTCAGTCTGTGAAAGTTGGGTCAGCTGAGCAAAGGATTGTCACAATCTTTGTCTTTATTACACTTCAAAATTTACAAGGAATTTTGTCAATTCAATATGAGTGCTATTTTTGTTCAAGGCACGAAAGTAAGGGGTGGTACAGAGGAACATTGTAAGTCAGCCTCTTATTCACCGACGAATAGCTCTTCAAAATGTTTGTATGAAGTTGATTCCCGTGGATATTACAAAGGTTGCAGGGATGGATCACATTTAGAAAACTGTCGTAAGTATTGCAATTTAAAAGGAAATCCATTGCACACATTCCATTAATTATTGTCTTTCTTGAAATGCCAATGCAAACTAAAAGGATACGTTACAAGAAGAATACATATATATATATATATATACTTTACGCAACAGTTATTCTCAGTGATGAGGTCAGCAGTTGACTCAGTCTAATAATAGGTTTAATTTTAGAGTTGGGTGTCAGAGTCATGGTACTTGCAGGTTGATTCCTGTTTTAGATGCCGCTAAAAACATTTCCTTACACACACGCATATAATAATGATAATGATAATAATAATAATAATAATAATAATAATAATAATAATAATAATAATAATAATAATAATAAAAATAATAATAATAATAATAATAATAGTAATAATAGTAAAAGTAATAATAATAATAATAATAATAATAATAATAATAATAATAATAATAATAATAATAATAATAATAATAATAATAATAATAATAATAATAATAATAATACTACAAACTGTCAATTAAACGTACATGTACATACGGAGATTTTGAATTGTTTCATACAACACTTAGGCCACGTCTGAAGAATAGCACGCAACTAACTGTGTTTAATGTATGAGTGCAGGTTCCCAGTGTGTCCAGATATTTTCCCACTGAAGAAGCTGCAATTATTTATTTAATCGTTAAGTGTCTAATAATAATTGGCAATGGGTTGATCTTACGATGACAGTGTATTATCTCAGAATGGCCTGTTTTTGTAAATGGCTTCAAGACTCACAACTAAAGCAATATTAACATGTTAGTCTACATATATGTCATTGTTTTCCATCGGTGTATCATCAGTAGTGTAGGTGGGATAAAAAAACCACAATAAATGTAAACGAACACCTTTGTCAGCACTTGTAACTGCTGTGTAAAGATATAAACTAACCGAGAGTGAAGCCATCGCTATCATATTTGTAAAATGGTGTTTCTTAAAACTTTGTTTTTCCTCAGGAAATTTTACCTGTCCCTACGGCTTCGCGAAGTGTGTAGATAGCTACTGTGTTCCATTACACAAAGTATGTGATGGAGAATTGGACTGTCCAGCCCAAGACGACGAAAATGCTTGTGGTAGGTGTTACTCTTGCTGTATGCAATGACGATACAAACGCATCTGGTTGTCGGTTGTCATGGGACTTGGTGCTTTTTCTTAAGATTGTCAGCAGTGAAAAAATTCTTTGAATGCAAAGTGTTTGTAACACTTGTAAATTATCATGCATAAAACCCTTGAATTGGGTTGAGAAATTGTAGCGACTGGTCTATTGAAATTTACAAATTACTTTCATTCTACGAAGAAACGCCTAACCATGTTTTGCTTCTCACACTTTACAATCTTAAAATATTTCAGGTGTATATAGAAAATGCACGTAGACCTTTTGACGCGAAATGTGGGCAACGTATATAAATGGTACATTAACAGAGAATCCAATGGGAATACTCATCTCTAGCACACAGGAATGTTGTGCATTCGGTTGTATATTCAGCCAAATACACATACAATTGCCAATTGCGACCTTTTTGATTGGTTTGATTTTGTGCATTACAGTCACAATGAAATATGACCTAGACTTATTTCAAAAGTAACAAGAGCGCTTTTCTGTCGATGCAAGGTGAGTTAAGCACAGGCCAGAAACAGTTCTCTTGTGTACTTCAAGCATATGGACACCAAGGTTAGGTATTTTAGCACAGTACATGGTCCCCAGCCTCAGAACAGACTTGTGGCAAGACGTTTCCATGCACCAACTATAGGATCAGTAAGTGCCATGGTATTGGAAACACAGGCTTCATTTTCCATTGAGGCATCAAACACTCAAGTCACAATGCCCTACGTTTGGTATGTGACGCACCCATATCCGAATGAGTATTGAAGTACCAAGAATCTATATCGTATCTGTAATTGTAACGTTTTTTTAATATTGCACGCACAAGCTTTTGCTATGAAGGGGCAAAAGTCACGGCAACAGAGAAGCAAACTTGGTTCGTGCTGGAAATACTCACCTTTAACTTTGTGTCCGCACAACGAATTTTTTAGGTGTTACTGTATGAAAACTTTTTTCTTTTTTTTTTGTGCTGTTTTTGTTGTAAGGAGAGGCTAACTGGACAGAAAGCCGTCAGAAAGGCGAATTTGAACTTACAGTCCCTGATGGGGTAATATTTATAGCCCTATTTTGCATTCACACCGCATTGCAGGTGTCATAATGTATCAGAGATATTCCGGTTTAAACAAATTTTGCTGAAAACAACAATTAATCAACAGACTTACAGCATATTGTGCAGCTTTTTGTATATATACATCAAGACTGCAATGAAAATTAAAACATTTACACACAGAGAGAGGCATTATGGGAACATATTAAGGAAAGGAAATGGCAAGGTAAATCAAAAGATGTATGGGCTTACATGTAAGTTCATGTCAACAATACGAAGTTGCAAATATTATACAGTGCCATAGATATTTTTAAGGTCACAGGAAGTTGCCATATAGGTTGCGACTTTCTTTCCTTCATTCGTTAGCTGTTGATTTTATACTATCATTCGCTTATTTTTATGCAATGTTTGCTTGACTTATTAATTAAAGAATCCCCAGTGCTTTTCTCATAACAAAGACAGATAAGGAAGGTTTATATGATAAACTGCCCAAGGTTGGTCGGCTGCGAAAAAAAACCCCCAGAACATTTCAAAAAAAGTTGGAAAAGAAAACATAATGAATACTTATTTCTTTCTTGCCTGTTGTATGACTACTTAACAAGGTGGAGTTTAGACAATTTGATTTTTACTTGGATTTTAAGGCGGCCATACAATTAAAATTTAGTGAATTTAATAGCATATTTTATATGCTCCCAAATGTGGAAATATATGTTAAGCAAACCACACATGTATGTGGAAAAACAAAACACTATGTACGAATTCATACGTATATTGCCTTGGCTAAGAGTACCGAACAACTTGAGTTATGTATAAATTATACTTGTCTATTAAAATTATTAAAGCACAAAACGTCACCTGATGCTACACTAGAACGTATGTCCTTGTGTTTTTTTGATAGAAAGGTATGCAGTGAAAAGACACTTTTATAGCTGCTTCAAGAATTGACCTCCTGCATTTTGAGGCACATAGACTATATGGCTGAATGGACTGTTGAGCCATTTGCTGCATGAGCCACATCAGTGGCTCGAGCAAAATGGCTTCAACAACCCCGTCAGTCGTTTTGTCCATGTGAATCGACATGTGGGCGTGCAATTCTTAAAACAGCGATAAATATGTCTTTTTACGCTTATATTTACATTTATTTGAATAAATATCAGTTCAAAATTTGCCCGCAAACTTAAAAATCTTAATAAATTCACTCACAATAAAGTTTTTGCAGTTGGAGAACACATGTAAGACAACCATAACAAATAATGGCGTCCAACCATAATGAAAGACGCTGACAAATAAATTATGATTGGCAACGTAAAAATGTACAGGGGAAATATCCTGGTGCATGTTTCTGTGACAAGGAATTAGAATCTATTTGGATCTCACTTCTAAATGAACTTGATTTTGACCTCTGATCAAAACATCACTTCAGATAAATGGTATCTATCTTTGACTTTATAAATTTGTTTTCTCAACAGATTGGTACGTGTGCCATGGCAAGTACCGATGCAAAGGAGCAAAAAACTGTGTACTGTTAAGTCAAGTTTGTGATAGGGAAAAACATTGTGTTTTGGGTGACGATGAGCAGTTTTGTAGTACGACCTGTCCAGTAGGGTGTTCTTGCGACATTGGATATTATAACTGCACATTTGCAGATATACGTCTAATTCCTACTACAATCAACAAAAAAGCAAGAAGGATCATTTTGACCAAAAATCAAATTCAGTGCCTTAATACCACTTTAAACTTTTTTCTTCTTTTGGAAATGTACTTGCCCTGGAACAATATAAGGTGTATCAAGGAAAAAGCATTTGAAGGCATGCATAATTTGAGGAAATTGGATCTCCGTTTTAACAAGCTAACACTGTTGCCAAAGCGTGCATTTATGGGGTTATGCAGTTTGACGTCTTTGTTCTTATGTGGTAACAGACTTA
Source organism: Hermodice carunculata (assembly GCA_964020975.1). Classification (NCBI taxonomy): domain Eukaryota; kingdom Metazoa; phylum Annelida; class Polychaeta; order Eunicida; family Amphinomidae; genus Hermodice; species Hermodice carunculata. Next base: position 72,023,831 of record OZ026627.1, read on the forward strand.
AAGCAATTGAGCCTGGTACTTTCTCTGGAGTCAACAATTTGCTATATCTGGAGCTTACCGGTCATTATATCCATCGTATACAACCTGCACAGTTCTCTGGCTTATCCAAACTGTCTACACTCATCTTGAGAAACAATCAGATATTAGAGATAGCCCCAGAAGGATTTATCAACTGTAACTTATTGAAAGAACTAGATATATCAGAAAATCCCTTAAACACATTTAGTAAGAATATGTTTTCAAACCTGGATAAACTTCAATGGCTGAGGAGTTCCCACTACAAATTTTGCTGCTTAGCTACCAGAGTTTTTAAGGATAAATGTTTCCCGGCTGCGGACGAATTTTCTTCCTGTACAGACCTCATGAAAAACGATATTCTACGCGTAATGCTGTGGATGATGGGTGTATTAGCATTGGCTGGAAATATGTTTGTCATTGTTTGGCGATGTATGTCTAGAAAACAAAGGAAAGTTCATTCCTATCTCATAGCAAATCTAGCTGGATCTGACATGTTAATGAGCGCTTATCTGTTAATAATAGCAATTATGGATCTTGTATATAGAGGGCGCTATATTGAAGAGGACGAAAAGTGGCGGTCATCTGTTACCTGTAATTTTGCTGGTGCTGCAGCCACCACTTCTTCCTTAGCATCAATATTGATCATGCTAGTGATTACTGCAGACTCATTTCAATGTATAGTATATCCGTTTAGCAAATGTCATCTTAACAAAAAGACAGCAACTTTTATTGTATCCTCAGTTTGGGTCTGCACAGGAGTACTGGCAACTGTACCTTTGTTTCACCATCCATTCTTCAAGGGAAAGTTTTATGGACGTTCTTCGGTATGTTTAGCTCTTCATATTACCTCACGGTATTATGTTGGATGGCAATACTCCCTTGGTTCACTTACCATACCAACGTGTGTTTCATTTATAATGATCGCCACCATGTATGTCATAATGTATTTCTCGGTCAAAAGCTCATCAAAGTCAACAGGGATGATGGCAAAAGATCGACAAATAAAGCTTCTTCGCAAACTGTCACTCATTGTTGGTTCTGATGTTTGTTGCTGGATGCCCATATGTGTACTCAGTAAGTACAGTTGTGTTTGGATAGTCATGCATATT